>CM046721.1:47014023-48214023 GCA_025584915.1 Monochamus saltuarius | reverse complement strand
CATATATCTAACGCTTATGCTAATAAAATTTATGAAACAACCATTACCATTTTTGATGCTTAAATAACTACAACTATAGATTTCAGGGCGGTCATCGCTATTATGTAGCAAGAGATGTAACATTTATGGAAACATCTTCTAAACTGTAATGAATTAAAAAAAATTGTCTAGAGGAGAAAAATTTAGAATGTATAAACCAATTTTGAAACCGACACCGCTATATGGTGGTGAAACCTGGATTCTCAATAAGAATCAAGAGAAAACCTATTAAGGTGGGAAAGGAAGATCTTAAGAAGAATTCTAGTGGAAGACGGAGGAAGGCTATGTAAGGAGAAATAATATATGCAATGTGCCAGGCACCAAAAATAGAAGTTGTAAAATCCAGAACAGTGCAGTGGTATGGAAGATGAAAGAACAGTTAAGAAAATTGCAGGAAGTAAACCTAACTACAAGAAAAAAAGAGGGAGACCGAGGAAGCGATGGAGAGAGGCAGTGGCAATAGATCTAAGGGAGAAAAATGTAACGGATTGGAAAATAAAAGCGAAGAACAGAATGGAGTGGAGGAGAGTAACACAGCTCTGGGCCTAAAATGCGTACATACAATAATAATAATAAAATCTTTACCCATTCTAATCGCGACGATTAATAGAAGTTTAAAATTTCACCTCCATGAGGAAACATGACGTTCAAACGATACGTCAGAAATTTTAAAAAATATATGAAACAATTAAATTCATATGAATATGGTGCCATTGTATAAGCTTAGTTCTAGATGTCCAATGAGAGCAATATTCCAACTTAAATCAGATATACGTGTGTAATAAACCTGTCGGTTGGCCGTTAATTAAAATGACTAGGTATTATTATTTCATCAATATGTACGAATTCATATCTCGTTCAAGTTTAGATTCGCGAGCTCTTTAAAGGTGAGATTGCGAGTGTTATACCTAGGTTACCCACTTACCTTGTTCTACTTCTTGGTTTGGACCTGGCGGCTGCTAATCCCTTAAATTGAGACACACACACACCTCTGATTCACCAGAAGAAATAAAACACAAAATTCGAGGAAGGTGTTGGATTTATTCACACACGATTACGCAATGAGCACGATGATTCTATACAACGCAGTGAACTAAATTAAGGTTTAGGCCCTGGACGACGCGACACAAGTGCAAAGGCTAAGTCCAGTTCGACGATAAAAATACAAGTTAAAAAATAATCAGAAAATAGTCAAAAATAGTAGATCACGGAACGGATGAAACAACGAAACGACGAGTTCAAGTGTCAGCCAAAATCTACCGGTCCTTTCTCGTGAACGGGCCTCTTGCGATTTTTGGGAACCTTTCGGGAACCTCCCCTTTTGTGCTTAGGGCCGTTGCCATCCCAAGTATTTTGGTAAAAATGTGCCTTAAAGGCAAAGAGAAGAATCGTGGATTGGCTGTCACTCCTAGTCTATGAGGTTGTCTCGGGTTCCGATAGACTGACTATACAATTCTAAAGGCGCACTAGAGAAACTAATTGAACATATTTCTTAATTACTGATTTTCCGTGTCTACCAGGATCATTAATACTTTATTGGCTTTAATTGAGTTCCTTTTTACATTCCCCCTTCGCCGGGCTCCGAGCTTACGCAGAGGTTAGGTTCCCCGATCTGTACCTTTTGATTTACTGAATTTAAAGGAGAAAACCCAACGAAACTTCCTCCTTGATCGACTTAGCGGCGAATATATGACACTTACAACATTGACTTTGATAATTAAAAGGTTATCTACGTTTCAGTCTGTCCGTGGAGCCATGCCTCGTTGGCGGAGGCCGCCCCTGGTTCCTTTCACCACGGGAGGCCAGGCCCAAGCGTAAAGTTTCCAGTTTCCACATCTGGTTTATTTAACATTGGGTTGTGACAAAAGGGCTTTTAAGAAACGACTTTCTTTTCCGACCCAACACTAATAAATATACTTGAGAAGTTGATCTCTAGCGTTCGACCGTGTTCAATGGTTATTAGAAAAATTATCCTTTAAACTTTAATGGCTCATAAACCGTCCGGCGTGTCGAATGAAATCTGGCTGTACAAAAGATTTCGTTTGCTTGAGACGTCTCTATGTCGCCTCCATTTCCGTTCCCATCCCTGGCCCGGGTTTTATTATATTGTTCCGCGGATTCGTTTTATTACACGTGTAAAGTAACGTGAACTACGAGTTATTGTTATCACTTCGCATGTTTTATTAATGAAATGACGAATTATTTTGAATAGTATTTAAGTAGTTTGCTAGCGGAACCAAAACAAGAGCCTAAATTGAATTGGTTTTGAAGGTGATCATAGACATGGACATTCGAAATCTCCTTATTCAACTGTTTACAACAAACTAACTGATTCAAGTTCAACCTCAGACTGGTTAACGGTGTAGTCTTGTTGTGTGTGTATTGAACTGCAATTATTGATGTCCTCAACTTCAACGGCGCTGTTTTACTGCAACCGATGAAATTCCTGGAGATAATTTTCAGCGTCGTTTAGAAGCATAAGCAAAGAAATAATTTCAGTAATTTTTTTGTAAAATTTCATACTATCGATTTAACTATGAAAAGTAATTAATTTTTATGGTTTTTTAATAAAATCATTCCCAGCAATGCGTCAACATGTACGATTATAAAATTATCTGTTTCTTTTAGTTGAAAATTTGTACTTTTAAGACACAAGTAGCTTAATGAAAATTGTTCATTTTAAAATATTCTGCTATAATTTTGAAGCATTGCGCTTATTTTGGAAATATCCTTGAACATACTAACAACTTATGTTAATCGATAACTTTAGAAACAATCTATCTGATATACATACATTTAAAGTAGTTTTTTTTATAAAAATTCGTATTGGTTTTACAATATAATATTTTCAAAATGTGAAACATGAATACATTTCAAAGACTTTTGTCTGTGTTAATAAAGTAATGGGTCTCTCTTGAATCATCAATAATTCTAAAACGACGACGTGGCAACCAGCCCGAAAATGGTTCAACCAGTTATTAAATATTTAAAATCATTCTTTGTGGGGTACACCATATAGCACCCTTTGATATAAATAGTTGATGTTCAACTTTGAAGTTGACGCCCTGTCCATAAACAGATAACAAATTTCTCCCAGCCTCTGAAATATTCAAAAATTATTACCCTTGCCTATTACCAGCAAATTCATCCCGGGTCGGTTCTTCCATTTTCAATCTGAAATCCCCAGCTTTCCGAGGTCTATTAACTTCACGTTGAAAAACATCCGTATATAGATGGAAGGGAATATATCTTTCAGTGAATACGATTACAGCCTCGCAGGTGCACTAACGCTACACGTTTCCTTGTTCACTGAAGCCGAAGGGACAGTCCGATCGTTGAGGTCTATTTTTAGCAGACGGCAGAACCACTGGTTATGTAGTTAATGTAAAGCATCAACGAAATACGCGGGCGAGGACCTAAGCGGAATATCACGACTACGCCTGAGATCAACATTAAGCCATGAATTAAACATCTCCCCTAGCTCGCCCTGATGGGAATTCGAGGTCGTCAGCAGACAAATACTGACATTTATCAATTTTGTTACCTATAACTTTCACCTTTTACAAGGTTTCAGCGGATACGAGAATTTCATTTCACAAATCCGGCTGTAATAAATATATACTACTAAAATGTCAATATCGGCAACAGGGAATAGAAAAATGTACACCAACGATTTTGACGTAAAATACGAATTTTATTGCGCTATCGAGAAGGATTTTCAAAAATACCATGCACTGCAAAAAATAATTACACAGTTTAACACAAACAACACAATCCTGTATTAGTCGAGGTCCACACGGGATGCTGTATATATTTACACATTTATCTGTATGTAGCAGTGTGTTAAAGCTTTAACATGTTATATCTAGCTTTTACATATTACAGTGTTTACACATTAACGTTAATTTTATAGTATAATATACAGGGTGTTAAAATATTTAAGGAGGTAATGTATGAACCAAAATAAGTAGAAGTCTCAATAAACATGGGTCCGCAAAGTAACGGTTGCGGAGATATGGAATGTTTTATGTTTTTTAGCCCCTTTTTTATTTTGCAAAAACGTTGTGTATTTTCTTATAATAGTTGGTTGATGTTTAGTGAAATAAACAGTACGTATTTGACAGCTGTTCTCACTGCACAAGTTTTCTTCCGCTAGGGCTGGTTACTCTAACGCAGAATTAACAGACATGCATTTCATGCTAATGGGAACGCCACCGATGCGCGACGTCTTTATGTTGACGCTTATCCAAATCGCCAGATTGCTTCATAAAGCATGTTTGGAAGAATTCACCAAAGATTGCGTGATACTGGTTTCTTGAGTAAACAGTGCCATTTATCCGGAAGACCAAAGTCGGTATCCACTCCTAGAGCAGAAGAAGAAATTTTAGCAGTGGTAGAGCAGAATCCAGGTGCGGAGAATATCAGCCGAGGTAGAAATTAGTGGTCCTCTTGTTTGGAGAATCCTTCACGAGCAACTGCTTTATCCATACCATGTGCAACGAGTACAGGCCTTAAATTCAATAAATGATCATCAAGCACGTTTGGTTTTTTGCCTCTGGTTTCAACGTCATGATGCTGAAGACCCTCGTTTTCTTGCAAACATTCTTTTTACTGATGATGCCGGGTTCACAAGAAATGGAGTGTTTAATTTTTGCAATACGCATATTTGGACCGACAAAAATCCTCAAGTTCTAACAGAATCTGGATATCTGGCACATTTTTCATTAAACATTTGGATGGGTATTGTAGGTGACAGGTTTCTAGATCCTGTTGTTTTACCAAACCGATTAACAGGCGCTGCTTACCTCAACTTTATGCAGAACACACTGTATGAGTTTTTGGAGGACATTCCTTTGAATCAGAGGCAACAGATGTGGTTCCAGCATGATGGTGCTCCAGCTCATTTTTCCATGGCCGTTAGAGAGCATATACACCAAACTTTTCCACATAGATGGGTAGGACGGGCCGGACATATTTTATGACGTCCAAGATCGCCTGATCTGAACCTTCTAGATTTCTTTGTTTGGGGATATTTGAAGACATTAGTGTATAGTACTCCTGTAAATAGCCTGGAAGAGCTGCAGCTACGGATTAATCAAAAGTGTCAAGAAATCCAAACCAAGGAGGGTGTTTTCGAAAGAGTTCGAATATCGTTGAGACGAAGATGTCGTGCCTGCTTGGAAATGAACGGAGGGCACTTTGACCATGTTCTGTAACTTTGATTTTTGTTTGTTAAAAGCTTCCTTTGTCGATTTATTCTTAATAAAATAAAATGTTTGAAAAACGAATAGTAGTCCATATCTCCGCAACCGGTACTTTGCGGACCCACGTTTATTTAGACTTTTCTGCTTGTTTTGGTTCATACTATTACCTCCTGAAATATTTTGCACTCTTCTTTTAACACCCTGTATAGTATTTATACTGTAACAGTAATAATAAAATAAGAGACATTTTACATGATTTTATTAAAAATATATAATTCATTCATTGATAACTGCGTACTCAAACTCGATAGTATGAGCTTACTGTGGGAATACAAAATATTTCAATAAATTTGGGACACGTGTTGTTAAATGAGATGATGTAAGCTCCATAGAAAGTATTATCTTTGGGATTTGACAGAAAAGTCTAATCATCAATTATATTTTTTCCAGAAACATACCCAAATTTGTTTCATCTTAAAAAGCTCTTTCCAGAAACATACCCAAATTTGTTTCATCTTAAAAAGCTCTCTTTTTTCTAATAATCTTATTTGAGAAATTTTTCTATATTACTTGCCGTTTAAAATTTTTAAGCAATATCGTCTTAAAGACTTCAAAAGAAATGTCACCTAGAAATCACATTAGCGGTGAAAGGACCAAGTAGTCGTTGGAAAATAATTGAATGTTTGTTGTGCATAAATGTCACAAAATACTTGTCATTACTCAATGCGAACGTCACACGTATAACTTTTGTGCTTACAAAATGTTTCCTCAATTTTTACAAGATTGGAGGTGACCTTGCGACGAAGATGCGTTTTCTGTTCGGAAGAATCAAATAATTGAATGAAGGGTAAGAAATAATGTTAATACAGCTAGACTCTTACAGTATTTCGAACAAAATCTACGAAATTCTATACAGCAGGCTAGCCGGGAATTGAATTTGGATAAATCAGCCGTTCAACGATTTTTAAAGACCAATGGGTATCATAACTACAAAATTCACAATTTGGAGTTTTTGCCTGAGCGTTACATTGAAAACAGACTTAATTTTACAGCTCAAATTGTAGTAAATGTAGAAATTGTTGAGCAGAACCTTTTTCGGCACGTTCTTTAGGTGGACGAAAGTCGGTTTGTCAGTATTGGTCTGCCAAATAGGCGCAACGAACACTACTGGTCCATTGAAAATCCCCACACATTTACTTTAAGGGCGCCGTATTCTTGAAATAGTATTTTCTACAAATACAAGTAATTTAATACATTTAAGAAGTGAATAATATAGAGTTTAGCAAATAACAAGAATGTTATCTCATGCCACCTGCAAATATTCAAAGGTATCGAAGTAAAATCAATATATAACGTCATAAATCGATCTATCCAGCAAATTTTTAGGTACCGAGATCTTTCAAAATACGTATTTTTTAAATTCAACTATAGATGTAAACACTGTTATAACATAGTTCTGCATATAAGATTGTTCACTTTTGTTTACAAGTATGTGAAAATAATTGTTAAAATGTGGGGTTAGAATAGCAAAATAATGTGTATCATAGAAATGTATTTTAAATATTATTATATTATTTGAGGAGAGTTTAAATAGTAAAAGTGGATAAACAAAACATCCGAATAATTTTATATTTGATATCATTTTTGCTATACGTGTTTTATTTTTCGAGATTTCAGTACCTAAAAACACCATAAATTTAGTTATTTTACGGCGAGAAATATGGCGACCTTAAGGCACTAGTGCTTTAAAGTAAATGTCAAATTGCGACAGTAAATTTGCAATACATTTAATTTGTATTTTCTTTATTAACATGAATACTTATATTATAATTCACACAATTTTAAAAATTAAATCCTTCCACAATTCTACCACTATCAACTTAAAGGACCGCATTTCTAGTTGACGTTTGAGCAAACACAACGTTTAAAAGTGACAAACCAAAGCTTTCCAACTTTTCGTAAATGATGAATACAACAATGGTTGCCACCATGGTTACTATATGTCATTGGCAAGGTCCCACGGAAGCAACGTAACAGTTACTCCAGAAAATATCATATTACAAATAGAGGTACAACACACGGTACGGTATCAGATACTGAAATGTTGCATTTCTCGGCCGCAAATGATTCCGGGAAATAGTCAATTAATGGGTAGTATAAAATAAAGTTACTTTTCGAGCCTAAGCCGTGAAATTGAATATACCCATACTGTTTTTTTTATCTATATTTTATACAGAAAAACTCTCATAAATACACCTAGTCAAACCAACTTTCATCAAAAATGCATTATTTAATAAATATAACATTTATTGAACAAGTTCCACATATTAACCGTTTATAATAACTATTTGTTTATACAGGGTGATTAAGAAATTATTTAAAAAAATAAATGTACAAGCGACTCTAACAAATGCAATTGTGTAAAAAAGTAATAGAAAAGTGCAGTTCGAAAATGATTCAAAACTACATTTTTGAACGGCACTGAAAACTGGCCCACTGTAAAATCTGATAAGGCAGCAAAGCATGCAATCGGCGACTGGACAAAAAATGAAAAGAAATTCGCAAAGAAAAAAATATATAACATTTTATAACACCTATTTGATGCAGCAAATTCAACTGCCTTTGCCGCCATTGTTATTAATTATTAATATAATTAATTTGTAGTTTAATTAATAATATAAACATACCTATGTTACAACAAAATTTTGGGCTCGTCTTGCCCAGTTTCTACAAACTAGCACAAATGTATCTGCTTCTTGTCCGTTTGCGAAAATCATCAATAGTAGGTATCCACTTCGGTGCGACACATTTCATTTTTTAAATACTCCCACAAAAAGAAGTCCAAATGATTAAAAGTCAAGAGATCGTGGCGGCCATGGTACCGGTCCTCCTCGTCCTATCTCTTGGTAGTAATGCTTAGATACGCTGTAAATGGTACGGATATAATTGAGCCTCGTATGATATGCCACACTGCTGCCACACGCCGTCCTGGACCTCCATAATAATAATAATAATAATAATAATCTCTACCCCTCATTCTAATCACAGGGATTAGCCCAGAAGTCGCAGACTTGTGCGGGAGAGGGGGCGGCATATTATTATTAAGCAGGCCGCATTTGCGCCCAGGAACGACTTACGTTGGTAGGCCCTAACCACTATTCAGTGTAGGAATGAGGAAAACCTGGAAAACCTCATTAATTAGGGGGGTAGTCAAATATCAACCGGCATCAATCTCTCACATTGACCCAAGCTAACATTATTCCACCCTACCATACCCACAGAGAGGGTGTCAATCCTCTCCACGAATTTAGCTTATATACGGTCTACCGGCAGCTGGGCTCGAACCAACTCCGTCTAGTCACCTCGATTCAAGTACCAACGCCTTAAACCGCGCGACCACTGACCGATCCATCTCTTCTATGATTCGTTTTCAAATTTCCCTCGCGTTGCACTACACATTTCACTCACTGCACAGCGCGATAAAACTAGTTGCATTTGGCACATGTGTACCAGAAAATCGTTCTGCTAAAGCATTTCCACATTGTCATAAATTAAAACGGTGTCCATCAAGTCCGAGTGTTTACACGTAAGCCATTCTTGATACTTGAAAAACTAATGTAAAGACTCGCATCACAAAACAGGTTAATACCTACAAACAGTAATTGGATATCAATATTCGAAATCGCCTGGCTAGAGACTACAGTAGCCCAGCGATGTACAGCTTGAAAATACTATAATTTCTATAATTTTTTACAAGGATTTTACATTTTCTTACGATATCGATTCCATTTTTCATGACGCATCTATTACCAAATTTGTTTTGGATAAGATCTTAATCACCCTTATAGTTATGTTGCAGTTTGTACAACTAATTAAATATTGACAGACCTTTACTCGAAAAGTTGGCGACATTATTGCTGTTAATTATTTCTTCTTCGACAATTAGCAAATTTATTTTTATATCTCCTCCTTCAAATATTTTATCTGATGATGATATCTTTATTTGTAAAATATTCCTCTAGATATCCTTCGGCAATGTTTGAAGATTTCCATCCCCCACGTCTCTTTAATGCAATTAAATTCGCCCCAGCATTAACCAAAATGGCCGCAGAGGTTCGACGGAAACAATGTCCTGTCTATTTTTCTACATTTGGCACATTTAAAAATGTTGCAATGATTTGAGACATTTTACCAAACTGAAGTATTCCCATTACTTGCCTGCGACCTTTCCCATTTGAATATTTAAAGAAAAAGCAGCAAATTTTCTATACAGTAGCGTATAAGTTTTGTTTCACAAATAATATCGCTGTTTTCATTTTATTATCCGGTATTTTAATAAAAATCTTTGATCCTAAATCATCTATATATTATTCAAATTTAATTGATATAGTTCATCACGGCAACAGCAAATATTAAGGAAACCTAAAAAGGCAAAACTACTAGTATCAAGAGGTTTCAAAATTTTCACATCTAAACGTACCTTACTCATCAAGTATATGTACAATATCCGATGATTGAGTAATTCAGGTTTCAAGTTGTTCACTTGACGAAACTTTTGAGTTCTTTGGTTTATAGTTGTCACCTTGACATTACAGGAAAATACAGAATTTGAAATATTTTGGCATATTATGTCAATGTTTTTCTATGTACTGTGTGCTGCTCTCAACATGGAATAATTTGACCTTAACGTAGATCTTTTCAACTTTGTAGATACATCGGTAAGTGTGTAATCATAACATTTTCGGATCGATAGGTCGTATTTTTTTTTCAATGCAATAAGTTTTGAAACGATTGTAAGCGAGTCAAATTGATTGCAGCTTCTACTAACTCTGGTTATGTCCTGGGCATCTGAATATCATCATCACTGTGCATTATTGCTATTATTGCTATGGTATACAATACAATCCTTTTTCAGAATGAATCTTTATCGGAATGTTAATAAGAATTCTGATTATTGTATTAGTTACTTCTTTTAGTCATTTCACCACTCACATTTCTTTTAAAAATTTCATTAGTGATATCCTTATTATTTATTACAAGTTTCAAATTTAAATACCACTGATTTTTATTGTTCATTGTCCATATCCACGATAAAGAAGCTTACATATCCACTATGCCCAAAGCAATTATTTATGTTCAACATCAATTTACGAATTAAAATAAAATAACAATCGGTACCTTGTTTCTGATATTTTATAATTCAAATGTTTTTTTCCTTTACATCTACAAATGCACTTAAAATGGCTAATGAATCCTGTAAATATTAAATGAGATAAAATCACAATAATACAGGGTGACAATAAAGTTCTGTCACTTTTGTGATATTTCAACAGTTAAAAATACTGGATAACAACAAATTCATTCAAACAACAAATTCATTCAACTTGAATTAATAACAACGTTTTATTACAACAATAACAATAAACAAAATTACAATAAATGCTTAAATTTGCCTTCTTTGGCTTCAATACATTTTTACACGCTTCCTAAAATTGCCGACGATGGTCGCACACTCTTCCGCCGTAATGTCGTCCCAGCAGCTGCTCCACAGTAGCGTATCGTTTTCCTGAGATTTTTTGCTCCATAATGGACCACACCCAGTAGTCCATTGGATTGAAGTCCGGCGAATTTGACGTAGCCATTTCCCAGCCTCGATAATGGTATGGGCCGGAATTTGCGCTACCGGTAAGACGCCGCTGGTGTTCATCATAAGGAACGTCAGGATCAACGCCGCCGAGTATCAAGACCGTGTTCTCCGACGTAAATTGAGGCCGTGGGCGACGCGGCACTTCGGTGCTGGCCGATTTACGCTGCAGCAGGACTGGGCGCCGGCACATTCCGCCAGATCAACAATCGCCACCTGCCAAGAGCTGTTTCCTGGCTTTTGGGGCAAGGATGTTTGGCCGCCAAATTCGCCGGACTTAAGTCCAATGATCCATTATGGAGCAAAAAATCTCAGGAAAACGATACGCTACTGTGGAGCAGCTGAAAGCGGCTTTGACGCGCTCCTGGGACGAGATTACGGCGGAAGAGTGTGCGACCATTGTCAGCAATTTTAGGAAGCGTATAAAATGTATTGAAGCCAAAGAAGGCAAATTTAAGCATTTATTGTAATTTTTGTTTATTGTTATTGTTGTAATAAAACGTTGTTATTAATTCAAGTTGAATGAATTTGTTTTATTACAGTACTAGTTGTTGAAATATAAACAAGTACGGTAAAAAAATCTAACAGATATGTGTCGTATAATATTTTGTTTCATAAAGTCCTTTAAATGACTATATCATGGAGTCATTTGCGGCCGGGAAATGGAATATTACAGGATCTGATACCGTAATGTGTGTTGCCTAGCCACACAATATTTTACTTAATTTTATTTAAGTTACAAATATATCGTCATAAAAATGAGTGAGAATGCATAGGAGAAGGAACAGTTACAAAAGGGGTGCTACTATCCTACTTTTTCAATGAAAAGAAACGGTTTGCAGCCTCTTTGATATGGACAAAATATTCCATGCTAAAATCAATGTTGAAAGTGCACAAAGGTATTGATATTTCGAAGTATGGTAAACTTACTTCATATAGAATCAAGAAATTATAAACCAAAGGAGGCAAAGATACTGGAGTGAAACCAAATCGAAGAAACACCGGATGAGGAATATTTAGATTGAGCGTTTTATTTTGAACTCTTTACAGGTTGCAATGATCATGGTAGTCGCAGGTGTTTGTCGATGCAATTAATTAATCTTTTTGGATATCACCCATGTCCAAGACAAAGGCAGTTACCTATATGTACTGATTCCGGATACGAAAATAGATATTTCAAGAAGTTTCACGATCATGGAAGAAGCTTTTTCGGTCAATGTGCCGAAAATACATCAAGCTGCGATCCAAAAATGCCGGTAGGAGATTTTTCTTGCCATATATGTCTGGAAAATGTACTGTAGGCATCAACACAATTTCGAAAACATTTTCAAATTTGGCTGCATTTCTTGGATCAGAAACATTTACCAGATATGGAATGAGGCGTTCCTCGGTAACATTACTGCCCTATGCTGGAGGTGCTATACCACTGTGAAGCGTCATGATGGTTGGAAAACGATTACGGTACCGTTGAAGATTCACTGTCTAGCAAGATGGCAATTGTTGAAAAAATCCAGGTCGTACCTGATGAAGTTGTGGGCTCCTCCAACTCCTCAGAAACTCATTATCGAATGAATTTAAATAATATCAAACTGACAAGATCGTTCTTAAGATAAATGTTAATAATAATAATTCTAAATAAAAAGCTATAAAGTCGAAGCGTAGTATTATGAATTTTAATCCACTAGTGTGTTAAGAAGAATCCACGGAAAACAAACGTATTAAACCTTCTTAATATAGTGGTCGTGGATAAACAATATTAATATAATTCCAACAAATAAAATTAAGGAAAATAATAAAAAGTGTTGCTAGGCAATACATATTACGGTATTAGACGCTGCAATGTTTCATTTCCCAGCCGTAAACGATTCTGAGAAATAGTCATTTAACGAACAGTAAGAAATAAAATTATATTTGGCGTACCGAGACACTGAGTTAAATCTTTATCAGACAAAATCAGACCGTTTGCTTCAACAGAAATGAACTACATATTCAAAAGCTAGGTAGTTCTAAATAAGTCTACAGTTTATGTAAAACGTAAAGCGTATTACTTTATACATTAATTCAATTAATTCAAATCGTCTTACTTTGATCACAGTAGTCTTTGATGGAGAATGTTCACTACGTTTCTAAAACAGCCTGTATAATGGACATAGAAGAAGAAACATCCACTATGAAGAATAGATAGAGCAAAATTCATTTCATTTCTTTTCACATAATCCTGCATTTGACAAGATTGTCGTGCTTACTTTTTGTTCATAATGATCTTTAAACAGGCCTCAAATTTAATCGAATACTTTTCGTGTCGGCAGTAGGGCAGGGAAATGAATGTTTGTCCCAAACAAGTGTGAATTCGACAGGCCAAAATCCTCTTCCGGCCCATTGCTTTATTCAGTCTTGGTTGAGTAAGTTTTTTAACTACTTATATGTATGAAAAATATATTATTGATTATAAAACATTTTTTTTAATAAATATGTGCCAGTATTATTGTGTGGGACTAACTACTCTGCGAACGAATAATGCGTGTTGTTATATGGTCAAAAGTGAATTTGTGTTTTGAAAATCATTTAATAATTTAATTCTGCCAGGTACATTTCTTCTTAGCAAAACTTAATATATAGCTTTTTATCTTAGACTTCTATTGAATCTAACCTTGTCTATGAAATTATTTCTTTAACATATTTGGTGTAAAATAACATATATATGACTTCATATACAAGGTGGCCAGATGAAAACGAAACAGAGCCATTTTCAGGAACTGCGTCAAGATTGTAGAAATACGCACAGACCCGTCGATTTTAGATTAAAGGGGGACATTGTTTGCTGGTATCTTTGACTCTGCCACTTTCACCCCCAAGCAAGGATAAGCATCACCCCAAAACATTTAAATGGCATTGGAGGTTGAGTAATATTTATTTTAAAAGACCTACAAACTACAAAAAGGCTTACAATTCTCTTTATCACAGACTTTAAATTTTATAATTCCGCCCAATACTTAACAAGATTTTAAAGTTGAAACTTATGTACAAAGAATTAGTAACGGTAAAAATGTCACTCATTCGAGTTAAGTACGCCAGTGGTATATATTTAGTATGTCATGCATTACATTGGTTTATGACGATTTGTTATCACTTTCGTAAAAAAACACAATTGTAAAAAACGGAAATAAATACTATACACACAACGAACGTAAAATTAGTTGATTTTAAATTTATTTTCTAGTATTATTTGGAAGCGTTGGTTGGTAGTTTATTTAATTGCGTTTTTGAAAATTAAACACTATGGTTTATTCCATTACGGAAAGGGTAGATATCATTTCGCTTTACTTTATGAACAATAAATGTGCGAACAGAAACAGCTCAACTATTTAATGAACAACATCAAGATCGACATGTCAGGAAGAAGTATGTTCTAGAGTTAATACAAAATTTTCAAAAGACACGGAATGTAGCCAATAAAAAACGAGAAAATGAAAAACCTACAGTTAATGAAGCTAGTGAAGTTGCAGTTTTGGTACAAGTTCATCTTGATCCTACATTAAATACGAGGCAGCTGGTATCTGTGTCTGGGATCAATCAAAATAGCATACAAACCATTTTGAAGAAGAATAAATTCCATACATACAAAATACATTTAGTCCAGGAACTTCATGAGGATGATTATGACACCGTTTGCAATTTTGGGACATAATGAGTTAGCGAGCAGGGAACGATCCACAGTTCCTTTATAACATCTGTTTTTTCTGATAAATGCAATTTTTTCTTGAACGGGACGGTAAATCGTCACAATTGCCGCTATTAGTCAGATTCAAACCCAAGAGTTTTTCACGAGGTGCATACACAGCAACCGGAAAAATTAAATGTATGGGCTAAAATTTTCGGTGACCGGCTGGTGGGTCCTTTTTTTCTACCTAGTAATTTGAGTGGCCAAATATATTTGCAATTACTGGAAGACGCTATTGACCCTGCCTTGGATGATATTATTGAAAATGTTCCAGAGTATGATGAAGATCATTTGATTTAATAATTTAATTGTCTGTAAGTATTTGGACCAGCGTTTTCCACGGAATTGGATTAAGAGAAGAGACAGCATTGAGTGGTCTCCACGATCACCGGATTTATAGCCCCTTGATTTTTTTTTGTGTGGATACCTAAAATGTAAAATCTATAAAACACAACCAGCGTCGCTGCAAGATTTGCGTTAAAGAATTGTCGACGAATGCCGTCGAATCACTCCGGAAATAATTCAGAATGTGCGCGAGCGTTTCAAACAAAACCTTTATTCTTGTCTGGAAGCGGGCGATCTATAGGTTACATACAGGTAGGTAAAACGGTGCCACAAATACAGTGAACAGACTTTTTCAACATTTTTTATTTTATAAATAGCAAGTACAAGTGGAAAATAATGGATTTGCAAAATAATAGAAATTTGTTTGCATGTTTATTATCTTAAATCAGGCGTGGTCAGGTGCTACGTCACTATACACATATGCCTAGAGATTGCGCTTAACTCGATGCTTGTTGGTACATATTTTCAGAGTATTGTTCGTGTTGCGTACTGCTTGTTCGACTCAATGTTAGTGCAAAAAAATATTGATTTTAAGTATTGCATAGTTACAGAATGCTCAAATATAAGTACAAACGCTTCGGAAAAAGTATATTTGTTTGCCTGTTGATCAAAAGCAAGGAAGAGCATTGCAACGTGCAACAAAAGCACAATATTTTATTTTGACTATCACTTCAATGCGAGATTATTCAGTAGTGTGAATACTCATATATGATGTTTTTACTATATGTTTTTGTTTTAAATACCTATAGCTTGAAGAGGACATAAAAATATTGTCTTTATTTAAAACTTATGAAATGCGGGAAAATATAATTCAAATCAGAAGCGCTTCACACATATTTAGTCTCGATTATTAACATGGAAAAGAAAAGAAAAAGCCGTTATAGAAGAAATGTTGCATGAAATGTTGGCAAGTTTGATCTCCCTTGTTGTTCTTGGGCTAAGCTTTGTGGCGGGTGGAACTGTCGGTTCCTACTCGTACTATTATATTAGGTACGGCTGCTGCGGTTGACACTGCGCCTGCGACTGTGGTCTTCCAAGACGTCATTTAGCAGCCTCCATATTTTTATAATGTATATTTTAGAGAAAACAGTAAATACAGGTAAAAAACAAAATAACGCACTTTACTGTTAATATTTTTTATATCTATTCCCCACAAATATAAATTAATCAAAGTTTTTAATCCAGGAATAAGCAGTACCTATATTTTATACTGAAAAAAACAACAATTTTAACTTTGTCATTTTATACTATTACTTTTTTCTGTAATTAATAGTAAGTATAATATTATTAGATTTAGGGCCGGTACTTTCATTCGGAAATTAATCAGACGATTCATTAACAGTGTTGTTAAACTAATCAAGCAATTTAATCATGATTAAGAATTGCTTTGTACTTATTGCTATTCCTATTTTAACAGCTTGTTTGCAAATCGTTGATTAACCTTTGTTGGCAGCAATGAATATTTAAAAAATAGTTCTAATGTACCACAGAAATAAGAGAGAAATAGTTCTCTGGATTGTTGATTTGAGGTTATGTAACCTTGTTTTCTTTTTAGTTTTAATTCAGTTCGGTGTTCAAACGCAAAATAGTATGAAAAAGTATTATTTGTTAGATGTTGGATGTGCAATAGCTGTGGTGACAGGGTACAGGACGAGCTTTTCTGCATTATTTGAAAATGAATAAAGGAAACAATAGAATAGCATTTGTAATTATTTTTATTATTCGACCTGCTGTAGTCATGTGGACACCGATAAAATCCGCAATTGTAAAATATATATAATAACTTCCGGTGTAAAATCTCAACGTCAATAAAAGTTGACTTCTAATGGAGACTTCATGATATCTACAATAAATATGATATGCTTCATGTTCTTATTTATGAGCGAGTTTAAAAAACTACTGTGTAATTATCATTATGTAATTGTGGTTCAAATTCACGTAACAAGTTATTCAGTCTTTTTTTTAATCGATACCTACGGATAAACTCTATCATCCAAATCAACAAAATAATCTTTTCTCTCTTGAACTGTGTATGTCCTCATATTCATTACAAAATCTATGATCTCTTCATCATTATCATCGAATATTTGTGTTTGTGTCCGTTAATGCACAAATCAAGGTTTCGTAACCTCACATTTTGGTTTCTCTGTCGATCTGTCATTCTGCTTTCATTTTAAATTGAAGTTGTGAAAGGGATCTCGAAGAGCTCAATGAAATTTTCGATGATAATGATGAAGATATCATAGATTTTGTAATGAATGTGAGGACATATACAGTTCAAGAGAGGAAAGATTATTTTGTTGATTTGGATGACAGAGTTTTTCCGTAGGTTTCGTTTAAAAAAAGACACTGTGAATCACATATATGCTGTGAATAACTTGTTACCCTAACCACATTTACATAATGATAATACACAGTAAGTTTTCCAAACTCCCTCATAAATAGTAAAACCTGCAGCGTATCATATTTATTGTAGATATCATGAGGTACCCTGTCACCATAACTATTGCACATCCAACATCTTACAAATTATACTTTTTCAAAAAATGCTAATTTATTTTGCGTTTGGACACCAAACACGTATAAACTAAAAAGAAAGCAAGGTTACATAACCTCAAATCAACAATCCAGAGAAATATTTCTCTCTTACTTTTGTGGTACATTAGAACTATTTTTTAAATATTCATTGCTGGCAACAAAGGTTAACCAACGATTTGCAAACAAGCTGTTAAAATAGGAATAAAGTACAAAGCAATTCTTAATCATGATTAAATTACTTGATTAGTTTAACAACACTGTTAATGAATCGTCTGATTAATTTCCGAATGAAAGTACCAGCCCTTATAGGAATAAGAGGGTCCATCTAATTATTGATTCGCCGTATTCCTGAAAAAGTGTTTTCTACAAATATAAATAATTTTAGACATTTAAGAACTGAATAATATAGAGTTTAGCAAATAACAAGGATGTTATTTCATGCCACCTGCAAATATTCAAAGGTACCGAAGTAAAATCAATATTTAACATCAGAAAGCGATCTATCCAATGAATTTTTAGGTACTGAAATCTTTCAAAATACGTATATAATTAAATTAAAATATAGATGTAAACATTTTTATAACATAAACTTACATAGTTCTGCATATAAGATTGTTCACTTTTGTTTATAAGTATGTGAAAATAGTTGTTAAAATGTGGGGTTAGAATAGCGAAATTATGTGTGTCGTATAAATGAATTTTAAAAGTTATTACATTATTTGAGGAAAGTTTAAATCATGGGCGTATCTATGATTTTATCTTGGAGGGGGTAAAGTTGTAAAGACTTACAACATCAACAGACTAAAGAACTAAACATAAATAAAGACTTTTGTCAAATAAAAGAAGTTAATATCCAATATCAATAATAAAATATAAATTAAAAATTTATACATTGCAGCAGTATTATAAAAATAAAAGATAATGGAAATTAAATTAATTTTTCAATTTTTTTTTTACTTGCATATCAATAATTGAAATGTCTAACTTAATATGTCTATGTATATGTAGAAGAGCAAGGATTTTTATGAACAGAATAGGGGTACGAGAAAATTTTCGCCGGGGACGAAAGCATATTTAAAAATATTGTATTTTTCTAGATCAGAGGTATTTTCAGCATTCATATATGCAGCAACATCGAGCAAAATTACAGAATTTAGATTTGAAAGTCACATTAGTAAACGCTAAATATTACTTATAGAAATATTACTTGTAATTCAAATTACAAATACTTCACCTCTGTTTTATTCGAAAATTATAAAGTAATGGATTTCATTTCAGTAAGCTTCTTGGGGGGGATAATTACCCCCATTACCCCCCCCATGGATACGCCCTGGTTTAAATAGTAAAAGTGGATAAAGAAAACATCAATAATTCTATTTTTGATATTACTTTTGCTCTACGAGTTTAATTTTTCGAGATTTCAGTACCTAAAAAACACCACAAATTTGATCATTTTACGGCGAGAGATACGGGCACCTTGTTGGTGGGGACATTTGCATCGCATAGACAATAAAAGACCAGTGAAACGGATATGGGAGGCTAAAATATATAAGAGAATGAAACGAGGAAGACCAATGCAAACATGGGATGTAACCATTGGAGCAATATTAAAAGAGAAGGGAAAGGCATGGATAGAGGCAAAAATGCAATAAATATATCTGAAAAATGTAAAGAGTTAATCATAAGAACTTTTAAGGACATGGCCAGACGCATAAAAACGATAAAACAAATCACGGAACAAACCTATTATAACAATTTCATAAACAATGTATTAGGTACGTCAAAAAATTAAATACACGAAAGCCCGTATCTGAAAAGTTAATACAAATTGCCACTCAAGAGTAATGAAAGACGGATTAGTCACGGTTGCCTGCATTATTCCGCAATTCGGTAGACTTGTTAGTATGATGAATATCCATCGTTCGACAATAACTAAGTACTTTATAATCCTAACAGAATATTAAACACACTCAAATTTATTTAGCGTTTATACCGTTGTTCGGCTAATTCAGTAATATGTCAGCATCCCAGAACTACCTACTCTCTGATATTAGTTACAATTGTCACCACATTCAAATGACATAAATAATAAACGATATTACGCTCTATGTAATTTGCATACATTATTAACTCTGAAATGTAATTCGCCGCGTTAGCAAACTATAGGTTTACGTTCCGGTTCATAGAGATTGTTAATTTCACCACATTTATTTCACTGACTGCTTACACTTGTATAACTAGTTTTCCTTTGCTGTAATCATTGCAAACACGACCAATATTACACCTACCACATGTCAACAAAAGTTGTTATTAAACATAAACATAAATTATAAATCCAGCTCACTCTTTAATACACAGTGCTTTCAAAAGTGTTCAAGAACTACGGGATCAAATTGCTCTTGGTGTTAAGTAAATTTAATTGTTTTAAGTTTCTCAGAGAATTAGTAGTAATATGTTCAGCACTGCAAACCGAGAAGGTCCATGGCTTGGTTACATATGTTCTTCCATTCCTTTTTATTTTCTATTTTACTCCTTCAGTTCCCTATTTCCATTTCATCTAAGCCTCTTTCCACCATTTGTATCCATTTGGTTCGTGGTCTGCTTCTCTCCTCCTCCCTGTTATACCTCTTATCAGTACTTGTCTCGTTGGCTCCCTTCTTCTAATTATCCCACATGCCCCAACCATCGCAATCTTTGTGTTGTAACTACATTTGTTATTGATGGTTCGCCATATATTTCCATCAGTTCACTATTTGTTCTTCTTTGCCACACATCAACTTCTTTCTTTCGACCGTATATTTTTCTCAGAACTTTTCTCTCAAGGATTTCTAACGAGTGTTTTTCCCTTATATTAATTTTCCATGTTTCTGTTCGGAATTCCTTTACCACATTTCTTTTTTTTTTTCTTCTCTTTCATTTTGGGTACCTCTCTTAGGAATTTTTTGTTTTAAGTTAGTAGGTAATTTAGTATAAATGATAATTCACGCTATGGTTGGAATAGCTACTCATAAGCCTCATGAAAAAAGAAAGAACATTCCGTCCTGGTATGTCTGAAGTCTTGCACTGTGCCAGCCGGTAAACATTTTTGTAATGAACTAGTGCGCTTTTTTCGCTTGTTAATAGTTTTTTCGCTGTTAAACCAATACCAATACAGTCCACTACGAAGAGGAAACGTTTGGAAACTTGCATCTACGAAAAAGGTAAGCAATTCCAACCTCTTCGTCAAATAAATATATTTTTTATTTCTACTTAAATTAGTCAATTACGAAACATTGGTTCTTTTTCGCCGAGGATACTCAATCGCGTATTAATTTGTTTGCTGAATCAGAAAAAAGCCCATTTGATAACCAGTGCGTATATGAGTTATTTTCAGTATGAGAAATTAATTTGTAATTTACGTTAAATTCAAGGTCATTTATATTTTAGTCAGTTTCAGCTCGCACTGAATACCGATAGAGTTTTTTTTATCGCTCTTGAATATAGTTTTTGTTGCCAGTCTGGGTCAAGAAATGTAAATAAACAAATCCGAATCGTCTATCATCTATTAGGTAGCTTATTTTAATGCATTTAATTAATACATATTCAGAATAACAGAAAATGTCTAGTAGTAATAAAATAAAAAAGTATACAGCTTTTCGTCAAACTGCAATTAACCGAATTCGAGAATCGAAACAATTTGCAGAACGTACTTTACAAAATAATGAATTCCTTATTTAATTTAAAATGTTGTACGAAACTATTCCAGACATTTGGAAGGATCTTAAAATCTGCCTGCAAGACGATGCTGATTTAGATGTCGAGGAAACCGTTCGTTCTAAATTCGATTTAGACTGCTCTGAAGTAAAAACTATTTATCATAATCTTTTCCACAGCAATGAGGAACCTATTCAAACAAATCAAACTAATTCTGGTGCACGTAAGGTTAAGCTACCAGTTGTTGAAATATAAAAAAATGCAGGCAATATTTTGTTTTTCAAAACCTACTTAGATACGTTTAACTCGCTGGTGCAAGGTCACGACACTTTGTCTAATTACAAGTGCACATCTAAGTGCAATTGACAACGCTCCAAATGGAACTGATTCAAAAACTGCGTTTGCTACTTGATACATTTACAGAGAATCTTTCTGCTTTAAAAAATATACAGTTTCCAGTTGCTGAGTGGGACTTTGTTTTATTTATTTTTTTCTCTAAGCATTTAGATGAAGAAACTCTAACGAGGTTTGAATTTGAACACGGCTCGAACAATAATAATATACCGTTTTTCGAAACCTTGCAACATTTTATACGGGAACAATGTAACGCTCTCGATGCTGTGCAATTTTCATCTCAGTATTTCAATAAAACTTGATCAAAAAAACAAAAGCAAAGGTTTGTCTCAACATAGCTCAGTACAAAAGCTTGGACAAAGCTCCAATTGTTTTATATCTCAACAAGGTAGTTCTTGTTTAATTTGTAAATCAGACCATCCTCTATATAAATGTAGCTTATTTCATAAAAAAAACTCAAGATCAAACAACCCAATTTATGTATAAATTGCCTTAGCTCTCAACATACGGTGCGTAACTGTATTTTAAAGGTTTCATACTTTTAGAGCACTATACTTTATTACACTTTAATCGTAACATTTCATCTGCTGTGCCACCAATTTAGCCCTTAACAAATGAGCATTCAGACGTTTCTGATTTTGAAGAAATACCTGGAACCTGATCAACCACTTAGTTCACTCGCGAGTGTAGTTCGTTCTAGAGTTAATGTACTACTTGCAACTGCACAAGTTGAAATTCTAGATAATTACGGAAATTTAAAAAAATCCGTGTTCTAGATAGATTGTGGTTCACAAGCCAATTTCATAACTCAAAAATGTGTCAATAAGCTAGGACTGCAGCGTTTATCTTCTTCAATTGCTATACAAGGATTAATTCATATTTTTGTTCACTAAATCTCGCCACGTTGAATAATCTAGTTAGACGATTTTGGAAGACGGAAGAGATCCCTGAGATAATACCTGTATCACCTGATGATGCACTTTGCGATATATTTTTGCAATATATTTTGCGATATATTTGCAAAATATTTGTTGCATCTCATGGTCGACTTGATTCCGGACGTTTTACTGTTTCACTTACTTTTCGTGACCCTGATCCTTACTTGATTACAAGGATTCGCGCGTCCTCGCTCTTCGGCGTTTTTGTCTTTATAACGAAAATTGATAAGAAACCCTGAACTATACAAAGAATATTCAAATTTTATGTTTGATTATTTAACAAACAGCCACATGCAATTAGTTGAAGAGACGATTGCTAATAACTGTTATTATCTTCCGCATCGCTATGTACTGAAGCCAGATAGTTTAACTACGAAACTACGAGTAGTTTTCGATGCCTGGGCTAAACTATCAAATGTTTTTTCTCTTAACCATAATCTGTCAACAGGTCCAAAATTACGACGAGATATAATTACTATTCTATTGCATTTTCGATTGCATGCTTTCGTTCTTTCTGCAGATATCAAAATCAACAAATTTTAATATCTGAAAGTCAAAGAAATTTCCAGCGGATACTTTGGCGATTTTATCCGACAAAATCCATTCAAGATTTTCAATTAAATACAGTTACTTTTGGAATTTCTTCCGCGCGTTTTCTTGCAATTCGACGCTCATTAAATTGGCTGATGACAAATATAAAAAATTTTCTTTAGCATCCCCAGTCTTAAAATCTGACACGTATGTTGATGACATTATTACCGGCTCTAATTCGCTCGCAGACGCTAGGGAGTTACAAATAAATTCAATTAATAAATTTATTAGGGAAAGGAGGCTTTGAACTTACAAAAATGGGCTAGTAATCACCCAGATTTGTTGTCCCATTTACCAAACTCAGTATTATATAATGAAGATTTATCGCTTGACTCAGAGAGCAACTTCGTTATTAAAATATTAGGATTACAAAGGCGTCCATCAACTGATACATTTGTCTATCAAGTTTAAGCTCAAACAAAGAATTGCACGAAACGAACCATTCATTCCGATTTAACAAGAATTCTCGATCCTTTAGTATTTTTAGCGCCACTAACCTTTTTTGCAAAGCATTTGATTCAATAGTTATGGACATTAGGATTGGGCTGGGATGACACACCTCCCGAGATTATTTTGAACCATTGGTCTAAATTTAAAAATGAACTCTCCGCGCTGTCTTCTTTTCCTCGTCGTTTAATTTGTGATACATTTAATTCTTGTGAAATTCACAATTCGACTTAAAGAGAGTGAAGCAAAATTTAAAACCTTTTTCGTTTGCGCCAAATCTAGAGTAGCACCGCTAAAAAGAATTTCTGTACCACGCTTAGAACTTTGAGCGGCAGTTCTACTTGCTGGTCTTCTCTCTTTCGTATTAAAAATATATGAGGGTGAAATTAAATTTTCTAAAATATTTACCTGGTCAGATTCCACAATAACCTTGAGCTGGTTGAAATCCTCTCCGCATAAGTGGAAAACGTTTGTAAGTAATCGTGTTACACACGAACAAAATCATTTAGCATCCTCGCTTTGGCATCATGTACCTTTTGCCGATAATCCCGCAGACTGCGCGTCACGTGGCATATTGCCTCTTGATTTAATTAATAATACCCAATAGTGGGTGGTTGTCTAAACCTAAGTCTGTTTGGTCTATTAGTATTCCTGATAACAACTTTCTTTGTGAAGCTAGTCTCGAAGAAGAGAAAATATTTTCACTTCCAGCTTTCGTCGATCTTGAAATTATCGATGCGCTATTAGATAGGTTCTCATCTCTGTTAAAAGTAAAACGCATTTTTGCATACGTACTTCGTTTTATTCACAACATCCGAAATCCTAAAGAAAAATATTTGGGTATCATTACTCCGCCGAGTTGGATACTTCTTTATTTATTTTAATTAAACGCTTTCAAAATCGTTCATACACCGAAGACATTGAAAAGCTTCAAAAGCCCTCAGGAAGTTAAATGTTTTTTGTAGATAATAAAGACATCTTGAGAGTGGGAGGACGTATTCAGGCTTCAAAATTATCATATGACAGAAAACATCCCTTCTACCTCGGTCTAATCGCCTTACTGTTCTACTTAGGGAAAATACTCACCGACAATATATGCACCTCGGTGTACAAACTACACATTTTTTAGTTTTCCAAAATGTTTTGATATTATCCGCAAAAAGAGCAATTCGAAGTGTTTTATCAAAATATTTAAAATGCTGGCGCCTTCGTCCTATTCCTCTCCAACCATCTATGGGTAATTTACCCTCTACAAGAATTTCTCAAGTAAAGCCATTTTTTTGCATCGGTATTGATTACGGTGGTCCTTTTACTATTACTCTCGATAAAACCAGAAGTGCTACAACTTGTAAAATATAATATATGCATATTTGTCTGCTCTGCCACGAAAGCGGTACATGTAGAGCAGTGGCGTAGCGTGGACTAATCTAGACGTGGGCGAAGTCGCATCAGCGAGGCCCTTTTCTTCCGCCATTGGATGCTGAATGAACTGAATATTTTGACACATAATAGCTACATACAAGGTGACAGTATGCATCAATTTTGTTCAAATATTTTCATAGAATCGGGAGAAATTAAAAAAATTTAAATTTAAAAAAAAAAATTTAAATGCTGTCTCTTGAAAACAAAAGGCGATCGGACATTAGTGTATATAACTTTATATATTATTTTTTTGGTCCTCTATCGCGTGATACTTATTATACATTGTAGTTTTTTCAATGTCATCCTGTATATTTTCAAGAAAAGCATGGTGAAAAATCAGAAAGTTTGTTTACAAAATTATTAATTTATGACGAAACTAGTTAAAGTAGTGAGGTCCGTGTGATCTGAAAATTTCATAATTATGTGGTAAATGCTAAAAATAATTATTTTTTGTAACCTCTTCAGTACCTACTAAAAAATATGTCGATAATAGAACACACCCAGCAGAGTGTGCAAATTAATTATAGTACGTGTGGTAAAGCCTCGGTAAAGCTTATTCTTAGTAAGGTCTTTTAGGGTGCTATTCGTACTATTTAGAGTTCATGGCGTTCGGTTTTAAATCACCCCCAAGGGGGCGTCGCGCGAGGCCCCTTTAAGTGCGAGGCCGTGGGCAAGGGGCCACTTTGCCCACGCCTAGCTACGCCACTGATGTAGAGCTTGCGTCTGACATGTCAACGGAGGCATTCTTAGCCGCATTGCGTCGATTTATTGCGCGTCGCGGTCGCTGTTCACACATTTATAGCTATTGTGGCACTAATTTTTTAAGCGCTCAAAAACAAATGTTAAAAACCATGCAATATGCTGCCGATTCTGAAAAAAATCAGTGGCATTTTAATCCACCTTCTGCCCCCCATTTTGGCGGGTTGTGGAAAGCTGGCATTAACTCGTTTCAGACTCATTTGTTTCGTGTCATCGGTGAGCAAATATTAACATACGAAGAGCTGTACACTGTATTAATCCAAGTTGAATTGTTATTAAATTCCCGCCCTCAGTGTGCGGTAAGTTCGGTTCCTAATGATTTGTCCGTATTGACCCTGGACATTTCTTAACGTTAGAACCATTAACTGCGTTACCTGACCCTGACTTAACAAATATTAAATTAAACAAACTAACGCGTTGGCAGCTAGCTGTTACAACGTTTCCACCAGGATTTCTGGTCTCGCTGGCATAAGGAGTATCTCCATACCCTTCATCAAGGAGGAAAATGGACACACTCCTCCCCTTCTATTGTTGCTGGTACAATGGTATTAATTAAAAGTAATTGCTCGCCCCAATTACGTTGGCAATTTAGTCGCATTTTAGAAGTGCATCCTGGTGCAGACGGGTTAATACAAGTAGCTACTGTTCACATAAAACAGAGCAATTTTAAACGCCCCTTGGTTATTGTCTTATATATTATTTTCTTAACATCTTAACAGACGGTATAACCCACTCAAACATTTTGTTCCTTTTGCAATTGTTTCCTATATTTCATCTTTTTCTTTCCATTATTAGTTATTCTCACACTCAGATAATTCACTTTTTTCACCTTTTCAAAATTATATTGTTTTTCTTCCGATATAAATATAGCCTTCTATATTTACCTTCTGATGTTTTCCTTTCTAATACCATATATTTTAGTGGCTCTTAGACTTTTACGGCCGATGCTATCATTTGATACATAGTGATTTTTCGGGTTGTTATGCCGTGACCTCGGTAACTGGTCGCTGCCAGAGACGGAATTAAAGTACACATCCCTAGCATTAGCCGGAATTTTTTTACCTGGCCTGGAAGCAGGTAAAAGAATCAATCATCAATTGAATCTATTTCTGACTGTCATTTTTTACAGCAAGAGCTTTACAAAATTGTGTCTAAATAATAAAATGCCACTAAATTTATTAAGTGTAATGTTATAAAGAAGATCTTCTCTATTCAGTACCATTATAGTATAATAATAGATGCACTGACTTTGAGGATCTGGGTGTTGTATTTCATCCAAAATTGACTTTTTTTACTCATATTAATGCTAAAATATATTTGCAAGTAACTGTTTTGGTTTTTTATTGGATAATTACATATATGTATTATTTTTCAACGCCAACGATAGCTCATGTGGCGTTAGTCTGTGAAATTGGAAGGGATTGGAATGGACTCATCTACACCAAAATCTAGATTCGAATTCAACAGCGTTGGGAAAGGTTCGGTGCTAGATGGTTGAAATGTCAAGCGGAAAGTCGACTTTTGCCGACTAGCCTGCCTTTCTAGTATAAGTTGATGCACTAAGCGCGGCAGCTTTAACAAAGCAACATACCGCCAAGCAGTTGCGATCTTCCCTATATTATTTATGAGCCAGTGTGAGTTGGTGCTGCAGGTGAGGAAGGACGATGAGAATATCGGTCACGTGGTCGAGTTTGCCTATATTCTGTAATCTTAAGATAAGCCAGTCAGTTTATCTTTACTATAATATTCGTGGAATTAAATTGAAGCATTTTTATGCTATTATTAGCATTTTATTGAAACTGTATTATTTGTTAATGTTGTATAGTTAGCGTAAAAATATCAGCATGGATAAGGAGCTTCTTAAATATCCGACAGACAAAAAAATCTGCCGAAAATCCATTATCATCGAACTATGGTTCAGATTCAAATTGTGCTGCATATCAAAACAAGAAAATTACTTAAAAACATTAGAGAACTTACAAGAAAATATGATCCTGAGTACTTTAATATTGGATTTACTGTTACAGCTGTACAATAAACCATGGCCTCAATGTGTAATACGCTTTGAAATGTTTTCAAATCAAAGCAGTATGAAACCCTTATTATTGAAACGCGACTTTAGTACGAAACATTCAGTGTTAGAAAATAAACATAAGGATTTTTTTCGTTCAAAAATTAACAGAGATGGAAGGCACAAAGAAAATTATGTCGTATACTGCAAAAGTAGTTGAGGCATATTTCTTAGTGAAGTTCAGAATAGCGAAATGCGGAAAAGCTCATACAATTGGTGGACTATTTTACCTGATGCAAAAGATATTGTGACTTGTATGGTAGCAGAATCATCTGTTGAACAAATTGAAAGTATGGTATTAAACCTTAATGCAGTTGCTCAAGTTAAGAATAGTACATTTTTTGCAATACAACTCGATGAGAGCACATATGTAACAAACTGTGATCAACTGATGGTTTACGTGCGGCATGTATTTTAAATTACAATTAAAGAAGAATATTTATTTTGTGAGCCACTACTACACGGACTACCGCCAATGAAACTTTAAAAAAACTTAATTACTTTTTTGCAGGAAATAAACTAGACTGGAAGAAGTGCATTGACTTCTGTTCTAATGGCGCTCCAGCTATGATAGGAAAATATGAAGATGTTGCTACCAAAATAAAATCGGTTGCAGAAACTTGCACTTGCACTCATTGCAGCATCCACAGAGAATCTTTAGCAGTAAAGCGTATGCGTGAACAATTTAAATGTGTTCTAGAAGAGGTCATCAAGGTGATGAATTTTATGAAATCTCAGGCTTTAAACTCTCGTTCGTTTCCGACACTGTGTTCTGAAATGAGCAGGGACCACATTCAGTTGCCCCTACATATACAGGTAAGATGGCACAAGCTACATTTCGAGGTGCAGTTGTTCTTGATGGACGCCGATTTTAAACTGCGTGATCGATTGACGGATGAGCTGTACATCACAACATTGGTCGACTTATCAGACATTTTCAATCGCCTCAATGACTGAAATGTAAATGACGATTTTTTAATAATATAAAACGTCACTGCCAAATTTAAAGAATATATTAAGAGAGTCCATTCTGAATTCCTTTGGATGAGACACATAATGGACAACATTCTTGGAACCTTAACTAACAACGAAAAGGAGTCGTTAATAGAACGGAAGATTGAAAAAGGTATTTTCCAAATTAGAGTTAGATTACTTTTTGCTAAGATTTAAAATTGACTATACATTACTTTCTAGAAAAGCATTGTCGTTTTTAATTTCCATTACAACCTAGCTTTGTGGAACTACTCTATACTCCATACTGATAGTAAAAATTAAATTTAATAAATAAAATTAATTTATACCCAAAATTTCGATTAAAATTAAGTACAACCAATCCAGATTAATCTTCAATTTTTTCAAGCATGCAGTACTATCCTTCCCACTGAGTTTTTAGACCTATCTTAGTTTAGACGTTAAAAATATAATTTGTTAGTATTTTACCATTATGAAACGTGTCTATCCTAATAAAATATTTAATGGAATATACTATTAAATGTTAAACTTTAACATTTAGTGAGCGTTGCTGGTAGGTACGCGACTGAGAAATAGTACACATGAATGGTACGTGAAAAAAAAGTTTGAGAACTGCTGCTCTAAATGGATTTCCCTGAGTGTGGAAATATATAGCAAATTGAAAGCTAAATCTAAAAAACAAATTATTTCCATTATTAGTCAGTGAGTTAACACATAAAAAAATATATCAGAGTAGAGATTACACTTCACTGAATTTATTATATAGTATAGTAGTCTGATGGTTCCTCACAAAACAATAGCGATACAGTGATACACCAAATTTGTAAATCCGTTGTGGAAAGATTAACATTATTTGTATTATAAAGTTTATAATATAAACTGTATCTTTGGAAGAAAACATTTTAAAGGTGCAAATGGGTTAAGCTTTTCAGATATGACAAGAAATTTACTTTTTAAATGAAACAACCTGTTTCTTTAGGATACCCAATACACTAGTTCTTTGCCATCTTAACATTATTTTATTCAAATTATACAAAAATCAGTGAAATATATTACTTTCATACGGGATAGTTCTTTAGAACACAAACTTGAATTTAAAAAAAATGTAAATTGGATAGTCAATTATGTCAGTCAGCAAACTATGTCGCAGTAGGCGTTAACTTTTGTACGTGGGAAAGTTGGTCTAAATCGTATTATCTCTCTACTAGGAGTCTGTGGTCAAGTTGTGATCTAATTTTTTAAACATCCTATATTGTAATAGTATAACTTGATCAGTTTATTGGGTCAAACAATGATAAATATTGGTCTACCAGTTTTGAAATGAACATTTTATTTTATCGGTATTTTTATGAACGATTCATAAATCTAAATATTACAAGAATTTATATTGCACAGTCCAGTGAGTGAAAATTTTATAAAACTCAGTTGTAAGGGAAACATAAAAATAATCCCAACCGTTTTCCTCATTCTCGCAGAAGAGAGAAAAGGCAATTTTATTAGTTGAATACGCATTACCGCCAAACAAAACTTTGTAAATTATCCCAAAATTAAGCTCAAATAACAGCGATGAATTCAAGTTAAGGAGAAGCAAAACAGGAACAAAATTATGGGGATCACGAACGCTATGTCAAAGAACAAGTTTCCAGCTACTCTATTAGACTGTCAACTGAAGTGTGTAATAAAGCTGTCGAGTGAAAGAGATGTTACTATCCAACATTCTACACCACGTTATTTAATTTATTACGGCACATTGAAATGGTTTTATTTTTTTGTTAACAGTTTCTGTGTTTGACGTCTAGGAGAAATTAATTAATATACAGAGTCTCCCGAAATTAATTCCACACAGAGCAAGAGTAGATTCCTTACATCAAAATAATGCGATTAAGCCAAACTTACGTTGGTCCATTTGTAGCTAATAAAAAAGTTACAGGGCGTTAAAGCTCAAATATTGAATTCAAAATTTTTAAAATTCTTAGAAGGCTTTCAAAGGATTCTTTTGAACATTTGAATTAGGGGGTTTTCTGGGACAAGAAAAACGAATCCGTACTTAGGTAATTTTGCTGTAGACGCTAGAAGACGCTGCGAAATGTACTCTTGGTTGATAAAAACTGATTATAACTTTTTTATCAATGTGTGTACGAAAGTTTTAATAGAAAAATATTTTTCTCTTATCTATTATTCACAAATAAGGTAAACTTGTTTTATGTCGATAAATTTAACCGTTTTCGATTTATTTCTTGTTTTTCTATTGGATGCAATAAAATAAAATAAAACAAAGTAAAAGTGTGTAGTTACTTACGTAAAAAAACTAAAGATTATTTTTAATAACAATTTAATTACATTCAGGTGGCTACATTCTCAATATGACCCCCGTTTACATTAATACACAATCTTATTCGTTTGATAAATGATTGTCTAATATTAAATAGTGTTTCTTCATTTCTTAGTAAATTCTTAATATTTAAAACTGCTTGCCACAGCTCATCCCGTGTATTAATAGGATCACTGTAAACTTTTGATTTCAATATACCCCAAATACTGAAATCCATGGGGTTTAAATCTGGGTTTTGTGCGGGCCATGAAAACGTGCTACCTATTCACCGTAGGCGAAATTGTGCGTAAAGATAGTTTCGCTCCTGTACAGAAAAATGGGTAGGGGCACGGTCTCACATTTAATGATAAATCATCAATAAGTTCCTCAAAATCATGTTCTAAGAAATGTAAGTAATAACAGCCCTTCAGATTATATGGCAATTCAACAAGGCCCAACACATGATTTCCGACAATACCACACCAAATGTTTATCTAAAATTCATGTTGGAAATGACGTTCTGTTAATACATGCGGGTTGAAAACGCCCCGATGAGTAAATGTGGCTTCGTCTGTAAACAGCACCTTGCTTAAAAAGTGTGGATCATCATTGTGCCGGTCTAAGGATCGAAGACAATATTGTTCCCTATCTGGAAAATCTGCAGGTAGTAAATTCTGCGCTGGGCTAAAGTGATACGGGTACAGTTTTTCATTATGAAATAATCTATGAATAGATGATTTTGGTACCACTACAGCAGCAGACATTCGTCGTAAACTTATTTCAGGATTTTTTGTTACACGAAGCAAAATATCCTCCTCTTGTTCTGGAGTAACAGTTGTTGGACGGCCAGCTTCTCGTCTTTTAGGACTAAATGATCCAGTATCTCCTAACCGGTCATGAAAATTTTTAAATAATTTGTGATTTGGTTTTAATTTGGGTAACTTTCTAAATACTTGGACATGCACGACGTCCATTAAATTTTTCATTTGCATAAATATGCGAAATTGCAGAGGATATTATAAAATATCTACCAAAGGTTTCCTTTGATGAACTTCAATATTATAAAAAAATTCCTAACCCTTGTGGCTCATTCTTTTTTCATCCTGTTCTTGAACTAGAGGTTTTAGAGGCTATAGATTCTTTGAAAGACTCCCAAGTGCGCTGATATTCATGAACTTAATGGTCAGATTATTAAGAAGACATGTAATGTTATGCTTAGGCCATTTACCGAACTTGTTAACTTGATCCTGACCACTGGCATATTTCCTGAAATATTTAAATTTAAATCTTCGAAGGTAATTCCTGTGTTTAAAAAGGGCGATGCTTAAGATCCCATAAGTATTGTTTCTGTTTTTGGGAAAATCATTGAAAAATGTTTAAAGAAGCAATTGTACGCCTATTTCCAAATACATACATTTTTCAGTAATTCTCAATATGGTTTTAGAAACTTTCGTTCTACCACTCAAGCTGTCTATCATGTTGTGAGTGAGGTAGTGCAGGAGCTTGAACAAGGCAATCTCACAGCTATTATGCTATATGACTTGTCTAAAGCATTTGATTGCGTTTCCCACGATATTCTTCTGGAGTAATTGAATCACTATGGAATTAGAGGAATCTCGCTTGAACTCATTAAGTCTTATCTGAGTAATCGTCAGCAAGCTGTGCAGTTGAACGGTGTTACGTCTGATTTCAAATCTGTTAAATATGGTATTCCACAAGGTTCTGTACTGGGTCCTCTGCTGTTTGTTGTTTATGTAAACGATTTGTGCTGTTCTGTGTTGCCTTATAAGTCTGTTCAGTTTGCGGATGACACATCATTTATACTGTCGGCTAGTAATAATTCTGAACTATGTTCTGCTCGTGACAAGATTTCAAGCAGGGCAAACGAGTGGTTCTTGTACAACAAGTTAAAATTGTTAGTTATGGACTGTTGCTTTGGGGTAATTCTTCCCATGCTATAACAATTTTTCGTCTGCAGAAGAGGGCAATTAGAATAATGGCAGGTATTGGTTTTCGGGATCTTTGCAGGTCGTACTTTAAAGAACTTAAAATAATGCCTTTGCCTACGTTATTCTTATTTCAGGTTCTTGTTGAAATTCACAGGAAGCAGTCGATCATAACACTATAACACCCGGAATGCTCAGCTAATCAGAAATAACCGTTTTATATTATGTATATCTGAAGCTAATTCGCTCAATATCAATTACTTTAACTTATTGCCAGGTACTTTTAAAAACATGAATGCTGCTTCTTTTAAATATAAATTTAAAAAATCATTGTTTCTACTCTGCTGATGAATTTGTGGAACATTTTAGATCTTTGTGACAGCTTACTTCAGCACTTTACTGATACTTATTGTACTCTGTTTTAAATTTTGTATTTCTGTATTTCTTAACTTACGTTTTTTTATTCTTAGGCTTTTTTAATGTGTCTTGTGAACTATCTTAATTTTAATTCTACATTGTAACTATTTTGACTTGCTACAAACATATTTGTTTTATGTAACGTGGTCAAATAACAACAATAAAAAATATCTTACGATATTTTGCAAACACGGAATTCCAGGAAACAACTACTCTGCGGGCTAATGCCCCGACCAGCATTGAATTACACCTGGAAAACCTATAGCAACAGCTAGAGTCATTCGTCAGACGCCCACCAGACATATACCGGTTTCGAGCTTATTAGCTCTCATCAGTATGCCCTAGGTGAGGTATCCGACGAATAATCCTAGCTGCTTTCGTCTGTCTAACCCGACAGAAGGGACCATGAGTACGCGGTGTAGAACTAACTACATCTATCGGCCGTTCGCTACTCCATGCCGGACTGAAAATGTCCGGGCACGAAGCGTTCTACATGCAGTAGACACCATTGAAAGCTGTCGACCTTTATCGCGATTGGCGAGAAACGATATTTTGCAAACACGGAATTCCAGGAAACAACTACTCTGCGGGCTAATGCCCCGACCAGCATTGAATTACACCTGGAAAACCTATAGCAACAGCTAGAGTCATTCGTCAGACGCCCACCAGACATATACCGGTTTCGAGCTTATTAGCTCTCATCAGTATGTCATAGGTGAGGTATCCGACGAATAATCCTAGCTGCTTTCGTCTGTCTAACCCGACAGAAGGGACCATGAGTACGCGGTGTAGAACTAACTACATCTATCGGCCGTTCGCTACTCCATGCCGGACTGAAAATGTCCGGGCACGAAGCGTTCTACATGCAGTAGACACCATTGAAAGCTGTCGACCTTTATCGCGATCGGCGAGAAACGATATTTTGCAAACACGGAATTCCAGGAAACAACTACTCTGCGGGCTAATGCCCCGACCAGCATTGAATTACACCTGGAAAACCTATAGCAACAGCTAGAGTCATTCGTCAGACGCCCACCAGACATATACCGGTTTCGAGCTTATTAGCTCTCATCAGTATGCCATAGGTGAGGTATCCGACGAATAATCCTAGCTGCTTTCGTCTGTCTAACCCGACAGAAGGGACCATGAGTACGCGGTGTAGAACTAACTACATCTATCGGCCGTTCGCTACTCCATGCCGGACTGAAAATGTCCGGGCACGAAGCGTTCTACATGCAGTAGACACCATTGAAAGCTGTCGACCTTTATCGCGATCGGCGAGAAACGATATTTTGCAAACACGGAATTCCAGGAAACAACTACTCTGCGGGCTAATGCCCCGACCAGCATTGAATTACACCTGGAAAACCTATAGCAACAGCTAGAGTCATTCGTCAGACGCCCACCAGACATATACCGGTTTCGAGCTTATTAGCTCTCATCAGTATGCCATAGGTGAGGTATCCGACGAATAATCCTAGCTGCTTTCGTCTGTCTAACCCGACAGAAGGGACCATGAGTACGCGGTGTAGAACTAACTACATCTATCGGCCGTTCGCTACTCCATGCCGGACTGAAAATGTCCGGGCACGAAGCGTTCTACATGCAGTAGACACCATTGAAAGCTGTCGACCTTTATCGCGATCGGCGAGAAACGATATTTTGCAAACACGGAATTCCAGGAAACAACTACTCTGCGGGCTAATGCCCCGACCAGCATTGAATTACACCTGGAAAACCTATAGCAACAGCTAGAGTCATTCGTCAGACGCCCACCAGACATATACCGGTTTCGAGCTTATTAGCTCTCATCAGTATGCCATAGGTGAGGTATCCGACGAATAATCCTAGCTGCTTTCGTCTGTCTAACCCGACAGAAGGGACCATGAGTACGCGGTGTAGAACTAATATATATATAATCATAATATTTGTAGAAATTAATCCACTTTATAAATTAAGTAAAACAATATTATTATTTTACATATCATATTGTTAAAATTGAATTTTGATAATTATGTGTAACATTTATAAAGACACATTTTAATTAGATATATTTCCTATGGTAGTAAGCCATGCCATACATCAATAGTAAAACGCCAAAAATGAATATCATTCATTCTGTAGTTGAAAAGCGGATTAAAATATGTGATCTGTAATAATAACGTAAAACATGGGAATATCTTGACATTAAAATGCAGTAATACTCTCTTAAAATAAAACAATAAGTTTCCGTGGTTAGTTCTAATAAAGCAATTATAATACTCACTTTATGAAATATTTTTCTTGTTACCCGACCTTATTCAGTGGCATAATATTATTGCATGCTGATAGAAAATTTAATCGTCTATTTTAGGATAATAATAAATGTCTGGAAATTTAATAAGAATGAGTTCTAATAGAAGAATTTAATTCTTAGGTACAGAAGGTAGATTATAAGGAGAAGAAGAAGAAACAAGGATTTATATTTAGATTCAACTATCTTTCATTTTTAGATCAGAGGTTCTAGACATTTCTTGATGACATTTTGACTAACAAACCATCACACAGAAAGTTCTGAGTTTAAAGAGGGTGATTCAGAACTTCAGAACTAGATTTTATAAAAAAAATCAAAAACGACAGTTCGAAAATGTTTTAAAAATACACTTCTACACGGCTTTGTAAACTGGTCCACTGTAAAACCTGATAAAACGGCAAAACATGCAATCGGCGACCGAACAAAAAATAGAAAGAAATTCCCAAGGAAAGAAATAAATAACATTTTATAACACCTATTTTATACATCAAATTCAACTGCTTTGCCGCTATTGTTATTAATTATTTATAGAATTAATTTGTAGTTTTAATTAATAAAATAGTTTGACATACCTGATGTTACAACCCGTATTATTCAGTTTCTTCACACTAACACAAATGTTTCTGTTTCTTGCCCGTTTTGAACTCGTAAGTTCGCGGTGTAGAACTAACTACATCTATCGGCCGTTCGCTACTCCATGCCGGACTGAAAAAGTCCGGGCACGAAGCGTTCTACATGCAGTAGACACCATTGAAAGCTGTCGACCTTTATCGCGATCGGCGAGAAACGATATTTTGCAAACACGGAATTCCAGGAAACAACTACTCTGCGGGCTAATGCCCCGACCAGCATTGAATTACACCTGGAAAACCTATAGCAACAGCTAGAGTCATTCGTCAGACGCCCACCAGACATATACCGGTTTCGAGCTTATTAGCTCTCATCAGTATGCCATAGGTGAGGTATCCGACGAATAATCCTAGCTGCTTTCGTCTGTCTAACCCGACAGAAGGGACCATGAGTACGCGGTGTAGAACTAACTACATCTATCGGCCGTTCGCTACTCCATGCCGGACTGAAAATGTCCGGGCACGAAGCGTTCTACATGCAGTAGACACCATTGAAAGCTGTCGACCTTTATCGCGATCGGCGAGAGGACATTTTCAGTCCGGCATGGAGTAGCGAACGGCCGATAGATGTAGTTAGTTCTACACCGCGTACTCATGGTCCCTTCTGTCGGGTTAGACAGACGAAAGCAGCTAGGATTATTCGTCGGATACCTCACCTATGGCATACTGATGAGAGCTAATAAGCTCGAAACCGGTATATGTCTGGTGGGCGTCTGACGAATGACTCTAGCTGTTGCTATAGGTTTTCCAGGTGTAATTCAATGCTGGTCGGGGCATTAGCCCGCAGAGTAGTTGTTTCCTGGAATTCCGTGTTTGCAAAATATCGTTTCTCGCCGATCGCGATAAAGGTCGACAGCTTTCAATGGTGTCTACTGCATGTAGAACGCTTCGTGCCCGGACATTTTCAGTCCGGCATGGAGTAGCGAACGGCCGATAGATGTAGTTAGTTCTACACCGCGAATATCTTATGAGTTCAAAACGGGCAAGAAACACACATTTGTGTTAGTTTGAAGAAACTGAATAATACGGGTTGTAACATCAGGTATGTCAAACCATTTTATTAATTAAAACTATAAATTAATTCTATAAATAATTAATAACAATAGCGGCAAAGCAGTTGAATTTGATGTATAAAATAGGTGTTATAAAATGTTATTTATTTCTTTCCTTGGGAATTTCTTTCTATTTTTTCTCCGGTCGCCGATTGCATGTTTTGCCGTTTTATCAGGTTTTACAGTGGACCAGTTTCCAGTGCCGTACAGAAGTGTATTTATAAATCATTTTGAAACTGCTCTTTTGATTTTTTAAAATCTAGTTCTGAAGTTCTGAATCACCCTCTTAAACTCAGAACTTTCTGTGTGATGGTTTGTTAGTCAAAAATGTCATCAAGAAATGTTTAGAACCTCTGATCTAAAAATGAAAGATAGTTGAATCTAAATCTCAATCCTTGTTTCTTCTTCTTCTCCTTATAATCTACCCTATGTACCTAAGAATGAAATTCTTCTACTAGAACTCATTCTTATTAAATTTCCAGACATTTATTATTATCCTAAAATAGATGATTAAATTTTCTATCAGCATGCAATAATATTATGCCACTGAATAAGGTCGGGTAACAAGATAAATATTTCATAAAGTGAGTATTATAATTGCTTTATTACAACTAACCACGGAAACTTATTGTTTTATTTTAAAAGAGTATTACTGCATTTTAATGTCAAGATATTTTTCTATAGTAGCGGTATTATAAACATAGACAGTCCCATGTTTTAAGTTATTATTACAGATCGCATATTTTAATCCACTTTTCAATTACAGAATGAATGATACTCATTTTTGGCGTTTTACTATTGATGTATTTGGACTTGCATGGCTTACTACCATAGGAAATATATCTAATTAAAATGTGTCTTTATAAATGTTACACATAATTATCAAAATTCAATTTTAACAATATGATATGTAAAATAATAATATTGTTTTACTTAATTTATAAAGTGGATTAATTTCTACAAATATTATGATTTTTGAAAAAGTAATTTGTTTAGTAGCAAGTAACTTGCTCTGGGCTCGATTTGAAAAAATCTAACGTCAGAAACAACATATTCATTTATGAAACACCATAATCCTTGCAAACTTATTAAACCCTAGGTTTAGGAACCGATAATGATAACAGCAGCTCCTATCGCCTATGATGTGTTGATATCGTATAAGGAATTGAACGCAATTGATAAACGATATTCGGTATATAAATAACGTTTAGTCCTACAATTTTCAAAAAATACTGGTTCAAGCTTAGATGCTTAGAGCTTAGCCAGTTAACTACTCTGTCGGTTGATAACAAAATTAAAATTAAAATAAAAGTTTTTTGACTGTCAAAAATCCATAAATACTTAATTGTCACTGTTTTATATTCTCATTCAGAGTTGTGTCTAAAAAAAATAATTTAGAAGGCTTTGCTGATATCAGTGAATCAGTGTTCTATCATTATACTTGTATTTTGGTTCTAGAAAATATAGAATGGGATAACAATCACGATTTCTAGATTTGTTTGTTTGCATCAGAAAAAACCGTGTCATTTGTACCATTGGAATGAAAGTTATGAGCACCGTTTAAAATAATATCAGACAATCACTGTTCAGCTGGAATTGCCACCGAAAACGGTTTGTCATCTTTTGTTTTGACTAAAATGAAAGACGGTTTCTAAAACGCAAACTCACATAATACGTGGTGTCAGATTTTTTAGCCTTGTTACGCTATAAAATATATTTTATATAATTATCTATATATTATAAAAACACTGACAAAACTTGGATAAGCGAAGGCCATACGATGATAAAAGTGTGGCACTGTTTTGCCACATATGGAACCTGTTGCTGTCGTGGTTGTATGAATAATACTATAATAGCTTCAGAATCAGTTTTTAATCGTCAGAAGCATGCTCACTGCTTCTAAAACAAAGGATTTTAAACCTTATGTGGGCAGTATAAACGCAATATGCGTGCGTCTGACGGTTGGAAACTTTTTTCCACTATACTACGACTTAATAGCCGACGATAAGTGTTAACGTATGTCCATTTTACTGACAGTGCTAGTAACCTATAGTGTATACTGTGTACCATGTGTTGAAGGAGTGATATCGGTGGAGTGCGCATCAGGTAGGTGTAAGTGGGTGGTAGTAGGCAATTGCCGTCTAAGAGGATGTCATTTTACGGGTAAGTATACACTTTTTAAAGTATACTATTAAAGTGCTAGATTCATTCAAAGTCAACTTTTTTTGGTAATTTTGTGTCGTTTGAACCAAGTCCAAGTGGCACGCTTATGGATTCTAAGCGCTGTGAATAAATCACTCTATTATTCGGGTCCTCGACTATAGATACATTCATAAAATATGTCCCGCTCAACACAAGTTGCTGGATCCGAACGTTTTATTAGCTTTTTCATCAAAACGAAGAAGAAATACTCAATGCTGCATACTATACTGTGTTTTGTTATTTTATTTTAGAGAAGGCGTCGTTTCTTTTTAACTATATCATTATGGCTTTGCGTTAAAATTGCGTTTGTGTAAAAGCTGGTAGTGCTATCCACGGAACTCAGTTGTAACTTAATTGTATATTTTTTAAATGGAACGTCCAATCCGCACAAAATTTTCTTTCAAATTTTTAAAAAACAGTTACAGTTTGGATATTTACTTAGGATTTCACCACTAAACTGTTGAGTTATAAGGACAGCATTGTTCCCTTGCAAATTCTTTAATTAATTTTTTTGTGAAATAATATTTAAAAAGGTATAACAAAATTAAATAAATAAAACATTAGTTAGATAGGTACTATGCAGCTATGTTCAAAATTATGCTACCACGAGTTTAAATTTTTGCTAACTAACAAGACTTTGCTATTAAATAAACTTTTCATGTGTTTCTTAATTCAGTGGTGACTTTAGAATCCATACCAGAAAAAAAAGGATACGGAAATAAGGTGTATTAAAAATTGAAAATAAGAATTAAATGCCTTCTTTGGAGAAAAAACTAGGAATTCTCCCAGTCAGATAAAATACTGTGTACACGTAATAAAACACAGTTATTATATCTCTTGGTCCCTTGCTAATAAAGAAATATTTTGTGAAACAATGTCTTTTATTTTTGCTATTCTATTTACAAACATTATATTTTTGTAAGTGGTAATAATAAACAACAAAAATTCCATCACTCGTTTAGCAAAAATAAAGCAGATAACTATTTTGTAGTAAAAGTCAACGTTTATCATTCTTAATGTTTAACAAACAATGTATTTTGATTGACTAAATATTAACAAAAATCAGAACTTCCAAAAACGTATTCTTTTTATGATAATTATTATCAAGAATATATTTTTGTGTAAAAATTGTATATTTAACTCTATTAAAATCAAGTATCCGCAAATGTTTTCGAAATATAGTTTTTATCTACTTATTACCTCATTAAATTAGTTTCAAAGTGGAACTATTCAGTTCATTTAACGTCCAACTTTCTTTGTTTGAACAACTTTGAGTTACGTGAACCTTAAAGAAGGTTCTATCGATCGAATTTAATGATATGACGGAGTAAAATTACTGAAAGCTCTTTAGCATTTTTCGATCTATAAAACGGGATGAACGAGAAACAGCCGGTTTGTACTGGTTTATTTTTAATTTTAATTGGAAGCCGAATGAATATTTTCACCTCAATTTAAAATTAATCGTCATCAGAGAACTGAATCTTTACACGAGACGTTAATTAATACTGTGAGGTACAGTTAAATGAATTAATTTTAGTTTAAAATTCAGTGCATAGGAATGGTAAACCTATTATTATTTCTCAATATACTGTAACTTCTACAATTCTCAGTACACAACTTAAGAAACAATTGCGCATTTTTATATCTTTCAAATTTCTGAAAATAAATATATTTCGTGTAGTTCCTGAACAGCAGTTGAAAACTACCAAAAAAAAAGGTTCTACATCTACTATGTTTCCAAATTCTTTTAGTCAACTTTTGGTTTGTGGGTTGCCAGCTTGTTTCTTAGTGATGACAAAAATTCCAAAGATAAACATAAATTAATAACATATCGTGATAATCAAGTATGCTAAACATTTCATTTCAACAAACAAAGACAAATTGAGTGGTTGGTAAAAAAATTTGCTGCATTCGACAGACACTTCGCAGATATTAACTGATCTGTAGCCTCGCACTGTCGCCACATTTCGCGATATTGACCTTGTCGAATTTTATTATTTCTAACGAAAACTTTGCTTTTATTAAAACTAATCATAAATAAATTTGATAAAACATTGCATTTTATGGTCATTTGATGCAGGAATTATGTTAATAAATCCAAATTTTACACATGAAATTGAAAATTTGTTATTTTTTCTCTCGAAAATGGTTGGGTTTAGGACCCATGTCCAGGTTCAGGCTTTTTTGTTCATTTTGATGTATACTATCGTCTCTAATACCTTCTATTTCCTAATGTAATAAGTCATCTACCGGAGTTACGTATAACGTAAATTACTAGTACTGACAACTTACTTTTCTTTTCTGCATTTCGGTTTTAGCTTGTTTCTTTGCCTTTCTATATCAAATGCGTCATTCCTTCATCTAAAGTAACGTAATTGGTGCTCAAGCTTCAGGTTAATATTTTTTCTCATATTTAGACGTCTATGCAAACCATGAAAATGGAGGTTTTATTACATTAAATCACATAATTCGACATTATAATTATCAAAGCTCAGTTAAATCGTTAGAAACACAGATTTGCCACGCTCAGTTAACCTCGCTTTGAAAATTAATTTAATTACCGCATTTGTCCTGGACAAGAATCGAGATCAAAGAAAAAAAGATCAAAGTCAAAATGAACATCCAGGAATGTTTAACTTGTTTTTATGCCGGATTAACGAATCACTACTGTTCCAAAATAAATATTAAAAAAAAAATCACAATGGTGACTGTTTGAATCTCGTGAACATCTCGCCCTAATCCTGTCATTTTCCTTCTTCCGTTGCGTTGACATCCGCTGCGAATATTAACGTTTGTCTATATATTGTATTTATTTTTAAGTTAATAAGACTTTAAAGCAAAATTAAACTTAAGGATAAATGAGATTTAAAATCTAGCAACTAAGCTATCTGACTGAATTTATATTTCATCATTGAAAAAATAATATTGAAGTGTCATAGATATAATTTCAGTACTTACAGCAAAAACGATAATAAAATACAACAAAATGGAAAGACGAAAAGAGGTGGAAATATCCATTGATCTTTTCTACTTTTTTGTTGTACATACACACGTATGTTTCAGTAATATTTTCTAGGATTTCTTTGTTATATTCTTTTACACACAATTTTTATTTAGGACTTAGTGTATGAGATATATATCTTCTTTATACAGGATGTCCAGAAAATGATAAGCCATACATGGATAGTTAATCAGCACTTCAAATTCATTTTTGACCTATCTGGTTTCCTTATGGATATACACGAATTCTAAATAAGAAGTTAAATATTGAATTTTAAAACATTACCTTTGCAACTTCAAGATTTGGGTGATAGTAGTAACTCTAATTTTACTATTTAAATTGGAATTAGACATGCTTCATTATACAGGTATTCACTTCTATTTGGCATACTAATATTTTCATATGTTTCTGTATTGAACTATTTCATCCTATCTATAACTTCGCGTTAAAAATATACACCGCATGTTTTGATAATATTTAGTGGCATATTTGCTAGCAATTGACGTATATTATTCCATAGTTATTAAAATTACACAAAACGCACAAACTATACGAAGTACATACTTAATGACGCCGTCGAATTGAAATAATGCACGAAATCCTTCGGTACATTTCGCCTTTTTTCATGACGCATTCGGCGGTAAGAAGTAAACAAGTTCACTTATTGCAGCAACATAATTACTTGTGGCCCTGATTTGTACCGCTGTAACAATAATGTATTCAGTTATGACAATAAACTATGTTTCAATAATCATAATTACCAACTACACCAAAATAATTAGAAGTAAACTAATCACTTACCGGAAGTACATTTTAAAATGCAATAAAATATTTTACTAACCACAAGTGACGCAATCACTTATCAGTGATATACAAATGTAGAAATGTTCATTTTTCTCCTATGAAGTCAGAAATGACAACGGTGCTTGGTTTATTATTACCACTATCAACTTTCATAATTATTTTCACAATATTTTCTTTATTCAAAAGTGGGCCTTCAAATGTAGCCTTCCGCCTCAGTGTTACATCCTCTGTACCTCTTAAGACAAGTGAGGTTACCACCGCCGTCAACTAAAAGTTGTCCAGCTTCTAAAATTTTGCCACTTGTTGCGAGCCGGCACTGATTTTATGAATACCGACCACAATGCACGCTTTCCACTAACATATCTGAGTAATAATCGACATTTTAATAGTCCCGGTGGACGTAAAGCAACATATTTTCAATACAAAATTAAATAATTATCTCCGAGCACAGCAAAAGAACGTAGTCCGCTCATTTTAGTATTGGGAATTAAAACGGATTTCACATCCTCAACATTATCAATCAATCAATCAAATAAACTTGTTGCTTTGTAAATATTCGTAATTTTTTCGGTACATATCTCTGATTTTGTCTCTTGAGAAAAGCTCGTAACTTTGAATATTTGCTTATGTCAACCCACTTTTTTATATCCAACGTTTATCGCGACTTTGAATATTGTGAACAAAGAGTTGACGTTGACGGCATCATTTTATTTGCTAAGTTTGAGAAATGCGCAATCAATACGTCTTCTCAATACAACTTAATGTTTTTGCTTTACATCAATCCATAAAACGTACACGCATTTATAATTTTCTTGAGATTTTTTTGGTAGAATATTCAAAGAAAACTGTAAATCGCCCAGGGCGAGAGGTCTGCGTTAAGTACCTACTGAAATGTAGGTCGCTTCTTGTAAGTTGAGCCGCTTAGGCCGAGCAGGAAGTAAGCAGACCACTTATATCATCTCACCTGCACTCAGTTTATATGTGAACATACATATGAAGGAACAGCCAGTTCAATTGTCGGTCATCTCACCTGGCATGCTGATGAGGACTAACAAGCCCGAAACCGGTCTATGTCTAGTGGTGTGTCCGACAAGGGTTCTTGGCTGTTCACACAGATACTGCAATAGTAATTCAATGCCGATCGGCGCATTAGTCCGCGGAGTAGTTGTTTCCTGCAGTATCATTTACAGATTTAATGGCTCGTCGCCCAGGGCGAGAGGTCTGCGTTAAGTACCTACTGCAATGTAGGTCGCTTCCTGTAAGTCGAGCCGCTTAGGCCGAGCAGGAAGTAAGCAGACCACTTATATCTCACCTGCACTCAGTTTATATGTGAACATACACATGAAGGAACAGCCAGCCGAAACCGGTCTATGTCTGGTGGTGTGTCCGACAAGGGTTTTTGGCTGTTCACACAGATACTGCAGGAGTAATTCAATGCCGGTCGGGCATTAGTCCGCGGAGTAGTTGTTCCCTGCAACATCATTTACAGATTTAATGGCTCGTCGCCCAGGGCGAGAGGTCTGCGTCAGGTACCTACTGCAATGTAGGTCACTTCCTGTAAGTCGAGCCGCTTAGGCCGACCAGGAAGTAAGCAGACCACATATATCTCAAAGAAAACTCTTTCGCACGCTCCAATATCTCCTTAGATACACCTTAATCTTCATTATATTCCATTTTTACAGACTTTTCAGCAAATTGAACCACAAACAATCACAAATTAACTCAATTAGCAATATGGCGACTAATATTTGACAAAATATCAATGACTAGATCGATATATTCCACTCACCTACTTTGCTTTATTATCCAAATTTGGTTTGAATTATTTTAAAGCACAAATTAATAATTAAATGGGAGATTTCGGTTGGAGAAAAAATTGAATATTTTACTCGGATTAAAAGTGTTTTTTTTTCTCGTAATTTTGCAACCACTCCGCTACGCTACGCTCCTTTTTGCAAATATAACATTTGCTCGTCACAAAAGTGACACTTTTAATCCTAATACAACAATATTACTATTACCCGTGGGTAATGACACCTACATCAAATAAAAAAAAAATATATTTACGCTAATAATTTTTTTAGCGACATTATTTTGACATTATTTTTGAAACGACAGACAGTTACAAGGAAAACCACACAGCATAGCCTACATTTTTCTTCATCATTTTTATTTAAGTTTGTAATAAAAAAAATTTAAACCAGTTTTATATTAGGTGTAAAAAAAACTGCAATCCTTCATTGACAATTTATTTTTGGAGTAAAATATGTGCTTTTGTTCAATAAGTTTCAACCAAATATTTCTATAGGTAACGGGAGTAAAAATGGTTTTAAACGTCACATTATTTCTGTATTTAATAGTATATTATTCAACGATCATATAATGATGGCTGCTATTCGCGAGGGCGAAAGTTACGACTCAAATCGTAGGCGTGTGCTATAAATCACCCAAATAAATTTCAGCCATTATGTGTAAGTAGAATGCTATACTTTGTCCATAACTATTAACAATATTTTAGCCAACTTTTTACTGAAATCATTACATATTATTTTGACACTCATAACATGAATATGACATTACATATATTGTTATAACTGGTATAGTGGGTAGCTTTTGCCTTTCATAAATGAGGTTCAGGTTCAATTGCACTCCCGAATCATTGAAACTAGTGAATAATGATTTCATTATTCACTAGTGAATAATGGACATTACTACATATTATTGAGCAACCACATGTATAATGAACATTGTATAGGATAGTCGTGGACAAAGATTTGTATGGACATACATAGATTTTTTATTAATAGGGTACATACAATTTTTTTTAAATTCGAAGTTATCTGTACTTATAAAATATTCTCAGGTATCTCTTTTTAGTATTTGTATAGTAAAATGTTCAGTGAGTTTGAAATAAAATTTCGATTGTCAATGAGCTACGAAATATTTGTTTTCAAATTAAGGGTTTCTGATGTATATAGCACAAGAAATCCTCCTCCAAATCTACATAATACATTTTAAAATACATAAACTTGCTTTACTAAAACTTCAAAGTATATTTTATCTGCTCTTATTCCCCGCATAAAATATAATACTATAGAAATTTTGTCTGCAATGCGTACTAACTGATATAACGGCACTTTATTTCCACTTTACAGAAGCTGTTGTAATTTTACATATCACCAGTGTGTTTAAAAATTTATTATGAACACTTTATTAACACTTGTAGACTCATTAAAATTTTAAACATGTTGCTCCTGTTATTGCTAAACCCTTCTCTCTTTTTGAAATTATATTTTTAAGGGCGGTTTTTATACGCAATTTTAATTCATAGCTGTTTTATAGGCAGTTTAAAAAAATCTGAAAAATAATCTCTTCACTGTGTCAACTATACAAGATTTCTCCAGGATGCATAACAGTTGACAAGTCATTTATAATAAACTTATTTTCATCAGTATTATTGCCTAAACCGCATGTAAACATGCAATATGTGCGCAAATATTCTCTTTATCAGGTAGTCTGAACATGGCAAAATATTTAATAACTTCGTACCCATATAAAACAAAACTAAAGATTTAAATTGCTTCTTATTTTGAATTAAATTTCTTATAATGTAATCTGGTAACATGTAAAATTTTGGAGCGTACTAAGTGATAAATCGCTGAGACATTGAGTTATGAACCAACGGTATTATTAAAAGTTCATTTGCAATATGTCTTGTCATATAACCGTGAGACATATAAATTTCTCACGTTTAATATATTTGTATACAACAATGCAGTAGGACACATGTAATTTTTCTTAAAAATTATTTTTAATAAAGTATTTTGTCAAATCGATAAGTTTCAAAGATTTAGACTATAAACTACCCCAAATAATTATACAGTATCTTATAGATTCAACCAAGGTATTATATAATATTATTAATAATTTTTTACTCAAAATAGCTCGAAGCTTGTAATATTTATTATATATTTTCCTCATTTTAATAGTCGCATAGTTGATGTGGACATTCTACTTCAAATATTGGCCAATCATAAGTCCTAAGTATTTAATTTTATCTATCTTAACACCTGATGTACATTTATACCCGCTTTTCGTGATACAGTTTAAATTAGGTATTTTTATATCATTATTATTAGGTTGTTCAACACTTGTAGAGGAAAATGCGACAAAGTACCGTTTTATTTATATTTAAGCTTAACACACTACTGCAGAGCCACTCGTGCACTATGTTAAGTCCTTCCTCCGCCTGGGTGTATATATTTAACCAGTTTTCATCAGAAAATAATAACACCCTGTCGTCTGTATAAGAAATGATTTTGCATTTTATTAGCAAATTAGCTATTTCATTAATATAAATTAAAAAGGGTATAGGTTCCAACACCGTTCCTTATGTATCTGTATTAATAATTTGTGAACTACTGCAAGTACCATTTATTATAACTTTTTGTTGCCTGTTTATTAAATAATTTTCAAATAATTTCAACGCGTTACCTCCATGGTTTCCTCGAGAACGACTATTTAATTTTAGAGTTTTTGTACAATTTTTAATATACTTTAATAATAATGTTTTAAATTTTGTATATGCTAGGTTAATATCTTTAATATTTATTATATCATCCCGTGATTCACCCATTAACACATTGTTCAATATAGTAAAGTCTATCAAAGATTTATACATAGTTTTCATGTATCTCAGTTATGTTATCACATTTTATAAATATGTGGTCAATTGTTGTTAGGGATGATTCAGTTACCTTAGTGGGTTCATTTATGCAAGAAAAGAAACCCTTTAGAGCTAAAATACTCAAATACCTATTTATATCATAGTTTTCGATGTCTAATAAATTTGTATTTATATCTCCTGTAAAAATTTGAATGTCATAACAATTTAAATGATTAAAGTACTCTTCTAGTTCATTTAAAAATTGTGATACTTCAGTGGATGGGGACCTATATAAATACGTTATTCCATATTTAGCATTATTTAATTCAATTACAACGAATTATACTTGTTTCACTCAGCTTAATAACATCAACAACAGCATTTAAATTTTCTTTTATATATGCCGTAGTCATTGGGCGTAATTCGTCATTTCACGGAAAGCCTAGTCATTGGCTGTAATGCCGGCAAAGGCTGTAATGGAATGAATATTCCTTTGATTGACTGAAATTTTACGTCATTTCAGGGATTGCCTGTTTCATTGTCGTCAAACAGAGTAAAAGATTAAACGATTTCACGTTACAGCGTTAGTCGAGTCTGACTGTAGAGAGCCATTTTCATTTACATTAAATCTTAAGAGTATTTTTTTTTCATCTAAAAGTGAACAACTAATATTTTGCCAAAATAAAAATATTTTGTTTACTTTGTATTTTGCACTTCATCATATTCATTTTATTACAGCCTTTGCCGGCAGTACAGCCAATGACTAGGCTTTCCGTGAAATGACGAATTACACCCAATGACTACGACATATATACTACTAGACTATCATATTTATTAATTACTGATTCATTATAATGTAAACTAAAACCATTCTGTAAAAATCACTTACCACCTCCAAATTAAAAGTTTCAAACAAAATTAAAACATCAATATAAATTGTTGTATTTTTTCAGGTGTAAGGCACAAAGTAAAATAGTAATAGTAGTAGAACTGCGCTAGAAAGTAATGCTTTCTAGTGCCCTTTTGTTTCCTTCAGAGAATAAAAGAAATTATTCAATTTCAGTTCAGTTCAGTTATAGTTTATATTTACGCTAATAAAACCAAACACCTCATGTTTGAATTTTCTTTCTGCATCATACAATGCGATTCTTTGTACAGAGTGGTATCCTACTATTTTCGAACTACAAGGCGTTTTTCGGTACCACTAGGTTTTGCAAACATCCTATAGCTCGAAACGGTAAAATTTTTGCTATTGCTATTTTCCCGAAAAAAGGGCTCAGGGCTTGTTCATCAGATTTGCTCTATCTATAACAGAACCACCCGTAACCTCCCTCAAAAACATACCAATTTGATCACCTTGTACATAAGTACATGTACATCTTTACTATTTTTTGTTTTTGGTAAAAGACGTCGCCAAATTGACTTAAGGCTTACGGTGAGCACTCGATCCAAAGGGATATAGTTATCGCTCAGTAACTCCTCAACGAAAAATGATAAAAATATGCGGTTTTTTAACAGACTACAAATGTTATTTTACGTCGACGCTGCGTTTTTAAATTTTGAAAATATGCAAAATTCATTTAAAATAATAATTTTACACTTGTAAATACACTTGTATGTAAATAGACAGACAAGTTGGTACTTTTTGCTTGCCACTGCCAAGAACTAATATTAAGAGTTGGAATTTTATGTGCAATACTTACATACTTAAATTCATCGGTCTATGTATTTCAATGCTGTCGTGCAAGTTTGAAACAGGTGGCACTATGATGCTATTTCTAGTGTTAATTATATACTATAGCTTTCTGCTGTGCATCTTAATAGTATATATTACTTTTTTTTGGTTTATGTATCTTGCATATGTTTAGTATGTCTCTTTATTATTTCTTATATATTGTTTGTTATTTTTACTGTACATTTTCTATGTATTTCTTTTTTTTTTTGTATGCGATTCCCATTCTGTAATGGGACATTCGCGTGTTGAATGGTATAAAATAAAATAAAATAAATTTGGGAAAATCTGTTATTGATTTGGTAGATTTGTAAACGTGTAAAATACAGCATTTGGAACTTCTAAACGTAAATTGCTCGTAGAAGGCTAAAATTTAATGATGAATTTTAAAATGATAGAGGTCGAAAATAAACTTACTAACGGTTGCAGTCTAGAAGGATGGTATTTTCAACCCATATATTTATAGTCAACCTTTCTATAATAAAATCGGCACACAATTTTATTGTAGTATAGACTCATAAACTCATAAATGAAATTAACAACCTAAATTGGCACAATAACATAATTTTATCAAATAAAACTGAATATTATGTTTATGCCATAGTTGAAGATTTATAAAATATTTATTGAGAATTGGTCATAATAAAAAAAATAGACATTTATTACGATCGTTTCGGGATAACACCCATCTTTTTTTAAAATGTCTATTATCTGAAGATGGGTGTTATCGTAGTAAATGTCTATGATTGCATAGTATTTTAAACTATGTTTTTTTTATTATGACCAATTCCCAGGACATATGTTATAAATGGTTATGTCATGGTCAGTAAATTGAATATTTTGTTTATGTAGTTGAAGATTAGAATCTATATAATGACTGCAGATCAGCTATGTTTATTTTGTAATGAAGATTAGCACCCTCTTCCCTAGTGTGGTAAAATAGAAAAACGTTGGCTTAAATCAATATGAGAGATTGATACCAGTCAGCGTTTAATCATCCTCTAATTATTAACGTTTTCCTCATTCCTGCAAGAAATGGTGTGGAAAGGGCCTACCAAGTTGTTCATAGGCGCAAATGTGGCCTACTGAAAAATATTCCACTCCTTCCTCCACACATGTCTCCGATTTCTGGCATAATCCTCGTGATTAGAATAAGGGATAAAGATATTTCTATATTATTAATATGTATGTATTCTATTTATCTGTTTTCGCTAGTGAAATTTTTTATCGTAGTGTAAGCTACAACACCAATATTCTATTATGACATGCGATAAGAATACATATACCTTGTAATTTGGACGTTTAAATATTGTGTATTATACCATTAATACTAAACACTTGTTAAAGATGTCTATTATTAGAAATAAATAAATATTTTTTAGTAACATCTTTGACTATATTATTTACAAACTTTAACAACTATTAGTTTAAAATTGTTGTATTTAAGGTGTGCTTGATATACTACAAACACCATAAATAAGTACAGACTTACTGCCGGTAAGATGTCACGATATTCTGTGACAAAATTCTAGGTTCATCAATTAATAAATATATATTCCTAGTATAATTATTTGAAATGTCGCGACTTACAACGAAAATCCTAACTTACGAGAAAGCATATCTTAAATTGGTCCTACCCTTGACGAGGGTTTTCCTAGCAATATGAAAATTAGTTTCATTTTGGAGCACACACATTACGCATGATAGCACTTTTCTAATTTTTTTGTTCAAACACCCATTCTAGTATACGAAATGGATCTTTCATTGTAAACACCACTATGGTACATATAAATATAATCTTGTTATTGTTGTTTTATGTTTATTATTTTTTACATGACTATTCCTATATGTATGTATGTATGTATATCTTTGGAAAATAAATATTATTATTATTATTATCTTAAATGTTCAGTGTTGCTATTCAATGACTTGCCAATATGACAGAGAGCAACCTGCTGTTTTTGCAGATGGTAGTTGAGCAGTATTGTAGGTCTAGGATATTGAGTAGCAACGGTAATTATTTAAGATATAACATCACCTACACTCAAACCTGACTGTAGACAGGCATTAAAGATAACTTACTCATAAGTTTATCATTCGTCTATATGACATAAGTATCTGGTGATGGGAATTAACCAGTATACTAATGAGTGCTTCTATCTCTTTATTGATCATAGGGGACATAATTCGCCTCTTATTGGTCATCAGTTTGCAGATGTTTATATCATGAAATTATCAGTCATTGTTTAAATATAAAAGTGATAACTGTAGAAAAGTTACCCAATTCAGAAATGATTATAATTATTGTGGTATTTGGTATTTTCGGTACATTTAACAATTCCATATCTTTCAGTTGTACAATATTTGTTGCAAATTTTGTTACAACATTAACCTATCTATCATACACTATCTTAGTATTAGTATTATTATAAAGCAGGTTGTGGAATACACGTTTAAAACTTTTTCAGCGTCTGTGTTAGTGACCACATGGAAATTATTTCTTGGTAGATGAATGGTACATAAGAGTATTGTGATTATCTCGTAAATTATTGAGTAACTTAAAAATAGGAAAAAGATCAATGAAATCCATTTGAGGAGAGGAAGGTGCAAAAAAGTATCTGATCATGCCACAATAGTGTTATATTTGATTTCAGGTAAAATTAGTGTTTATGTTGTCCTATTCTTCACAAAGATACATGGGGACAGTGGTTAAGTTTGGTTAAGATATTAAGTTAAGTTAGATTACATAAGATGATGAATGATGAGGGAAATTTATCCAGAAAGCGATATTCTACCGACTCAAAATAATATATTTATTCAGTAGAAATCATCAAAATCTGAAGTTGTTGTTTTCGTTCTGAAATTTCGTTTTTACACTTGCATGACTTGTCACTCATGTAAGAGAAAATCCAAGAATCCAAACTTCTAATATAAAATGCAAGGAATTTACAATTATAACAGCAATTAATAACAGATGTGACCTGCTAAGCGATCGATTTGAACCGTCCGAGATGTGCCTGGTATGTGATAATTTCCTTTGGGTTATGTATCCGTAGTGTTTAGTACTGCAAGGCATGTGTTCGCAATTTACCCTTGTCATATTTTCCGGAGTATATGATTTGATTAAGTTACAGTTTAAACAATAATTTTTTTAATCTCAGATAAGGACTCAGGAACAAATAAAAATTATTGATAGATTTTTACGAGTAATAATAAATGTGCTAAATAAAATATTTTCCCAATTTTAGGATTCTCATTTATTTATTATATATTATATTAGGAAAATTATCCGATGAGAGTTACCAACCCACGGGCCACTGCGCCTGTGTCTAATTTTACATTTCCTCTATACAACTTAAAACATTTTTGTCTAATGTAAAAATTTTTAAGTAGGCGTATGTCTATTTAGACTAATAAAAAGTACGAAATTAGCTTTATACAGGGTTAACTATGATTAACTATATTTGACACCTTTGACTGGCAGAATATACCTAACCTCGCAGCTGACAGAAGGTCAGTGACGGCGATAAATAGGGATTTAATATAGTTTTGAAAACAATTTTTTTTTGCTTTATAAATAAGTTTGGAATTTTTTTGAAGGGTGATTCCATTAATTCTTATTTTTCCCTATCCCCTCTTAAAATATTTGTACTAAGTCATAGTTAACCCTGTATATATTCTGTAGGCAAAAGTAAGGGTTCTTTGTTATATAGTCCAGAAACAGCGTGTCAAAAATAATAAGGAAAAAATAAGTTTTGAATTTCTAAACCGCTTGAGATAATTTAACCAAATTAGGTGTGTGTATTTAGTATGACAATCGGTTTAAACCAAAAAAAATTACCAGCTTTAGAAACTTGCCAGTGGCAGACATGTAGGTATCACGGATCATTATTTGCCAAAAAAAATATATCACCCTGTATAATATTATAAAAAGGGGTCATCTTATGCACCATTGTATAATATTCAATTTTTGTTTCTTTACACTTTTTTGTATTCCAAGCCGATTAACACCAAAACTGATTTATTTGATCAAGTGCATTATTACAGAGATACTTAAATTACCTAAAAAATATCTTAGGGAGGCCATGCAAAACAGTAAAAATAAGAAGCCATTATCTTATTGAATATTGTATATTGGCAAATTAAGCTCATATTTTAAAAAGATTAAGTTTTAATAATCGCTTATGCATGTTCAAATGCTGAAATGACCAATATGGTTTACATTTATGGCCTTGCAGATGGAAATGGTACTAGAAGAATGGAAGCTAGGCGAATTTATATGAAAAGATTTCCAAATCATCCAACGCCAAATCCAAGAATGTTCAGAAATATTTGTCAACGCCTTTCGGAGTCATGTTTATTTCAGAAAGGTCCAATTCCTGGAAGACCTTTAAGGCTTACGGTGAGCGCTCGATCCAAAGGGATACAGTTTTCGCTCAGTAACTCCTCAACGAAAAATGATAAAAATATGCGGTTTTATTAATAGACTACAAATACTATTTTACGTCGGCGCTGTGTTTTGAAATTTTGAAAATATTCAAAATTCATTTTAAAAAAATTTATTTTACACTTTTTCAAAATTTAAAAACACAGCGCCGACGTAAAATAGTATTTGTAGTCTATTAAAAAAACCGCATATTTTTATCATTTTTCGTTGAGGAGTTACTGAGCGAAAACTATGGGTTTGTTCTAACACAGCAAGAATCGAATCCGAACCGTCCAGAATTAGTCAGTCAGTTTAGTTGTTAATGTACTCTCGGCAAATGCGACGTAAAACGGTGTTGGTCAAACATTTCTCACGGTACTGAACAGTTCTCGACGGTTGTTGGAACAGATGTTATATATCATTTGATAGAGCGCTCACCGTAGGCCTTAAGGAGGAAGCTATTCTACACGAAATTGAAGAACAACCAAATACTAGTACTAGGAAGACCGCTGCAAATCTTAATGTGAATGATAAATTAGTTTGGTCCGTTCTGAAGCATCAACAGTTATACCCGTATAACATAAAAAGTGTTCAAACCTTTCTGCCGCAAGACTATCCTGCTCACCTACAATTTTGCCACTGGATTTTGCAAAAAAACTGAAAATGTTGACTTTACCACTGGCATATTGTTTACCGACGAAGCTAATTTTTCCAGAGATTCTATAATAAACTTCCACAATAAACACGTATATGATCTCGATTTCAACATTAGTTTTTTTTAATGTGTGGTAGGGTATTATTGGAAATATTCTTGTTGGGTCCTAGTTTTTACTAAGATCTTTAACCAGCGCCTCCTACAGACATTTTCTTGAAAGCGTTTTACCTGAACTATTTGATGATGTTCTCTATGCGCCAAGACAAAGAATGTGTTTTATAGACGATGGGGCTCCCCCACATTATTTGACTACTCGTACATTTTTAAATGAAAAAATCGGTAATAACGTGATCGGCCTAGGCACTTATGAACCAGGTCAATCTTGACCACCCAGATCACCCCATATGAACCCTATTAATTTTTTAGAGGATTTCTCAAAAAAATTGTTTACAAGGCCCACACTGAATCTGAAAATGGATTTCTCGAATCTTCTTATTCTCCGTAACAAATTCTAGCTCTTTCTGTTGAAAACAATAACGCTAGATGGCATTTTCTAAAATCGCTATTTTCAGTTTTCAGCAATAGCAGCAGATATCTTGGATTTGTTGGTTTATCTTAATGGCCAACAAAAGAGGCAACTATTTTCTAATTTGAGATTTCCGAGATACCAATGTTAAACCATGAAAAATGGACTACCATGTATATAAAATATTATGAGGTTGTTAAGTGAGTGAGAACTCCTATAAACAACACCCTATATATCTTGAACATATAAGAAATATATATGTACTTAAATAAATATTGAAGCATGCCGAATAAGAAGTTCAGTTATATTAACATTTGTTATTTCGTAATACAACATAAGTACCTAGCTGTTGACTTTTGTATTTTATACTTTCGGAGTCTGTGGTTGAACAATTTTGCAAATTTGCAGAGATATTGTTTCTAGCTACGAGTGTTCGTATGACTTTTGGTAAAGCTGTACTTCGGTATTAATTTAACTTCAGCTTTTTGCACCCATAATTCTACGAATACACTGCAATATAATTCCAGATTTGTCTGTCTTTCAAATGAAAGATGAAAAAAATTCGTCTCCCCTAATAAGAGCAAAGATTATGGAAATGTAATAAAACTTTTCTAAGAGAGTAAAAATAAATTTGCGTCTCAGCCTGAGCTGATGAAAATATTGAAACTAAGGCACATTTATTTTGTTTTCATTCGTTTCAAAAACTTGAATTAGAAAGCAAGAAAAAGACAAACAAAACAAAGCAGAAAACATATTCTAGTCTTCACTTCGAATATTTGAATGAGAAAATATATTCTAGCAAAATCATGAATTGATGTTATTATTTGTTAGATCCAGAAAAATACCTCCAAGTTTCATATTGAGAATTTTGCTGAAATAATAACGCCCGAGGTAAAGTTTTAGTGTCTCAGTATACTTCTTACGTTTTCCCAATTTTCCTTCCAGGAAAGCTATTAAAATATATGTTTCCGTTTATGTACCACAACTTTAAATAAATGGAAAAAATATCAGGTTACTAAGGAAAACTTATAAAGTTCATGTAAGGAAAGCAACTAGGGTACGTTCAATAAGTTTATATCAATATGGCATGAAGGTGATATTAGATATTTTTTTTATAAAAAAACATAACTTTACAGACTTCAATGTAATTTATTTCATACTGTATTGTAAAGATATTTAAGCTAATATGAATCAATTTTCATAAAATTTCTATCATATGCGTATATATTGTAACAATTTGAAATATATACATAGAAAATAAATGAAAATAACACCTGACCGAACTTAAAGTTGAATAAAATTAATAATTATTAGTGTCAATTTATAAAAAAATATAAATAATTGTTAATATAGATATCCTGGATATAAAGTTACTAAGAATAAATAATAAATAATAATATTACATAGCATAAAATTACTAATTTAATAATTTTATTATCAAGTTAAAAAATAAATTTCATAAATTTGCATGACGTTGACAATTGTTATCACTCAGTACATCAAGAAAAGGAAATTAAACTCGGAGCACCATATATTGAATGAAAGGTGAAAGTCTATAGATTAATCTGATATACATATTGTAGGCAGACGAGTAACATTATGAAAGATATTTCCATTAAAAATAAAGCATATCCTGAAAATAAATTGAAATGTCAAATTATAAGAATTAATTCTAGAACTGTCAAAAGTAAAGATGACTTTGCAAGAATCCCTTGTATATGACCAAAAACACCAAATAAAGACTATTTTCATTAATAAAATAAGTAAAATTGGATAATAAAGATAAAAGGACATTTAAAAAATGTATTAGTTATAAGTTGTGTTGTGATATTGTACATAAAAAGACATCCAAAGACTGTGGAAAAATCATGTGCATGGCAATCTACAGAAAGGATAAAAAACAAAGAAGTTGTTGTTAGTTACGGCTTGGGTTTAGAACAAGGTAGACGATCGCAAGAGAGCTCCCGAAAATCTACAAAATTTATTAGAATAGAATCAACAAGTATAAATCAAGAAAATATCGATTTACCAGCTAAATTTACCAGTCTCCATCATCCAGTAAAGTTTTTTTTATTGCCACTACAGAAGACATCAACCGTATCCAGGGAAATTTTGCAGTTCCATAGAATCCTACAGGATAGTTTCCAGTTACCAGGCAGTTTCCAGTTTCCAGGAAGGAAAATAATACATGTCTAACCTCAGGTAACTTAAAAAAATAAAGTGCACTCTAAATTTCTATAGCTATAGTAAATCAAAACAGATTTCAACTATTTCAATCTTTGCAAAGTATTAAGAATAAACTACAGGACTTACCTGTATAAATTAAGTCGAATCCAAGCAATATAACAAACACATTCAATCATTTCACTGGAACTAATAATATCTGTCATGCAAGAGCAGCCATTATTTTTAGAATATATTATGATCTGTAGGAATGCAACCAACATTACAAAAATAAAGAATATTTTAGTATAATTTATAAAACTTCAATTAAATCAATAACAAAGTTTTAACTTACAGTGGTTTGGTAAAATTATCATCAGAGAAGTAATATTAAAAAGAAAATATTCTTTATTGTTTTCAAATTGATTATAGAACCAAAAACTGTTAATCTTTCAAGTGTGTTACTATTTGTTACAAAATAAAAAAAAACCTAAGTACATATTTTGAACCGACTCCTGAGTTAAGTTTCTTTTGCTCTTTTGATTTGTGAAACTGGGTCTAGCAAGGGATAAACAAAAATTGTATAAATAAGGTAAGATAAAAAGATATAAAAGGTTTGTATTGAACAAAATATAGCTTAAACACAACATACACACATAAAACATAATACATAAAAGGATCAAGGCGCCCAACAAAAATTAATATTTAAACTTTTACATTAAATACATAATAAATTATTTAAATTTAAAATAAATAATAAAAATAAATTTAATTGAAATAAAAACATACACACCCACATAAATGTAACAATATATATATATATGGGTGACGTAAGTCCCTATATTACGTTAGCTTATTTCTGTATTGAATAAAGCTCCACTTCACGTCTATTACCCTGGCAAGCCATCTTCAACAGCTATCATAAATAAGTGATGGATATTTTGTTGCTGATTTGTACCTCCCATTTCAATTTTGTAGCTTGTGCCGTTTTCGAGAAAAATTGTGACTTCTAGCACCACAGTTAAATTGCTAGGTAACTAAGAACGATATCCGAATTTTGCACTATATTTTGTTGTTCAACGAGTACCTTCAGGATGTGTATAGTTTTTTCTCAAAAATAAAAAAATATTAACCATTGAACTCATCATCAGTTAAAAATTCGTGGCTGCCTTCCTCTTCTCTAGAAATGAAAATTCAAATAATAAAAATGGACTTCCGCAAGGATCCATTCTAGGTCCATAATTGTTTTCTATGCAGGGTGATTGAAGGATAACCCCCAATATGCGAAAGGGGGCAAAAGTGAACAAAAGGGTCTCGTAAACATAAGATCGAATATCAATGGTTACTGAGATAGCAATGAAAATATTTTTACCTGAATTAATTATTGTAATGCATCAGTAGAGAAAAGTGTTTATTCCGTAGGTATTATAAAACATTGATTAAAGGTCTAATAAACAGAAATTAGTAAATTAAATTTTTAAATATATCACGCTTTGCCGATGCATGCATCAGATCGTGTGTGGATTGCGCGGGTAGCTCGTTGAAGTGCACGGTGATTTTCTCTTATGAGTGCTGCACAGTTGACAATCTGATCGAATAGCGCCTATCTTGTTTTCACTTTTGTTACATATACTAGTTATTTAAACCATCCCCGAAGGCTAGTAATCAAGGGGATTCAAATCTGGTAACTTTGTTGGACAATTCTGGAAGCCACCTCTGCCATTGATTATTAATCATACCACACCACACGTTAATGCTGAACCAATGCTGAAAGCTACTTTCCTCCGTGGCGTGCGGATTTTTATCTGACCAACAATGTTCATTGTGACAGTTATTTACTCCATCACGAGTGAGTTGAGTCTCATCAATGAACGAAATGTATTTGTAAAGTTTATGGTTTGCATTTATCCAATTGCAAAAATGCAACGCAAATCATTATCACCGTCCTGAAGATTCTGGACGCGCTGAATATGGAAAGGTTTTAAACAATTTTTGTGAACAACTTCCCACGCCGTAGTTTGATTAACTTGGAGGCGGGTTGCAATGCGCCTTGTACTACACCCATGCTACGTTCTACCATATTTAGAATTTCTTCTTCACTAGACCAGGACCAGCTTGACTCTCAGATGTAATTCTCACACTGGGAAGCATTCCAGTTTCACGTGCATTGTTGAAAACAGTCTGGAATACATTTCTATCTGGCACTCTTCTTTTCGGGAAGCGACGTCGACATTCAGCAACTGCACGATGAGATCTACCGTTGCAATAAAAATAATATCAGCATGCAGATGACTAAGTGTGGCAGGCATTACGAAATTATGTGTGTACAATACCGACTAAACGAATGCACATGTAAAAATAAATGCGACAGTTATAAAATAAACGTTTAAATCACAAACGTCAAAATAAATGTGACAATTAATAATCACTAGTGTGAGTTTGATTTAGTATGCATGACCCACTCAAAATAAAATATTACATAATAACAGCTTTCATAAAAATAGCAATAAAAATATTTTCATTGCTATCGCAGTAACCGTTGATATTCGGCCATATGTTTATTAAGATTTTTTTGTTCACTTTTCCCCTGAACAAGCCTTTCGAATATTAGGAGTTCCTTTCCAATCACCCTGTATATAAATTTTTTTCTAAAGGATAGTTTAAGTTTTTGTGCGTCTCACTTTTATGACGATGACGCAACTATATCTCTCTTTCTCACCCAAAAGTTACTCAAAAACACTGTTTAGAAATGAATCCTTCAAAAACAAATATTTTGGTATTTGGAACTAAAAATAAACGTGAATATGTTTCCGAAAATATTCATATTTATGTTGAGCATTCTGAATTATAGATAGTTGAACACGCAGAAAATTTAGTTTTGTTTTGTGATCAGAACTGGCATTTCACACATCATGTTAATAAATTAATTATAAAATCGTTTAGCAAATTAAAATTACTCTATAGTTGTACGACCATTTAAACAAAAAGTGCAGAAAAATATTATCAGAAGCCCTAATATTGTCTCACTTAAATTATTGCGATGCCAAATTACGTTTCCAAAGAATTCAAAATTCGTGTATAATACTAATTTTTGGTTTACCTCGATTTAGTCAAACATCTCATGAAATCGAGGAAGTTGGCTGGCTTACTATGAAGGAACTAAGGCATTTGCACAGTGCATGCTTATATTTTTAAATTATCCATAATGAGACACCTACATACTTATTTGATAAAATTATATGCCATTCTGATACCATATATAAACGTTAAAAACAAATTCGTAAATGTAAATTTTCATTTTTTAAAAAGAGTTTTTCCTACAATGTACCAAAAGTATTAAACTCAATATCATTAAATATCAATAATATATCTTTTAGACAGTTCAAATCACGACTTCATACTCTGATATTGACTGGTAAATGTATCATAATATAACAAGCAGTTATTATAAATATTTGTACTAATAGCTGTATTTTTTGTGTGTTATATTTCATTTTTCAAGTTTTATTATTATTTAATAAATAACAACAACAAAATATCCTGAATTGTTTTTGGCGGCCGTATTTGATTTTTCAAGTTTAGACAAACGTATAAGCCAGTTTTAACTGTCTATGTGAAAAAACTGTACACCTGAAAATAGGTACTCGAATAGCAACAAAATATGACCCAAAAATTCTTTACTATTGTTCTTAGTATATTAAAATTATTCTCCACTTTTACCACTAGATGGTGATCTTTTAAATCCAAATCGAAAAGTACGATTTATTCCATAAAAGTGGAGAAGTACAACATCAGAACTTGTATCTTTGATATTACTTTTGTTCTATTTGTTTTATTTTTCGAAATTTCTGTACCTACACCACAATTTGGTTATTCTACGCCAGAAATACGGCGACCTTAAGGGTCGTGTTTTTTACAAATACATTCTTGAAATAGTTTTTCCCACACATACAAATAATTTTAGATATTTAAGAACTGAATAATATAGAGGTAAGTAAATAACAGGAATGTTATCTCATGCCACCTGCGAATATTCAAAGGTGCCGAAGTAAAACGGATATATAACGGCAAACAGCGGTCTAACCAACAAATTTTTAGGTACAGAAATTTAACTGTATATGTAAATATTGTTATAACATAAATTTACAGAGGTCTGTCTATAAGATTGTTCACTTTTGTTTATAAGTATGTGAAAATAATTGTTAAAATGTAGGGTGAGAATATCAAAATAATGTGTGTCATACAAATGCATTTTAAAAGTTGTTATATTATTTGACGAGAACTTAAATAGTAACAGTGGCTAAACAAAACATCAATAAATTTATTTTTGATATCACTTTTGCTCTACGTGATTTATTTTTCGTGATTTCTGTACCTAAAAAATACCACATATTTGATCATTTTACAGCAAGAAATGGAACGATTTCTAGCCCCGCTCTTTTAACGGTATTTCTACTGTGAATAACTAAGAGAAGAAAAATACTATAATCTTTTTAACTTCATTGTTATTTATACCATCTATAAGCCTACCGTTTTCAACTAATGTCAAAATTTCAAACAAACCTATTGCAATACCGGCCCTCTCAAAGAAGAAAAAAGCTGCATGTCAGGGTCTATGTCCGTGTACCTGAAATAACTGCATATTTAATGAATAATATTGGAAAATTTATTGATGATATTGCACTGGCTTACGTGAAAGTGTTATCGAGAACTCGATATCTCTACTTTGTGTGTTAGTCGAAATCATTTGCCTGACAGCCTTGTTCATAAATAATGGCATCGACTGCCTTACAAATAAAAAAGCAGCTATATCATTTGCATGCATTGTTTCATTACAACTGAAAAGTAGGACATCCTTATTGGAATACCCCAGTAACCGATTTTATAAATTTTACCATTTCTGGGATTCATATGCAGTGGCGTAGCCACGAGGGGGGGGTTGGGTCAGAACCCCCCCCCCATGGGTTGGGTTGGTTGGGTCATATAGGTAATGTCTGACTACAAACCTGCAATCACTCTATTCGCCAAGATTTAGCAACGCGGTCAGTGAACTAGATCTACGGCAACCTTACATTAGGGTTCCCCTGCAACTAAGTTCTAATTTTATTTTTGTCATTTTTGTAACAAATATTGTTCGTACCTGTTTATTATTTACATCTTTATGACGAGATGTTTTTTTATTTACTTTTTATTGTTTCAATTTATAAAAAATTACTTATTTTTTTATTAAAAAAATCTAGTTTGAAATACTTTGTTCACTGAATCCCACCTCCGCCCCCCCTGTCAAATTTCTGGCTAAAGTTTCTATTTAAAATAGACCTGAATCATATATTAATCTATATATTATAAATAACATCTTTTTAGTGAAGGTGTACAGGAAATCCCTAATTTGACTATTGGGATCTGGGAAACTATATGAAATATGAAAATGTTTAAATTATGGCAAAACAATTTAAAGAAATTACTTTCTTATGCTTTCGGATATATCTAAAATTTGGTAATTGATATGTAAAAATAAGTTGCACCCTTAAAACACATTTAGTGCAAGAGCTGAAAAAATAATCTAGACTGTCACATACAGTTTTGCGACGAGATCATACCGAGTGTCCAGTAAAATATGATCTAAATTTCAGGGTTGTATGCTTTGAGCTAAAATATAGCGATTTAAACCAAATATCGTCATAGATACATGATACAATACATAGTGATTTTCCGGGTTGTTATGCCATGACCTCCGTAACTGGTCGCTGCCAATAGCATAACTAAAGTGCACATCCCTAGCATTAGCCGGGATTCTTTGACCTTTAGTTCCCTCGCGACGAGGCTTTTGCGGAGTCACCACTGAAGATGAAGACATTGAAAAGCGGGTGTGTCCCCACAGAGCCTAGCCCAAGAATTACCAGGAGGAGAGGTCAAAGAATCCCGGCTAATGCTAGGGATGCGCTTTAATTATATTTTAGGGAGCGACCAGGTACTGAGGTTACTGCATAACAACTCGTAAAATCATTATGTATCAAATAATAGCACAGGCCGTGAAACCCTAAAAACCACTATAGTATTTTTATTGCCCAAAATATTTTAAGTCATTTGATGTCAAAGGGTATAAATGTGTTTGACTTAATTTGATGAAAATTTTAGGAAATATAGTACAAGAACTATTATCATCATATGTATATGTATGGTTATTGGTTATACAGGGTGGTTCATTTTCATGACTCATTATTGGCATCTAAAAAACCGTAAAACATCTAGATCTACTTAGAAAAAAGTTGCACACACCATACACATCCAAGAGATTTGCTGCCGTTGCTGATATATTGTAAAAAGAAACAAACAAAAAATGGTAGGAATCAATAAACAATAAATCGACGGCATCTGTACGGCCATTAGATTCAATTATGGAACATTCAAATAGACCACCTTGTATTATGAAATACATCTCTCTAGCAATCCTCTACAACTTTATTTATTTCCCAACAAAATATCCTAATAGTTGATTGTAAATATAGAGGATTTATTTCCCAACAAGATATTGTAATAGTTGATTGTAAATATAGAGGATTATACAATAACATAACAAAATACGCAACTGAAACAAAGCTTTTGCAAGTTTTTGTCGTTGTTATAATAAATTGCACGCTGTTGGTGTTGATAAAGAAACATGAATTTTTTAAAGCAATCAATGATGCCATCTTGCGATTGTTTAAATTCAAGGAATATTTGATTAAGTTAACAAGTCTCACCCTCAAATTTGAAAGCCATTACTTCCTTTCTTTCTCCATTTCTTTCAGTACATTAGGATTTATAGAAGGTAAATGTAGCTTACAAAAAGGGTACTACAATAATACGCTGAAAAAAGTAGGAACGAAGTGTAACAGTTGGTAATCACTTCAATTAGTCTTTCCATAAAGTGCTTATTGCATCTTGAATAATATATTCAATATCGTTTCATTTAATAATAAAAGATACAATAATTATTTTTTATTTAATAGTTTTTTTTTGCTTCGCTTTAGATGTGGGTATTTATAATGAATTATATCATAAAAAATTTAATGGGGTCATTTAGCAGTTTTTATTACATTTTTTGAATGAATTTGTAATTTTAGTGCGATCTGAAAAATCGCAATCGAAATTTCTTACGCTTATAAAGCCTTTAAAATAATTTGGAAACATGGACATTTTATTGTCGCAGTACAACGATAAAATGTTCAAATAAATTATTTATTAGTTTATCCCGGAATCCCACCCAATGTATGAAACTTGCGGTAAAAAGCAATAAAGCGCAACATACAACCCAAAACAAATAAATATGTGTTGTATAATAATATTTATAATTAATTTAAGTTTAAGTAAATTTAAATATAATTTATAATATACTTATGTAGAATTTATTCTTGATTTTTAGTATAGTTAAGAAATTCTTAGCTTACCTACCTTTAAAGCTACATATCTATGTATTAAGTAGATGCTTTAGTAGTTTTTTTAATTCGCGTTTATACTTGTAGAATGCTTAATAACTGCTTAACCGACGAAGGAAGCCTGGTACCGAGAAAGTCTAAAAAACTTTACATTAATTGGCACTGATTTTTGCGTATGTGGAGCTTGTCGTAGAGAGGAGTTATGTAACATAACAACTTTGCTAGTAAGTAGCAAGGTGCGAGCAATATCACCAAAAAATTTAACTGCAAAATGCAATTTAACACCCGACCATGTATAATGGATTTAACGGCAGTAAAAATAATTTTTTAATGTCTAGATCTGTCAACGAAACTACTCATTTAATGACCATCGACGAAAAAATATTTTGTAGGATCTTAGAAAGAGTTAAGAATTCTATATAACATCGACAACACTGCATTGTGATTTCCTATTCAGAATGAAATGAGACATATATGTTAGGCATAATTACTACAGAAAGCAGTACCAGCTTTCTATTAAAATATTGTGGGTAGTTTTTAAAAGTTTGTCAGCTGCCACTGTAAACCGATGTATGTACATTATTGTTGCCAAATGTCACAGACCTATTCAATTTGTAGTACAACTTCTTGTACAATACATTGTACCTGTGTGCCGCTTTGCAGGTAGTAATAAACAAAAAGTTCAAATAAAATTTATCAACTTTTGTTTCACCAACTCGTTAAATATAATGTGAAGTAGTTGTTCTTTATTAACCATGTTAGATTACAATGGAACTGTAATGCAAGTTAATCACAAAAAAAGTGTAAATAAAATATATACATACACTAACATATAATACAATAAATATATTCAAATATATAAAAGTAACAAATCAGATTTAGTAAAAATGATGAAGAATGTGTAAACACAATACAATGAAAAAGAAAAAATACTAATAAGGCGTAGTAAGACCAATCATAAGACGCGTATGTCTGGAGAGTTTACAAATTCTTCAAGTGAATAAAAGCAATATTTTAGTAAAAGTGACTTTATTTTCGAAACTAGTAATACTTAAATGTTTTATATGTGCTGGTAGTATATTATACAGGGTTAACTATGAAAGTACAAATATTTTAAGAGGGATAGAGAAAGTTAAGAATTAACAGAATCACCCTTCAAAAAAATTCCAAACTTATTTACAAAGCAAATTTTTTTTTGAAATTATATTAAATCCTTATTTAACGCCGCCTATGCGACTTGTCCGCCACACGGTTACAGAATTAAAGTAGGTATCGTAAGCAACTAGCAGCACTGTAATATTTCCAGTCATGTTATAATTTAATTCGTGTATTTACCATGTGTTTACGTTGTAGTTTTGTGGTCTTCTTCAGTTTTTAGTGCCTTTTTAAATTTATAAACGTGTCATAGTCATTAAATAACGAAATTTATGTTGGGTGCAGATACTTTCCCACAATATAGTTCGCCGGTTTGGTTTTCTAGGTTATGGGGTTTATTAAAAGTTTTCTATTATCTATTCCTTTCGTTCGATTTTGTTATAATAAATAGGCATTTTATCTAACTATACCTACGGGAAGCTAACTGGATTTACTGTTACCTACCTATCTATCAGGTATTATTACTAATAAGAATATTAATTTTTGTAGTTTCTGCATTTAAAAATGCTGCAGAAAGAACGACCGCATGGTAGTAGACATTGACAGATGTAAGCTTATCTATGCTGCCGTCGTAAGAAAGAGTGCCGTATCTACAAAATAACAATTGGGAGTAAAATTAGGCAAACGCGTTTTTTGTCATAATTTTATTTTCTGATGAACAGTATTATTGGAATATATGTTTCTAATGTTTTTTAGTGCTAAAAATTCAATGAGAATACTTTTGAATAAAAAAAAAGTTTCTTGCGTTAAAAAATGCACTTACGGTATTTTAAATTAATACCAGACATAATGTTTATATAGGATATCAAGGCAATAGACCTTAACTAACTAATTACGGAATACTAAACTAATAAAATTTAGGTAGTTATACTAGAAAATACTTTCGCATTCATTCAGGATGTAATTATTATTTAATTCTATTTACGAAGATAATGAAATGAAGGAAACAAAAAATGGAATTTGTATAAAAAAGCACCATTGCAAGTGGTAGCAAGTATTTATTTTATAAAAGTCTGGAAGTATTACAGGTACTCTAGTAACAATCCTTATTTTTAGTTTGAAAAAATTAAATGAAATTAGATATTCCTAGTTAAGTAACTTAAAGTAACATTGGGTATTACATTGCATTACACATCACTCGAAATGTTCTACTAAATCATTTGATTCTTCTGAAACTGGAATATTATTCCAAATCGACAATCTGTCTGCAGGTATAATAGAAGAGAACTTTTTTAATAGATTATCTCTTTTTAAGACAGGTATACCTCTGTTTCTAGTATATGGTTCTGGCTCTGCAATTGCACAATTTTTTATGGCCGTCTTTTTCATGAAATTTAACTGTACGTATTCATCTTCTGAAAAAAAAAAAATTATAGCCCAAGCTGAAGCTCCCTCGCAAAATACAACTTGTATAATGTCTGACAAACAGAATTTTGGTTTTAACTTATTTAAATTATTTTTTGATGAATGGTCCTTCCAGTGACAGAAGTTTGAAAATTCCATAGGTTTTGTAATTACCTTCCTATTATTAGCGCTGGAAACAGCCATTGAAAATCTTTGACATCGCATGTTTTTTTTTGTTTTTTTTTAAGGCACTTTCGATTTGATGATGAAAATTGTTCGCGGACATGAATGTATGCCCGGGTTCAAAGTATTTTAAAGTTATGGATAAAATGCTAACATGGCCAGAATTGATTAAATAGACAAAAAATGAGTAAAGTGCCCAATTTTTATTCTGGGCAGTGCAATTGTCGAGCCAGAGGACAATGTGATGTTTATCATGATTATAAAGAAGGAACTGGAAGAAGGCACTTATAATTTCTTCTTTCTTTCGTCCAGCCGTAGCTTCGTGCCATAACACTGCAAATGGTTTTCTTTTGTACCTGTACCTAAAGGTACAAAACTTTCATTGAAATATCAAGTCGCGGTAACATTATGACTTTCTGTAAATCTACAGAAGCGAAGAGGTCCATCGAATTTTTAGCGGTTTTTACGTCATTTCTGTACGTTTCTCGGGCTATCTGAGCACGTTTAATATGTGTGTTCCATGTCACACAGATTTCACACTAAGCCTTGCTTTGGGTGTGACATATTATGTAGTTTATAAGTTTCACATTTTTCACACTCCTCATGTCCAAGATGCGCAAACGAAATATTTTTTCCTTAACGACAACGTTTCTGTAAAGTTCATATGAGCAGTCAGTCGGAAGGTAGATATAATTTATTGGGAGCATGCTCACGTCGATAGTGAGAAATACAAGGTCGGTAGTTTTGTATGTGATCATAAATAATTGGTCGATCAACTTTTTGTCGATTTGGATGCAATCCCCTTTTATCTTCTGCTACAGTTATAGCAGATATGCTGCTCACTAGTTTTATAATTGTATCATTAGATTTGTTGAAACCTAATGTACTCAAATAGAATGATTTACACACTTGTACAATCTCACTTTCATTTTTCAAATAGTACTCTATTGTGTCATTTCTTCTGGAGTCGTTGTCGGTACAACTTCTTGTTCTTCTTTTTACCCCGATTTTTTTGTTGTTGTATGAAGTATAAATAGTCTCCTAGAAGTCCAATCTGGGCTCCAAAACTTTTCATTAATAGTTTCACGTCTCTCCGTCGTAAGTTTTCTAGAACAGCCCCTTTTGCATAAGTTACTACAAGAAGGTTTTAACATATGCTTTTGCCGAGTTATTTGCATTTGTTTGCCTTGTCCTCTGCAATGTCCCATGTGCAACTAGTATTGTAATCTCGCATTCAAATACTAACCGTTATTTATGATTAAAAGAGGAACATAGAATTAGGAAAATTTCAACTTTAAAAAACCGCAACTGATTGGTTGTTGTGTAGATACGGTTCTTAAAGATACCATGATCAGATACACGTTTTTAGGTTACAACCTTTTTTGTAAGGTTTAGATAATATTTGCATGTTTGAAAGCCGTAACTGACAATCGATAGGCACTTACGGTTTTAATACATTGTATTGTAACTTACGGCTTTCTTAGTGAGGTTTTTAAACAAAAACTGGTAGTATTTACTTACAAAATAATAGCGTAAGCAAGAAATACGGTTTTATTAGATACATTTGTTACTTAAGGCTTTATAAAGATAAAACTTCAAGAAATACGTCATAATTAAGAAAACGTATGTGCATTTAGTATAGCTTAGAATGTAGATACGCCATTTTAACCTACAAAAATGAATTTTTCGGCATCAGTTTATATAAGAACCGTATAAAATTGAAAATCCTCAAAATTGTAGATACGGCACTCTTTCTTACGACGGCAGTATGGATCTAAGCCATCTCATGTGAAATATACCGATTAATATCTTTTGCCAAATATTTAATGATGAAGATACGAAATTAATTCAATAAAGCAATTGCCATAATCATTTCCCTTGCTTTTCAAGTTATTTAAATATTTTCCATTATTCTACTACTATCTTTAGTAAAAGATTATTTTCTCTTTAACAAAGTACAGAACATTCATACTTCCGGAAAAAGCAAATAAAACATTCCAAAACAAAAGGATATTTTACAATTCACTTTAATTAAAATTACGTGTTACAAACATGATGCCTTTGTGTAAATTCTGAAAATTAAATACGAGAGATACATAGCTTTATGTTGAAAAAAATTAAAAGTAAACCTCTTTTTAGATATTAAATTTTCATTTCAACAACTCCGCAATATAGATACTGCTTTTTAAATAATTAGCAGACTCTTTTTCTTCTTTGTACAATAGGGAATGGCATAACATAATATTTATATACCTACGAGAAGATTCAATAAACACTAAATACATACAGCACGAGAATTAAATATAATATGTACCACATGACATACTTTAACGCAAAAAGTTTGTTTCTAACGTTAATGCTCTCTTCGTGACACTTAGTTTTTAATCATCCTTCCAAGTACTACAAAAATAAAAGCACAAAATTCTACATAGAGAAAAATATAAACTTTCTCCTGGGTCAATTAAATGAAATCCTTTCATAGAAATTTTTTTTTAATTCAGGCGCAAACGTCTCTTCTTTAGATACAAATTAGTAATATTAAAACATGTTGGGCAATACTAAAAATATAAAAACACAGATAAGTTATTGTCGATATTTAATTTTGAATAATTTTAGTTTATTGGTATAATAATTGTTATAGTTAGATATTTGACTCAACTTAAAGGAGGCCACCTGAAGAAGCAATCCTAAAAATGCATAAATAGGTCATATCTCATCTATTGTGATTGAATTTTCGAATTCCCACACTGTCAAGAGCGAACTTAGATATTTATAGAGTGTTTTCATTAAACCAGGTTAGTAAATTTAGATAGATTAATTTTCTTAGATAATTATTGAATAGAGCTTTGTCTGTGGAATTGTTCATTAGCATACCTAGATGTTTGGTATCAGAGAGCATACATATGACTTCATTGATAGGAATTGTAGGAGATTTGATATATATATTAGCTTAAAATACCTTTCTAATACAGTAAAAAATTCTTAGGGTATGTTAAAATTATTTTTTTTTTACTTCCTTTCACTATTTCATTTTTCTCAACTATTTTCGAAACACCTGTAGAATAAACTGTATGTCTGAAACACTTTATTATTTGTTCCCAATTTTTAATGATATTGTTTGTAACAGTACTGTCAACCAACACATATATCCATCCACACAGAAATGATTAGAACGACTAAAAAATCAAATATAATAATAATAATAATAATTTTTTTTAATATTTTCCTTTTGACAACTTACATTGTATAGGAATAGTCATATTAACATTAAAAAGAACGAGTAGAAGAAAGAGGAAATGAAAACAGAAACAAAATACAAAAAGAAAAAACAAAAAAATACAAATAAACGTATCGGCATAGTTCACACAAATTTACTCAAGCTATAAAAGCATCTATCCAATAGATAAAGTTTTAATTGTTTTTTAAACAAGATCAAACTCTTTATATTTTTAATATATACTGGTAATTTATTAAAAACTTTTTTGAGGTGAATTAATTGTTACATTATATTTGCAACTCGGAATAAAGTAATGATCTCTTTGTCTCGTATTTAGACCGTGCATTCGCTCATTTGAAACAAGATTGATTTTATTTTTAAAAATAAACATACACAGCTCGAAAATGAACAAACATGGAAGGGGTAAAATATTATATTTTTTAAAGAGTTCTCGACAGGAGTATCTAGAAGAAATTCCGGCTATGCGCCTTATAATTTGTTTCTGCGCAATGAATACATCCGATGATTGAGTGGAATTACCCCACAGACATATGCCATATATCAACCTGGAGGAAACCTGGGCATGATACACTAAAACCAACTGATCAACAGTCAAAACGGTACGCAGATTTCTAAACAGGTAACAGGTAACTCTAGCTGTTGCTATAGGTTTTCCAGGTGTAATTCAATGCTGGTCGGAGCATTAGCCCGCAGAGTAGTTGTTTCCTGGAATTCCGTGTGTGCAAAATATCGTTCCTCGCCGATCGCGATAAAGGTCGACAGCTTTCAATGGTGTCTACTGCATGTAGAACGCTTCGTGCCTGTGACATTTTCAGTCCGGCATGGAGTAGCGAACGGCCGATAGATGTAGTTAGTTCTACACCGCGTACTCATGGTCCTTTCTGTCGGGTTAGACAGACGAAAGCAGCTAGGATTATTCGTCGGATACCTCACCTATGGCATACTGATGAGAGCTAATAAGCTCGAAACCGGTATATGTCTGGTGGGCGTCTGACGAATGACTCTAGCTGTTGCTATAGGTTTTCCAGGTGTAATTCAATGCTGGTCGGAGCATTAGCCCGCAGAGTAGTTGTTTCCTGGAATTCCGTGTTTGCAAAATATCGTTTCTCGCCGATCGCGATAAAGGTCGACAGCTTTCAATGGTGTCTACTGCATGTAGAACGCTTCGTATCTGTGACATTTTCAGTCCGGCATGGAGTAGCGAACGGCCGATAGATGTAGTTAGTTCTACACCGCGTACTCATGGTCCCTTCTGTCGGGTTAGACAGACGAAAGCAGCTAGGATTATTCGTCGGATACCTCATGTATGGCATACTGATGAGAGCTAATAAGCTCGAAACCGGTATATGTCTGGTGGGCGTCTGACGAATGGCTCTAGCTGTTGCTATAGGTTTTCCAGGTGTAATTCAATGCTGGTCGGAGCATTAGCCCGCAGAGTAGTTGTTTCCTGGAATTCCGTGTGTGCAAAATATCGTTCCTCGCCGATCGCGATAAAGGTCGACAGCTTTCAATGGTGTCTACTGCATGTAGAACGCTTCGTGCCTGTGACATTTTCAGTCCGGCATGGAGTAGCGAACGGCCGATAGATGTAGTTAGTTCTACACCGCGTACTCATGGTCCTTTCTGTCGGGTTAGACAGACGAAAGCAGCTAGGATTATTCGTCGGATACCTCACCTATGGCATACTGATGAGAGCTAATAAGCTCGAAACCGGTATATGTCTGGTGGGCGTCTGACGAATGACTCTAGCTGTTGCTATAGGTTTTCCAGGTGTAATTCAATGCTGGTCGGAGCATTAGCCCGCAGAGTAGTTGTTTCCTGGAATTCCGTGTTTGCAAAATATCGTTTCTCGCCGATCGCGATAAAGGTCGACAGCTTTCAATGGTGTCTACTGCATGTAGAACGCTTCGTATCTGTGACATTTTCAGTCCGGCATGGAGTAGCGAACGGCCGATAGATGTAGTTAGTTCTACACCGCGTACTCATGGTCCCTTCTGTCGGGTTAGACAGACGAAAGCAGCTAGGATTATTCGTCGGATACCTCATGTATGGCATACTGATGAGAGCTAATAAGCTCGAAACCGGTATATGTCTGGTGGGCGTCTGACGAATGGCTCTAGCTGTTGCTATAGGTTTTCCAGGTGTAATTCAATGCTGGTCGGGGCATTAGCCCACAGAGTAGTTGTTTCCTGGAATTCCGTGTTTGCATGTAACAAAGCGATTTCAATTTTGAAATTAATTGACCACAGTGTTTATGCCATGTTAAACATTAATCTAAAGTGATTCCCAAGAATTTTACGTCTGTATTAAATTTCATATAGTCTTTGCTGTTGTTCGTTTTTAATTTGAGTCCTAAACAGTTTTTTTGCCTATTGTTGAATCTGATTAACTGTGTTTTATTACTATTAAGATATAAAGTGTTATTGACGCACCAATTTCCCACGGCTTTCAACGCAGCATTACATTTTAATTCTAACAGTTTATCATTGGCATCTGAAATAAGCATAGACGTATAGGACCCAGCACAGAGCCTTGTGGAACCCCCATGCTTACTTCTCCATGCTCCGACCTAATGTTACTGGTTCCAAAATCATTCGTGAATTTTAAATCAACATACTGCTCTCTGTGCGTTAAAAAAGAAGCAATCCATTTATGGGCCACTCCACGCACACCACACATTTCAAGTTTACACAACAACTTGTCGTGATTAACACAGTCGAATGCCCTGCTAAGGTTGCAAAAGATCCCTAACACAGTTGCACGACGAAAATCAAATTAAATACCAATGACATATTATCTAAAATATACTGCAATGCTAGTGGACAAAAGTGTGTAGGCAACCTGTTTAGAGAAGTTGGTTCTACCCATGCTATTACTGGCACCTTCGCCATAATGTTAAATATGTTGCACAATATAGTAAATAATTATATAAACATAGTATAATTACAACACACTACTCTATTTGCTTTCCATTTGCTGTTGACTAAATGTTTGTTGTATATATTACGACTGTGGTTCCACTGCGTGATTTACGTATATTGTTTGATTCGATAAGTTGCGAACAGCTGTTAGAATAAGTAACTTCGTTTTAAAAACTTGGTACTCAACAAAAGAAATTAGTTTTGGAAATTGAAACCAAAATTATATTTGTTTACTATAGATGCTGATGATTAACAAAGTAGTTTACTCATTTATCCGGTCGCTTTTTCTATGTAACAACTTTGAATGAAATCGAATTTTAGTTAGGTATGACGAATGATGCCGAAATTATTACTACAGAGCTTATTACACATAAATCTGATAAAATCCAGGCAGTGTCTTGGATATTGTTAGATTATCGATATAATTAATGTAAAGGAATATTCTTATATAAAGTGCTATTTATTTATATTAGATAAGATATTCCCGTCTACAGAGAGTACCTGAACATAAGTATCAAGAACCTCATAAAACCGTAACAGATAAAAAACGGATAGAACTTATACGGAACCATAGATCACTGTTACGGCACCATCGACCACTGTTATGTTTTCCGGAGAAGTTCATTTAATCGAAATAAATACGAGATAATTGACTTTTTCAAAATTATATGTTCCATGGTAAATATTTATGCACAAGGTAACTTGTTTGTACAGGGTGATTCAGAACTTATTCGAAAATATCACCAACAAAAGTATAACAAAAGTGTAATAAGTTTCGCATAAAAAATGTTGAAAGTTCTAAAATTACAAAGGAGTACTTAGCTGGAAACTGTACTTCAACGGCATTTGATATACAAAAAAGAAAAACAAGATTTTGCTCCTGGAGCAAACCAGGTCAGTAGTGGAAGTGTCAATTTTTAAATTTTATTTTCAAAACGGCTCATAAAGCAATGCTGAGTTAATGGACATGATTTTTATTTATGGTGATGTTATGGTGATGAAATAATAAAACTTTTAGGATAGTGGTGCAACGTGGACGTGATACTGGTAATTTACGTGCAAATCGTAGACGAAATGGTGGTTCCGAGCAACCAAAACGTATTTTAGCAACTAAAGAACAAGTGTTGAATGTGTCCGTAAAAATTTGCGAAAAATACAAGGGATATTGCTAGACAGGTGCCTGGAGTATCCCAAGTGGAAATCGTCGAGAGTTTACGCGAGCGTATCACAGCTGCCGCGAATAATTTGCATTTACAAGAAGGGGAACCAAGAGGAATATTCGCTTCAGTACGGCAAATATGGATAAGGTGTGGTAAACGTGTGCACAAGTCAAGGGACAGTTTTTGTAATAGGTATGTGATATTTTTTTTATAAATTTCTTGTTTCTAATAGTGATCAACTACCACAATTCCTCTTCTAAATTAGTGTAACAACATTTTGCATTGTCACTCCATTACAGTAGACCAGATTCCAGCGTTGTAAAATTAAATATTTTTAAATAGTTTTTAGAATTCGTATATTATTATATCTTGCATTACCATACATGTAGATATGTTGAATATTTCCAATTGTTTTTTCGGACAAGCTCTAAATCATCCTGTATAAGAGAAATTGATTGGTATGGCTAAAGATGGATGATAAGCATCTTCATTTACTAATGATACATTATCACGATTAGCACTATAATTAATGTTACTCACATTCAAATCTAATAAGTTGAAGCAATTATTTGAATATAATATGAACTTGAAGAGGTTATTTAAAGTCGCCGTACGTAAATCGGATGGCGTGGAACCGATCTGTAGAAATAATTTTGCAAAAAACACAATGCTGTTTCTCTTTACTGGGTTAACTATGACTAACTGCAAAACTTTTAACCACGTGCTCAGGAAGGCTTAAGACAATAAAAAAAATATTCCAGAATTTTAGCTCGATATTTAAAAAAAGGGACAAAACCCTTTCGTCGGCGCCTAAGATAAGCATCGACTGAGAGGGCTTAGATCCATAGATAAAGCTTACATCTGACAACAATGTCAACTACCATGCGGTTGTTTTTTTGCAGCGTTTCTAAATGCAGAAACGACAAAAAGTAACATTCTTATTATTAATAATATCTGATAGATAGGTAACATTTAATCCAGTTAACTGCAGTATTTTGCATTTACTTTTCATTATTTCGTTACAAACTGGCAAAACTACATTTTTATTCATTACAACCACTCGCTACCGATAAAGCACACGTCCCGTAGGTACAGTTAGATAAAATTTCTATTTATTATAAGAAAATCTAGAAAACTTTTAATGCACCCGCGGCAGTCTTGTCCCATAACCTAGAAAAACAAACCGGCGAACTATATTATGGGGAAATATTTGCACCCGACACAATATTTATTTTTTAACTATAAAACGTATAAAATTTAAAAAAGACACTAAAAACTGAATAAGAACACAAAACTACAACGTAAACACAGGAATTAAATTATGACATGAATTTTACCGTCGTGTTGCTGGTTGCCTACTCTGACTGTGAACGTAAAACGTGCGGCAGACGGGTCGCATAGGCGGCGTTAAATAATGATTTAATATAATTTCGAAAAACTTTTTTTTTCGTTTTATAAATAAGTTTGGAATTTTTTTGAATGGTAATTTCGTTAATTCTAAATTGTCTCTATCCCCTCTTAAAATATTTGTACTGAGTCATAGTTAACCATGTATATATCGATTTATCTCAATATTGCAAAGAAATATTTTTAGGTACCGTCCTCGAAATTATCCATTCCATTTCTACACACGTCATTTTTAGTACGTTCACTCTTACTTAGCACTCTCTATCTTTTTAACAAAGCTTTCTAGATAAAAACGTAACAAGAAAGTCGCTAAATTGATTCAAATTGGTGACCATTTGCAAACCATCGTGTATGTAAAGGATTGAAATACAATTATATTTCTGTAAAATAAAATCGTAAATTTGGCGATAAAGTTAAAATTAAAATAATATGAAATTAAATATTGCGTTCTGATAAATAAATAATATTTGCATTTCAAATACTTTTTTATTTGCACCAAATTGACGAAGTTATATATTACTTTTGAGTCAAATTAACAGTATTTATTAAATGTAAACTAGATTTGATACTTTTAAAGAAATCCTGCCTAATTAGTTACCCTGGAATTTGTTTTGTTTAATAGAAATCTATTACGTGAGACTTTTAGTTTCCTCTCAAATCCAGTGATTATCTTTTTAAAACTAAACATCTTTCAGAATATTGAAATTTACATTTTTTTTTGCTATTTTCTATTAAGATAATATTTTCTTACAACAGCATTCTAGTCAGTCGAATCAGTAAACTAGGCAAGTGGGTATTAAATTTACTTTTATTAAATACCTATATAAAACATGAATAAAGTAAAATTATTTTAGTTTGCCGTGCCTAAAATTTTAAGTATGCAGGTCTATAAATCAATGAAAAATGGTCTCTTAACTCTGCGGGGAAAAGTATTCACTACCAATTTTAATGGTATATATTACGATCAACAAGAAACTGTCGATAAAGATACGCGAACCGAAAATAGGCGGGATAAAAAAGGGAATTTTGATGAGGCTCATTTGCATGATAAAGTACAAACTCGGTGGGAGCTCATGAAAAGTTCAATTAAGGTAAATTTGGAAAGTGTATGCACTTTATTCTGCTTTTACTTACTATAAGTAAATTTACGTCAAGCTGTATGTTGATGAAAGTGATTTTATAAAATTATCACGATACTGAAATTGGCAGACTGAGGTATTTAGTTATGAAACAATATTAAAATGTGGTTGAATGTAGGGTAAAGCAGATTTTTTTTTAATTGCCTAGTTTTCCAAATCATACTCAGTATCTGTTCCATAATTGGAGTAATTAATATTTCGCAAATAAAATAATTATGCACTGCTTATAACTGCTTTTTGTTTAATTATTATTATTATTTTTTTTTTTTTCAGTAAACACCTTCCGAGGCTCCGACACATTCGGAGATGTTCTGGAGAGTCAAGCAATGACCACTCTCCACTCCGTGGAGTCAGTAATCATTGCGCCCGTAAATCGTGTGTTCTGAGCAGACGTAGCGAACCAAGGACGATTGCCTTCTGCATTCTGCCGGCTAAGATCTCTGCCGAATTTCGACAAGCCGGTATGATCTTTAAGTCAGAAAGCAACGTATGTCTCATTCCACCCAGGACGCCTATAATTAGCACCACAATCTTAACAGAGTGGTCTGGATACAGCCTGCGGAGCTCGGAGAGAAGATCTCGATACTTCCTCCGTTTTTCCTCCTCTTTAGGACGATGTTGTTCTCTGCGGGAGCCGAGAACTCAATCACAAACATCGTCCTAAGCTGGTGGTCGAGGAGGACTACATCAGGCTTATTGGCTTGGATTTGTCTGAGGGTGGGGAATGAATAGTTCCAATAAATTCGGCACTTCTCATTCCCCACAACGGATTCTATGTCCCCCGGAGCATAAGGCAGCACTGGCGTCTCGTCTATCTCATACGAGTGTCGTAAATGGTAATACAACACCCGTAAGGCTGAATCGTGTCTTTGGATATACGCTGTGGCCGCATATACCGGACAGGCCGACAGGAGATGCATAAGCGTCTCCGGCGCCTGGCGGCAGGCCCTGCAGCTGGTGTCAGGAACCTCGATACCCAAGACACGACTACGATAGACGAGTGTGTTAATTACACCATCTTGGCAAGCCATTATGAATCCCTCAGTCTCAGAGTTCAGCCCCGCTGACCTCAAAAAAGCAAAGGTCAGCCTTTCAGATAAGCCAAGCCCCTCTAGATGACGGTAGAAGAGACCATGCATTGGCTTATCCTTATGTAGCTGCAGAAGATGACGCGCTTCTGCAGCTTTAATTTGGGCTTTTAACTGAGCAGGATCCGACTCGGTGACAGAGTCTGGATTTTCCCGCTCAGTATCGAACACGAGACCAAGTTCATCGGCGTCTCGTCTATCTCATACGAGTGTCGTAAATGATAATACAACACCCGTAAGGCTGAATCGTGTCTTTGGATATACGCTGTGGCCGCATATACCGGACAAGCAGACAGGAGATGCATAAGCGTCTCCGGCGCTAGGCGGCAGGCCCTGCAGCTGGTATCAGGAACCTCGATACCCAAGACACGACTACGATAGACGAGTGTGTTCATTACACCATCTTGGCAAGCCATTATGAATCCCTCGGTCTCAGAGTTCAGCCCCGCTGACCTCAAAAAAGCAAAGGTCAGCCTTTCATACAAGCCAAGACCCTCTAGATGTCGGTAGAAGAGACCATGCATTGGCTTATGCTTATTTAGCTGCAGAAGATGATGCGTTTCTGCAGCTTTAATTAGGCTTTAACTGAGCAGGATCCGACTCGGTGACAGAGTCTGGATTTTCCCGCTCAGTATCGAACACAAGACCAAGTTCATCGGCTGCTCTTCTCGCTGCCTTATACACAAACGCTCCTATCCCTGCTGCTTCATGGTCTTGGACCATGCAGAGAAGGGGATCCGAGCTCCTGATGACTTTGCAGGCCTCCTCCAAAACCACTCTGCCCTGGAGACACTCCAAACTCAAGAGTCCACGGCCTCCTGATTTCTTGGGAAGTATAGCCGCGGAACGGACGATCTTGGATGCAAACTCCGATGGAGATGCATCATTTTACGGGTCCCTACATCGAGTTGCCTCAGCTCTTCTTGCGTCCATTTCACTACTCCAAAGGAGTAGAGAAGTTATTATTATTATTATTATTATTATTATTATTATTATTATTATTATTATTATTATTATTATTATTATTATTATTATTATTATTATTATTATTATTATTATTATTATTATTATTATTATTATTATTATTATTATTATTATTATTATTATTATTATTATTATTATTATTATTATTATTATTATTATTATTATTATTATTATTATTATTATTATTATTATTATTATTATTATTATTATTATTATTATTATTATTATTATTATTATTATTATTATTATTATTATTATTATTATTATTATTATTATTATTATTATTATTATTATTATTATTATTATTATTATTATTATTATTATTATTATTATTATTATTATTATTATTATTATTATTATTATTATTATTATTATTATTATTATTATTATTATTATTATTATTATTATTATTATTATTATTATTATTATTATTATTATTATTATTATTATTATTATTATTATTATTATTATTATTATTATTATTATTATTATTATTATTATTATTATTATTATTATTATTATTATTATTATTATTATTATTATTATTATTATTATTATTATTATTATTATTATTATTATTATTATTATTATTATTATTATTATTATTATTATTATTATTATTATTATTATTATTATTATTATTATTATTATTATTATTATTATTATTATTATTATTATTATTATTATTATTATTATTATTATTATTATTATTATTATTATTATTATTATTATTATTATTATTATTATTATTATTATTATTATTATTATTATTATTATTATTATTATTATTATTATTATTATTATTATTATTATTATTATTATTATTATTATTATTATTATTATTATTATTATTATTATTATTATTATTATTATTATTATTATTATTATTATTATTATTATTATTATTATTATTATTATTATTATTATTATTATTATTATTATTATTATTATTATTATTATTATTATTATTATTATTATTATTATTATTATTATTATTATTATTATTATTATTATTATTATTATTATTATTATTATTATTATTATTATTATTATTATTATTATTATTATTATTATTATTATTATTATTATTATTATTATTATTATTATTATTATTATTATTATTATTATTATTATTATTATTATTATTATTATTATTATTATTATTATTATTATTATTATTATTATTATTTATTATTATTATTATTATTATTATTATTATTATTATTATTATTATTATTATTATTATTATTATTATTATTATTATTATTATTATTATTATTATTATTATTATTATTATTATTATTATTATTATTATTATTATTATTATTATTATTTTAATAATAAAAATTGCAATTAACACATTCAGTGATATTTAACTGAGAAACAAATGAAACTATTTCCAGGAATTATTAGAATTGTACAAACGCTTGAATGATCAAAAAAAATTTAGTAATCTACTAAGGAAACTTTCATTTGTTTGATTTTTATTTAGAAAAGAGCGAAAATTGATCTATCCAAGAAATCAGGTGAATCAATCAATTTTATTTATTTATTTTCCTATTATAAAAAATGTATGATGTGACTTTTATGCGCTTTTCATTTAGTTTTTTCTCATCACTTGAAGTCATATGCAGGATGTCTCTCAATTGTATGTAGCAGCGAGCCAAACTGTTGCTGATTTACCTACACGAATAAACAAAAAAAAGGTATTATATAGCATAGGATTTAATCCCAACCGTGTTTGAGGAAAAAATTATCAAAATATCGGGTTTGATAAAAAAGTCAGTTAATTTAGGAATCGCTCCGTTATTTTGTGGATATGATATTAGAATATCAGAAAATTACGGAGAGATTTCTGAATTAATTGAACTTTTGCACACCAAACAAGATGTTTTGTTAATTTTTTTCTCGAAAACGGTTGGGATTAAGATCCATAAATCAAGCCTTATTCCAAAAAAATGAGATCTTTATAAAAAAGATTTGGATAAATTGAACCAGGTAAATTAATTACATTGATCTTTAATGGTGTCGACATTAAAATGTATGTTACGAATCAAAAATGACATTAACAATACTAAATTTGCTAAACATACTGCATTTTTGAAGAAGCGCTCGGTTGTTTATTTACCTGAAAAAAATTCAATATTTTCAAAGGAATAGTTAGTGGATGTTCTACTTCATGATCCAGATGACAAATATCTGCTTATGAAGGTGTGCTATACTTTTATTTCCCTTTTTTATTAGAAGCTAACTAAATTAAAATTTTAGGTAGTTGCTATTTTTGGTTTATTTGGTATGGATTTCTATAATTTATGTGTTGATAATGTTAAGAGGAAGGCACTGTTTTTGTGGGTTATGTGAGAGATACTCAAACATATAGACCCAGAACATTTACAATTTTAAATACTTACAGATATAGTGCAGTGAATTATATTGACATCATTAAGAAGTATATGAATGTAAGACTGAAACATGTGAAAATTAAGTTCTTCTTATTTTAAAATGCGAATAAATGTACCTGTAACTCTATTGGCATTAATATATTCAGCCTGTTTCTCCAAAATATTGCAAAGTATCTAAACATTCCTAATGCTGATAGCGGGTCCACTCCACGGTTCTGTCACATTACAGCACGTGCTAGAAAGTGACAGATTATTAACGATTTTAACATTCATAATGCCATCATTATTATGACAGTGAACTATAAAATAAAATTAGAAAATTAATTAATTTGAAAAGTTTCCAAAGAAATGTTAATTATGAAGTTAGTATTTAGAAGCGTCCCGTCTGCCTCAGTACGAGCCGCCACTGGCCCTTCTACTAGAACAGAACTTTTTGCTATTAAAACGGTATAAAATCAAAATTTTGGAAGACAGAACTTATTGTTAAAAAATTTAATTTTTACCAGGAAAATAATTGTGACAATACTTAAGACACAAAAGAAAATTTTTGAATGAATATTTTTTAACTCAGTTAAACATTAATTACATCAAGAAAAGTCTTTTACCGATATATTTTCATATACCAAATTTAATTTTATTCGTTCAACGTTTTTCCGTTTCATACAATATTTTTTCAAAAAATTTGACGCCGTCTAAAGCCGTAACGGTATATTTTTCCATATAGGTGAATTAGCATAAATCGTCGTATTTTGAGAATCAAAATCACCTTAAGAATCTAGAATGGATAGCTGGTACATGCATTTCAGTGACATCTTGTATAGAAGGAAAGAAATAACTTTATAGGCAATCTAGTACCTAATCAATAAACCTTATATAAAAGTTTTAAAAAATAGTCCAACCAACTGTGAGAAATTAAATAGGTAAATAAGTTTTACTACGTATAACCATATTTTACATTCTATTTAGACTGTTCCTTAGCTGAAGAAGCTTTGAAATAAAACATAAATTGATACGATTTATTCAACGTATACTCTAAACCAGGGGCAACCTGCGGCCCTTCGCAACTTTTGGTGCGGCCCGCCAAAGCACCAATATTATTTATTTTTAATAATATTTATACTCGTATATGATATAAAAGCATTATCTAAGTTAGGTATATTTGAATGTGCGGCCCGCATAAAAATTTTATTTTGAAAATGGCCCGCCGTCCGAAAAAGACCCCTGCTCTAAATGTTTCAATATTTAACTAGTAATTTCTATACATTTGGGTCGGATATTACATACAAAGTATTGCAAATACGGCCCAACTGGCAGAGAGATCTGATATTTTTGCAGGTACTATGAAAACAAGACTTGTGTCACATTAGACGAAATGGAGTTTACAGTTGCTAATGATATTGTGGGTCGATCTCTGCCTACAGAGCCGTATTGAATGTCTAAATATTCAGGAACAGTGACCATTTTAGATGTTCACTTTGCATGTTATATGTGTGTTAATTAAGAACATATAGACAATATCAAAGTGGAATAAGAATTTACGAAAGCTTACCTACCTGGTTATTAGTTAATTAAGTTCTTAATTATCGGTATATTTATTAAACCTTTATTTTGATGTTTTCTAGAACATTTCAAGCAAACAAGAGTATGTCAACGTGCAAGAAGAAATCTGATTTTGTGTCCGACAAAGCCACGAGATTTTATTATGACGATCATTTTATTGCGAGTTTATTCAGTAGTAAAAATACTCGCATATGACGTTTTTATAATGTGTTTTTTGATTTTAATATAGGCTGAAAAGAACAAAACAAAATTGTCTTTATTTAAAATCCATTAAATGCGGGAGAATATTATTGGGATCAAGAACGTTTGGTATTACACATTTTTAAGTCTCGATTATTAAAACAAATAAGAGAAGAAAAAGCTGTTATAGAAGAGTTATTGCGTAAATCTATAAGTTCATTTGGAGTAACAGTTTTGAGGCTTCTACAGCCAATGTTGTTATTTAATCTATAGTGATTTACGAGTAGTCAAACTGCAACCCTAATCTTAACTGGGTTCTATCCTTGTTGTTCTCGGGCTAGGCTCTGTGGGAGTGGACCCGCTATCAGTAGCTCCAACATATCCGCCCGCCAGCATGTTGATTTCCAGTTGTTAGAATTACGGATTACGGTTGCTATAGTCAGCATTGCATCTTTGATAACGGTGGTCTTTTGATAATTTAAATGTTTCAGAAAAACTGTAAATAGAGGTAAAAATATGAAATGAGTCATTTTACTTTTAATATTTTTATATCTATTCCCGATAAATATAATCCAAAAATAAGTATTATAATTTTTGTATTATAGAAAAATTCCAATTTTAACATTGTCATTTAGTCGTAATTAATCAACTGTAAGTAAAATATAGAGTAACACAAAAAATAGAATTAATTAAATAAAAAATAATTTAGTTGTGTACTTGATTTTATAACTCCTAGTAGTGATATACTCTTTATCTTTATTAAAGTAGTCCACAATCATGAGCATATCAACTTCTGGTAGATTGTCGGAATCAGCAAATTCATATTCCAGTCTATAGTAGGATATAGGGACGTCACAAGCGGGCGCATCATATATAAAAAGAATCTATTGTGTTTGAAATTTTTACGACATACTGTAAAGGTTTAAAAATCGGCTATCTATAAAAAAAATTATTAGAACAATAGAATCAATTCAATCATTTGGTAAATGTTACAGATGTATTTAAATTCTGGTCAGGACAAAGTAGTTTCTTTGCATATTCAATTTGAGATATTACTAAACTAATAAAGTAATTACATTATTTTCACTATTTTCATAACTTCTTTGTTGCCATCTGGTAAAAAACCCTTGATTAATTGCATACTTCTGAAAAATGTGGGCAGAAAAAGTACTCCTATTAATTAAAGCTTCTAGGACATTTCTAAATATAAAATTACGATAATGTGGGCAACTTATTATAGCCAACTGAACATATCGATTTTATAATGTTAAATCGATATTGCATTTATTTAATGTAAAATATTGACGATATAATAAAATCTCCTAAATGTATTTATAGGTAAATATGTTTTAATGTCTCACTTCGGCTATTTAACTGTTTATTAATATCAATATTTCACGATATAAACACATAACTTAGTCCATGCACAACTTCAAGAAGTTGTTATTATGCAAATCGCCAACCAGTGACGGATACATACTGAGACTAGGAACACCACTAAATATTTTTGATAATAACTACGTTTGTTTTCTAAATACCTCTGTCATTGATTGACAAAGTATATGAGTTTAGCAAAAAAAATTTTAAGTAATTGTATGATTAGAGCAAGTTCATCTGTTTAAATAAAATATATTCCCCTAATTAATGAGGTTTTCCAGGTTTTCCAGGTTTTCCTCATTCCTGCACTGAATAGTGGTTAGGGCCTACCAACGTAAGTTGTTCCTGGGCGCAAATGGGGTCTGCTTAGTAATAATATGCTGCTCGCTCTCCCGTACAAGTCTCCGACTTTTGGACTAATCCTCGTGATTAGAATGAGGGGTAGAGATATTATATTATTATATTCGGAGAAGTGTGACTATTTTTAAATCATATTTTTGTTATATATGTTACGGCTAAAATGTAAATTTGGTTTGTTTCTAAACTAACTGATTAGTATAGAAAGTAATTGAATAGTCGGTTACTTTGCTTAGTTGAGAAAAGGCATATCCCACAAAATTAGCGGATACCTTATAAACTAACCCTCTTGCTCGGCTAATTTACTTGAAATAATCAGAGATAGCTTCTTCTTCTTTGGTTAGTTTATACACTATCCAATTTGGCCTAGTTGAAATGGAAACAATAATTCTGGTAACACGAAATAGCTCATTATTTGGATAATATAAACTAGCCAACTAGGTACTTCTGTGTTTTATTAAATATAAAAAGTGGTTTTGCAAAATATGAACAATCTATTTGTATAGAAATAACATATATAATTGTATGATAGTAACGTACAAAAGTATCAGTCCACTTGTGGTTTTCCGTACAATGTTTACTCAATAATGAAAATTAATTAATGTAAAAAATATATCATAAACAAAAATTGTAGAAAGCAATATGAAATTTGCGTAATAAGGAAGCTAATAACTCAATAAAAAATGTTACTATAAAAGTATTTACCTTAAATATATCTGTGGGATGCACTGGGACAGTATGTTCCAGAATAGCGTATCATTCAACAATAAATAAACAAGTAGGTATTTATGTTCTTATGCAAAAATGAGACCACATATTCCTTAGGTTAAAGTAAATCGATTTCACCTAACGTACCTATATCCCAAGTCGCATAATAAGAAAGATATAGGGTGTCAAAGTTAAAATTTTATCAAATCAAAAAGCCATTATTTGGCGGGGCTCAGCCTCTGGCTACTTAGACCCAACCACCAATTTTTTTAAACAACATACGAGTATATACTAAATGATTACAATACTAATGAGCAATATTAAACAGAATGAAGTATAAGACACAACAAAAATAATTAACTTAATTCTAATAGGAACAGATGATAACAAGTTTACAATTAATTTTAATTCCTTTGGTAATACATTATAAAATATACAGCTAAATAAGAATAAGTAATAAATAAGATTTAAAGAATGAGGATGAGTCCAGAGGTATGTAAAGGTACTGAGCTTACTGGTAATTAGGCCATATTTGGCCCTTTTTACCTACTAACCTACACTACCCTCCACTTTAACAATCACAAACATCCATTGGTAGCAGAGAAAAATTCTACACCGTGTTGGATTGGAACCAACTTCCGGCCGCTCGTGTTTCCCAGACAGCAACTATTCGTTGCCGCCTTGGCCGCTCGGCTACCGTCAACCCCCAGTGGTATATGTAGTAAAAGTTCATTTCTCAGATCTCTATCGTGAACATTATTATCGAATATTAACTTGGAATTGAGATATGGCGGAATTTTTGTCGTAATGTTCTTGCAAAATATAATTCCTGAACTCATCGAATTTATTTAAAATTGAACGTATATTACAATGACAAATAATTAATTTTTGGTAAATAAACTTATAAAATTTTATTTTCGATATTTGTAGATAACTTCTTAAAAAATCTAAATATTAATATAAGATTTGAAAATCAGTTGATTTTGCGAGCGAGAAATTCAAATTTGTTTCTAGTTTGGACGTTACTAGTAGAGGGCGCCACTTATGGCACATCATGTTGCGTTTAAATGGCAGTACTTTTTTGCTGCTTAGTGTATCCATCTGACTATTGAAACAATCGGCTCTCCTACCTTGTATATCCAAAAAAGGTATAACTTGTTGAAGTCGTCAGGAGTAACAATTTTCGAAATAATCCTATTTGAAATATTCAGTGCATAGATTGAAAACTGTTATCGTTTCAGGTAAAGTGCCGTTTTTACTGAAATACAGCAAAATGTTACTTGAAAAAGTTGTTCAAAACGGTAAATTATGAAGGCGTGCAAAATTTCAAAAAAAATTGGCCTGCTTTGATAAAATTTTGAGCTTTGTTGAAAAAGAGTTTCATCAAACCTCGATCTTCTTGAAACTTCTTCTTGCACGTCTCCATAATTTGCCATTCTGACCAACTTTTTCATGTAACATTTTGCTGTATTTTCAGCAAATAAGGCACTTTACCTGAAACGATAACAGTTTTCGATCTGTGCACTGAATATTTCAAATAGGATTATTTCGAAAATTGTTACTCCTAACGACTTCAACAAGTTATACCTTTTTTGGATATACAAGGTAGGAGAGCCGATTGTTTCAATAGTCAGATGGATACACTAAGCAGCAAAAAAGTACTGCCATTTAAACGAAACATGATGTGCCATAAGTGACGCCCTCTACTAGTAACGTCCAAACTAGAAACAAATTTGAATTTCTCGCTCAGAAAATCAACTGATTTTCAAATCGTATATTAATATTTAGATTTTTTAAGAAGTTATCTACAAATATCGAAAATAAAATTTTATAAGTTTATTTACCAAAAATTAATTATTTGTCATTTTAATATACATTCAATTTTAAATAAATTTGATGAGTTCAGGAATTATATTTTGCAAGAACATTACGACAAAAATTCCGCCATATCTCAATTCCAAGTTAATATTTGATAATAATGTTCACGATAGAGATCTGAGAAATAAACTTTTACTACATATACCACTGGGGGCTGACGGTAGCCGAGCGGCCAAGGCGGCAACGAATAGTTGCTGTCAGGGAAGCACGAGCGGCCGGAAGTTGGTTCGAATCCAACACGGGGCAGAATTTTTCTGTCCTACCCATGGATGTTTGTGATTGTTAAGGTGGAGGGTAGTGTAGGTTAGTAGGTAAAAAGGGCCAAATATGGCCTAATTACCAGTAAGCTCAGTACCTTTACATACCTCTGGACTCATCCTCATTCTTTAAATCTTATTCATCAAACCTCGCCGATCTTTTTGAAATTTTGCACGTCTCCATAATTTGCCATTCTGAACAATTTTTTCATGTAACATTTTGCTGTATTTTCAGCAAATAAGGCACTTTAAAAAATTTGCTATTTAAAAGAAACATGGTGTGACACAAGTGGCGCCCTCTACTAGTGACGTCAAAAATAGAAACAAATTTGAATTTATCGCTATCAAAAAAACCGGTTTAACAAATTTTATGTAAATATTTGGATTTCTTAAGAAGTTATTTACAAATATCGAAAATAAAATTTTAACTGACACCCTGTATTTTTTTATTATGCGACTTGGGATATAGGTATGTTAGGTTAAATCGATTTATTTTCACCTAAGGAATCTGTGGTCTCATTTTTGCTACATTATTTGAAAACATCCTGTATATTTTTTTACTCAAAAACTGTAAGTACTACTTATCAGCAGATTGCAAGATAGAAAAAACATTCCAAATTCAATAGGCATTCAAAAATATACTCGTATATTTTTTTTTTCAAAAGAAAAAGTTAACCCCAAAAAAATATATAATGAATAAAATACAGGGGAAACTTTATTTCAACACCTTATGACAGGACGAAGGGAATAAAGAATACTATGGCAGAAGAACTTTTGTCAGCCTAAATATCTTGCCAAATTTCAAGTTTGGAAGAAATTATATAAAACTCTAAGTTTATCACCCCCTGTTCGTCGTTCGATCGTTCAATCTACTCTCAATCTTTTTGCACATTATGCGGAATTACTTCGTATATTGTTAAAAATAAATGAAAGCTATAATTAATAATTAACTGAAAAAATGTGGTAATGTAAAAATATCCTGCTAAACATAAGGAAATCCTTTTTTTCTCTTATTACTTGTTGTAAGCATGTCCTTTCTGAAAAAAAAATTATTTATCCAAAAAGTAACCAGAAGTGTTCCCGCAAAAGTAGAAATACAGTTATTCGACTAAATTTAGTAACCGTTATTTGTGGAAGAGCAAAACTGAAATCAAAATAAAAGATTCTGCCAAACCGGATGTTCAGCATTAGGAACTAACATTTACTGACATTAAAACAAACAAATAAAAATAGAAACCACTACTTTTTATTTTCCACTTCTTCCATTATACTTAGATACCAAATATATAGTCTAGTTTTAAGTTCATTTAATACGTGAACAAATTTAAAGATATACATACAATTGATTTGCGATTTTGATATAATTTAATATTTTTAATCCATAGGAAACAAACAAAATGAGGTAAAAATTTCCGCTACGTTAATCGAATAACTTTTTGATGTGACAAATTGAAACTGTTGATAAAGCTGCTGTAATATGATTACTATGGCCACTGTCACAGTGTAAAATGGAAATATAAGTACTACAGACCATCGGCAAAATTATATTTTTCATTGAAATTTCTTTTTATTGAATATGTTTATATATAAATAACAAATGTAACAACTTTATATTTTCAGTGTAAACGTTATGTATTTTCTTTCTAGTGATTTAATTTTTCCAATATTGTATGCCTGTGCTTACCATGTTTCAGTGATTTTATACTGTTCAATTAGAAATATTTTATGAAACCAATTTATTACAGTTTGGATATATAGAGTGCCCATTTAAAAACTGGGCACCTCTGTAAACGTTTTATTTGTTGAGCATTGATATAGTTTCAATAACCATTCTGGTTCAGAATGACATTTTCAAGGCCTACTTCGAATACCTTGTCCAGATTGTCTCCGGATAAGTACAAGCATTCTTGTAACAGACAAAAAATTTTAGTAATGAAAAATGGCTTTCTAGAATTTAGTTCTGCTTGCCTAAGAAACAAAATATGTCATGATGTCAAATCTATAAAATCCAGTAAACCTTGGTAATTTAGAAAAAATACAATTTTTTACGATACGACAAAATGTTATTATGAAAAATTTCTCGGAATGAAATACTGAGAATGCGCAAAATATCAATGTCCTAAACCTTCAATGTATTGTGCAATTTTCAGGTGGTTTTTCGCTAGTAAAGATTCCTTTGTATATGAGATACAGTATAATGTAATTAAGAAAAGTTTCTCAAAATGAAAAATTGAAGACGTGTGCAAAATTGAGAAAAACCTGAAATCAAACAAAAAATCAAACTTGACCTAGGAGATTCGAAATTGTTCACACATATTCAGTTCTTCATTCTGAGACACTATTCTTATTAATTTTGTGTATCTCACAGAGAAACAGCACTTTATTAGTAAAAAAAAAACAGTTATTTCCAAATCATCAAGGCTGACCCGATTTCATGAATTTAAATTATGGCAAGTTTTGTTTCTTAAACAAGCAGAACTAAATCCCAGACGGTCATTTTTCAACATAAAAATTTTGTACCTCTTACAAGAATCGTTTCACCTATACAGGGGCACCCTGTATATCGTTTAAATTTTTTCACAATTTGAAAGTATCCTAAATCCAATGGCGGACTGAGATCTGAAATCAAAATATCGCTATTCTATTTATTTGGATTTTTGTCTTGAAATTTTAGTTTTCATTCTGAAATTTTACACCAGAGTAGAGTTATTAAAGCTGTGTCTGAAAAAGAAAATTAAATTAGGCAACGAATAAAACATTCAGAAAGGTGTTCTGCTTTGAAATAGATCACTCTGTATATATATTTATTAGTATAGTATAGTATTCATAAGTTAACACACGATATTTTTAAAATAAAGTTTTAGTTGTTTCATTAATATTATTTTTATGCCTGTTATGTATATCTATTTTTATTAAAGTACCTATTTATAGTATTAATATTACCCAACAAAATTTTTAATATTTGTTGGGAAGGGGCGCAAAGTAGTGCCACAGGCGCTAGTAAATCTAGTTACGGCACTGTTATTTTCATTAAGATGGTAAATACTGCAAAACTTTGTCCAGTAATACCAATTTCAATTGACATCTGTTTTATATCTATTTATAATTTTAAGACTGGCGCATCCGCCAAATTCTCGAGTATGTTCAAACATCAAGTTAGGTAAGTATTTGTGACAACGTTTATTGAAATAAGTGAACAATTCTAAGATAAGTGATTATTAAGTAGGTGTAAACTCTAAAAATTAAACAAAATAGTGACATTTTCCATTGATATAATAGAATTATTTACTGCTGGCAAATTGTAACACTATTTGCTACATATTTATGTTGATAAAATAACTGCAATTGACATAAAACTGCTGAAATATGAATTGCAGGCACCGAATCGCATGTAAAATTCATTTTCAGTGAATAGCATTTTCATTTCATGATTTTGTAAAATGAACTATGAATGAAAACTACCATAATAATATAGTTTATCTACTCCTATTAATTTATATATTAATTATTATTCAACTGCTTTTGAGCAATTAATAGTATCAATAAACAAATAGCGTGAGTTTTTATAGTGAATTATTATAACTCACGCTGGGCTTCTACAATAATAATTTGGTATGTAAATAAATAGTGTACGCAGTAAATTCTTGGAAATTTTTAAGCCGATAAATACGTTCCATTGGTGTAAAATGGAAAGAATTTTTAACAAGTGGAAAAAAAATAATAATTAAAAGATTTTAAAATTATTAAATTGCCAACGCCTCTCAGTAGGCGGAACTGTCAATTATTTATCATTGAGGGGACTAATGCCATTTGATATTTTAACAAAATAATTTTGACGTTTTCAAATCAATTTCTAATAATAGTCCTAAAAAAGATGAATTTAGATAGCGAAGATGAGTTTGTTATTATGTACACCTCCAGTATTTATAGTTATAGTCGTAGATAAAGTATAGTATTCAACTTGCGGTAATGGTCATAACTCACTTGATGAATTACAGCACTCGCCTGGAGATCGTGCTGCAAACTTCATCTGCGTGAGTTATGACCTGCATTACCGCTCGTTAAGTAATACTCGTATACTATTATTTCACAATCATAATCATATATTAATCCATTTGATCACATACAAATTGACTCTTAACCTACAAGCATAAATTTAACCGCGTTTTCTAGAATCCAAAATAAGATGAAAAGTCTATATAACCATGTATCCTAACATGTTTCATTTTCGACATACAGGGTGTCAAAGGTTAGTTCGTGATGAAGGTTTTTAATTAGTATTTCCCAGACGCAAGATAAATTAATAAAATTTGGCACAATCCCATAACTTTAAAAATTTAAAGAGAAATCAACTTTGTCTAGGAGCGGGTAAAACAAGAGGAATAGTGTATTCAAGAATACACAAACTTTTCTGTGTATATTTTTTCCCATAATTTCATAAAATGAACACTGTAAGGATTTTTACATAAAAAGGTACTCTTGCTGAAATTCAACTTCGGCAACAGTTTTCGAGAAAAATGGACTTTAATATCTGGGCGTAGGTATCTCATTAAAAATTTATGGAACTTGAGCATAGTTGAAATGAAAGGAAAGAAACAATTTTAACATCAATCAATACTATGGAAATGTTTACTTCTTAGTTTTTATGAACAAAAAATTTCACCTGGCAACTCCACTCATGTATAAAAAATCCCATTGACGAACGCAAAAGTCGTTTGCTATCGGCTAAATAGAAAGGAAGAGAAAATGAGCTGGATAAAAAAAAAGATAAATTACGTTATCATAGCAAAGCTATGTTACTTTATTTATTAAAAATAACGTCAGTTTAAAATTGTAATGTCAAAATCAGAAATTTATCCAAATCTCGATTTGGTAATACATGTGAAAAAGAAATAGTAAATGAAATCGAAAATTGTATCCCTAAAAATACTAAAAAAAAATCCAATCATCAATTTGGACATTATTCTGTTCGTGAAATTGTCTTACCAAATACCATTCCAGCTCAGATTTTGAGCCTGATATGTTTTTATGTTTGTTTGTACTTACTTTCGTAGGTAATTTAACTCCAGCTGTTCGACAAAATTTGCCACGACAGTAAGTACTCGAAAAGAAACATAAAAAAAATATCCGGTTAAATCTGAGCGCTTATGGTATTAGCCCTGATTCAATTTTTGTAACTTCCGAAACTAAAAATATTTTACTTTTTTTCACTATTCGCCATTATTTTATTTGTCTTCAGCTATAATGTACCAAATTTATGCGTTTAGGTTAAAAGTCACCCTGTATAAATGATATAGAATAAGTCATTAAAAAAATATCCTAAGTAAAATCTATTATAGTATTCAACAAAAGTGCTAACAAACTATGCAAGAACTATAGAAAGTAATCATATTATAAAAATACACATAAGAAGGAACAATCAAAACAAAAATAATAATATTAATTTATACCTCATCGTAACAAAAGTTCTGCCCCATTTAATACCAGATTTTTTTAGTCAAGAACAATTTTACACTCACACAAATTGTTTAGAGCTGGATCTAGTCTATTGTACGATACCCATATAGTATGGATTAGATTTGATTTGTTTTTTAATTATAACTTTGGTTTAACAAACTAAAGTTGTTGTTTACAATTTTGTTCAATTTTTGATGTAAACATATAACGAATTGCTCTCTTTTGTCTGAATCTGAATACTTTTTGCAATCAAACACAAATACTCCTAATACATTTTTAAAGTAGAACCTTCATTAATATGACGCAATCGTTTCAGAGCGTAGTACATGCACATTTGTTACATAATAGGATGAGTTTTCCACTTTAATACCAGATCTAAAAGAATATCAAATAATAGTTTATATGAAGTATGTCCAACAGATTTACCTTCATGTGTTTTCTTATTGTACTCTCTTTTGACTGAATATGTACTATATATCTATCAAAAAATAGAAGTATATCTGAGAACGTTGCATTACGTTGAATGAGAAAAAATATTGACCAATATTCTTTTTTGGCGGTTTCCCTTTAAAAGTTGTACGACTTTGTGCTTACCATTTTCCAACAATACTACGAAAAAATTAAAAGTACCTATATCATCTATGAAAGCAATTTATACAATTTTCTATTAGGCAACCAATTCTCAGTATATCAGGTACTAAATAAAATAAATATAGAATTTTCGCGAGTCGGGAAATTTAGATAGAATCTTTAGGAACACAGTCCGGACGGTATCTTGACAATAGCTGCATAATGATGCACATTGTGTTAAAAATATCTTACTCAAATCAAGAATCAACACGTAAATGTTATAAGAACCTATAATACCGAAGTAGTTTATTTCTACTATTTTCCTGGTTTCAATCCAAGCGGTGTTTTAGCACTATATAGCCTAAAAAAGTATTTAAAAAAATATATTTCGACTATCCAAAAACGTTGCGATGCGACGTCTTTGAAAGAGGCAGCTGTTCTTCACATAAAAGAAGCGGTTTTAAAATTTTCTCTTGAATACTTTACATTTTGGACTACAAAAATGTGACTAATTTACAAATAGAAATTCTGCAATTTATTACTCACTGTGTACACAAAATTTTATCGCTACTTGTGTCTAATATTGTTTAGTTTTAGAATTTATATTTAATAAAGAATCATGTATTATTTTTAAATTATAAAATACCAAGTCATTGTTAAAATTAACAGATATTTTTTATTACGACCGGTTCCAATCCGCTGCATTCTTATTTCTAATGTATAACTTTCCCCATGAGATTAGTAATAATAAATTATTCAATAAATTTTTGTTTTAAAAGTTAGGTGACAATTATGACAAAGTTAAATTAAGAAAATTAAATGAATTCAAAGATAAATGATTAAAGAGGTATTTGCCAATCTCGAGGAATTGAATAAAAGGGGTGAAAATTTCCGGTAATTTAATCGAATCATTTATTCATGAAAAAATTGTAACAGTGTTTGATATTTTATGTTGATAAACTGAGGCTGTCACAAGACCGCTGCAGTGCGCTTAAAATACCTAAACGTATTTGAATGATGGATTCATTTTCATAGAATGACATATTCATTTTATGCGCGGACAAATACCATAATAGTAATATTCTATTTGGTACTGTGCTCTTTTTCGTTTAATGTATATATATGTGAAAATGCAATTTTATTTTCCATATCAAGAAATCCATTTGGGCAAATACTGTTTAATTTTGTGCTTTTAATTTCTTCAGCAATAATATGCACAAAAAGTTAAAAATAAAACATATACATTTAATTATGCGATTATTTATTATAAAACAATATATATGACTGAAATTGAAATACTGTATTGTGTTATACATTTGGAGTAGAGAAAAGCACTGCTTATTTCTGAAGCTTTTACCATTTTATTTTTTTAATTCATGTTCTTCAATATACAAAACATCGGTTGCAATTATATTATTTTTTATGAAAGTTTGCATACGAAATATCTAAACTTTAATGAAAAATAATTGAATATAATTATTTTAAACAATACTTTATATATTGCAGGAATAAAGAATGTTCTTGCCTTTTCTTCAAGACTGTATTACACATTATAAAAATTTTAACTAGCTAACACGTTTATTTTATTTATTTATTTTTAGTAGAAGAAACATTTTTCGTATGTATTTCTATAAAATTATTCTCATAAGTAGTAAAACAAAAATTTTAATATTGTGTTTATGTCCACAGAATGGAATATTTCTTATTTGGTATTGTGCTCTTTTCATTTAATATGTTTTGCTATCTATTAAAATGTAAACTATGGTATATACGGAAACGCAACTTAATTATTATCAATATAAATACATATGGGCAAATATTCTGATTTGCTTTTTAAAAATTGTATAACTTTGTGCTTTTGCTTTTTTTCAACAATAATATACACAAAAAGTTGGATATGACATATACATTTAACTTTGCGATTATTTATTAGAAAAAAATAACATATATGTCTGAATTCTAGATATTGCATTGTGTAATGCGTTTGGGAAAAAACCGAGAAAAATGCTGTTTATTTCTGCTGCAGCTTTTTGGAAATTTATTTTTTTCATTTAAAGTTTTCAATATAAAACACATCAGTTAAAATTATATATATTTTTGTTTGTGAAAGTTTACATTCAAAAAAGTTAACTTTTATGAAAAATATTTCAATATAATTATTTTAACTAATATTTTTTATATTGCAGAAATAAAGCGGGTTCTTGTATTTTTTCCAATACTGTATTACCCAATGCAATATCAAATGTTATATCTTAAATAGATAATACTTTTATTTAATTTATATATTTATTTATTAAAACTAGTTCAGTAAGTAATAAAACAAATAAAAATTCGTACATTGATTACTCACAAACAAAATGTTTTTACTGTTTAAATAACATTTGTATGTATGTTCCAGTCTGTTTAAGTTTTTATTTTACAGCTGAAATGTAGAAATTATTAAATATGAAACTAATGCTGACATACTTAATGCCATATTCTCCTATAAAAGCTTTGTATGTGCATCACGACCTTTGATTATAAAGAAAAGAGATATTCCATGATCTGAAAAAAATTCTTACCTGAAGCGAGTTCAAACTTCGAAACACTGTTTCAAGAAAACCGTATACACGAGAAAAATTCGAAATCTACACAGTTAATCGTTAGTGATTAGAACGTTTATAACTCACATGCACTGTGTGCAAAATGACCGACAAGCGAATGTGATGCTAAAGATTGAAAAAGTGTAATAGCACTAGCGTACCAGCGAAAGCGGTCAAGTCGAGTTTACTACCTGTTGCGAGCGTCTCGACGGTTGACAACGCTGGAGACGGCGACGCTGTTGTGTATCGTGAACTGTGTGAGTTGCGCGGTTAGTCTGCTGCCCGGCCAGCCAGTTCCCTGGTCTCTACCTGACGCACGCTAACGCGCTTGCTCTTCTCTTCAATCCGTTTTACCTGCCTGGGCAGCCTCGCCGATCTCTCCGAAAGTGAAGTGGGTTAGTGGAAAATGCTAAAACACTACTGAAATAGGTCATTTTCCATTACTGATAAGCCAAAGAAAGTCTGATTCCATTAACCATATGATTTGGTCATATACGTACAACAAAGTAGATGTTTCAGTCAACTGATTTATTGTGTTGATTTCTAAATACATCTTTTGTTAGAAAATTATACATTGACCAAAAAAATACAAATTACATAAAGCAAGTCAATAGATACAACGCATAAGAGAAGACTAATAAACTAAGTATAAAATGATATAACAAACAGTACTTTATACTGACAGACAAAACTTAGTAAGTATGACATTAAATAAAACATAGTTTAAACAGGAACAAAATATTTGATTTGAACAGCGTAAGAATAATTATGTTATAAATAAAATTTAAAAAATAATAATATTTAGAAAAATTAAATTTATAAAATTAAGACGTCATATATATTTAGATAAGCAAGTAAAGCGAAACGATTTGTGAATAAACTCGCCAACACTAACAAGCCTATAGAAGGAGAAAATGTTCCACTGACTCTTTAAATTAGTTATAATTACTGATTGCTATATTTTTCAGATAAAGAATTGTATAATGCAACAAAGTATGGAGAGGATTATTCATAAATTGTGATTTTGTCGTAAAAGCAAATTTTGCAAAATTTTGTTATGTTCATATGCAGCATGTTGTTAATATTTGTTTTTGTCTAATATTTTTACATGTCTACTACATTAACCAAGTGATTTAATAATATACGTATAATAAAGCTTAAGAATTGTATAATGCAACAAAGTATTGGGAGGATTTTTCATAAATTGTGTTGTTGTAAAAGGAGTTTTTGCCCAAATTTTGTTGATGTTCATATGCAGCATGTTGTTAATATTTGTTATTGTCTAATATTTTTACATGTCTTATACTTTAACCAAGTGATTTGATCTTATACGTACAACAAAATATGTGTTTCATCCAATTGATTGCTGTTGATTTCTAAATACATCTTTTGTTTAGAAAATTATACATTGACAAGAAAAATATAAATTATATAAGGCAAAAATTTAGCAAGTATAACACTAAATAACACATAGTTTAAACAGAAACAAATTATTTGATTTGAACTGAAAATATATTTAGAAAAATTAAGTTTATAAAATTAAGACGTCATCTCTATTTAAGCAACAAAACGAAACTATTTGTGAATAATCTCGTCAACACTAACAAGCCTATTGAAGGAGAAAATGTTCCATTGATCCTCTAAATTAATTATAGTTAATTAACCATAAAATTTTGTTTTGAGCAACAACTTCTCACTCCTAAGCTATATTGAAGAAAAAATATGACTGTATACTAGTGCATAATAGACAATTAATATAGCGCTCAGAGCTAATAACGGAGATTTAAGATTTTTTTTTTTCATTTAAAATAACTTGATTTCGCTGGCAATAGGGACTGTATTCATTAAGTTTTGCTTCTTGTATGAAGTATCTGCAAACTTTGTTTCCAATACAAAAATTTATCATTCATAAATAATAAAAATAAAAGTGGTTTCACCACAGATCCTTGCGGTACCATCATTAGCGTCAGTCTTATTTAAAATCTGCTCTTGGATGTTTGCTTCTTTAAGAATTTACGATGTTTCAAGTACAAATGTATCCAACCAAATAAAGACTTCCGTATACCCAGATTATTCAATAACAATTTCAGGAGAAATTATCTTAACTATCTTTGGAGTCATACTATTAATGACGGAGCTAGTTTTGTTTTTCCATTTTGATAATCAAACTCATAAGATCAACAATTGATATGGGTTCAAGTTCTGCTGCTTATATGTTAAGACAAATATTAGTCGTACAAAGAAAGCCTTCATAATCAGCAATAACATCAATTATTTCATTTCCACCCCTTAACACTATTTGCCCCCGTGCAGTTCTATTTCAAACTAATAGAATATTTACATCATGACTCTTTAGTTCTATTATCAGCTAGGTATACAGGGTATTCCGAAAGTAATCTGCTATACGTTAATCATGAATATCACAATAATCCTAATTTTCTACATAAACCATAATGCAAAAAGGCTTTGTTGTGGATATACAGACTGTTAAAGTTTAATTGAAGAAAAAAAAAACACAGAAACTTAATTTTCTTTAAAACCGTTTGAGATATTATAATTACATTTTAGACGCATCGATGGCTATGGAAGGCGCATACTTTGCAATACAAAATGATTTTTTGGTCTTGCCAGTGGTGCGCATAACGGAATGACAATTAATATTTTTGAACGTCACAACGCAACAAATTAGTAATTTTTTTGTTGGTATTTTTTTCACATTATTAATATTTCCTAATGTTTCTATATGGCTGTGAATAAAACAACGAATGAGATTAAAGCTACACTCTATAAAGAATCTTATAATTTCATTTCCTTTTTATAGATCTGTTAAATCCAGCTCATATTTTACCTAACATAATATTATATATACGGCTTTAAACATAGCTCATTCTTCGACTACATTATGTTGATTTGCCTATAATATGCAAGTTTTCGAAATATGAGTGTCGATATTCAAAGGATTTCTATACAAAAGCAACAAAAATTTCTTATGAAAAAATTGTCTAAAAGGAATAGTTTTTCTACAAATAGATTTTAAAAATAAAAATACAACTACTCTAAAATTCAATACTGTGGTACGAAATTGCAAATTCAGGCACAATTAAGATTAAGCAAAAACCTTGTAATTTATTTGCAATATGTTTTTCTTTGTATGAGTATTAATGAAGTAACGACAGAAGCCTTCCCAAAAATCCTACGAACTGTATCGTACTATAACGTGCAACAACATTGCAACCTGTCCTGTAGCTGCTAAGTGCTAACCTCAAATTAGTCGTGCATCGTACATATCGTCTTCGTTTTGTTATTTTGTAGCTAGTGTTTGTTCGATTTTTGTGAACGTACCTAAACACCATTTAGTTACCATGAGATTCATGACATTTTAATTTGCCCCGAAACTGAACAAAATTCTCTGGATACATGTTTGTACGGCTATCGTCTTCTGCAAGCAACTAATTTTATCAGTTATTATAACTATTTCAAACATTATTCTGTGTTGTAAGGAATGCTCTAAGATAACAATTTACAGTAAGTATGTTTAGGGGCACTTGTGATTATTATGTGGAAACACCTGACATGACAGATATGCGAGGTTGCCACATATTCAAATCCTGTTTGCTGTCATAACTTTAAATAAATATTAAGTGAATTATATTTTGTTTTGTGCAATTTATCATACAGCAAAAAAGGCATACATTTATTTATTTCTATGCCTATACTTACAAGACAATAGTGCTAAACCATTCTTAAGAAAATAATTGAAAGACATTTCTGGATTTTAAACCATAATGTAGTAGATTTATTTTTTCAAAGAATTTTAACTAGTAAAAAGTCATTTTAGCATGTGATCAGTATATAGATCACTTGTTCACTTGTGACTAGTGACTGAATTGTCTATCTGTCCTCTATAGCATACAAGTTTTTTGCTAGAGTAAATGTATTTTTACCTACCACTAGTGATTTATTTCCCAGTGAAACGGACCTATGCTACAAGTGTCACATAACCTCCAATCAGTGGCGTAGCTAGGCGCGGGCAAAGCGGCCCCTTGCCCACGGCCTCGCACTTAAAGTGCCTCGCGCGAGGCCCCCTTGGGGGTGATTTAAAACCGAACGCCATGAACTCTAAATAGTACGAATATCACCCTAAAAGACCTTACTAAGAATAAGCTTTACCGAGGCTTTACCCACACGTACTATAATTAATTTGCACACTTTGCTGGGTGTGCTCTATTATCGACATATTTTTTAGTAGGTACTGAAGAGGTTACAAAAAATAATTATTTTTAGCATTTAAACACCATATAATTATGAAATTTTCAGATCACACGGACCTCACTACTTTAACTAGTTTCGTCATAAATGAACAATTTTATAAACAAACTTTCTGATTTTTCACCATGCTTTTCTTGAAAATATACAGGATGACATTGAAAAAACTACAACGCATAGTAAGTATCACGCGATAGAAGACCAAAAAATAATATATAAAGTTATATACACTAATGTCCGATCGCCTTTTGTTTTCAAGAGACAGCATTTAAATTTTTTTTTAATTTAAATTTTTTTAATTTCTCCTGATTCTATAAAAATATTTGAACAAAATTGATGCATACTGTCACCTTGTATGTAGCTATTATGTGTCAAACTATTCAGTTCATTCAGCATCCAATGGCGGAAGAAAAGGGCCTCGCTGATGCAACTTCGCCCACGTCTAGATTAGTCCACGCTACGCCACTTCCTCCAATCAGTGCTGCCAATCAGTGTGTAATTACACGAAATATGTGTAATTTCAAGAGTAGGTGTGTAAAATTCTAACACACTCAAAAAGTGTGTAATTACGGATATTTTAAGTATTTTAACACAATTCCATTTTAGATGGTAATTCTGTGCTAGTGAGAGTATTCGGTGATTGTAACTGTAATCACCATGTGTAGTTAACGCGACTTGGTTTATCTTTAATCTATGGTTCTATGGATTTTACTGATTTTAGAATTGTGTTATGATTGTATGCATACTGTTTTCTGTCATTTTTATACTGTGGTTTGATCATACGTTTTATACAGCTATCCGAACGGTACTTTCTGTAGTACCCTAGATTCCTATGTGATTCCTATCATTATAAGTTGGCAACTGTTATTACCAGTTGTTATTGAATTGCTTTTTATCATGCTTATGATAAGTTTAGCTGCTGTTTCGACACTTCAAAAAAACATGGAAACTTGATTTCAGAACTTGCTTTTAAAGGGTTCTAATTTCTTAGGGGATACTAAAATTATTTGCAAAGTAGTTGTGTTATATCTGGTTGCATATGCCCATATTTATTATAAAATTCTTGGTCTATGTCTACAAAAGCACGGCCACTGCGATTTGAATAAATATTGACAATCGTCAATAAGTTAGCCTTAAGTTATAATGTAAAATTATTTTCTCTCATTTTTTAAATTAATTAAAACAATCCTTTGAAAGCAGGTGTACCCAATCGTGTAAAATTCTTCAATTGCGTGTAATGTCGTCTAATTTGCATGTGTTCAGTGGATATTTTTTACAATATGTCATTGGCAGCACTGCCTCCAATACATGATTTAAAAGGTCAAATATAGAACTCTTCAATTACACCACATTACTTATTAGTTTACAACTAAGTAATTGTAGTTACCAATGAAATTGAAAATATTGTAATATTTTGACTACAAATAAACTTTGTACCATCACTTCAGACTTCAGATAGCGCACACGCATCGACTTTCAATTTTAGCACGCATCTGCTACAGTCATAACAACCTAAACACTTTATCAACTACCTTTCCATATTTTTCCAATTACTGAATGAAAATAAAAACAAATGCGTACTCTTAAGAGATCCACTAGTTACAGGTTATGCACAATTATTTTGTCAGCTAATATTTTAAATACTACCGATATTAACAGCTCAAATTGTACTTCACTTATTCAATATCTGCACAGTGATTAATATAATGATGTCACTATAGTTGACATCCAAAATTGTAGAAAGTGACTCATGTTTATAAACCTGCTCACAATTTATAGCAGTCAACACAAAAAAATATACACACAGCCCGTATATTTTTCCTACAAAACCGTGTGCCGCATATCTCTGAGAGCATACCCGATCACACAGCTTCTGCTACGCATGCGTTGCAGTAAGTACGCATGCGCTGCTGCTTTTGATTGGTTGCGAGGAATTGTCGGATCCAACTGTTTCATTTCCAGCGCTATCATAGGCGGGTATATTTATTTATTTTTTTTATTTCATGCTATATACACAACAGTGCTTGCACACGTCAAAAACAATGAAATAGTTAAGTACAGTAAAGAACTAACGATAAAAGCAAAAAAGTAAAAAATAATAGTTAAAATATTCTAAACAAGATAACAAAACACTTTATACAGTAAACACTACATTATAAAATCACTATTAAAATATTCGTTAAAAGTATAAAAAGCATTACTAGATAGAAAGTTTTTTATTTTCATTTTAAATAAATAAATGTAAATACCTTTCGGGCGGGCAAATTTTCGGGTATATCTTTTCGCTAATTTAATTATGAATGTAATTAATTTTATTAGTGATTTGATCGAAGTGAGGAATATCGGATGATGACATGTATGAAGAGTTTAGGGCGCGATATCAAAATATGAGTGTAAGTGATGTTGGAATATTTATTTCATTAATAAAATTGTACGTGAATAGCATATGTGTGCAAATAAAAAAGTGGTAAAGAAGTGCAACTGTGAAATTGAAATTGATGGAAATTCGCGGAAGGAAGATTGTATTGTTAAAATGAGTTTTCGACAAAAAAAATTATATTGCTATATCTTACAAGATGAAACTTAGTCCGTATAAATGAAATCAAAAAGAGTATACTAATAGAAGGACGAAATAGTGATATGGCGAAGAAACTATTTAAAATAAATATTAAAAAATAAGAATCTGGATCGAAGAATATATTAAATTTTGACCAAACATGGACGTATGAAGGTCATACGGAAAGCGGTACGATAAGATATAATAAGTGCTAATTTGTGACGGTTATAGTGACAGTGCTAGTAACCAATAGTAAATAGTGTGTATGTATTCTAAAGCCTTTTGTCCTTTTGAATGCGGAATTCACAAATATTTGTGCAATTTATTTAACGGTGGAAAAATCTTTATTAGTAACAAATTTTGTCAACTGCCTATAACATTTTATATCATTTTCATCATGAAATGGTAGATTATCAGAAGCTCACAGAAATTTATTAACACCACATAATAATGAAAGGGGCAATAATAAATATAATAAAACAAAAGGACGGCATTCTAATCTGTAGAGATGACACACGTGGCACATTTAAAGTAAAGTGCTAGGTTCAGCCGACGTCAACTTATTTTTTTTTTGATAATTTTGTGTGCTTTAACTCTTCTCAAGTGGCACGCTTAGGTAATCATACCACCCGTATCTTCCGTACTCATCCCTGTGTTGTGAATTAGTCACTCTCTATTGTTTTCGACTTTGGGTAATTGATAATACTAAAAATATTGATATTATTTTTATTATCTAACGCCTCGAAATTGGTAAAAACTATTATATCACTGTTTCTACTCTAAAAATAATGGATGTTATGTAGTGTAATTATTTTTGTCATTGTTATATATTTTTTATATCTGATCGCATTCAAATTTAGTACGCCTGTCTACAATTTTGGCCGCCGACTATAATATTAATACAAATAAATTAAATTGCATTGAAATAAATTTCTCTTTGAATATATCCCTACTAAACAATAAGAATAATATAAGTGCTTCACAAAACGATAATTTTGCGTAAACCTTTTTCGAATTATACATAAGGCCGATATGTACTTATCAATATCTCCATCGAAAATCCGCTTACATGTAACCAGAAATTATCGCACCCTCAATTGTAGCCTTTTTCAATAATAACTTGCTACGTAGAATATTGTTTTCCGTTTTTGAAACACGTACATTCAAGTAAAATGCGTATACTCCAGAAAATTTTGAGATATATACAGGATGTGCCATAATGAATTGTACATAGAGTAACAGGTGTTTTATGACGTCATAATAATGTAATCTGGCCAAACTTGCTTTATATAGTTTTAAATAATCTTTCCTCCTTTGGATTATTACTTGTGGGGCTATTAGAAAACGCTAGTTTAATCTCTCTAATTCATAATCTACAAGAATTATGCGATCATCACATACAGAATGCCTCACAGTTTATAAAAATCAACATAATATATTTTTAAAAGTCTTTGAATCTTTAAACAAAAAGTATTGGGGGATGTATGGAAATATTTGGAGGCAATTTTTAAAATTTAATAAAATAATTCACAGTTTATATTGTATTGATCAATTATGTAATTATATTCACAATTTTTATTTTCATGTTAAATATACTACTATATATATATGTATATATATATACATCAGCTCTGCAGGCCTAGTAGGCCCATGGCTTGGTTCACAATTCTTCTCCATTCCTGCTTATTAGTAGATCTCTGCTTCCATTGAGTGATATTTATTCTTTCCACGTCCTCTTTCCATCTTACTCTCGGTCTTCCACGTCTTTTTCTCCCTCCAGTACCGCTTTCTATTATTTTATATGGAGTTCTATGTCTTGGCATTCTCATTATATGGCCCATCCATCTAAGTCTTTGGGCCTTTATTGCTCCTATAATATCAGGCTCATTAAATAGGGATGCTAACTCACTATTTGTTCTACTCTCCCATATATCACCAACCTTTTTTCCTCCGAATATCTTCCTAAAAATTTTTCTTTCCCATATCCTTAACCTATTTTGTTCTGCCATTGTCAATGTCCATATTTCACATCCAAAAATCAGTACCGGTTGAACATCTTCTGTAACTTTGTTTTTTGTTTGTTAAAAGCTTCCTTTGTCGGTTTTTTCCTAATAAAATAAAATGTTTGAAAAACGAATAGTGGTCCATATCTGCGCAACCGTTACTTTGCGGACCCATGTTTATTAAGACTTTTCTGCTTATTTTGGTTCATACTATTACCTCCTGAAATATTCTACACTCTTTTTTATACACCCTGTATACAATAACATTAAGACTTGATTATGGCACGTTTAACCTAATAACATATTGTATTATGTCATACAAATATTATTGTTTGCCTCATCTTGTTTTTTACTATGTTAATATTGCGAATTTAATTTCTGTTACCTTATTCAATTACATTTTTCACGACAGGCTGAAATTAGGAAGGTATCAAAATACAAACCAGATGGATCATTTTCGATTGAGCCTTTTTAATTTAGCTAATTCGGAGCTCAAAAATAGCCGCACATATCCTTTGGGAATTAGGCACGGAAAAATACACTTTATATTAATCTGTTTACCTTCAGATAATCCACTGATGAATTCAGCGTACCTAAACCATGGAGGTAAACATATCAGTATTAAATCTACTCCAGCTCAGCTGTACAGGCCAAGTTTATCTTTAATTTCATGTCAACCTAAATTGGATTATTGTCAACGGTGCAATAACAGCTCAGTTGAATGTTAAGCTCAAGTTTAATCCGTATTTGAAATTTTAACAAAAAAACAATGTTACTTGCCTAAGTATCAGTTCAGCACTGGATTGAAATATATTTCATTCGTATTTACCTCGTTGATCAAATATCAGGTATACAAGGTGTAAGAAAAAAGCAGATCAGTCTTTTAACTGCGTATTTTTGGCGGCAAAATATGAAGATTTAACCCTACTTACCTATATAGAAAAATGTCTCCCTCAAAAGATATTCGCTATAATTTCTTTAGTTTTTCACGTACCATTTTAAAATTTTGTACAGATACTTCTTGTTATTAATCAAAATTTCTTAAAAAAGAAACAAACTTAGAAACTGAGAGGAAAAGTTTATTCTGGTCTTTACGTTTCAAGTTTTTCGACAATTTCTCTTTTTCTTTAACCTATTGAGCTTGTTTTTGTTTCATTTGATCCTAAATAAATGTTGTCTGGTTAAAGAGTTTGCCATTGCTCTTCCTGATTTTTGATCTGGTTGTCCAGATCAATGACTGCTTACTTCTCATTTTCCAGTTCCTCTTTCAATTCTACTAATTGATTATTCTGTGTATCAATATTGGAACTCAGTTCTAGTTGGTCTTTGTTACTTATTTGCCAATTATCAGGCTCTTTCTGATCTTGATTGAATGTATTCCTAGAGCATTGGTTTCTGATGTCCCTTTGTTCCACAGTTACAACACAGGATGGGTCTTCGGCTGCTGTATACAGTAGAACTAGTACAGTTATATCCTTTGTGAAAGTTGTCCAATAAATCTTGCAAAGCCTTCATAAATAATTCGGTATTCTTTTCAGCTCCTCGTTGCTCGCCAGTCTGAAGCCTAATTTGCCTTGTGGCTTGACCATTCTAGAAGCTTGCAGAGCGATTTCAGTTTTTAGTTGTGCCTGGTAATCGTGTTGCAGATGAGCTTTATCATGCCTCATTTCCAAATCAGTTTTGAATGTTTGGTTGTTTATCCTCAGCTAGTGTTCTTAAAATCTCCATAGGTCCACTCAGTAGAGTAACAATTAGTGATATTTTGTCTTCTTCTGAGGAGTTATTGACCAAGGCACCTGCTTCAAATTGTTTATGGTAAGTGCTCCATAACACCTTCACCTTCACTAATTTCAGTTTTAATGGACTCTTTCGCAGACAATTAGAACTTCAAATTTTAGATTTTACTATGTAAATCAAATTTCCTTCTACGACCTAGACCAATTAATTAATTTCCCCTTCAACAATTGCCTCAAATTCATTCTAACTTCTTATTGTTTTCAAGTAAATTAGTTTTCATTTTTTTTCTTAATTATTCCTGATTATTTTTCATTTCTTCTGAACTGTTCTTCACTCACTGAACAATACGAAGAAGTATTATGCCATTATGTACGAATACATATACAGCGCCTAATAAAAAATATTTCACCGTGTCTTAAAATTAAAAGAAAAATGTGGTGTAGGGCGATGAAGCGCGACAAAAAGAAAAACGTAAGCTCTCCAGCATTGCAACATTGTTTGTGAAGACCATTTTAATTAAGTTTAATTCGAAGTACATAAGCAGGTAGGTCTAAGTTCATTGCAAAGGTTAAAATGTAAAGTTGAAAATAATCAATTAAACTTTTCTATTATGTAACCAGAATGTATACATGTCGGTTAGAAAGTGAATGATAAAACTTACAAGTTTTTTTTTCATTCATTGTATTCGGCGATTCATTCCGATTCCAAATAACATGTTCTATATTTGCTCCTACCATTTACGAGGTGTAGAATGTTATCTTATTTTATTTATTTATTTATATATTTATTTAGAGTATACCACCTGACAGTCAGTACCAATAACTGGGTGGGAAAAACAGCTAATAATGTTACATATATACATAAAAAAACATAAGTACATAAAGATAAAAAGCACCAAAATACATATATATTAAACTTTTTAAAAAATACAAAAAAATGCTTAAAAAAACTCTCCTAATATGTGATTAATTATTATTATATTATTATTAATTATGTGTACTTTCGACCACGATCAAGTTTACAACAGCATAAAGATTATTTTGACCTGTTTACTTTAATTGACTCTGAAAAGTGTGTTGATACTTCTTTATATGTACTGGGTGGTTTTTAAGAATTAATGAATTCATATAATAATAATAATAATAATAATGCATTTATTGCCCAACAGAATGACTTCCAATAATAGGACAATCCAAGAAAATGTTTAGTAGAACTAAAATAATAATAATTATAATATATCTTAGAAAAATATAAAAATAATAAAGAAATAACAAAGAGTAGAAAATAATAATAATAATACATAATAAACTAATTGCTTACAAGCATGATAAGTATTAAAAAGACAGAGTTCCTAAAGTTAACAAGTCATTCAAGCTGCAAACGTTAATATCTATGTGTTCACTAATGTAGTTGAAATTATTGGACATTACATATACAGGAGACTTCAAAGCAACATTTGTTCTAACATTATGACAATAAAATAAATCATTACTTCGAGAACCAGAACGCGGAACTCGAATGGTGAACAAACTTAACAAAGCAGGGGAGTCAACATTGCCATGAAATAATTTATGTAAAAACGATAAACTTGCTAGTGCTCTGCTAGTGCTAAGTGATTGAATGTTAAATCTTTGCAAAAGTAAATTATAATCGTGTCCCCTAATTGGATAAAAATGGTCAATTCGGAAACACAAGAATTTTAAAATCGACGTTGAATTTTTTCTACCTCTTGGATACGTATATTATAGTGAGGATACCAAATAAGACTACAATATTCAAGCTTAGAGCGCACCAACGAAAAGTAAAGACACTTAAGGGCGTTTATATTATCAAACGATTTTGTATTTCTAATGAGAAAACCTAGCGCTTTATATGCACTATTAGCTACCTGAATAACATGCTCAAAAAAAATAGTTTATTGTCAAAAAGTACACCCAGATCTTTGACATTACTACAACGGGCTAACGGTTCTGAATTAACTGTATAATCAAATATGAACGGCTGTAATTTAAGAGTAAAGGAACATACTTTACATTTACTTATATTTAAAAGAAGGTTATTGTCCACACATCACTCCTCCACAACATTCAGAAGACCCTGAAGTTTAGTACAATCTTCAATACATGAAATGCTATGAAACAACTTCAAGTCGTCAGCAAAAAAAAGATGACAGGATTTCAGACTCAAAGATAAATCATTCACAAATAAAACAAACAGAAGCGGTCCTAAATTTGACCTTTGTGGGACCCCGGAAGTTGCTAAAAATGTATTTGATTTAAAGCCGTTATAAGATACATATAAATTACGTTGATGTAAATAAGACTTCATAAGACAAAGCAAATTACTACTAAAACCATAGTATCTAAGTTTTTGGAGAAGTAAATTATGATTAACCTTATCGAAGGCCTTTGAGAAGTCGGTATATATCACATCAACTTGATCTTTATTATCCAGGTTATTTGAAACAAACTGAGTAAACTCTGTTAAATTAGAAACAGTTGAACGTTTAGGCACAAAACCATGCTGATTTGGAGAAATATAGAGTTTGATATTATTGTAGATGAAAGTATACAACGACATCTCAAAAACCTTTGCAAAATTTGACAAAATTGTAATAGGGCGATAATTTTTAATGTCAGATGAATTACTACTTTTTAGAATCGGACAAACCCTGGATAACTTCCAAACTTTAGGAAAAGTAGATGTTGACAATATCAGATTGAAAATAATAAGCAAAGGCGTCGACAATACTTGACCACAATCTTTTATAATAAAACTAGGAACTTGATCGTCTCCACTAGTCATTTTATTCTTCAATTTATGTATAGAGTGAAGAATATCTGCTTCAGTAAACTGGTTCAAGTTAAAACCCTCTATGTTAAAGTTAAAGTTGTTCAAAGTGTTAGGGGAGTCAATATCAGTATAAACACTTGAAAAATATTTAGCAAACCCGTTTACAATATCAATGGGACTGTCAAAATTCTTATCGTCTAAAAACATGTCAAATGGTATACGTGTATTGCCTTTTTTAGTTTGAATAAAGGACCAAAAGTTTCTAGGATTAATAGTTTTAAGATTTTCCTGAACATATTCCAAATAGTGTTTGTATGCACATGCTAATTGTTGTTTGATTATTCGTCTCAAATGTTTAAACTCTTCAAGATGATACAAAATGCGAGTTTTTTTATACTTGTCGTGATAGTACGCTTTAAGCTTTATATTTCTAATTATTTCAGTAGTGTACCAAGATGGAAATTTCCTTTTAAATTTTTTATATGAAGGAACAAATTGATCAATAAATCATATAATTGTTGATAAAAAGCATCACATGCAAGATTAACATCGCTAAAATTATTTAAGAATTCCCAATTTACATGTTGTAAGGCATTATATAACTCCGGAAAATTTGCGTTCTTAAAATTATACGATTTATTAAAAATATTAGTAGGAAATATCGACTTTTCTATGACACTCATTGCAATATTGACTGATAAGGCGGGATGATGAATGTCTTCATTAATTATTGGTTGACTATCCCGAATAACATTACATGCAAGATCAGATATGCAAAGATCCAAAATTCTATCATTAGAGTTGCAAACAGTATTAAATTGTTGCAAACGATTAAGTTGCAGAAAATTTAAAACTAATTTGGTTTTTACATCCGACACATCTGATGAAATGAAAAGAGGAACATTGAAGTCTCCCAAAACAATTAAGTTTTCAATATCAACAATATGTATTTCAAAGGCTTCAAAAAACTGTTCAAATTCTAAATTATTAATACGAGGAGGAAGATAAACTATATACACATGAAATACAAAATTTTCAATTGTTACCTTGCAACCTAATAAATCAATAAGTGGCGAAATATTTCTAACAAAATCGGTATCAATCAAAGTTACCTTAAATTTACAATTGAAAGCTAACAAAACGCCGCCACCACATGTTAAAGCAGTCTCATGAAATCTTCTATCACGACGAAAAATAGAGTAATGTTCTGGAAATAATTCGTTACTTGAAATATCTTCTTTTAACCACGTTTCCACCAATCCGATACAGTCGTGGTTCACATCACAAACTGAAGTAAAAAAGTCATCAAATTTTGAATTCAGTCCACGAACATTTTGAAAATATATAGAAAATTCACTGGATTCGTTGGGCTTTATTGGTTTAAAGAAACAATCTTAGGTAATCCGCGAACATATTTGATACATAAGTTATTCTCTCCATCAGCAATTCTTTGTGACAATTCAGTTTTGAGCTTACGATAATACTCCTGCTGTCGTGGAGTTTTATCGAAGGATATTCTAACATTACCAGGATCGACTAGATTTTTCAGTTTAAAAGCTTTCTTAACAATATCATGAGCAATACTTTCCGAAATTAGAGTTACTTTGATAGGTCGAGGATTGGATCTATTAACGTCGACCTTGCCTAATCTTAGCGGTTTAAGTGCTTCAAAAGTAGTTTCCGGTAAAATGCAGTCAAATACTTTTCTTACTTGGCTCGTATCATAACTGGCTCTATCACGGCCTTCTAGTTCAGAATTCTCAGGAATACCATATAGAATTATGTTTTTTTTACGCAAATCCCGTTCTTGAATTTCCTGCACAATCTCCTCAAAATCAATAGAACTACCAACATTAGAAGAAGTAGATCATTTCATAGCTTTGATGCTTTCAACTTCCTTTTGCAGAGAAATTATAAGAATTTTAAGATCATGTATACTATCGCCTAACTGAGAACATTTAAGGCATTTGGATCGGTCAGTGGTCGCGCGGTTTAAGGCGTCAATACTTGAATCGAGGTGACTGGATCGCTGTGGGTTCGACCCCTGCAGCCGGTAGACCGTATATAAGCTATATTCGTGGAGAGATTGGCACCCTCTCTGCGGGTATGGTAGGGTGGAAGAATGTTGACTTGGTTCAATGTGAGAGATTGATACCGGTTGGCATTCAACTACCCCCCTAATTAATGAGGTTTTCCAGGTTTCCCTCATTCCTGCACTGAATGGTGGTTAGGGCCTACCAACGTAAGTCGTTCCTGGGCGCAAATGCGGCCTGCTTAATAATAATATGCCGCCCCCTCTCCCGCACAAGTCTTCGACTTCTGGGCTAATCCTCGTGATTAGAATGAGGGGTAGAGATATTATTATTATTATTATTATTATTATTTCCAACTTACATTCTTTTTAGACTTTATAGTTCTAACCTCATATGATCTAAAGTCCTATAATAATTGTTTAAATGAGAATTTGAGAACATTAGATCTAGTATAGTAGTAGCGAATAACTCAATAAACGTTAGGAGAGAATTAAATCCACTTACTCAGGAGGATAAAAAGCATCCGGCATTGGTGGTGAGATCCATAAAGAAAAAATTTCCTTTCATTTTCCGTCAAGAATATATATTTGCAAACAAATATAACTTTAAAATGTGCAATTTTACTTTGCTTGTTGAACATTTAAGGGATTGAAACTGGGACCATTTAGGGGAATTCATAATGTTGATGAGGCAGGTGATTTTTTTTATATATTATATAATATTTTTGACATATGTGTACCAAAATGTAAGCAAAGAACTACTAGTAGGCATAGGAATTTTCCTCCATGGTTCACTAATGAATAGAAAAAGAAAAAAGAATTCTTATTATTACTTACATAATTATAATAATTTACGTAACATGATAAAAAGTAAAACTCGACAAGCATATTTGGAATATATTAATAAAATAGAGACGAATATACCCAAGAATCCTAACATTTTTTGGAGTTTTGTAAAAAGTAAATAACAAAATTTATGTGTGGATGTACGTTTTATCATAAATAATGGGTTGGTTACTGACAAAACTCAAATATCAAATGAATTTGCAAATTACTTCAGTTCTGTTTATGATCAGATTGCCTCCACATATGATGAGAGTCATATAAAAATTATTTCTGAGAATTTTTTGCCTTTAACAGATACTTTGAATTTTACAAATATTACATTAAAAGAAGTGGAGCAAGCTTTCAAAAAACTTAAGCCTAAGCACTCTGCGGGGCCTGATGGCATTCCATGTTACATCGTTAAAGCATGCAAGGATTACCTACTGTATCCTTTGTTAATATTATTTCGTAAGTCAATAAGTTCTTCTTTTCTTCTTTTTCCAACACGTTTTAAAGAAACAAAATTGACTCCGGTTCACAAAAAAGACGTTTGTAATACGGTAACAAACTACTGATCTATAACTGCCCTTAATTGCATAGTAAAGTTCTATGAGTTTATTATTTATGAAAGATTATATCTGCACATTAAAAACTATATTAGTGAAGAACAACATGGCTTTTGTAAAATGTGATCTGTAGAAACAAATCTTGTCACATTTGTTAATAAAGCGAGTTTAAATTTTTAGGGGGGATTCCAGGTTGGTGCGGTATACACCGATTTTGCTAAAGCATTCGATAAGGTAAATCTTGCTTGCAAAATCAGTTTCTTATGGTTTAAGTGATTCAGCATTGCATTTAACTACTTCATATCTTCGTCACAGGAATCAATTTGTCAATTATCATGGTTATAGATCGTATTCATTTTTGGCAAAATCAGGTGTCCCACAAGGGTCTAATCTGGGCTCTTTACTATTTTTGATTTTCATAAATGATCTTGCATCGTTAATTTCATCGGAATGCCTCCTCTATGCAGATTATTTAAAGATTTTTAAGAACATTAGAACAGTTAGTGACTGCGCACTATTGCAATGTGACATAGATATTATTTACAATTGGTCTTTAGTTAATAAATTGCCTTTCAACTTAGATAAATGTCAAATAATTTCCTATAGGCGGATGAAAGATCCCTTGATTTTTAATTACAATATTTTAAGTAGGTGCGAATTGTTGAAAGGTCTTAGTGTTACCTTTCAGCACAATTTTGATTTCTCGACACACATTAAATCTATTGTAAACGAATCTTACAGGATGTTAGGGTTTGTAAAAAGGACAACTCGGAAATTTAAAAATATAGATACTATTAAATATTTATATAACACCTTAGTGCGCTCACGTTTGGAATATGCATCTACAATATGAAATTCGCGAAGGAAAAATGTCATCCAAACTGTTGAAACTCTTCAAAATAAATTTATTAAATATTTATATTACACAAAATATAATACTAACACCGGTTTCGTTCATTATCAACGTTTTCGTGAGGAATTTAATATGTTAACATTAAGCTGCAGAAGACTACAAACATTTTTTTATGTGTATGTATAATAATTAATTCTCAATTTGACTCCCCATATCCACTTTCTCAAATAAATTTTTTTGCTCCCTCTTATCAAATACGCCCAAAATTGGTATTATTTCGAATCTCTGAAAGCCGGTCTTTAATAAACTGTTTCTCTCAGATGTCTAATGAGTTTGTTAAGGATGTGTCTTTGGATATAACATATGTTTTGATTTTCGAGTTGTGTATGTTCGTTTTTAAGAATAAAAATATCTTTATTTTAAATGGTAATGTGCACGGGCTAAACACGAGACAGAAGGAACAGTTTTTTAATAATAATAATAATAATAATAATAATAATTTATTTTCCTCTCAGACATAACATATATGTATAGGAATAGTCAAGTTTACAAAAGATCACATAGAAGAATAATAGACAGAATATAAACATTTATTTACTAAATGTTGTTTTAACTTAACTTTAAATAAAGATTGAGTGTTTATTTTTCTTATTTCTATTGGCAAACAATTAAATAATTTTAGTCCTATAAAGTTAGGAGAATTAACAGTTAAGTTTAGTTTGGCATATGGTATGTGAAAATCATGTTTTTGCCTCGTGTTAACATTGTGAAACATATTATTTAGTATAAATTTACTCTTGTTATTAAAAATAAACAAACAGAGCTCAAAAACATAAAGACTAGGAAGAGTAAGGATCCTAAATTGTTTAAATATGTTTCTACAGGAACAAGACCTGGAAATACCGAACATACATCTTAAAATACGTTTCTGAGCTATAAAAACATGGGACGAAAAAGTGGAATTACCCCAGAAACAAACACCATATCTCAGTCTAGATTCGACTTGGGCGTAATATAAACAGAGGAGTTGATCTATACCAAGAACTGTCCTAACATTTCGAAACAAATAAGCTACTCCATATTTTACATATAAGGCGACAAGTAATTCACCAAATATTTTAGGTTTAATAGTTATGTATGCAACAAGTGCAAAAAGTAAGTGTTTATTGCACGCGACGTGAAATTGTCCAACGAGGCCGTCGGGCCGAGTAGGACAACACGTCGAGTGCAATAAGCACTTTTTGTACGAGTTGCACACAATATTTTTTCTACGTTCATGCATAAACCAAAAAATGTTATTTAGATGGCACTAAGTCTAGAAAAATGTGACGTCGATTTGAACGTTTATGTTTGTCATGATGACAAAACGCTGTAGTAGAATGACAGATGAATGCAATAAACATTTTATTGCACTAGTGCAATAAAGAACCACTTTTTCCACTAAATATAGTTCAATAAAGTTTTGCTTTTTGCATGAACGTAGAAAATAGTTATTTCTATTCTATTTATAAACTTCTTGTAAATTGAATAATATAATTTCACTGTTTTTTCAATGCTTTCATTTATTTCAGCATCTTGCTTCCCTTTGCTATCTATTTTTACCCCTAAATATTCAAAGCAAATAACTTGTTCCAGTCTTACTCCTTCCAATTCAATTTTGATCTCCTTTTCTTCAGTAGTCATTACCTTTGTCTTATTTATGTTAATTTTCATTTTCTTCTAGTACTTGCCTCCATACTTGGATATTTCTGTTTAAATATTCCTCATTTTCTGCTATTAAAACTACATAGTCGGCAAACGTTCCTTCCGAAATTTTAACTACTTGTAAATTTTTATATCCTATGCACATTTTCTTTGATATTGATGTCGCTTTCTTTTTAATATCGTCCATAAAAATGGTACCGGACTTAATCCCCCTCCTTGTCTCAACCCTTGATTTATACTAAACCCTTCCGATTTCATATTCTTGCATACAGGGTGACAATAAAGTTCTGTCACTTTTTTTTTAGATATTTTAACATTTAAAATATACTGGATAACAACAAATTCATTCAACTTGATTTAATAACAACGTTTTATTACAACAATAACAATAAATAAAAAAAATTTCAATAAATGCTCAAAATTGCCTCCTTTGGCTTCAATACATTTTTTTATACGCTTCCTAAAATTGCCGACGATGATCGCACACTCTTCCGCCGTAATCTCGTCCCAGGGGCGCGTCAAAGCCGCTTTCAGCTGCTCCACAGTAGCGTATCGTTTTGCCGAGATTTTTTGCTCCATAATGGACACCAAGTAGTCCATTGGATTTAAGTCCGTCGAATTTGAAGGCCAAACGTCCTTGCCCCAAAAGCCTGGAAACAGCTCTTGGCAGGCGGCGATTGTTGATCTGGTGGAATGTGCCGGCGCCCAGTCCTGCTGCAGCGTAAATCGGCCAGAACCGAAGTGCCGCGTCGCCCTCGGCCTCAATTCACGTCGGAGAACACGTTGATCCTGACGTTCTTGGGATGAACACCAGCGGCGTCTTACCGGTAGCGCAAATGCCGGCCCATACCATTACCGAGGCTGGGAAATGGCTACGCCAAATTCACCGGACTTAAATCCAATGGACTACTCGGTGTGGTCCGTTATGGAACAAAAAATCTCAGGAAAACGATACGCTACTGTGGATCAGCTGAAAGTGGCTTTGACGCGCTCCTGGGACGAGATTACGGCGGAAGAGTGTGCGACCATCGTCGGCAATTTTAGGAAGCGTATAGAAAAAGTATTGAAGCCAAAGGAGGCAATTTTGAGCATTTATTGTAATTTTTTTTATTTATTGTTATTGTTGTAATAAAACGGTGTTATTAAATCAAGTTGAATGAATTTGTTGTTATCCAGTATTTTTTAACTGTTGAAATATCTAAAAAAAGTGACAGAACTTTATTGTCACCCTATATAACATAATTCATCTTACTGTTATACATCTATTGTATTACTATAATTGTTTTGCTATTCACTCCTCTGGTTTTTAAACTTTTCCATAATTCTATACGCTATACTCTGTCAAATGCTTTTACAAGGTCCAGAAATGAAAAAAATCCATTTTTCCCTTTATTTATTTGTTTATTAATTATCATTTTGAAGGTAAAAATATTGTCCTTCCAGGTCTAAATCCACTTTGTGATTCCTCTAGGGTTGGTTCTATTATTGGCTTTAATTTATTATTAATTATCTGTTCATATATTTTTATGATTGTATTTAATAATGTTATGCCTCGGTAATTACCGCATTCTTTAGGATTTCCTTTCTTGTGAATTGGTACTATTAGTACAAATTTCCAGTCTTCTGGTATTTCTTCATATCTACAAGACTTATTTAATATATCTAATAATACTTCTGTACCTCGCTGTCTCAAATTTTTCATCATCTCTGCCGCGATTTTTTCATCTCCAGGAGCTTTTCCATTTTTTAGTCCTAGTTATTTAGTTGATTTATTGTAAAATCCTGATTTTCTCTATTGTCTGCATTTCATTTATGATTAATTCTTCTTCGTATGGTTCATTTGTATTACATAAAAGTTTCTCAAAGTCTTCTTTCCATCTACTCATTATATCTACATTTGATAAATATGATTTAAAAAACTGTCACTAAAACCAATAGCAGCAATTTTTTGCAAAATGATGATCTGGTCAAAGGCATTCTCAAAGTCTATATAAATTATGTCGACTTGTTGATTTGCATCAATAGCTTCAGAGAGACGGCTAAATTAGTTATTTGTCAAACGGTTTTTCATAAAGCCTTGTGGATTTTCGGAAATTATATTATAAACAAAGAAATAAATTACGTTTAACAATACCGTAAGTTCATCACATCACCACTAATAATTATGGTAAAAACGGAAAATAGACACCTGCTTGCTTTGACTCTACATATTTATGCACTAATGAAGTTAGAAATTGCACCATAATGTATCCACTCGTGGCAAATTGTCCGATTATGCTTATACTAAACCCGCATCCGTCATTGTGGAATTTTCACAGCATTATACAGTATTTACACTATCTATGACCCAAATATGCTACAAACATTTAAAAACACACAAAAGAAACAAACACTTGTTTACATCACACAAGACTGCACCTTATCGACGGAAACATAAACCGCGGAACGTTGTGTGACGTCGCACCAATGATATCACGTTTTCGGTCACATGGTTTTGTTTACATTCCATGGCAATATATTAGTGCTTTAAATTATTATGTGATTATTATCGCCAGACACATATTCCCAACTTGTTGTTATAGGAAAAGAATAATAGATAATGACACCGAGGAAAATTTTGTAAAACCAATATGAAATCCACAAGCTAATCCAGTGTTTGCCACTTGTCTAGGTCCGTCTAAACTATTTTATACATACATTATAGCCCCCACCATCTATTAACATGGTCCACAACTAAATTCGGTTGACTAACCATATCTATAAACACTAGTCAGGCTAAGACTGGGTTTACACCAATAGTTAGTTATGACAAAAACGACTACGCCTATGTCTTTTAGCGAAATCCGCGTAATAGAGATGCACATTTTCGTGCAACTACCGTTAGTCGGATTAACGTTGCACTTTGCTGATGAAACCGTATGCAAGTTTTTATGTTGTCTCTACATTTAACCGATATACGAAAAAATATGTCCAATTAATTTTATAGTACGTTCAATAAAAAATAGTAACCTATTTATATGTAAATGCCGGAGGTCTCTTAAGATAGTTAAAGGTCGAGGTTGATTACAGCACAGACTTAAATTATTCATATAGGTAGCAAGTTAGATTCAAGAGGTTCTGCCGCCTTTCATCGAATATAATATTTATCAGTGTCTGTCTGTGCTTTGTACACAATGTATTCTTCTTAAATAAATTAAGCAGATAAGGTGTGAGGGGAACTTCATTATTTCCAACCAGAACCAAAAGGAAAGTTTAACTAAATTTGTTTTCTAATGAAACTGTCAGAAAGATTTGAATCAGCCTACACTGCCATGTAAAATATACCAAAAGGTTTAATGATGTTTATAACAATTAGAGGGTCTGTAGTCGCTTAATAAAGATGGCTTATTGATTTAGAACAAAATAATGCATAACGAAAAGTAAAGGAATAAAGGAAAAATAGTTTCTTAATATATTTGAACTATTATCTACATACTTTAAAATAATGTAAGGGTTTTGCTTACATTTATTATGCTGCGGTAGATCCTGTTTCTCCAATCTTCTTAACTATAGCAAATTAGATATCCAAAACATGCTGGATTTCCAAAATAGTCAATCAAGCATCAGAGTTATACATCAGCCCAAAACATATTATTCCGATTCCAAAATGTAAAAGGGAAACACCAAAAAATTCTAAAAAGAGGGGTTCCACTGCAATTATTACAGATAGTCTCTACAAAAATGACCTAGAAATGGCCAAGGAATCAAAAAAGGCAGCGGAAGCTAAAAAACAAGTGATTGTATAGAAACGAAAAAAAAGATTCAACACATGAAATTAATAACTCCTGTTAAATATGATTCAAGCAGTAGTGACGATGATGCGGACGAAGATGCTGAGTGTCTTTACTGCACAAGCCTATTCTCACAATCCATACAAGAAGAGGGTTGAGATGTAACTGGTCTGCTACTTCCTGCTCGGCCTAAGTGGCTCGACTTGCAGGAAGCGACCTACATTGTTGTAGGTACTTAACCACAGACCTCTCGCCCTGGGCGATGCGCCATTAAATCTATAAATTAACTCTCTGCGGTTAAGTACCTACGACAATGTAGGTCGCTTCCTGCAAGTCGAGCCACTTAGGCCGAGCAGGAAATAGCACACCAGTTACATTTCACCTGCACTCGATTTATATGTGAACCTACATATGAAGTAACAGCCAGTTCAATTGTCGGTCATCTCACCTATGGCATACTGATGACAAGCCCAAAACCGGTCTATGTCTGGTGGAGTGACCGACAAGGGTTCTTGGCTGTTCAGATACTGCAGGTGTAATTCAATGCCGGTCGGGGTATTAGCCCGCGGAGTAATTGTTTCTTGCAGTATCATTTATAGATTTTAAGAGGACGGTTGGATATGTTGTTCTGTTTGCAAAAGATGGGCACTTAATGTGCTGGGTGCGATGAAGATGATGACATATTTTTATGCGAAACATGCAGAGATAATGATTAAATTATTTCAACTTTTTTACTATGATAATAATGTTCACGTTACATTATGAACTCAGTGGTGTATCAATATCGATTTTCATTTTAAGACGAGTGATCTTTAAAGCTAAGGGTGTCCGTATTACCCACATCCCCCTATTAGCGCTTAAGAATACGCATTTAATTTTTATCATTAAATATCATCCACATTTATTTATTTATATGCTTGTACTTACACGACAACATTAGATCATTCTTAAGCAACATCAATAGCTTCCATAGTTTTACCGAAAAGCACGAACCAGCAACTTTTTGTGCAAGTTATGTGTGTGGCAAAAGTTTTTAAGTATCTAGTAATTGAGTGTAGCTCGAAGAAATAAATTTGTATTTTAGCGAAGTTGTATGAAGAGCAGGAGGGGGAAGAAGCCAGGAAAATGAGAAAATTTAGGTTTATCAGTAAAAAGCTGTTGTTATAGCAGCCATCATTTTTATTTATCAGGCTACTTTGATTGAAATATAAAATCATAGTTTTTAAATGCTTGTAACTTCTAAACAAAAATGAATCGTGTCCCCCATCTTTTTATATAATATGCCTACAGTATTCTCCAAATAATTATTCTCCATGTAGACTATATAGATCTACAGGACCTTACTTATGCAGGTATTCAAATAATATGGCAAAAATTTGGCCATATACAGAATTTTATGGACACTTCAGAGGCAGGTCTGCAACGGCTTCTTTTCAGAGATACAAATTAAATATTACTTTACCCACTAGACTGTAACAAAATTTATTATAATTTGTATTTTAAGAAAATTTCAATTGATATATAGGTAATAAAAAGCAGTTTTCAGGTAAAGAATTTTATTAATAACATTTTTAAACATTTTATTTCAGTTATAGAAGTTGATTTAAAAAACATTGGACCTTCCGAGAACAAACATAGTATACTTGAAAAAATAAAAACTAAATTTAATTAAAAAATCTTAATCAACATGAGACATCATGTTGATTAAGATGCCTCTTCTTAACGATATACATAGTTATTAAGAAGTAGTTACTTCCCAAAGAAATAAATAAATAATGACTGAAATTACCTACCAGTATAATAAGTAAATGTTCATCTGTTTGATGCGGTGGTGTTCTAAGAGAAATTAGAAGAATAGGATATGATTTAGACTCAACTCGGAGATTGGTAAATCAAATTCTTTAGTCAATAAACCAGATCCGAGCTGTGGATCCAACGCAGGTTCAAGTTATACAGAGTTTTTTAATGAAATAGCAAAATTGAGACCACATATTCCTTGGGTGAAAATAAATTGATTTAACCTGACATATCTATATCCCGAAGTTGAAGTTGAAGTTGAAGTTGAAGTTGAATAATAAAAAAGATACAGGATGTCAAAGTTAAAATTTTATTTTCGATATTTGTAAATGAGAAATCCAAATATTTACTTGAAATTTGTAAATCGGGGATTTTTGCGGATGAGAAATTCAAATTTGTGTCTAATTTTGATGTCGCTAGTAAAGAACGCCACTTGTGCCACACCATGTTTCTTTTAAATGGCAGAACTTTTGTGCAGCTTAGTGTATCCATCTGACTATCGAAACGATAGATTCTCCTACCAGTTTTATAAGACATACCTTCCTTTATAGCGGGCGATCCGTTCTGCTCCATACACTAAACGGACAGTTGTGGTATTATCAGTATTTCTCAGTTGACGACGAACCACTGCGACGCGTAGATATCATGCCGCCGTTATCACGAAAAATCGAAATTGCTGTAATTATCGGAGAAGTAATAATTTTTGCAGAGGAAAATAAAAAGAAACGAGTGTGGACAAAGAAATGGTTACGCAAAAGGAATCAGTATACTCATTTACGTTTGCTACAAGATATCCAATCATCCGATTTCGTAAACTATTTTCGAATGGACAACTGTTTTCTCTATAAATACTAATTAATTCTTCCCAAAATTCACGATTATCTTCGAACGACATTTTTAGAAAACAGTAAAGAGAGTCCAGTCGCAGTCGTTGTTGCAAACTGCCCACACATGATGAATCAGCACGGATCAGTCCGAGTCGTGTCGTGAGTCCGTTCGTTGATTCTGCGGACCTGCGACCATACCACGACATGTCCGTACTATTACATTCACGATAGGATGGGTCGGCCGACTGGGTCCAACGGACTCGTCCGGCGGACCGGTCCGCCCGTAAATGGCTGGCATTAAGTCGGTACGAATAACCATTTCTGAAATTATTCTATTTGAAATGCTCAGTGCGCCAAGTAAAACAATTTTGGTTTCAGGTAAAGTTCCGTTTCTGCTAAAATACAGCAAAATGTTAATTGAAGAAGTTGTTCAGAATGGGAAATTTTCAAGAAGGTAAGTTTCGCGGCTACATCGCATTATTTTGTCGTCGGGAATCTATTCCTGCTCTGTTAATTTCGGTATATAAAAATACGACCACTCCTGAGCTGATTTAAATTAAATAGAATTTATTTAATAAAATGATTACTTGCGATTAACTATATTTACACCTTGATAATCTTTAGAGAACAGTAAATGTTATAATAATGACGGGAAAGATTTGAGATACGTAATCCATTTTGTAATACACATTGTCGTATTTAAATTATTTTTCGAGCATTGTTCTCGGGACTTTCAAATAACGACGTCATGTTTTCAACTGAAGACAAAGGGCAAAAGTTATCACCACCTATCTTCATTGCCGCTAATGAATATAGAACAGAAATTTTGATAACATTAGCTCGATTTATGTGCACGGTTAATTACGTTAGATAATAGAGACACCTATAGACAGTCTTAAAGGTGTTAATCCCCTTAGATTTATATCACCTACTGTATATATATACAGGGTGATTCAGAACGTATCTAATAAAAAAATTCTGAGAAAAATGGCAATTCGAAAATGATTTAAAAATACACTTCTGCGCGGCACTAAAAAACTGGTCCACTGTAAAACCTGATCAGGCGGCAATCTGTGACTGGACAAAAAACGAACATAAATGCTCAAGGAAAGAAATAAATAAATTTTATAACGCCGATTTTATACAGCAAATTTAACTGTTTTTGTCGCTATTGTTATTAATTACTAATAGATTTAATTTGTGGTTTTAATTACTAAAATAGTTTGACATACCCGATGTTATAACAACATTTTGGACCCGTCTTACCCATTTGCTACAAACTAACACAAATGTTTTTGCTTCTTGTTCGTTTTGAACTCGTAAGATATTAGCATAAACTATGATACGTTTCCGTAAATCATCAATAGTATGTATATCCACTTCAGTGCGATACACTTAATTTTTTAAATAAAATATATATAAACAAAAAGAAGTTCAAATGATTTAAAGTCAGGAGATCGTGGCGGCCATGGTACCAGTCCTCCTCGTCCAATCCCTTGATGTTAATGCTTGAACATGCCTTACATGGTACCTACGGGTATAATTGAACCTCGTATACTAAAAATGGTAATGATTATGTAAAAAATCGACTAAATTAAATGTTCAAATTGTGCACCGATGGCTGCCTGACAGTAGCCAAGACGATTAATAAATTCTTTTTGGGCATTATCAATAACTTCAGGAGGTGTACGATGTATCGTGACAAATTCTTGCTTGCTCTCTAAATTAATCGGTCTAGTAACGTATACTTTGCTTTTTACGTATCCCCACAACAAATAATCTAGGGGTGTCAAATCAGGCGATCTGGCTGGCCACTCAATAGGCCCCCTTCTCCCTATCCAATGATTCGGGAACAGCTCATCTAAATAAGCACGGACAGGTGTTGCATAATGGGGAGGTGCACAATATTGTGAAAATTAAATTTTAAAATCTTCAAACATTATTTTCTTTAAATTTTTGTTACGTAACACCATAATTTTTCATGATGTATTTATGTAGAATGACACGCTCTTTCAAATGGCATGGTCAAAGTTGGGGGTTGCTATTTGAAAAAATTGTCGATAACGTCATATCTCGAACAACAATGACGTCACAAATATGGGTCGTATGTCAAAAAGTGCCTTTTTTAAAAACAAAATCGACGTGCTAGGGTTTTTTTTCGAAAAGTTCTCAATTTCAAAAATAATTAATTTATTCGTTACTTTTCGAAAGCACTGTATTTGAGACGGGATGACGTCGATGGTATATTTATTTTGATCCAACTCGGTGTTAGTCATATTTGAATTTTCAGTTCTTTTAATAATTTATATGTGGACATATGTTGCTAAACAGTATTATTAACAGTTTAGAACATATAACAAAGAATCCCAAACAAACAATGTATTATCCCACTAAGCAAACCAAATTTCTGAAATATTACTTATGGAAACACCCTGTAACGATCGTTAATTTGATGTGTCGATGCAATAACAAATTTGCGTATCCTTTAACCATTCCACCGTAATATAATTCCATCTACTCGTCCAGGTAATTAACGGATTGAGTTTGTTACATCGTAACATAATTACAGAACTAATCTGCGTTCAACACGCATATTATTCCCTAAGTAAAATAATAGATTGCGGAATGATTGTGACCCACATTCAATACCCAATTACACATCGCTGGAACAGGAATTAGGTTGTCCGGAAATGGCTGAACGGGAAGGGAAGGTGAAATTGAACAGAGAAAACCTTCATAACCGTAACCTACTTTCGCATTTGCACTATCGGAATGCAGCATAATAATTTGAACTGAAACGAGTAAATATTGAAATTTTAAAAAGGATACAATGTCAATGGCATACTTTGAAAATAGTAAAATAGTGCATTAAAAAATAGCATGGCCTTTATAAAGTTCAAAATATACTGGGCATTTACCTGGTGCCCTCAGTAATTGTCGATCTAAACTAAATTCTCAGTCGACAAATGATAGGGGTAAAATATGGGAAATAATAATAGCCTTGTTCGCGGTAGCGATTCCGAACTAGTTCAGAATTAATTTACGGATGAGAGCAAGCGCAGTTTGCATTTCTGACGATCAAATTCAAACTGCGCCTGAGCACATCTGTAAATTAATCCTGAACTAGTTCGGAATCGCTACCGCGAACAGGGCTATTATAATAATATATCTACCCCTCATTCTAATCACGAGGATTAGCCCAGAAGTCGAAGACTTGTGCGGGAGAGGGGGCGGCATATTGTTATTAAGCAGGCCGCATTTGCGCCCAGGAACGACTTACGTTGGTAGGCCCTAACCACCATTCAGTGTAGGAATGAGCACGGTGATCAGGAAGGGAGAAAAAGTTCGATGAAAATGTCCGCCAAAACGGCTAACGCAGAACGTTTCTGTATCATCTGGACATTCAAAATTTGCAAAGCTCAAAATCCTATCAGATCCTTCTTGCGAATTATGAGCATTTGTATATATGTAAAAACGGACTCTCCAGATTTTGCACTGCCCATCGATAGCTCGAAGTTCCCAGCTCACCTATTCCATATTATGGGCCCAAACCACGTTCGTTTTATATTAATAGGCTATCCTAAGTCTCATCTTGAAGATAGTTTGGTGCAAACAACATTATTTAATTTGTTAATAACAATTTACAAATGATACTCTGACTTTCATTGTGCAAAAATTAGAGAATTTTGAAAACTATTTCTTATCATAAATATACATGGAATTGAGAGATAAATAAGGATATTTTAAACCACAAATTTGCTTATTTATTCAATAAACAATTTGGAAATTGTTTAAACAAAATAATCCCATCTCAAAATTTTCTTTTGAGGGTCTCACAGCTCATTTCGAATGTCTGTTTTGAACATTTCCGATAGGTGGCGCATGATGGAAAAAAGTCCCCCCACAAGCTAAAAACTATTTGAAATATATATAGCAACCACAGATAATCATGCAAACATAAGGCTATATAATTTTGTCTTTCAAGATGAATCCCATTAGTAAGTGTACCCATGAGGATAATAGAAAAAAAATATGTGCCCCGTGTGGTAGCAAAATTGTCTTTACCCATAAATTCTCTATATAAAAATAAAAAATAGAAAAAACGACCCCGTCGTTGGCTCTGGGTTAAGCTAAAAGTGGTATTTTCAAATTGTCAACAACTGATAATAGTCTTTTATCGCAAAAAGTTACTGGATGCAAAGAGCGTTGAGACCGTCACAACTATTTATCTTTGTAGCATGATTACAAAATTTTGAAATTAGAATCTTTTGTTTAAACAATTTCCAAATTGTTTATTGAACAAGGAAGCGAATTTTTTGTTTAAATATTCATATCTGTCTCTCAATTCTATATTATATTCATGATAAGAAATATTTTTTAAAAATTCTCTAATTTTTGCACCCTGAGAGTCAAATTTTTATTTGTAAATTGTTATTAACAAATTAAATAATGTTGTTTGCACCAAACTATCTTCAAGATAGAAGGAGAATCTATTAATATAAAACGAACGTGGTTTGGGCCCATAATATGGAATAGGTGAGCTGGGAACTTCGAGCTATCGATGGGCAGTGCAAGATCTGGAGAGTCCGTTTTTACATATATACAAATGCCCATAATTCGCAAGAAGGATCTGATAGGATTTTGAGCTTTGCGAATTTTGAATGTCCAGATGATACAGAAACGTTCTGCGTTAGCCGTTTTGGCGGACATTTTCATCGAACTTTTTCTCCCTTCCTGATCACCGTGTGAGGGAAACCTGGAAAACCTCATTAATTAGGGGGGTAGTCAAATGTCAACCGATGTCAATCTCTCACATTGACCCAAGCCATCATTGTTCCACCCTACCATACCCGCAGAGAGGGTGCCAATCTCTCCACGAATATAGCTTATATACGGTCTACCGGCTGCGGGGGTCGAACCCACAGCGATCCAGTCACCTCGATTTAAGTACCGACGCCTTAAACCGCGCGACTACTGACCGATCCAAATGTAATGCAACTTTCAGTAATACATATAGGATGCAGCGCATATAATAAAATATAAACTACAACTTTCTAACTATATTATTAGTAATATAAAAGTCATGAAAAAGTTATATTTCTACGTTTTTTTTAATTTCAATTCTGCATGGAAGAATTATTGTCAGCGTGGTGTACGAGTATGCGTACCTACTTATACTAATTATACACTCAATTTTATCGAAACAAATGTAGAGTACCTTTTTTAAAGAAGAATGACCAAAGTATTTAAAAATTCAGTTTTCACCTCTGTAAAATGACACCTGTCAAAATTTTGGCCCAATGAGTATGGTGGCAAGTCCGTTCCTGACTTCCCTGACAGTATAAAAGATCTACTGTAGTATGGTTTTATGAGCCTTTATGGCCTACATAAAATATTAAAATTTTATTAAATTATACAGGTCGGTTCAAAAGTTAGAGCCGAAAAGATAAATCGCTGGGTACCCCTTAGGGGCTCTGTATCTCCGTTAATGGGCACTTTAGAAAAAAATTATGACAAACTAGTGTTATTTTGATCTCCCCTATACACTCACGAAAGTATGCCATATACTTACCGGACACCCTGTATATAGTTGCCAGATAGAAAGGTTTCTATTGTTTTGGGGCTTCTCAGTAAACATGCGAGGTTACAAACATTCTGGAGAATTCTATAATGTAGGAGCCTTAAGCCTTGTTAGATATATTCTTCACCGCACAGAGCAGACATCTTCTATATGTTTTTTTATGATTACTAAGGACAAGCATTTTTCTTGTGCTTATAAATAAACAATAATTTACTAAACACTATTCACATATGGTAAAATCGGTAAAATGTTCTTCGAGAGATCTAAAAGTAGGTAGTTGCTAATATTTCCCAAACGTTCATTTGAACAGAACTGTTCTACGTTGATTTGATTCATGTAGGATTTCTATAGATATTCATCAGGTCACATATTTAAAATAAATCTTAGGTTTTAGACTTAATTATTTGTTAATATAGTATTATGATCAAAGTACAGAACTGTTATACATATTCTGTGATCAGAGGGCAATTTTTTTTTATCACAACTTTTTTTCTAAATTTGATGACAGCGAAAAATATAGGATCAAGAGCACGGAAAGTCGTATAAGAAGTGTTTACTACCTAGCTCAAAGATTTTAAAATAGATAACATTGTTGAGAAGTCACGATAAGCGGTTCCAAAGTTACGATAATATGAAATAGTCTCTTTATTTTGTGAATTAAATTGTATATGTATTTAGGATGGAGATGTTTATTGCCCTGGCAAGTCAACTTAAGCGGCTGCCAAAAACCAGTGGTGGATATTTTGTTGCTAATTTGTACTACCAGTTTCAATTTTGTAGCTGGTGCCTTTTTCGAGAAAAATGTTGGCTGCTACCGTAATGTAACGCTAGTAGACCATATAGATTTGTTTTGCAACTAAGAACAATAACTGGACGGTGTTTTGCAACAACCGGTTAACCCACATTGTTTAAATTGAAAATTTTTATTTTAAAACATTTATCAGGGTGTCTTCTACAGTTTTTCTAACAGTTCTACCTGGATTTATATGTAACTGAAGCTATTCAATACATTTTATTAATTTGTGCTAAACAACAAGGATGTGGCTTAACCGCTTGTTACAGAACACCGTCCAACTAAACTATTTTTGCGTCATATTTTGTTGCTCTTCGAGTATTTTGAGATGTATAGTTTTTCAAAAATAAAAAAATGACCATTCAACGTATAGTCAGTTAAACATTTTTTGCCACCTTATACGTTTGCCTAACATCGAAAAATCAAATACGACTGTCAAAACAAGTCTGAATATTTTGTTGATCTTCAAGTATTTTCAGGTGTAAAGTTTTTTTTTTAAATAAAAATATTGGCCACCTTATAGTCAGTCAAATATTTGCTGCTGCTTTATACATTTGTTTAAAAATAAAAAATCAAATATGACCGCCAAAAACAATTCTGGATATTTTGTTCCTAATTTATTGATGGTGGCTGCTAGTATATCATCGAATTGTTCCGCAAGATGGAAAAAACAAAAAATTAAATTTCTTGTCGAGAACAGTTTCTAAATTCATGTTAGTTACCGCCTTTTTATTTCGTGCAGACGTTTCTCTAAAGAATGAAACATGAAGCGTAAAAGCAATAACTGACATTTTTTTTGTAAGAAAACAAATTTACATTTAATTATACTCAAAAATATTTTCAATAGCAACCTTTTATATCTATAACAAAATTTAATATAAATATATTTAAAATCTATGGAGTCTAAGTCGCTAAAGTTTTGACCATTTTACTCAGTAACTGCTTTTTGTCAGTTGCCGCCTTTTTACTAAGTACGGCAGTATAGCAATTGATGAATATCGTTTTAATTTATGGTGAAGTGAAAATGCTTTAGTAGAACGATTTCCTGGTAAACATGTGCCAAATCCAGCTCATTGGGAGATGTCCACGGCGTATTGCATCATTGTGATGTATTATACACGAGGCTCAATTATATCCATACCATACACAGCGTGTCCAAGCATTAATACCAAGGAATTGGATGAGGAGTGGTACTGTGGTCGCCACAATCTCCTGACTAAATCATTTGAACTTATTTTTGTGGGGATATTTAAAAAATGAAGTGTACTGCACTGAAGTGATGGAGTGATGATTTACGCAAATGTCCCATGGCTGCTGCCAATAACTTCCGAGTTCAAAACGAACAAGAAGCAGAAACAATTGTGTTTGTAGAAACCGGGTAAGACAGGACCAAAATTTGATTGTAACATCAAGTATGTCAAACTATTTTATTAATTAAAACCACAAATTAATTCTATTAATAAATAATAATAGCTGCAAAAGCAGTTGAATATGCTGTATAAAAATAGGTGTAAAATATAATTTATTTCTCTCCTTGGGAATTTCTTTAAATTTTTTGTTCGGTGGCCGATTATAAACCTTATTAGGTTTTACAATGGACCAGTTTCCAGTGCCATGCAAAAGTAAATTTTTAAATTGCGCTTTTTGATTTTATTTTTACAAAATTGTGTTTGTAAGAGTCTCCTGTACATTAAAACATTTTTCTAGATAAGTTCTGAATCACTATGTATAAAAATTAATCAAATAAACAAAAAAGAAATAACAGCCAACTGCAAAAATTCTATAATTTTATTAATATCTATGTATCAGAAATAACAAAATATAAAATAATGACTATTCACATCCTAATGACCATATGTTTTTCAGTCCTATGTTACTGTGTCAGCACCACCTATCTAATCACTTTTTACTGATTCTTTAAATTCTTCCACCTAAAATTAAAGAAATTAAATAGATTTATTTCAGTGCGATGATGAAATACTAACCTCTCTATTTAACAGCTGACTACTTAATCTTTGGCTCATCACCCTATATTGTAATTTTACCTTCTCATGAAATTTTGAAGGAATAACAGATATTGTTGTTAATGTGTTTCCAATAAATAATATAAAGAACATAGCACTTAAAACAGGTACCTGAAACAAAGGGTAAGGGTATAATTTAAATACATTCAGTCCCAATTGTTTTTAACGATATAATGGAAAACCACTTATAGTTGTGGAAAGAATTCAGACGACTTACGTCATATGAATAAATGAACAATTCATTATATTTTCATCAATAATTATTTATGCAACAAGTACAAAAAGCAAGTGTTTATTGCACGCAACGTGAAATTGTCATAGGACAACATGTCGAGTGCAATAAGCACTTTTTGTACGAATTGCATACAATATTTTTTCTGCATTCATGCAAAAACAAAAAAATGTTATTTAGATGACACTAAGTCTAGAAAAATGTGACGTCGATTTGAACGTTATGTTTGTCATGATGACAAAACGCTGTAGTAGAATGACAGATGAATGCAATAAACATTTTATTGCACTAGTGCAATAAAGAACCACTTTTTCCACTAAATATAGTTCAATAAAGTTTTGTTTTTTGCATGAACGTAGAAAAAATATTTAAGAAACTGCAACTAAGAATAATAAAACTATATACCTACTACACTAAATGTTTGCTCTATATATTACACTCAATTATAAAAAATGTTTATTTTGAAGGCGACAAACTATGGAAAATTATGTTAAAAATAAAAACAATTGGTTAACGTCAGCCGTAGGTCGTTTGAATTCTTGCCCCCACTATAGCGTAAATTTAAAATTTTTAACAAAAAAGATTACAAAAATAAATACTTACATGCCACGTAGTAGTTTCATTATAACTTAATAAAAATAGAGTATAAGCATTGTAAAGTTGGAATAAATATCCAATGAATAAAAATGGTAACAAAAAGCTTAAACCCCTCCACATCCATGAATGAAATCCTTCAATAGTTATATCCATATTATGTCTTTCACCTAGTGCTTTCAGTCTATATAATACTCCCCTTTGATATCTGAATTGTAAATATTGTACAAGACCTATAAAGAATAATATTTGCATTCTACCTCAACATTAACTCCAGTTAGATATATCTATAAATAGGTACCTACATGAGAAACTGGCAAAACCACAATAGGCAATTTGCATGAAATTTTTAAATGCTTAAAAATATTGTTGTTTTATTATATATTAAGCACTAAAGAAGAATATCTTGCTAATTCTGTAAAATTGTTCTTATATTTTTCATAATTAATTATTTTATATAGCAGTTTATTCAAATATAGTCACGGGTTTGGAAACATCCTGATTGGTCCACGTGACAGTATATGGAAACGTCCATAGTGACACATGTCAAATTGTCAAATCGACGTAGTTTAGTTAAGTCGGTTAGCAAACTTGTTCCGTAACTTCCGTAATCTGTGGTTAGCGTCAAACCCTCATCGAACTTTGTGGTGTTTGTGTGGTGTCCAGCATTGATTATAATATAAGTTTTGGATTGCCGAAGGGGATGGAACTGATAAAATACAAATTTTATAAGTATTGTGTGGTACCAAAGTGCAAAAACACTACGGTAACCACCCCGGAAAAAATATTCTTCTCGGTTCCTAATCATGAGAAAATGCATAAGAAATGGTGCATTTCAATGAATAGAGACGAGAAAGAGAATGCAACACTATCGGACACAACGGCGTTATATTGTTGCGAGGATCATTTCACCGTAAGTCATTTTTCACTTTATTCAGATTATAAAGATGATGTGTGTTTTAAAATTAATAGTTGAAAAAAGATATGGAGAATTATTGGCAGCACAAATTAAATGGGAATGTACAAAGATTACAACTAAGAAGTGTAATACCCCATCATTTTAACTGTCAGAGGAAAATAGTACCTGAGCAACAAAATGATGCACAACGCAGACGTCTTGGATTTTCTCCCGGAAACGAAAACATTGACAATGAGTCAATTTTGGGCAGGTTATCTGTATGTCCTTTAACAAATCCACTCTCTGTTGCCATTATTTACTATAATTATGGATATTATACACAATGCACACCAACAAAATAAATAATAATTTGACTTTGACAGTTCGATTTTGACATTCATGTCACGCATATAAAACAACATGACATGTTCATATACTGTGACGTCACATAACCGCCATTTATATTTCTCGCGTTTTTATGATTGGGAAAGACGTAATAAATCTATTAATTTATTACCGCTTTATTTTTGCAGAGAATGACATAAAACTAACACAGTACACATAAAATGAACTGAATAATATTTAGGTAATAACATAAAATAATATGCAAATTGCCTATTACTTTAATTCTGTCAGTTTACTTCAATTAATAAAGGATTAATAATTAATAAATTAATGGAATGAGTTCAAAAGTAAATCATATATGCAGAATTTACTTACTTATGTAGATATTAAATATCATGAATTGGTTTCTAAAATGTGACCATGTTTCATTATCTGGCCAAATTAATAAGATCCCTGCAGCTACGGTTGACAAAAAATGATGTAGCCTCCACCAACCTTTTATTCTTGAACCATTAACTTTAAGAATACTTTCTCTTATAGTCAATGTACAATAATACCACACCAATAAAAATATATAACTGAGTTCCAATGCCCTAAACCTCACAGAAAAATTAAGTACAGCCATAACGATACCAATCATGCTGAGTATCAATTTGAATTTTTCATACTCATCCTTATATTTGAATCTAAAAAAAGAAATGAGAAACTTATTGAAATCACACAGTTATCATTACAGACTTAAAAAATATTTAGCTTACATTTTAGAAACAATGAAAAATAAAGGATCTGTTTTATGCTTAGAAATATTTATTAAAAATATGTTAAAAATACAAATCAACATAATTTTGTTTTCAGAATAAAATGTTTCAGATATTGTTAAATATATGTAACATCTAAATTTATCAGAACACTTGCATATTTTTATTATATTTAGATCACAAAATAATCAGTCGCCTGCTGGTACTGACAATATTTGCAAAAACATAGATTCTATAATTTTCATCAATTTAACAGTTTGATAACAGAATATCGATTTAAAATAAATAGAAAATGTTTACTTTTAAATTTTTTTTATATGCTTGTAAATGCTGGTAGGTGTAAATACAGTGGCGGCTGGTGAGATTTCATTATGCCATATCTCAATAACCAGACATGGGACCCAAACCAAACTTTAGAATGTATGTATTGTGGTACTATAGATGTAGATAGAGAACGTTTTTGCAGTTTGCGAAAAAGAGTTGAAAAAATTGTGTGCCCCCACCCTAGGAATTATCAAATTAGCTTTCTTAATTCTAGTGAAAAATGTTGTCCATAAATTAGATGTAATTTTATCAAGGTATTTCAAATTTTATTAAAAAGTAATGATATTTGTAGAATTTATAACATTTTGAAATTTTTGTGTTTCAAATATAAAATTCAGATTCAAATCGCTGCAACTTTAACAAATATTATAATTTTTCGATAAACTTAATTTGTAATTATTTGATAAAATTCATCTAATTTATGAAAAAAAATGTTTCAATAGAATTAGAAAAGCCAATCTGAAAATTCCTAGGATGGGCACACAATTTTTTCAACTTTTTTTCGCAAACTGCTAAATCGTTCTCCTTTTACAAAAGTTGTCTATATGATGACTGTACATATATTCTAAAGTTTGGTTTGGGTCCTATGTCTGGTTATTGATATATGGCATACTTGAAATCTCACCAGCCGTCAGTGGGTAAATAGTTCCTACAAGATATTAATTATTAATAGTTACTAAACAATCGGAAATATTTGTAATACATATTAGCTGGAGAAAATACGTATGTAAGCTAGAGTATATTGAAGTGCGTGGAAAATTACTATCTTGGATTGGATCTTTTCTTACAGTGCGGGTTGGTGACTGTTGCTCTGAGAAGCGGGATGTTCTGAATGGTGTGCCCCAGGGTTCTGTGCTAGCTCCTATCCTGTTTTTAGTTTATGTATCAGACCTCACCAGTAATTGTGCATCTGGATCACTTTCTTATGCTGATGATTTGAAACTTTTCTCATCATTAACTTCAACTTTACAAAGGGATCTTGATCTTATTAACACTTGGTGTCCGGAATGGTTGATACCGCTTAACTAGTCTAAATGTTGTGTAATGTTTAAAAACAATCCAAAATTGAACTACATAATTGATGGTTATAATCTAAATACTGTGTCCCAGTTTAATAACCTAAATGTTACCATCTTGGAGTGCTCATGTGTCCAAAATCGTGCAAAGGTGCAACCAATTAATTTATACGATTCGTAAATCTTTCCAAAATCCGAACATGGGTACTTTTCTCAAGATTTACAATGCATATGGGGGATGGGGAGGCATCCATCTTGAGTTTGTTATAATCATATGGTTCCTGTATTAAAGCAGGCAGTTGGAGTGTGTCCAGAGATGTACTATTAAACTTCCCATTTAATTTAAACAACTGCCCTATGAAACCCGCCTTATGCGTGGTGATCTTATAATGACATACACGGTTCTTCATGACAAAATCCAATGTACAGATGAAATCTTCATTCGCAACATGGATGTGAGAGGTCATGATTTGAAGTTAAAGAAGAAACATTTATACACCCGTACTAGACAGCATTTTTTATTGAATCGTATTTTTGACATGTGGAACTCATTACCAAATTATGTGATTTCAGCACCTTCGATTAATTCCTTCAAACATAGACTTGATAATTATTGGCACTCGACCTATGCGTAGACTTCTTTTTGTATATTTTTTGTTGTTGTTTATTTTTATTCTTGTTTTATTTGATTTATCTCATAATAAAGCAAATAAAATTTCATAATCATGTTTTGATTTAATTTTGTAACTGAGTGAAATAAGCTTAGGCTTCCACTCTATCCACAAATACAGGGTTAACTATGACTTAGTACAAATATTTTAAGAGGGGATAGGGAAAAATAAGAATTAACGGAATCACCCTTCAAAAAAATTCCAAACTTATTTATAAAGCCACAAAAAATTTGTTTTGATATTATTTTAAATCCTTATTTAACGCCGCCAATGCTTGTTGGTTGCATACTCTACAAGCATGCAACAGTCGCTCATTAGTCAGTATCGCTGTCATGTCATAATTGAATTCCTGTGTTTACGTTGTAATTTTGTGTTCTTCTTCAGTTTTTAGTGCCTTATTTTAATTTTTAATCGTTTTATAGTTATTAAATAAAGATATTTGTGTTGGGTGCAGATACTTTCCCACAATATAGTTCGCCGGTTTGGTTTTCTAGGTTATCGGACAAAACTGCCGCGGTTACATTAAAACGTCTATTATTCCTTTCGTTCGATTTTGTTATAATAAATAGGCATCTAATCTATCTAATTGTACCTACGGGAAGTGTCTTTTATTGGTAGTGAGTGGCTGTAATGAGTGAATATATAGTTCTACCAGTTTATAACGAAATAATGGAAAACGAATACAAAATACTGGAGCTAAGTGGATTAACTGTTACCTATCTATCAGGTATTATTACTATTAAGAATGTTAATTTTCGTTTCTACATTTCGAAATGCTGCAAAAAACGACGATGGTTGTAGATATTGTTGACAGATGTAAGTTTTATCTATGGATCTAAGTCATCTCAGTCGGTTCTTATCATAGGCGCCGACTTTCAGTAGGAAAAAAGGGTTTTGCCTCATTTTTTAAATAACAAGCTAAAATTCTGGAATAATTTTGTTATTCTTCTGCCCATTGTATTTCGAAACTAAAGTCCGGTGACCAATATTTAACTGTTGGTAGGTCTGAATGAAGTTTGACACCTGCAGCGCTGCCTACAGACTCTTTAGGAAACTAATGCAGTGTTGGTTTGATTCAGTAATTGTTTGCCAGTTGGTGGGAGCAGATCGCAACGGCCAAGACAATCGTAGAGTTGTGAAGTGTGTGTTATGGATTTTTGTTGGCAAAGAGATCTTCAGCTGCTGAAACTCATCGTGAGTTATGCCTAGTGTATGGTCAATATTTACAGCGGACGTATACTGTGAAACGCTACCCAAACTGAGATGTGCAATCCAAAAATTAACAGCAGGGAAACTGTCTCCTGGTCCTGGCATAATCCTCCTTCACAACAACGCATGCCTTCACACAGTTGCCAAAACCAAGAAGATTAAAGATTTTCGTTGGGAACTTTTTGATCACGCTCCATACAGTTCCTGCCTTGCAACAAAACGACTATTTCCTCTTCTTGCATTTGAAAAAAGTTCTGGGTGGGACAATTTCAAAATGACGATGAACTCAAGATTGGCAGGCGGCAGACTACTATGCAGAGGGGTTAAAGAAGCTGGTTACAGAATGTGCATAGATGTAGATATTGATTATGTGGAAAAGTAAAGTAGATATGTAGTAAAATATTACTGTCAATAAAAACTTATTTTCATGAGCTTATTTGGTTTTATTACCAAACGGATCTTATTTTTGGAATACACTTCGTATAAGAAACAGATCCACTAGCCAATAACATAAAAATATACAGAGTGTACAGAATTTTTTCAACACACATGCAATATTCACTTGTTTAGATCCGATATAAAACTAACGTTTCCTTCTATATTCAACATTATTTTTTATTTTAAAAAATAATAATCAATGCAAAATATATAGAAAATATGTAATTTTACAAATATTTAAAAATCTGTTTTATAGGCATAAATTTTTCCCAGTACATTTCCTTTACTATTCTACCAAAGTTTACAGAATGTTATTTTTTACTCGGCGTGGCACTTTGGGAAACTTTTAAGAAGTGATCCCCAATGTTTCCCGCACAATCCGATGTGTGAACAGGCAGGGAGTATCGATACATGTTTGACACATGGCCAAGTGAAGCAACTTATATGCAGTAAACGTTTGTTCTATACTCGCGTCAAGAATTCAGACGTCTTACGTCACGGCTGACGTTACACATTTGTTTTAATTGTCAACGTAATTTTCGATATTTGGTTGCGTTAAAAACAATCAATTTTTGCAGTTTAGTGCAAAATATAATGCAAACTTGTAGTGTAGTATATAGTTTTATTATTATCAGTTGCAGTTTCTTAAATATTTTGATGAAAATATAAGGAATTATTCATTTGTTCGTATGACGTAAGACGTCTGAATTCGTGTCGCGAGTATACCAATATCAAGATTTCCGATGAATGTACAAATTTGAAAAAATTATAGGTACCTTATAATTACTTTAACACAAAAATTAAAACATTACTAATATACTTACTTTTCTTCTTTATTTAGTATAGAAACATTCACATTTCCTAAAATTATTTTTAAATAAATACCATTAGGTTTAGGTAAAGTTTGCTCTATTTCATACAACTGTGCCTTCCTCTTCATAATATTAGTTTTTAATTCTGTTAATTTCTCTTTTTCTACATTATGTTTTCCTAATCTAAAAAACAATAATAAATGATATATAGTAAATGAAATTCCACAACATTCCTCATAGTCAAGTACACTGGAAATGGATAAACATAATGGAATAGCCATATGAGTACCTAATCCATTAGTTATAAAGAGTGATGCGTTTTTTAATGGCTCACCATTGGCATCTCGGAAATCATAAAATATACAGAGTGCCTCAAATTAGAAAAAAGTTGCACTTTTTGATTACCATTATGGTAAACCCATAGACCTTATAAATCATGGACGCACCCAAAACCGGTTTCTGCCTATACAAATCGTTGATGCTCAGATGTATGCGACAGAGATAGAGCTAGTCCGGGCAAAAACCCACAGACCATTGGCCGAAAAAAACAAAAACCGTAAATGACAGACGTATGACATTTACGGTGACAGACCGACTCCACCATAGTTATTAGAGTTTTTAAAAACTATTGCTAATAAACACACTAAACACAACTAAATCACAAAAGGCACACAAATTATTAACAATATTAACAGGAAAGGTTTTGTCAGGTTATGTTTATATATTTTTCTGTCATAGAACATCTGTTTTTGCCCGGACTAGCTTCATCTCTCTTGTACACATCAGGACACCGGACCTCTCTTTCTAGGGCCGGTCCATGATTTATAAGGTCTATGGGTAAACCAAACAAATCCAAGATATCTGCTGCCCTTGATAAAATATTGTGAAAAAACTGTAAAAAGCGATTTATTATTTCTCAACAGCAAGAGCCCCTAGCCCGTTCGCTTCAGGGGAAGGAGGGGGGTTAAAAGGTTCCCTTTTTTGTTTTTCCCTTATAACTCGAAAACGGTGTATCGTAGCAAAAAATTCTTTATATGAAATTGAGAGCCTACATTTTTTAACAAACATTTTTTGTCAAAATTCTCCTAGTAACTTCTTGGCCGTTTGCTTTACATAAAAGAGAATGTTTTAGAGCGATAAATGTTATTCGAGAATAGAAATACATATTCTAATGTATCTGCAATGGGTCAGAAGTTACAGCAATTATTTGCTGTTTGCCATTTCACTTGGCTTTATTGAATGAGAATGGTTTGAGGAAATTCCTTACTTTACAATTGTTTAAACCAATCAGGATATCTACCAAACTTTTATTTGATTGATGAAGACTTTCTTAAAGTCATCTAGCAAAGATAATCCCCAGTTTCCACAATTTGTGAAACATACGTCAAGACCCACTATCCAGGCAGAAGGTGTACCATTGTTTTTGATGGACATAGTAGCTCTCCCAATAGCACATAACAGGAACTTCAATCTGGAAACTGAAATGTCAGTAACTCACTGATTTCAGTGAATTATTTCTCTTCAACCACCTGAACAAAGATAGGCTGAGCAACCTGTTGAGCTTTAAACTCCAGTAAAACAGCATCACAACATATCAATCATCACATGATGCTGACATGTTAATTGTAAGCACATCTATTGACCAGTAGTAAGGGAAGACACCGAACTCGATGTGCTACTTACAGCAAAAACGTCACCTAACTACAACATTCAGTTCATAGAAGCTGGCAGAGGAAAAGTACAAACCAACATTTACTCTACACATCAAATGCCACAGTTGGGACATTTTGTTCTTACACATATTGACTAGCTGTGATTCTACTAGCACACCATTCCAGAAGTGTAAACTTGTTTTCGTAAAAATTTACCAAAAACATCCTGACATACAAAAAGCAGCTGAAGTGTTCCACAATCCCTTCTCCTAGTATGCTAATGTTGAGAAAGCTGTGTGAATATGCATGCTGAAATGGTACAGTGTCTCTGAAAAAATAAACTCTGTTAACACCTTCAGGTATGATTCATTTTGAAATCGGCACTAAATATAAAAAAATATAAGTTTTCGCATTACTTCCACCCAGCGGGGGGGCAGCTTAGAGCACTCAGTTACATTCCACCAGCTCTTGCTGGGAAACCAACTACCTCTATATATAGTATACACTATTTATATATAATTGCACAATATATTAGCTTATAAACTCTGTAATAACGAAGATAATGAATTCTCTTGAATTTTAGGGAGTTCTCTTAAAAAATCAGTACTTTTAACCAAAAAATTCAAATTGCTGTAACTTTTGACCCATTGGAGATAAATTAGTATATGTACATACATTCTTAAACAAAATTTATCGCTTCAAAACATTCCCTCATCGAACTTATGTGTAAAACAAACGACCAAGGAGTAGAAATGTGACAAAATTTTTTTTTTCTCTAATTATCAACATTTCGGAGCGATATCGCGGAAACGGTACATTGTAGCAAAAAAATTTTTGAAAATTTTATAATCCCTCAATTTTATGTAAAGAATTTTTCGCTACGACACACCGTTTCCGAGTTGTAAGGGAAAAACCAAAAAAGGGACCGGTTTACGTCCTAAGTACCCCCAACATATTCCTGCATCAAAAAATTTTCCCTCCATCAATGCACGCTACATCCCTTTTTCAGTCATTCATTGACTAGCCTAATAAGAATAAACGAGAAATACATTTTCTACTGTATTAGAAAGGTATTTTAAGCTAATATAAATCAAATCTCCTGCAATTCCTATCAAAGAAGTCATATGTATGCTCTCTGGGTGTAATTCAACGCTGGTTGGGGCTTTAGTTCACAGAGTAGTTAGTTTCACACAATATTATTAATACCTAAAAATATATAAAAATAGATTTTCACTTATAATACCACTAGAGCTTCAATTATTATTGGAAATTTTTTCGAGCACACGAATATTTTGAAAATTTTCTAAAAAATATTCGTGTGCAAGAAAAAATTTACAGTTTTTAATTGAAGCTAGAGTGGTATTCGGTAAGAAAATTTCACAATGAAGTGTACTTATTAAATTATGATAGAATAAATTTGAAGTTAAATATAAATGTCATTTTATTTATAAATGTCAAAAAATTTCCAGTGTAATTTCATGCTTCTTACCCCAAGAGAAAAATTTCCGGAAATTTTCTTAGTTGCTATAGTAACGCTACAAAATACAGGCCTTTAATTGGCTGAAAAATACTATTGTGAAATTTTCGTTGAAATAAAATTTCTATGACCACTAGTTTCGGTTATGCAACATTCAATTGTTTTTTCTCTTATGGATACCATATTGGATCTTGACCTCTTTCTGTTGAGAAATAATGACACTAGATGACATTTTCTAAAATCAATATTTTCACAATACTTCAGCAATAAACGCAGAGATCTTGGATCTGTTTGGTTTATCTTAATCACCATCAAATTGCACAACCTTTTTCTAATTTGAGAACCCTGAATATTTTACGGCTTCCGAGATCCCAACGGTAAGCCATGATACACAGACCACCCTGTATAAGCTTCACTATCAAACAAGTCAAAGTATGACTTCACTTTTGGAAACAAATTTTGACATTTGTAGACCATTCAGATCCAGAGGGCATAGCAATCAACATTCTCAGATCTGACAAATCAGAGCTGTGTTTTTTTGCACCACGACTTTGAATCATGATTGACGAATCAGATCCAAATATTGCAATCCAATCTGTGATGCAAAAGAACACGTATTTTTCAGAGTCAAACTATATCTTGTAATCTGCAAAATCAAACAATACATACACAGCACAAATATTATTTATGCCCTTTTTATTTATATAGTTAATCTGTGTAGATATTTATGCTGCGCTAATTAGTATTTAATTGTGAAACTCCTGAAACGTTAGTCGGACCGACCACAGAAAACCTGTGTTCTGGATCGGATCCTGATTTAATAAAAATGATCACAGAAATTTTACGATCCAGAGGGGTAGAGGGAAAACGGAACACGATCTTTAAATCCGGATCTAATTTTATCGAAAAAACAACATTTGATTAAAACTGACTTGTTCGATCCAATCATCTACGTCAAAAAAACACGGCTCAGGTATTCATTATTATTGTTTATATATTTATTATTAATAGATCTGAAGGTAACAATCGCAATGGAAGGGTTCCGACAGCTTACAATGTTAAAAGTAGTAGGTAAAATCAATAATTAGAACCTTCTTGTCACTAAAGCTAATAAAGTTCAAGCACACAAAAAAACTGGTTTTTTTTTGTTGTTTTCTAAATACTAAATAATATTTGTACATATACTCGTAGAGAAAGAACACGTTCTTTCTGAATTGAGTACCACATTATTGTAGCTTGTCAGTTTTGTTTGTCATAAAATATACAGGACATCAAAAAATTTCAACGTCAAGTTGGCCTTTGTGAAAAAATTTAATTAAAAAACAATATAATTTTCTATAAAAAATAAATTTCTTTCTCTAACATTATTAAATAACTATTTTGTCATTATATACATATATGTGCATATTATCAATATTCTAACAAATTTACTCATTTTTTGGAACTGGTTTCTTTGCCCGCTTTGTTAAAGATTTTTTAAAACATTTTTCTTAGTAAACTACTAGATACTAAATAAATTTGTAATAACAGTATTTAATTCGCATAAAAATGAATATTGCTAGGTTATTTCTGTTTTCTTTTTTTTTTCCACACATAGAATTTATAGCATCATATGGCTATGCAGGAGACATTTGCACTAGTGTCAATATTCTTGATCTGCACCAAAGGGTGTTTCAAATAACATTTGATACAAGCGTGGTTGAGCGATTCACACTTGCTTAGTGCTGTTTTATATGTGAATGTTATTGTTTACTAGTTCCAAATCATGGCTTTCTCTATCGAGTTCAATGTTCGCCTCACCATGCCACAAAGCAACTTGGCAAATGCTTGTATCCAGATTTTGAATCTAACAATGAGTCAAACATTATATTCAATGTTACTTCCAACAGATTTTAGGCGTTTACATTTTTTTACAAACTACAAAGTAAATCTAATAAATGTAAACACAAATAAAACTATTGACAATAAATATAAATGTAAAAACAAGTGCTGAATGTGACATCCAACATTTGAGGCAACATTTTTTGTTGGTGTCTGCAAGCAAATAAATCAGTTATTTTTTATTTAATGAGAATCAAGTAATACCTAAAAATAATTATTACATTATTGAGTACCTACTTAAAATTCGTAGACAGCAAATTCAGTTTCTGCGCTCAAGGTGCCACAGGTTAAAAACATACAAGTTAAATTTATCACATTTGTTAAAAATTTAGGCAATACAAAAAAACATCTGTAATATGAACCACAAATCGTGAATAGCAAAACTACTGAACTTACTCTTTAATGCCTTTGGAAATAACGCCAATTCTATAACGCTGATGGGATATATGGTCGACACATTTTTTTTGTATACTGGCGAGTTCTTCCAATTGCTGAAGATATCTCTTGTTATCAACCTATAAAATTTCTTTATTAAATGATTTATTAGTTTTACATTCCAACTAACCTCCAACTGTTTAAAATCTGACGTTAATTCATCCCATTCTTCTAAAATTTGTTCTGTCATTTTAATTTAAATATAAATTACAAATAGAATTTTCAGTACGTACAGTACAAATTTTATTGCGGGGAAAAAGGACCTCTCAATCTCAAAAATATATTTTTTGGCATATAAACTTCGTTTACAATACATACAACATAGAACCACCATAGAACATAGAACCCATAGAACTGTGAAGAATAGAACCACTGAAATGTAATTTTATAGATGGCTCGAATACACTAAAAGCTGCGCGAATGGATTATTCATTATCAGCGCCATATTTTGTTTTGTGCCTCTAACAATGGCGGAGCAGTAGGGGATTAGCTTTAGCTTAGCTTAGCAATTAGTGAATTGAAATGAAATTGAATTGTGGATATGAAGAATTATTTTGTGCTATATGCTGATTAATTTTACAGTCCCTTATAAAACATGACATGTTCCAACAATAACACCCACAAAAATACACAAAGAATAACACTAACGAGATACAGGACAAAAGAAGAAACCACACTGTACACCAATGACGTGTTTACAAATAAAATAATGGGAAATTAAGAACACAATTTATATCGTACGTGCAGATGGTTCTCTCTTGCACCCACATACATAACCAATGAAGTATGTCTTTACTGAGTTTTATGTGCCTCCTTTTGTCTGCTCCTAGGTTTGGTACCTTTATTTTGATGCGCAATGGACTAAACGCATTCCATATCGTACATTTCAGTGGATAGAACAAAGAACAAAACATCCAATCGAACAAAAGTGGCTTTTCAATTGTCATGGAAGTGTTTTTCCTTGTTCTGTTCTGCTTTTTAACTGCTGCTGAATTATGCAATTGGAACGCGTCGTTTTGGCCGTTGTAACTTAAAACGTGCTTAAAGTAATTATTATAATTTTTTCTAGAGCCTTAATGTCAATAAGACTTTCATATAAAGGATATATACTTACCATAACAAAGATATCTATTGTAATGAATTGTAAATGGTCTAATAAATAATAAAAATATATTACAACAACCTCATTGTTTGAAATGGGGCATAAAACTCCACAAAAATTGGTAAAGCACCATGGGGCAGGCCAATTAAACGACGACCAATCCCACTCGAACGGTGCATGTCGATCATTTGGGAGCATTTGTTAAGAGTGTCCGGGGATGCTCCTACATCCTAATGGCGGTGAATGGTTTTACTAAATTTGTAATAGCGAAACCTTGTAAGACTTTAAAGACGTCTGAGGCGATTCAGCAACTTGGCGAGGTTTTCGGCGAGTTCGGATATCCGCGGCGTGTGATTACCGACCAAGGTAAAGCGTTTAAAAGCAAGGATTTTAAGGCGTTTCTGGTGGATAGGGGAACTAAGCAGGTGCTGAAGGCCGTGGCGACCCCTAGGGCAAATGAGCAGGTGAAAAGACCCAATAGAACTATCGTAGAGACGTTATCCTCTACAGCGGAGGCGGAAGGACGTTGGGGCGATGCTTTGCCTGATGTTGTCTGTGGCCTTAATAATACAGTCAACACGAATACATGCTTTGCTCCTGCGAGCGAGCTAGCTAGCGACTCACAAACCGGTGTAGGTTTTAAGGATACGGAGAATAGGCCTTAGATCATGGCGGATGACCAAAGGTACACGGCGAAGGAGGAAGTACCTGGCGTCGAAACAAATGATCAGACTATCAGCGCGGCGGGCGAACCTGATACAGGTGAGATCAGAGAAACGACACCGAACCGAAGCAGCGGGGTGGCGATCTTGCGCATGCTTCAATCCCGGCGGACGTCCTTCGGCGAAGCGGAACTGTCAATAGGCGCAGTGAAAGGCTACTACGGCGGAAATTCATTACTGAACAAACAAATTCGAGCGGTAGTACTCAATCTAAGGCGAGAGTGAACCCGGCGGCTGAATTATCACTTGAGGACGGTGATCCAACAGATTTCGGTGATGGCCAAGTGCATAAACACAGAGCTAAAGCGTTGGCTAATATAAATAGGCGGGGCGTAATGAATAATAATCTATTCCAAAGCCAAAAACCACACACTGGACATTTGCAAACCGGTTGAAAATCAAATCTGACAGTTTAGAAGGCGCTAAATACAATAACGACAGTGAGCAGTTCAACAAGGTATCTAGAGAAGAAATATTTTTGAATCTTTTGGTCTATCTCGTACAACGTTAGCTAACACCAGAAATAACAATTGCTTAGATAACATTTTTACTAATATTTCATCTGTAAACTATAGAATCAGTATAATTAACACCTTATTGTCTGATCATTCCGGGATACATTTTTCAACAGATAATTATGTAACTGAAAACAAAAAAATTATAAATTATCGACCTCTAACAAAAAACGGACTAATTCAATTGAATGATTATTTGCGTAAGCAGAACTGGAACTTTATATTCAATAAAAATGTCAATGTCGATAATGCATTTCAGGTTTTTGTTGATATTATTTCTGAGGCAATCGATTTTTGCCTTCCCGTAAAAACTAAATTAATTAACAACAATCAATACCAAAGGATTAATTGGTTCACTGATGAACTTCGAGCTATGAGAAACCATTTACAATTCCTACAAGAAATTGACAAGTCGCATCCATCGGAGGATAGTAGGGCACAAGTCAGATCTTACAAGTATCGTTATGTCAACGAATTGCGTAATAAAAAAAAGCTGGCTCATGACAACTATATAGCTGCTCATAACAATCAAACTCAGGCCATGTGGAATATTATAAATAAGAACAAAACAAAAGCTAATAAACCATCTGACAAAATTCTATCTGATGAATTTAACGCATATTTTGTAAATGTTGCCACAAATATTGTTGATAAACTTCCAACTTGTAACGTGTTATATACGGATTACATGAACTATTTCACAAATAATGTATTCAACTTCTCCAACGTTTCAATAGAAACGATAAAGTCAACAATTACTAACTTAAAAATAAAAAATCAAAGGATGTTTATGACATGTGTACGGAAATAATAAAAACAATAGAACCTGCAATTTTAGTACCTCTAACAGCTTTAATTAATATTTGTATCTCTCAAAACATATTTCCAAATTGTTTAAAAATTGCCAAAGTAGTTCCAATATACAAAAAAGGAAATTACAATGATCCTTCAAACTACAGGCCTATTTCCGTTATTCCATATTTTGCAAAGATTTTTGAAAATGTGTTGAAGACTCAGATAGTCGATTATTTTGAAAGAGAAAATCTTTTCAACACTAATCAATTTGGTTTCAGAAATAATTTTTCAACAACTCTAGCTATAGAGAAGTTGACTGGTGTCATTAGTTCTGGCTTCGAAGAAAGACAATTTTTATGTTCAGAATTTTTAGATCTTACGAAAGCGTTTGACTGCGTATCTTACGAAATTCTTATAAATAAACTACATTATTATGGTTTTACAACCCAAAGTATTGATCTAATAACAGCGTATCTTACCAACAGACAACAATATGTAATCCATAATAATAACAAATCTACTTATCTTACACTCAGTGCAGGAGTACCTCAAGGATCTGTACTTGGGCCTGTGCTGTTCCTGATTTATGTGAATGATTTGTCGTGTTGTATTGATGACTCTCTATTGACTATACAATTTGCGGATGACACTAATTTCACTTGTCAAGGTTCTGAACTGAATGAGTTACTTGATAGGACTAAGCAAGCGGAATTGATGATACAAGAATGGTTCCTTTCAAATCATCTAAGCCTAAATATATCAAAAACAGAAACTATGATATTTAGCCTCCGGGATGTTGGCAATTTCGAAAATCCGGAATCTGTCAAATTTCTGGGAGTACATTTAGACCCTAAGTTATTATGGAATCACCATACAACTCATATTTGCCATAAAATTTCACTCATTTTTACTTGCTGCGTAATTTGACTCATCTAGTATCTCTACCAACTTTGATTACAGCATACCATGGCCTTATTCATTCAGTTTTATCTTATGCTATCCTTATCTGGGGCCATGCTACTTCAGCTTCTAGTGTATTTGGTTTACAGAGGAAAGCTATAAGAATAATATCAGGACTCAAATTCAGAGATGACTGCAGACAGCAATTTGTTATGTTGAAAATTTTAACATTTCCTTGTGTCTATATATTACAATGTTTGCTATATGTAAAGAGCCACATCGAACTGTACCCAGCTCGTAGTGAAACCCATTGTCATTATACTAGATACAGAGACATGCTTCATAATTCGTACCTGAGGCTTAGTAGAACGCGAAATGGAACAGCATATTGGGGTATTAAATTTTATAATGCTTTACCAGATGAAACAAAAAAATTAAATTTTAATTGTTTCAAACACAAAGTAAAACAGTTTGTGTTAATCAATGCTTTTATAGCATAGATGAATTTCTAAATACAAAATGTCATAAATGTATGTTACATGTTTCCAGCCTGTTCTTGTTTTTACTTATATGTATTTGTATCTCAATTAAGTATTCATAATACAATTTTATTCACTTAACATCATTATATGTATGTATGTGACTATATGTAAGTATGTATGTGTATTTTACATTTTTAACTTTGTATTATTTAAATTTTACCCAACATTTTGTTTTATTATATGTGTTTTTTAAACTACTGTATTAGGGGAAATTAAGTCCCACTCTGTCTTTTTTCTCTCTTCTTTCATCTTTTTTGACTTGTGTAAATACTTTTGTATATATAGCACCAATAAACTGAACTGAACTGAACTGAACTGACGACGAGCAGCTAAGGACAATCACCGACTAGAAAACAAAACTGAGTATAGGAAGGTAAACTAGTAGACTTTTTAGTGTTTTACAAGACTTATTTAAGGGACATTAAACCAGGGGTATAAAAAAAATTTATATTTACGAATGATAATGTTAATTATAGAATTTAAGTTAGAGCAGGTTACGTAGGGTAATTTAAGAAAATTTAAAAAAATAATAATAGATTTAAGATCCATCTAATATAAAAAAAATTCTTACCTTTTTATTAAAAAAGAAACAAAATTAATATTGTCACAGAATTTGCCCCAGGCACACCCAATTCGACGACTGTGGTAGCACGAAATGCTAAGATTATCCCGATCTCCCCTACGCGATTCTGGTAAACAAACAAATAATGCCATGGATCGATACACAAAAACAACACTGAATCGTCCTTGAGAGAAAGGTTTCTCATACTTACAATAAATTTAATTAAATTGTTTTAAACAGAGAAAATATAAAGAATATTATAGTGTCTAAAGCAATAAAAAAAATTAAAAATAAATAAAAAACAAATATAATTCAAGAACTGTGTTAACAATAATTGGGAGTAAAAGTGTTATGCTTCAGACTGGCGCTTTAGAAAATTAAGGTGTGAACTAATTCTGAGCTATCCGGAAAATACACATTACACTCATTAAATTTCACATTACAATATATATATAGTTCAGCTGGTTGTCGACTGAATGAATTGATATCTAGAGTTGACGACGTATGATTATCAAAACGTAAAATTAGACACATATTTCAGAAGAAATTTATCATTTTAAAGAAACAAAATTGAAAATAAAATAAGAAAAATTAATTTTACCTTTGATATATATTTATTGTATATTATATTTTGTTTATTGATACGATAGTTATATGTTTTGAGACAATGTTTTTCTCGATAGCTTTCTTTGTAGAGGTGCGGAAGCCATAAACTACACAACTTCATACTTCATAAGGAACACAACTTGTAGAAATATAAGTTGTTGTTCTAAACTGTACGTGGAATTAATTCATGCTTCGAAACTATTTTTTATATGTGTCTAGTGGTGAATTTGATATTGTGTTTCTGAGAAAATGTGTTAAATGGTGAATTGTTTCCAAGTGATTATGAAGTCTACCGATGTGACCAAAATTTTGCGTGGGCTGGCAAGTGGTAGAGAAAAATTCTTCTAGGGCTAAAGAACTCTATAAAATCTGATGCTGCTGATATTATTCTTGATGGAGGAGATATATTCTTCGAATTACTTGAACATATACGTTATTATGCATACTAGAATTTATATGATAGAAAATCATTTTCAATTAACAGTTCTATGAACTTTTTTCTTGCAATTAGCTTAGTCATTTATTAAATGTACCTGACAGATTACTGAATTTATTGTCATCAAATATTAAATGTGAAGTGCTGTATGATAACGCGCCTATGTTGCATCCAGCACTTTTAATAAATTTTGTTGAATTTTTTGTAAAAGATCCAATACTGTTACCAAATGTTAATTGTGAATGCTATAACTAGGCTATAACTTAAAAAAAGCTAATTTTCCATTGCTATATAATTCAATTTTGCATACGAACTGGTTATTTTTAATGGAACTGAATGACTGAGTTTTATATTAAATTATATCAAATTTTTTACATACATATACCCCTTTACAATTCCTTCAAGCGCAAGTATCCCTACTGGTATAATTCTGAAATTATAACTAACATTAAGAAGAAAGCCAAACTATATGAAACAATAAAAAAAACTGGCATCTCTCTATTGTAGACAAGCATACGCAGAGTACCACTGCAGGACGCCTATAATTAGCACCACAACCTTAAGGCCCGGCGCAAAATGAGACGCAGCTTGGTGAGGTGACGCAGCGTGAGTCAAGGCGAGTTTTTGTGAATCTAAGTAATAATACGAGGGTTTTTTACTGTTTAAGAAAGGTATTTTAAGCTAATATGTATCAGTGGTTAGTAAATATATTAAATTTTTTAGATAATTATTGAATAGAGTTTTGTCTGTGGATGTTCATTAGCATACCTAGATGTTTGGTATCAGAGAACATACATATGACTTCATTGATAGGAATTGTAGGAGATTTGATACATATTAGCTTAAAATACCTTTCTTAAACAGTAAAAAATGTTACAAAAGCTAATAATAAGGAATATATGGGTAGATATTGTGGGTGTAATTCAACGCAGGTTGGGGCTTTTGTCCACTGAGTAGTTAGTTTCACACAATATTGTTAATACCTAAAAATATAGGAAAAAAAAAACTATGCATAAAAGGTAAAATTTTTTTTATTAATTTTTATTTATTTTAGTAGGTTGTTATGATATTCATTGACAGTTAATCAGTTTGACGTTGTCGATATTTCATTTTGACATTCAATTTCAAATAATTTTAATTTATTGGTATAATCATCTTTATAGTTAGATATTTGACTCAAGTTAAAGGAGGCCACCTGATGAAGCGATCCTTATAAAACGTAGAAATAAGTGAGATCTCAATTATTGTGGTTGAATTTCGAGTTCCCACTCCAGAGGTTAGTAAATATATTAAATTTTTTAGATAATTATTGAATAGAGTTTTGTCTGTGGATGTTCATTAGCATACCTAGATGTTTGGTATCAGAGAACATACATATGACTTCATTGATAGGAATTGTAGGAGATTTGATACATATTAGCTTAAAATACCTTTCTTAAACAGTAAAAAATGTTACAAAAGCTAATAATAAGGAATATATGGGTAGATATTGTGGGTGTAATTCAACGCAGGTTGGGGCTTTTGAGTCCACTGAGTAGTTAGTTTCACACAATATTGTTAATACCTAAAAATATAGGAAAAAAAAAAAAATACGAGGGTTGTCCGTAAATGAAAGTCTCCAATGTTTTTTCAAATAGTAAACATCATTTTATTGCAAAAGTAAGTACATACTCTGAAAGATTGGACTTTTAGCGATTTTTCAACGTAGTCCCCGTCACGATCAATGCATTTTTGGAGTCGTTCTGGGAGCTTTTTCATACCCGTGTCGTACCATTATCCCCAGATTAGCGCAGGTATCTACGGCTGCCTTCAGCTCTTCGTCGCTGGAGAATTTCATTTCTCCTAAGTGTTGTTTCAGGTTGGGAAACAAATAGTAGTCACTAAGGGCCAAATCAGGGATGTAAGGAGGATGGTCTATGATTTCCACAAGCAAATGCTCCTCAACTTTTGTCACTGACTCGTCCGAAACTAATGTACGCCTGCGGCCGGCCTCGTCATGCACGTTTGTACGACCGGCTGCAAACCCTCTACACCACATTTTTTATGTCCATACACTTTTCTCCATACACATCGGTCAACTGACGAGGAAGGGGTGACCCCTTAAACCACAGAAATCTAATCACCGAACGCAATTCACACTTGGCGGGAGCGTCGATTTTTCCTTCCTTCGTTAACAGCTGCTAAGGCAAGACTCCAAGACTAACCGCAACAGCGAGATAGTGACCAGCCAGATTAGTGGTGGGGGAAGCAAGGAACACGGTCCTGTTGTCAGATTTAAGCTAGGGGAGCTTGTTGGAGACCTTAATTTACGGACAACCCTCGTAGTTATTGGGCATTGCGTCACGGCGCGTGTTTGAAAACATGGAAGAAAAATTTAAAAATTGTCACTAAATTCTTTAGTTAAGGCAAATTCTCCATGAGTTTTTATTAATACTCATCTGGGTAATACAAGATGCCATTTCGGACTCAAATTCGTCTTCTGAATCAGATTCAGAACTAAATTGAGAATTAATGAGTGCAGTGGCAGTTGCCATTTTTCAGTAATATGGCTTGCCTGCAAAGTGAAAATTGCAATCGTATTTGCGCGGTACCCGCGCAACAGTTTCCTCCCGCATAAAACTCCCCGTGACTCACGCTGCCTCACTTCACCAAGCTGCGTCTCATTTTGCGCCGGGCCTAACAGAGTGGAACAACAGTTATGCAACAAATATGCTAATGAACAATTCCACATACATTATGTGGAAGAGAAGATCAACATATTAAATTGCCTTTTGTTTTAGTATATATAGTTAACAATACGTTTATTTAGGTAGACCTAATACCTACTTCTAATACGATGACACTCCAGTATGTCGTGGAAAAGGAGGAAATACAACCAAAAAATTGTAGTAATGCAACACTTACTATATACAGGGTGTCTTCATTAGCATACCTATATGTTTTGGTATCAGAGAACATACATATGACTTCATTGATAGGAATTGTAGGAGATTTGATTTATATTAGCTTAAAATATCTTTCTAATTCAGTAAAAAATGTTACAAAAGCTAATAATAAGGAATATATGGGTAGATATTGTGGTATGTATGCTCTCTGGGTGTAATTCAATGCTGGTTGGGGCTTTTGTTCACAGAATAGTTAAGCTGGATTCAGAGTGCATATGCCATATGCGATAACCGTAGGCCGTATGACTTAATTTGTAGTGGGCGCATTTATAATACACATAACATAATCCGTACGCAAGCGCGAGGTGAAGAACTAAACAAAAACTTAAATATATATGTTAAACATTCAATTTCTTGTCTGTCTGTTTTTTATTATAGGTGAATATTTGACATATATGTAGTAAATATACGATAAAAACGTAAAAACAAATTACTGAACACAAAACAGAATCTCTTCCATAATCCAGTTCTGTATCGAAATTATATCCGAATTTCTTCGATTATGCACGATTTTAACCGATTCCGTAGCGACAAACATAAGAAATAAAAATGAACCATTTCTTTACGGCATACGGATATATTACGGTGTCTATGAATGGTTATATGTATTTCCCTATACTTTCTAATACGTGTTATGGTTATAGCATACTGCTTATGTTATGTGTACTATTAATCCAGCTTTAGTTTCACACATAATACTTAAACATAAGTTTTTAAATGATGCTATAATGCGCGTTTTGATTACATTTATTTTTTAATTTTTTCGGAATAATATTTATTTTATTGAAACTTAAAACAATACACCGACAGATTATGTTGCTGACCATGATAATGTTGCTGACCATAACAATGTTGCTGATGACAGAAATTTATTTAGACTTTTTATATTTTCTGCATCAAAACCATAGAACATAAAGTGACAAATCAACAGTCATAAACCACTAAACACAAATAACAACTGACAATGCTGTACTTTGTTCCAGGTTTATTGGTTGTTGTCTTCTTAATTTAATTGAATTAATAAATTCTGGGTGCATCCGTACCGTTGCTTCGTTTTCGATACAAAAATACCCAATTTGAAGGTAAATTTGAAAATGTTACCCAAATTCCCAAAATTAAAAATTCTAGAAGGAAATACCCAAAAATTGGGGAATTACCCAGCGGTTGGCAACACTGACAGACGTATACGTGCCGAAGAGGTAGCCGAAACTTCCTAATGCACAGAACAGAAGAAATTGATAAAAGACTTAACCGAACAGAAGGAGCAATACTCGTAGATTAAAGTAATAATCATCGTTTCTGAATAATATCATTCCGTGATCACTTACTCATTTTTGAAACTCGAATCTTACGTGAAAGTTACACGTTCTATGTATATGTTTTATGTTGTTTCTAGTCTTTGAGTTTTTCGTGTTTGAGGTTCTGTCTTGATTCTGTGATTCTGATTTTGTTTCTATAATTCCGTGTTCCGTGTTTTCACAAATTGATTGCAAGTTGTATGGTGTTTTAAGAGGATTTTAAAATACTTTTTTGTTTGAAGTCAAAGTCGATTCCAAACTTTTTAAAAAATGTCGGCTGCAGGATCCGCTGTAAAATTGTCGTTACCTGGACCATTAAAAGTTGTAGGAAAAAAACATATAGAAATCGCTTCTCAATGGTGAGACCATAATTCTAACAAAACATTATATAATAATCTAAAGGCCGTATGACATGGTATAAAATTGTATATTCTGCATAGAATTATATAAGCAATTTTTTATATATTTAGTACTAATAAAAAATTATTGTTATTATAACCAGTAAATTAAGCAAGCATAGGAAAGATATGGAAAAGATGCACTGGAGGTTATATTATTGTTCACATAAAAATGTATTCAGAATTTTATATAAATAGAACATGTTTTAATTTTCAGTTTTATATGTAGAAAATTGTACATTTTGCTTGTATGATACGGCACAAACCACTTTAATTATATCAAATAAAAAACTATTTTAAATGTTACACCGTGTCATACAGCCTTAAGATTATATTTTTATGTTACTTTTTTTATTGCTTGCGTCGTTAATTGTTCTTGTTATTTATTATAGGATTGGATCTGCTATAACCTTTGGAGCTACTGCAGGAATAGCTACGTGTTATGCTACTGACTGGAAAACTGTACTTCAATATTTGCCCTATTATAATGGAAAATTTAAAGAGGAAGAATAAAATACATTTGTAGAATACTAAGTAGTGGAAAATATTTGTGATTAAGTTTTTATTTATAAAGTATATGTATTATACAAACATATCTAGAATCTTTTACTGTTTAAAATTATTCTGTTCGGATTCGTAATTATGCATGCACATAATTGTTATTAATACTACAAAGCTAAAATATGTAGACTTGATAGCAGGTAAAACGTACAGGGTTATGAGTTTTTGTTTGGTAACAAGAAATTGAAAATCAAAATACTTTGCTGGAAGATCGCTTAACACAATGGGTGATATGAACATGTATATACCTAAATAGGATTTTAAATTTTACAGAGCACCATGAATTCTGCATCAAGATATCCTGTTTATTCGAAATATTTAATTATAGAGTACACAGTATAGCCAGTGCTAAGACTGTCGGAAGCAATTTCCTCTTTAATTTTGAGTGGAGCTTGAAAGTATATACAGAAATTGAGTGGACGTTTTTATATGATTTTGAGCTTTTACTTATATTTATTCAGATTTCAAATCACCGTATCTCAGTCAATTAAAATTTAGGGCATATACTTATGTGTAATACAATATACATATTTTTAATTGAAACTTGCTTTTGCAATATATCTTCAAACTATGGAAATTAGGGAACGCTAGGTATTCTGCCCAGAAGTTATCTCAAATAGTGTTTGTAGAAAACTTTCAAATACCTAACAAATGTATACCTAAACTTTAAATCTATCTACATATAAGATTGAAGTTGGTGCATATTAAAACAAAAATATAGGGAAGAAAACTTGCAGAGGCAGTAAGTAGTTACATAATACATAAAAGAAAGTAGTTTTAGATAAAACAATGATCCCTAAAAAGCAATAGGTATAATATCTGATAAAAAAAAGTCATTACAAAAACTATTTGAGGGTAATTAATAGTAACTTTTAACAATTTCTCAAATAAATATTTGTTTATAGCTAAAAAGTTCTAACTAATTTGTAAATTATGGAATACAAATTACTATACTTTTTAACATACTATCCCTTATAATTAAACTATTTGAAATTCATATATACATTGTAACCTCTACTGTAACATGTGCTTGGGGTGTGTTGTTATTTTTTATCACAAACCTAGAAAAAATATTGACTGTGCCACTGTCATATTGCCGGCGACCGCTAATTCGTGTCTGCCCTAAAAGGTCCAGAATCACTAAAACTTGGTTTTTCTGCCAATTTACGTTGGTTGTTTTGTAGCGTGAAGTAATTTGTTTACTGTGATTGGTCACATTCTTTAATGCCATTTAAAATGACAGCACTGAAATATACGATATGGAATGCGTCAAGTCCCATTGCGCATCCAAATAAAGGTATGTACCAGCCCTAGGAGCAGACAAAAAGAGGCACACGAAACTCAGCAAAGACATACTTCATTGGTTATGTATGTGGGTGAGAGAGAGGCAACCATCTGCACGTACAATATGAATTGTGTTCTTAATTTCCCATTATTTTGTTTGTAAACACGTCATTGGCGTACAGTGTGGCTTCTTCTTTTATCTTGTATCTCAGTGTTATTCTTTGTGTATTTTTGTGGGTGTTATTGTTGGAACATGTCATGTTTTATAAGGGACTGTAAAATTAACCAGCATATAGCACGAAATAATTCTTCATATTCAGAATTCAATTCCATTTCAATTCACAATCAGCTAAGCCCCTACTGCTCCGCCATTGCTAGAGGCACAAAACAAAATATGGCGCTGATCATAAATAATCCATTCGCGCAGCTTTTAGCGCATTCCAGTCATCATAATATAAAATTACATTTCAGTGTACTCACCCTTGAGGGCGAACTATGAATACGGGCCTAAGTCAAATTATTGATGCACTACATCTTCTGATGCACTATACTAATTCCGTAAATGTTTTCGTTAGTTGTTCTTCATAATTATTATTAATAACATATTCCTCTTCAGATGAACTACCTGTTGAAGATAATAAGTTATCTAGAAGAATTACAAAAAAAATCTTCTACTACCGCCATTTTTAACTTGCACATGTAAATCGAACACAGAAGTTGGATACAGTGTGAACTCAGTGCAAAAGTTGGCAAAAGTGCATACGAGTATTAATCTAAATCGTCATACGGTACTCACCTTCTGATATATCTCCTGCACTGGGACTCCGTGACATATAGAATTCTACAAATCGAAATGTTTCTATGCAGTTGGTACTGAACATGATATGATAGTATTCTATTTTGTGAGGTATTGAGCATAAGCAATAAATATCATATTTCTATAATTTCTTATCATGTTAGCATATTAACTATCCCTTTATCTATTTAAGAAAGATCGTGTTTTGCTAAATACTCTGAAAACATAATAAAAAACGATATATAATTATATTTTGTTTATGCTCAATACGTCACAAAATAGAATACTATCATATGTTCATTATCAACTGCATAGAAACATTTTGATTTGTAGAATTCTATATGACACGGAGTTCCAGGGCTGCCTCCTGTCCATGCCACTGAAATGTACGATGTGGAATGCTCTTAGCTCCACTGCGCATCCATATAAAGTAACAAACCTAGGAGCAGACAAAAGGAGACACATAAAACTGAACAAAGAAATACTTCATTATGTATGTGGGTACTGGGTGCGAGAGTGACAACCATCTGCATGTATGATCAGGGACCCGGACCTAAATGTAATAACGGTACCGGTCCGGTTACGGTTCAGTAAGAAAAGTACTATTTCGGTTCGGTTACGGTCCACTAGTTGATATTTCGGTCCGGTTCTGACTAGCTTTTTCGGTCCAAAGGGTTCTTATCGGTTTTTCCTTGTGATCCTTGTGAAATTCCTATGATCGCTTTTGATTTTTTTTTCATTTAATTATGCATATGTAAAATTCTACTAGCAAAACTTAAGTACAATAATTTATTAAGTTGCTCCACGAGTATGGCATTAAAATATTTTATTTTTTTCATATATTTTCAGGTATTAACAATATTGTGTAAAACTAACTACTCAGTGGACAAAAGCCCCAACCTGCGTTGAATTACACCCACAATATCTACCCATATATTCCTTATTATTAGTAGCTTTTGTAACAGTAAAAAGAAATAGTTTATGTGCTATATATATAAAATCATTTTGGAAAGGCGAAGTGGGCAATAAAACATTGGTGAGACGACATGTATACATTAATACATTTATTTCATTTCAATACCTGCTTGTGACAAAGTAGAATTTGCCGACAGCTACCCCACAGCTACCACCGACTTGTACATTAGTCCATTGAAATGTTACATTTGGGGTTGCATTTTTTAGAGGACGCAATTTTATTGTTTAGATGTGAGGGGGGGGTCAAAAAAGGTTAACTTGAAGTTTGTGGGGTCACAAACCTCGAGGTTTGGCCGCCATCTTGGAAAAGGAGGTGAAATTGTTTTTAGCATTTATCAGGTAAATTATTGGTCATACAAAAATTTTCAAAAACATTTTTTATTGCAAATTGAATCCTCTACAATTTTAGTCCAGTAACTTTTTATTGTAAAATCAAAAATAACAAAGATATTAAAGAAAAACAATCAAAATTTTTGGACAAATAATTTTCTTTTAGACGCCATAATTTATTTATTTCTTATTTAAAAAAATGACATCAGACCATTTTTGTAGAGTTCAATGAAGAATTTTTATTATATACTTTTTTTAATATATTCATTTGTTTGGGTTTTACAGCGCTGTGAAGTAAACACTAATTTTCCCTCCTGATAAGTATACATTTATATCAATGATATGGCATAGTTTTTAATTATTTTTATAATAATGTTTTTTATTATAGACATTGTTATGCTCTGATGTCATTTTTCTTAAATAAAAAATAAATCAGAATTTTGATTGTTTTTCTTTAATATCTCTTATTTTTAATTTTACAACAAAAAGTTACTAGACTAAAATTGTAGAGGATTCAATTTGCAATAAAATATGTGTTTAAACAAATTTTGTATGACCAATAGTTTACCTGATAAATGCTAAAAACCATTAATCCCCTTTTTCCAAGATGGCGACCCCACAAACTTCAAGTTAAGCTTTTTTTGACTCCCCCCTCACATCTAAACAATAAAATTGCGTTCTCTAAAAAATGCCCACTAAAGCCAAAATAATGTAACATTTCAATGGACTACATGTCCTAGATAAAATTGGTACATGTCATAAGCAGGTATAAGTTGAAATGAAATAAATATATACATAGATTTATAAAAAATAAAGACTCTCTAAGCACTTGTCGGTAGATAAATCCATAGAAACATAACAACAATGGAAGCTTAAGAAATACAGAAATTAACCCAAAAAACCGTTTTAATTTTTTCCGGTTCGGGTTCGACACTTGGAATAAGCTAAAACATGACATATGTGTTCAGTTTCGGTTTCGGTCCACAAAAAAATTACGGTTCTGGTCCGGTTTTCTGTCCAAAAACGGCACGGTCCGGGTCTCTGTGTATGATATGAACTGCTCACAAAGTATAAACTAGATAGAGTTGAATCTCTAGGATCGAGTTTGTATAAAAGTTTCAGCGCTCCTGGTGGATGGACCGTAAACTATTTTTTTATATTTTAGCTCTTCATTTGAGGATATTTCATTTAATAGAATAATATACATTATCAGCAAGATATAATGTTTTGTACATACTATACGTACTACCTACCTAACAATAATTATAAAATATTTAATAAATTATTTATTTTTAAACAAGAACTTACATAATATGGTACACAATATTGGTACTTATAGTATAGTATCATCTTATTTTTAATACAAATATTTACAATAATCTTCATTTTCTTGGTTCTTCTAATGTTCTTCAGAATTCATTTCAGTAATAAGCCCCACAGAATTATGTATAATAAGTTAATATCTTAAATAAATAGACTTGTCAAAACCAAAAACAGTCACAGCATATTCATAATTTCATAATTAAAACGTTGCTAAGCTACAAGTAAGTTAAACCTCAGTAAGTAACCAATAAATATACACTACATTTACTTAAAGTACTACAGCAGCGCTTGCAGTGGATGGACTTGTCCCTAAACAATTTTCATATGTTATAGTAATCAAGATACCCCTCTATCTAGTTTATACTTTGTGGAACTGCTTTCTTAATTTCCAATTATTTTGTTTGTAAATACGTCATTGGCGTACACTGTGGTTACCCAATACATTCTTTTATCATGTATTTCGTTAGTGTTATTCATTGTGTATTTTTGTAGGTGTTATTGTTGGAACATGTCATGTTTTATAAAGGACTGTAAAATTAACCAGCATATAGCACCAAATAATTCTTCATATCCAGAATTCAATTTCATTTCAATTAACAATTAGCTGAATCTTTATCGCTCCGCCATTGCTAAGAGACAAAAAACAAATAAGAATGGCGCTGACGACGAGTAATCCATTCGCGCAGCTTGATGAGTTTCCAGTTTCCAGTCATCATGTCATTATAAATTTTATTTTAGTGGTCCATGCTTCTGTTGTCATCTGTCCGTCATCTGTCACATCTGTCAGAAGTCAGAAGACAAATAATTTTATTGTACAAATTTATTACAGCTGTAAGCTGTAAATATAATATTACTTACAAATTAATGTAAGATATCAGTTTTATTTAAATACTGTTATAAAATTTGTATTTGTACTTGTTAAGTAAGTATTAATTATTATTATTTTACGTCCATATATACTTTAATAAAACATTAAATTTAAGCACCATGTCCGAATCGGTGGAAAAACACATGGAGTCTATGACCGAAGAAATTGAGGAAATGAGGAGAATAAAATTGTTTTCTGTAGAAGAAACTAGGTTAGTATCATCTAACTAAATACTGTTGAATATTGAATGCAAAATATTAAGATGCTTGAAATTGTTGGCCTTTTGCACTCGGTGAGACTATTATAGTGATTGTTATTTGAATAAATTTATCGATATGATTCCATTCAATACATGCAGTGTATTATATTTACATATAAAAGGTATAGGTATATGATTTACGAATCATAATAATCAAATTAATAAAATAAAAGTTTCTTCATTTCTATTGATGAACATTTATATAATACCTAATTTATGTTAATATAAATGTGACAATAAAAATGAAGGTTATTTTAAGTTCATTAAAATCATACAAATACAAATTTATATATTAATAAAATATAATTTGAATAATAAAGTTAAAATTCAAAATAGTACAAATAATAGTGCAAATAATTATTAGGTAGTACATATATTTTAAATTTCAATAATAAATTTACTCAAAATTACATATTATTTTTTGGACTCGAATGTTTTTGTTGCAAACTGTAGATACTGTTTTTTGGTCTAGTTGGTTTTGGTCAAACTTAATCTGTGTCCATAACGACTTGTAAATAGATTCATTTGTTTTATTTAACATTGCAACTGAAAATTATTTATAGTGTTATCAAAATTGTTAAGTATTAAATATTTTTAAGTAGAATTATTTAAGATTATGTATCTATTTTAGAGCAATACTTAAAAAGAGAAAACATTTTGAATACAAGATAAATGGAGTTGCAAAAAATCTACAAGACTATAAAGACTATATTCAATATGAGAAGATTCTTCTTAGAGACATTAAAGTGAGAAGAAACAAATATCGAGTGGCTGATAGGAAGAATGGTATTGAATATAAAATTCTGAAAAGGATTAAATACTTGTATGAAATAGCACTTCAGAGATTTTCAAATGATTTTACATTATGCTTGTCTTATTTTAAATTTTGTAAAGAATCCAACTACAATAGGCCTGCTTCTCTCGTTATACAAAATATGATTAAGGTAGGTATGTTATATATTTAAATTAATCTCTTTCCATATCATTATTAGAAAATTTAATTTACATTATAGGTTTTCTTAGTTTTTATAAAAACAGTTTTTACTTGACTAACCAATATTATACAGTGGAGTTAGGTTATAACAACACAACAATAAAATCGTGCTGTATTAAATGATCAGGATACATACTCTATAAAGAAAATAAAAATTTTGTATGGGCAAAACTAGTCGGTTACTAAGAACAGAGCTGTTATCAAACTTCATTGCATTTAATATTCTTTACGAGGATTTTATATTGCATAAGCAATTATCGAGGCAGTTATCTAGCACATTGTTGTAAGGTCTGAATCATATTTGTCTAATCAATGTCAATATACTCTATTACGTACTCCATAGGGATTTTTGCGGAGACAAATAATAATAATAATAAATGATTTTATTTGCAATATTTTAACCCATGTAAAATAATACAATCATACAAAAAAAGTAAAGTCAAAAACATTGCAAAAGGCAGAGTTCAAGCGTAAACCTGCTCTTCCACTCAACCGCTACATATTAATAGAACAAAAATTTAGTTAAGGTATGTCTAACAAGCAACATCTACAGACATGTAAAAGCAAAATATATGCATATGTAACACACATTACAGCAAAAAAAAAACTTTGAACTATTTAAATACAAATTGTTTAGAAAATTATGACAATGTACAAAGATTAAAAAATTAAGAAATGTTTATCGGACAACATAGATCTTTTAATATTAGCCTTAAATGATGGCAAATTATATGTTTTAATATTTTCTGGAACTTTGTTATAATATTTAGTTATTAGATAAGTAAAACAACAACGAAATAAAGATGTTTTATAGGATGGCATAAATAATATATTTTTGAACCTAACATTTATATTGTGAATATCAGTTCTATAACGTATTTTCTCGTGTAGGTAGGGTGGTGTTTTAAAAAGTAGAATTTTATGAAACAGGCAGCAGCTGTGGAGAATTTGTCTTTTGAAAAATTTTTAACCAGCCAATTTCTTCAATTTGAGATGAAATATGTTGACACTTGTTAACATTACATATAAATCTAGCACAAGTTTTCTGAATTTTTTGCAAACAGGCTTGATCATATTTTTTTAAGAAAGGAAAATAAACTACATCACAATAATTTAAATGTGGCAACACCAGAGCTTCGCATAATATAATTCTATTCTCTTTATTAAGTGATTCTCTATTTGCATATATATCAATTTTAGAGAACTTATGGATCTTTTAATAATCACATTAACTTGTTCAACAAATTTCAAGGAGGAGTCCATGGCTAAGCCTAAATTTTTTTGCAACGTCGGTAGGTTGTAATTGATCATTAGATAATTTAATGTCAATAATATCTTTACACCGATTTCTAGCAACCTGTCTCCCAAACAGCATTATTTTAGATGATGGATTGATAAGAAAGACAAAATTTATTTGAAATGTTTAAAAGATTATTTAGATCATCTGTTATCTTCTGTTTTGCCAGATGTATTGCATTTTCTTCAAAAGAATAATAAAGTTGTGTGTCATCAGCATAAAAATGTGATTTACAATGAGATAGAACTTTTTCAAATTAGGAAGTGTAAATTGTGAAAAATAATGGACCCAAAACAAAACCTTCTGGCACTCCGCAGTTAACTACTTGTTGACGAGAATATTCATTGTTATACAGAACACACTGCTTCCTCTGAGCTAGGTAATTCTCAATTAAAGACACAGATTTGTTATTAAAGCCAATGTAATGTAACATAGCAAGAAGCAGTGAATGATTAATTCTATCAAAAGCTTTACTATAGTCTAATAGGATTAAGGCTGTTAACTTGTTATTATCAGTAGCTCTTACTATATCATCTGTTACTTGCAAAAGTGCTGTAGCACAGCTGTAATTCGGACGAAAGCCTGATTGACATGTTGGTAAAATTTTATATTCATCTAAATGAGATCTAATTTGTTTGCAAGCGGATTTCTCAAATAATTTTGATAATGTAGGTAAGATACTTATCGGTCTAAGATCTGTGAAATCAGAAATGTCATTTACTTTCGGTAAAGGGAAAAATATTAGCAATTTTCCATTGGCTAGGAAATACACTCTTATCAAAACAAAAATTTATTATATGAGTAAGCATTGGTAATATAATAGGGCAAAGTCTTAATAACATTCGTAAACTAATTCCATCCGAACCTACAGCATTTGATTTAATTGAAAGGAGGTTTAAGTATATTTCATTTTCTGTAATCAGCTGAAATCTAAATTCACCTACACCATGTTTAACTAAACTCGAATAAAAATTTATAGACGCTACATCTACTGCAAAATCAGACTTACAAGAATCGATAAAATAATCATTAATCTTATTCACATCAGCAATATTATCTGGAAGAACTGTTGTTTTACTTTTGCTATGTATATTTAGATTTTTTAGCTCATTCCACATAGAATTCTTACCTTTCACACGAATTTTATATTCTAAATATGATTTTTTTTCTTGTTTAATGGCTCTATTAGTTTCATTGCGTAGGGATTTGTAATATTCCCAATAACCAATATTTTTTGTTTTTTTAAATTTAACTAACGCCTTATCTCTTAATTTAATCATAAACTTAATATTGTTAGTGAGCCAAGGTGCTCTTGGTTTACTAATTAAAACAGTTTTAATTGGAGCAAACAAATCATAAATATTATTCAAAGCATTATTCAATATATCAATTTTAGTATCAATGTTATTACAACGAAAAAATTTCAATCTAACAGAAAAAATGTGAATACATTCAGAACATAAACTGAGTATGTTAGGATTTTATCAATGCACATCCATGTGCAAAATTAAATTTGCGAACAACAAGTACTGAAATATTATTTAAAACTAATCAGAGTACCATAACCGTATACTTACTACCATTTAACATCTACAGATGACATCTTACGACACAGCATAACGAAACCAGCAAAATGACTCAACTGTCGGTACTTTGATCTATTTCAGACAGGCGCGTTTAGCGGCACGGGTGCTTGCCGTTTCCTATCTTTCTCTCACATTTAGCAGGGCTGTATTTAACAAATATTTAATACAAACAAGACCATGAGTCTTGTTGTTTGCAAAGGTTTAATTAAACATATTTTAATTACGTTCCTTTACATAAAATGCATTAGAATGCAAATACAAATAATTTATAATAATAATAAAACAAGTTACCTACTATTAATTATTTTATTTTCAGTTATGTCTCTAAATTATTGTTTTCTGGTTGTATTAACAACTTTGAAATTTCTACTTACACATTTTATTGTATAATATAAACCTAGCATATAAATGATATATTTACAGTTAAAATGTTTACAAGGATGTACAAAATGTAAAGATTTAAATAATGTAACAAAACTTTTTCACAACATTGTTTTGAGCAGAAAATATCTCAAAATTCACTTGGAAAAGGATCTCCATGGTTGTTATGAATTTAACGAAATTATTATGAGGCATATATAGATTTCCAAACGATCCAAAATTAATGTGCAAATGTCTGAACATAGTAGAAAGGCAAAGGGGCGCAGCTATTCCAAAAATTTCAAAAATATTTGTCACTATACAGGGTGTCCGGTAAGTACCTCCTAATCTCTCGGGAGTGTATAGGGGAGGTCAAAATAAAACTAGTCCTTCCTATAATTTTTTTTCCTAATGTGCCCCCTAACGGAGTTATGGGGGGTCAAAGGGGTACATAGAAATTAACGTTTAGGGTTATAACTTTGAAACCACCCTGTATATTTTAATAAAATTTTCGTACGTTGTATTACACACGGAGCTCTACGATTTGATGCTAAAATCAACTTATTGCTATTATCAGGTGTCCAGAAACGGACTGGCTCTATCACAATTTTTCTCAAAATTTTGACAGAAGTGATATTATCAAACTGAAAATATTATTATTAGATACTCTGAAGGTTTTTCTTTAAAAATGGTACTCTTTATTTATTTCGAAAAATGAACGGTTTCGAGATAAATCGGTTTTGAAAAAAATTGGTAACAAATACAACAATTTAAATTTATTTTTTTACAATAAAATCATTCCCGCTAGTGCCAGCCTACAGATTCACCATAAACATTTACTGGTGGTGAATTAAGGGAATGAATAATGCTGTTTCTTGTAAAATCAACATCTATGATCAAAATACATCTACAAATTATTATTGCTCTTGTCTCCATGGAGTTCTTTTCTATTGTTTTCGTTGTTAGACCCTGTTGATTTTAAAGTACTTGTCAAAGTCGCTTTACAGAATAAAAATTCTATTTTATTGTGGTATTTGTTTTAAGCCGTTAGAAATAACATTTAAAAATGGAAGAATATTCCTGTGCAGAATATGCTGATATGCACCTAATTTATGGGGAAGCGTTATGCAACTCCGTGGAGGCAAGAAGGCTTTATGATGACAGGTTTCCGGGTCGACATTTGCCGAGTCCAAAAACTTTTGAAAGAGTTGATCGTAGTTTAAGAAAAACAGGTAAAAAAAAAAATAGTGAAAAACGTTAGTGAAACTAATTTCTTCCGAATCCTTTATTTAGGAAGCTTTTTGCCACGCCGTGGTGAAGCAGGAGCCCCGAGGAGAGTACGGACCCTCATGTAGAGGAACATATTGGAAGACGTTGCTAATAATCCTTCAAATAGCATAAGGGCTGTACATGAAACTCTGAAAGAACAATTGCTTTACCCGTACCACATCCAAAAAGTACATGCTATGTCTCCAGATGATTATCCAAAAAGACTTCAATACGCCCATTGGTTTTGACAGCATCATATTCGGAATCATAATTTTGGTACATCTATTTTGTTCACCGATGAAGCAGGTTTTACAAGAGACGACATAATTAATTCAAACTCGCTACCAACAAGGTTTTATGGTGAATGTGTGGGCTGGAATTATCGGGAATCATTTGATTGGTCCATTTATTCTGGAGCAAAGACTTAATGGTACTCTTTATTTGCAATTTTTAGAGGAAAATCTAAATATTTTGTTAGAAGAAGTGCCCCTTCAAATAAGAACTGAAATGTGGTACATGCATGACGGTGCACCACCCCACTTTGATCGTTTAGTACGTCAACATCTGACGAATGTTTTTGGTGATCGATGGATAGATCGAGGCGGACCTGTATTATGGCCACCTAGGTCGCCCGATATAAACCCATTAGACTTTTTTCTGTGGGGTCATTTAAAAAATAAATTTTAATTGTTGTATTTGTTACCAATTTTTTTCAAAACCGATTTACCTCGCAAACCGTTCATTTTTTCGAAATAAATAAAGAGTACCATTTTTAAAGAAAAACCTTCAGAGTATCTAATAATAATATTTTCAGTTTGATAAAATTACTTCTGTCAAAAAAATTGTGAGAGGGCCAGTCCGTTTCTGGACACCTGATAATAGCAAAAAGTTGATTTTAGCATCAAATCGTAGAGCTCTATGTGTAATACAACGTACGAAAATTTTGTTAAAATATACAGGGTGGTTTCAAAGTTATAACCCTAAACGTTAATTTCTAGGTACCCCTTTGACCCCCCATAACTCCGTTAGGGGGCACATTAGGAAAAAAAATTATAGGAAGGACTAGTTTTATTTTGACCTCCCCTATACACTCCCGAGAGATTAGGAGGTACTTACCGGACACCCTGTATATTCTCGGTCCCAAATTGTATAAAAGGAAACTTGTTAAATTATTTTGTTTACTTAGTGCGTCAACTTTACAGTCATTTATAAAGCATATCAAAATTGCCCCTGAAGTTAATGACGTTCTCAAAATTTTAGAAAAGAAATTTGAAAATTTTAATCATATAAATAAATTGTATATGGTCTGTGTAGACGAAATTAGTCCGAAAGTAATTTTATTTTATACAAGAGACATTGATAAAATTTGTGGATTTGAGGATGCCAATTTTCTATTTAATGGCAGCATCGTGTATGAATCTTTATATTAGATTTAAAGTGCTTCATTTAGAAGTAAAAGAAACGAGGAAACGAGGAAGGTCCCTAAGGCCGGTTTTCGGCCCCCCACAATTTTGTCTAAAAATTTTTTTTTTGTCGACTAGACCTTATATGTAGTCGATTGGACCACAAATGAACCCTCCAAATCACTCCCTCCCCTTGTATCCTCCCTTTATAGAGGGTAATTTTATTACCTGAAACAAGTAATTATAGCCTAAGGAGGACGCCCTATTAAAAAAAGTTCTAGATAAAAGTTGTTAGGCCCATAAAGGCGCATCAAATGGCACCCCCGACTTCAGCCCCACCCCTCAAGACAAGAAAATGAAATGGTAACATACTTTTTTTGTTGCAGATTTGGATTCCTGGGACAAAAATAGGTCCGTTTTAGGCATCTCCCCCTCTCCACTATCAAGTAATAAAAAAAAATAAGTAAAAAAACCCAAACCACAAACCCCCAAATCCCAAACCCCCTAACCACAAACCCCAAAATCCCAAACCCCCAAATCTCAAACCCAAAATCCCAAACTACAAACCCACGATTTGGGGTTTGGTATTAGGGGGATTTGGGGGTTTGTGGTTTGGGTTTTCCTAAAACGGACCTATTTTTGTCCGAGGAATCCAAATCTGCAACAAAAAAACTATGTTATCATTTCATTTTCTTGTCCCCCCCGCCCCGCGGAGGGGGGAGGGCTGGGGCTGAAGTTGGGGGTGCCATTTGATGCGCCTTTATGGGCCGAACAACTTTTATCTAGAACTTTTCCTAATAGGGCGTCCTCCTCAGGCTATAATTACTTGTCTCAGGTAATAAAATTACCCTCTATAAAGGGGGGATACTAAGGAGAGGGAGTGTTTTGGAGGGATCATTTGTGGTCCAATCGACTACATATAAGGTCTAGTCGACAATAAAAAAAATAAAAAAATTTTTTAGACAAAATTGTGGGGGGCTGAAAACCCGCCTTAGGGACCCTCCTCCTTTGTCAGGAACATCAGCAACCTATTTGACCCTTTAAATTTCTCGAGTCAATTTGGAAAACCATAATTTCATCCATATTCACAAGTGACGAAATCGATCTCTTTAGAACCTATTTCCATATGTTTCAGAAATCACAAATAATTGATTCAAAAGCAAAAGATATAACATCTACAATAAAATGTATTACTGGGTGGAAAATAACAATATTAGGTTTTTCATTAAATTAGGAGAATTAGCTAAAAATGAAGGTATGAAATTTTTATGACCTAGAAACATTAAACAGGACTGTTTAAAAATTGTTTTGGGGCAATACGCCAGCGTCACAAAAGGCATTTTCTCGAACAACAGAAAGATACTGAATACGTCTCTGATATCTTACTTTCTCTCCCAACGAAAGTTCGCTTATACTGACAGTTACATGGTGCTCCACATGCTGAGAAAGCTGCGCTCCATATCCTGCGCGTCTGAAACTATTTGCCCGAGTACATTTGCTGGTTTCGTTATGCTGTGCTTACGACATCTGTAGGCCACTATTGCAAGGTGCACTCACGGCGATATATTTTTAAACTTCTTGCGTTGTTGTGTAATTAAATTCTGTTAATACTAATAATAGCAACAACATTAACAGTAATCGATGATGTTTGCATAAAATAATTAGTAATATTTTAAACTATAACATCCCAAGATGTTTACAGTGTTCTGTAAAAATGACCCTTAGATTATAACGAACTTCGCATTTTCTGCATGGTTTGGAGCAAGGAAAGTATGCAACTAGCAATGCAGTATTCATAACCTAGAAGTTACTTTAAATCAGCTAAATGACTAATTTTAAGCTTGCTATAATAGTAATTAAATAAAATATTTTATGTCAGTTATGTTAGTGGATAATTATGATGAATCTTCAAGGAGTGAAAATGTAGTTTTGGCAGTGTGCAACGAAAGAACGAAGAACAAATACAAAATACTGTAGCTAACCCGATTAGCTGTTATTTATCAGGTACTTAGACATTATTATTAATAAAAACGTTTATTTTCGTCGTTTCTACACTTGACAACGTTGAAAAACCGCCGACTTTCCGTAGGAAAAGAGGGTTTTGCCCCATTTTTTAAACATCGAGCTAGAATTCCGAAATAATTTTTTTTATTGTCTTTTAAACCTCCCTGAGCACGTGGTTAAAATTTTTGTACTTAGTCATAGTTAACCCTGTATAGTACTAGGCGCATTTAAAAAGTGAGAGTGACTCGATTATAAATAGCGATTGTAATAGTGATGTTGATTAGTTTGCATATGTGCATTAATACTAATTGATTTGTTGGTTATTTGTTGGCACATGTACATTAATATTAACTGGTCTATTGGCCATTTGTTGCTTTTTTCTATTAACATTTTAAAATATGCAAATTAAAGGGTTGTTATTTGCATAATGAGAGTCAGTATGATACACATTTTGGTTGCTATCCTGTACAAATGGTTTAACTTTCACAGATCTGTCACAAATATTTTTTCTTTTAGTACATTATGTATGTAATGACCATGTGAAATATACGAAATGTCCCTATGCATTATACTTATCATGTTTAAAGGCTGGGTCTCATTGGGACATTTTTGTGGAGCCAACTACTAGAAGCCAGTAAAGTTGACCTGAAATTTCTGGTCATGATCAAAAAGTTGCCATTTGTCTTCAACTTAACTACTGGAAATTTTAGTTTGCTCTTTTGTGTTTAGTTAAAAGCCACATAACAAATGGAAGCAACAAATGTCCTAATGTGTGCTGCAATTTTACTGTAGGTGCAACTCTTTATGAGGTTAAGTTTCCGTTTTATTAGCAAATAGGTACTATATTTACTAAAAATATTGTTTTAATGTTTTTTATTGTAATAGTGTTAATATGTAGGTATTATTGAGATACAACCGAGGATACAACATTACAGTTGCAATTTGAATATAGCAATCATGTCTAAATGAGCAAGTGGACAAATCTTTTCTACGTATCTACTTTCTAACTCAATAGATCGTTTTTTGTCAGTTTCTATATTATACTTTTAAAATAATGTGCAAAATAGAAATGATTCCATTTCAGATTGTTAACTTGCTTCTCAAATTTGAATCAATAAACTGTCTAGTGTGATCAACAACTTACATGGACAACTTTAAAAGCTTCCACTAGTTGACTCCATTAAAATGTCCCTGTGGGACCCCGGCATAACGATGATGTATTACAGGCTATCATTACATGATCGTCGCTTAATATACAGTGCATTGTAATGAATGTAACAATCCTACCAGTTGAGAAATGTGATCAATGATTAGTTTTTTTACAAGAGAACTTAAATAGGCAATTTGCATATTTTTTTATTTTATTATCAAAATATTATTCAGTTCATTTTATCAGTGGTTCCCAACCGGTGGGTCGCGACCCACAAAGGGGTCGCCTCAACTATTCTGGGGGGTCGTCAGTTGTAGGTTTTAAAAATCAAAATTCTATTTTAAATTTAAAGGTAGGTGATAACTAATAAAACGTTAATATAATTTATTACTGTATGTGTGTGTGTCTGGTGCTTGGCAACACACGAGATATTTTGAGGGCTGACGCAATGCGCATGCATTTTATGCAATCCGACTGAAGCAAAGCAACTAGTCGCGTTACTCGCGTTCGGTCGGAGACTCCGGGGGACCGGGAGTAGTCTGACAGGATAGTTTGCAGTGACCGCGCACTCCGTTTCCACTCGAAGAAACGTGTAAGAGAGAGAAGACGGACAGCCTGACGCTTCGTCGAGCTGAAGTAAAAACTTTTATATAAATAGGTACTTATACTTAATATTAAACAAAAATTTTTAGTCATTTTCATTTTCTTAAAATTATTTTGAGGCATGCACGTTATTTTCCAGACATCCACGTAATGGAGAAAAAACTTAAATATTCGGAGAACTATTTGAAATTTGGATTTTCGACTGTTATTAATAACGGCGTAGAGAAGCCACAGTGTGTTTTATGCAATGCTGTTCTTAGTGCTGAATCTATGAAACCGTCAAAGCTCAAACGCCATTTACAAACAAAACATTGCAAACATATGACAAAAAATTTGGACTTTTTTAAACGACACGAGAGTGCGTTGAAACAACAAAAGTTGGATTTTACTGGGACGTTTCAACAACAAAACTAAGCTGTCGTTCAGGCATCATATGAAATTGCTCTGGAAGTTGCAAAAAATAAAAAAACCCATACAATTACAGAAACTCTCATCAAACCCTGTTTATTAAAGACGGTTAAACTAATTCTTGGAGAGGCGAGTGAGATTAAAATTCGTAATATATACTTGTCCAACAACACAATTCAGAGACGCATTTCAGACATGTCCATAGATGTGATAGAACAAATTGTCTCTGAAATAAAATCATCTCCTCTCTTCTCGTTTCAACTTGACGAGTCCACCGACATTAGTTCATGTTCCCAGTTACTCGTTTTTGTTAGATATAGTCACTTGGATGACATTAAGAAAGAGTTTTTGTTTTGCAAACCACTAAAAACGACTACAAAAGGCGAATACGTCATGGAGATTATAAGTTCGTTCTTTCAAAGTAATAACTTACAGTGGAAAAACCTGTGTGGAGTGTGCACTGATGGAGCACCAGCCACGCTTGGATCAAGGTCGGGCTTTCACGCGAAAGTTAAAGAATTTGCACTCCAAGCAAAAGGTGTGCACTGTATAGTTCACCGATTTGCCCTTGCTACAAAGACCAAAACCTTTGCAAGAAGTGCTCGATTCTTTAGTGATAATAATTGTCAACTATATAAAATCTAGTGCTCTTAATACTTGTCTGTTCATGGAACTGTACAAAAACATGAACTCTGATCATGAAGTTCTTTTTTTCTACACTTTCGTTTGTTGGTTATGCAAAGGAAATGTTGTTGGCCGAGTTTTTGAGTTGAAAAACGAAATTAATCAGTTTTTAGAAATGAAAGGAAAACATGAATTTGTGGCATTTTTTAATGATGAGACTTGGATCCAAAGAGTAGCTTATTTAACTGACATCTTAGGTCAGCTAAATTTAAAATTGCAGGGTAAAGAAACCCACATTATTCACTTCCGACATAATAACCAAGCGTTCTTATTAAAACTGCAAAACTGGCGACGTAAAGTAAATAGTGGTACCTTTGTTATGTTTGAAAACCTTTGCACTAAACTCCATAGCGCGTGACATATTTTAAGAAAAATCATTAATTCAATTTTGGTGTGCTATGCGTCATTCATACCCAAAAATGTCCATGCTTTCCTTTCGAATATTGGTGCCATTTGCATCTACTTATCTCTGCGAAAGTGGATTTTCTACTCTTCTGCATATCAAGACAAAAGCCAGGAATAAGCTGTATACAGGGTGAGTCAGTCATAATGTCATTAATTTTAACCACGTATTCGGGAGGCCTAATAAAGGCAGAAAATAAAAAACAAAATAATTTTTTACTCGACCTTTAAAAAAATAAATAAATCACCCTATAAAAATCAGTAACACGACGCTCCTGGTACGCTACGAACTTTCTGATGGCGCACCCGACGAAAATCTATTGCCGTATTAACCATGGATGCCACATTTACATACATAATATCGTCTAACACATTAGCGTGTTATTCAAATTTACCTCCATTTAGCACTCTGCATTTCCCGCATTTCTTCCCCCTCAAATTTGTAGATCATGCCACACATTTGGAGGCCGGATGGAGAGAATACAAGCAGTAAGCAGTAGTTTGTTTATTTGGGTCTAACCTCACGTATTTGGCGTAAATTCACAACGCATAATTTTACATATTCCGAATATGTGGAAATGGTAGTGTTATACGGAGAATGTTTACGAAATGCGACTGAATTTTATTAATAAAGTGCTATGGACGGATAAATGCAGTTTTACTTGAAATGTGGGCTGTAAACAGGTTAGTATCATACTACTTAAAAACAATACATTTCTAGGCTAGATGTATGTAACTACAAATTGTACATCTGGTTATGCGGTTAATTGTACTTACGAGTAATACTAAAAATATATTTATTTGTAAAACGTAGTGAAAACGTAATATCAAAATTATTAAACTGTAATAACCTAACATTCGAAAACATTTATTTATTATCTACATTTGTTTTTATTAACAAATAAATCAATATTTAAGGAAAATTCATTCATGTATCTAGATTTAAAAAAATAATTTTACTCCTTGTCGTTAAATAACAGTACAAAAACTAGGTAACTAGGTTATTGACCTAATAATACGGCAGGTCAAGGTCAAGATTAACTCTCGATAACTTAGATCAGCGGCGTGTCATTTCGGTCTTGGACAGTTTTCTGTCGACAACACGATGGTTTTTTATTAAGTACTTAGTATTTAAACACGAAACACTTCAGCTTCTCAATAATTTACCCATTGGGTATAGGTTTTTTATGTAATGTACGTAAATGGTTTATTACTCTGTTTATTATTAGACACGTTGGAGTTTTGTTGCAGTCATAACAGCTACATTTGCTCAGAAAAATCGACACGCGAGTGTACGGGTATCGTTTGATTGGGCCGTATTTTCTACAGGAAAACCTGAGTGGACCGCGTTACTTGCAATTTTTAATAGAATTATTTGATTATTATTATTTGATTTTATTGAGTATTAACATTTTAAATTATTATTGGCTGAAGTTGAACTGAGCAAGAAAAAATGATATTCTAAAATAGTCAGTACAACCGTTTATTTGTGAGGTCTAAAACCTAGGTGGGTAGGTACTATATAGAAAAATATTACAACTTGACAACATTGCATCATGTCGATGTCGAGTTGAACTGTGAGCTGTAACCGACCAAGGCTGTGACAGTCTGAAAAGGGGGTTTAAATAATGATTTAAAAATATTTTTTTTTTGGCGTAAATATGCATTTAGATTTTTTTTTAATCACGTATTCGCATTATACTCATTATTCCCTATCTCCTCTTAAAATTAATGACATTATGACTGACTCACCCTGTATACAAGATGATATGAGATTGGCCTTGGCAAAAACTCAACCAAGGATTATAACACTTGTTAAGCGGATGCAACCTCAATCATCACACTAATCACCTTTGTTAAATGTTAAAATATATATTTTCATCCCCCTTTATTTTTTGTTTTACTGATTAAATATGGTGGATGGGAAAGAGGGGGTCGCGAACATTTTGAAAAATTTAAAAGCGTCGTGATTAAAAAAAGGTTAGGAACCGCTATTTTATGTGTACTGTGTTGGTTTTATGTCATTCTCTGCAAAAATAAAGCGATCATAAATTAATGGATTTATTACGTCTTTCCCAACCACAAAAATGCGAGAAATACAAATGGTGGTTATGTGACGTCACAGTATATGAACATGTCATGTTGTTTTATATGTGTGAGTGTGACATGAATGTCAAAATCGAACTGTCAAAGTCAAATTATTATTTGTTTTCTTGGTGTGCATTGTGTATAATATCCATATAATTATAGTGTATAATGGCAACAGAGAGTGGATTTGTTAAAGGACAATCAGATAACCTGTCCAAAATTGACTCATTGTCAATGTTTTTGTTTCTGGGAGAAAATCCAAACTTTATGGTGAATAATTTCAAGATGTCTGCGTTTTGCATCACTTTGTTGCTCCGGTACCATTTTCCTCTGACAGGGGTATGGGTATGATGGGGTATTACACCTTTACTTAGTTGTATTCTTTGTACATTCCCTTTTAATTTGTGCTGCCAATAATTCTCCATATATTTTTCCAACTATTAATTTTAAAACAAACATCATCTTTATATTCTCTGAATAAAGTGAAAAATGAGTTACGGTGAAATGAACCTCGCAACATAACGCCGTTGTGTTCGATAGTGTTGCATTCTCTTTTTCATCTCTATTCATTGAAATGAACCATTTCTTACGCATTTTCTCATGTTTAGGAACGGAGAAGAATATTTTTTCCGGGGTGGTTACCGTAGTGTTTTTGCACTTTGGTTCCACACAATACTTACAAAATTTGTGTTTTATCGGTTCCATCCCCTTCAGCAATCCAAAACTTATGTTATAATAATCAATGCTGGACACCACACAAACACCACAAAGTTTGACAGATTACGGAAGTTACGGAACGAGTTTGCTAACCGACTTAACTAAACTAAGTCGATTTGACAATTTGACATGTGTCACCATGGATGTTTCCATATACCGTGATGAGGACCAACCAGGATGTTGTTTCCAAACCCGTAACTATATTTGAATAAATTGCTATATAAAATAATTAATTATGAAAAATATAAGAACAATTTTACAGAATTAGCAAGATATTCTTGTTAACTACTTAATATATAATAAAATAACAATATTTTTAAGCATTTAAAAATTTCATGCAAATTGCCTATTCCTGAAGTTGGGAACAACCACCATGCAAGTCTATTAAAAAACACTTTCTGAGCTGCATCTTGCTATTCAAACCTGATATCTGCTCACACGCTCATCATATGCACAGTGATTACTAATTCTTTCTACACCTAAAAAACTGGCTTCTGAGTCAACAGTTTCAGGAATTTGAAGAATTGAGCACCTTGAATATTTTACGAATAGCTTGATGAGGCATATTTTACAATACTACAAGTGTTTGAAAAGAAATGGAGGCTATGTAGAAAAATAGTGAATTTATATGTTTTCAATCACTATTACAATTTTCACATCCTTATTTGTTTTTCTTTTATTACTGATTGCCCCTTTACTTTTGTATGTGCTTTGTAATACTAGTAGATATTAATATTTAAAATAGCATAATATATTGGATTACATGCGCCTTGACTAATTAATTTATTTTTAGAATTTTTCTCATAATCCTGAAGTATGGCAAGTTGCAGCAGCATGGTACATTAAAACAGATGTAAACCAGGCATTAAATGTGATACATAAGGGATTAATGATCCACAAAGATTGCCAGCTTCTTTATAAAGAAGCTATAGAACTGGAACTTTTAAACAGAGAAAAAGATGAGTGGGCAAAAGATGTAAAATTACCGAAATCTAAGGATGAATTATGTTGTGATAAAATTAATACTTACATCCAGTCAATTTTCAAGAATATTTCAGATTACAAATTTTTATTGGAGATATTAAAACTACTTGAAGCATACAGCTTTACCTCTAGTGTACAAAATGTGATTATTACTAGACTATTAGAATGCCATTCTGACGAAGAACTTCTGTGGCATACTTTAGCTCAGAGAGAAAAAAGTGGTAAGGTGGTTTTACATTGTTAAAGTAGTAACTAAAGTGTTTACTATGTTTCCAAGTCATTATTTTCATTTGGGTGGTCTATATTTCTAGCCATCCTATATACAGGATGAACCTTAAATAAGTACAAATATTTTAACTGCAGGTGTAGTTTGTCATGCAGATGCGTCAGTTGAAAGCGTTTTTAAAAATTTCAAATATTTATGGATATATTAATTTTTTTTTAAATATTCACATTTTGAGGTCCGCTGATCAGATAGACCACTGACGTAATCTAATAAACCATATGATTTACTGAAAGCGAGGTTGCCCCATATCACCTGTAAGATAAATAACTTTTTAATGTAAATTCAATTTTTTGCGGGTGATTCTAATCTAAAAATACTGGTTTTTAACAATAAGTAAAGTAAAATTGAGTAGGTAGTATGCTACGCAATAATATTAATCCAAACTGTAACTTCTTAACCAACCTTATCATAAATGATTAAAAAATGAATTTCCACAAGTTCTATACTACAAGTTACAATATTTAAGAAGTTACTTTGATCAATTATTCCAAAAATTATCTATAAGCGAGCATAAAAGCTATATTTAAACAGTTATCCACATTCACAAGTTAATACCATTGTACACTGTTATAGTCAGCGGCCGAAATTGTAGAGAGTGACTAATCGCTAGCTTGTAGACTAGCGCGACGGGCGAAGCGTGCGGGGAGCAACATTTCATAGGCTTACTAAATTTGAATGCGATCAGATATAAAAAATATACAAAAATGACAAAAATAATTGCATTACATAACATTATTTTTAGAGTAGAAACAGTAATATAACAGTTTTTACCAATTTCGAGGCGTTAGATATATAATAAAAATACTTCTTGGACAATTTTAAAAATTCTAGTTAACTTTGTTGAAGACTATTCCAAGACATTAGTGTAACACTGGCAACTCTGTGGAATACACATACACCATGACTTTTAAAAACATTATTATCTCTGTCGGATTATGATCCTCAATAAATTTTTGATTAAAAAATCACGAAATTTATTTAAAATTTGTCTTTATTCCTGATATTTTTTTTCTGTACTCTCTAATACTCTCTAATAATTTTATTTATCTGTACAAAAACATGTTAGTAGTTGCTGTTATTGACTTATGTCTCTTACTAGATGACGGTTCTGCCTTTGCTGTGTTGGATAAATAAATATTATGCTTATTCATTTTTCATAAGATATACCTAGTTAAGGTCTGATGTAGAGTAAAAGTAAGATTCCAGTCATTCCGGTACAGATTTTTCATACCGTAGTTTAGACCCTGAAAATATTTTTGATTTGTCACTTAGCAGACAGCAATGTGCATTGCGGTATATTTCATATTAAGTATGATAATAATATCTCTACCCGTCATTCTAATCACGAGGATTAGCCCAGAAGTTGAAGAATTCTGCGGGAGAGGAGGCAGCATATTATTATTAAGCAGGCCACATTTGCACCCAGGAATGACTTGGTAGACCCTAACTACCTGCACTTTTATGCAGATTCAAATCTCCACATGATAATTTAAAGTAGAAATACCTTTCCAGTAAATTTTGAGTGATTTTTTATTAATTAGTCCTGTTTTTCGACCATTGAGGTTTAATGGTGATATTTGTAAGGAATTCTTACAAAATTAAATAAATAAACTGGTGCAAGATTTTCCAACTGCTGCCAGACAGAGAATATTTTTTTACATAATGAAACATCAGTTCTTTTAGGGATAGTTTAACTTGAAATGTTAGGTATTTTTGGAATATCTTAAAATTAATTTGGAATAAAAAAAGAATAATTCAAAAATTCAACAATATACCATTACCATTAAATAATTGCTTCTTGTACTCTTTAACTTATGCACACCACTGTGCTTCCATTAACTTGTTAAAGGGGTTCAGTACAGCTCTACAACTTTCATTCGGAACTTTATTTTATATCTCTAATAATAACGATAATAAAGAGTGGCCTAAATATAATAAATAACCCTATACATTGCAAAGTGCAAGTTAAATTGTTCCTGATACTTAAAAAAATAACTGGAAATTTATGCCATATGCCTCTATATTGATATGTTGTATATGTTAGAAGTTAAATAATTGATAAAATTTATATTTTTGGATGTTTTTAAAATTGACTGACCCAAATATGATTCATTGTTGATTTCGTTAAAAAATTCCCTATTAATCGATAAGAAAATCTAATCATTTCTGAAGCATGTCAACTTACCAACATTCTGCAATTTAAGAATAAAGATGGGAAAAACCAATATTCGGTTTTTTCAGAAGATTCTATTCAATTTGTTAAAAAACATCTTTTTTTTTTGTTATTTAAGATTTAGTTTTTAAATCTCTTAATCTGAATGTAAAAAGTAAACAGTATATTAATTTTTCATTTCACTGACTGAATATCATTACTAAATTTAAGTTCATTTTGTAGGGAAGCATTTTGATATTAATAACGAAGAAATATCGAAATCCACAAAATTTTGTTTGAACAGATGCTTTCAGAAATATGAAGAAGGCTTATCAAAAATATCTGAACAAAAAAAAGTTGCATTGTGGACTTTGTATTTGGATTTTCTCATAGATTTGCAGCAAGAGAATGATGTAGCAAATATAATAAAAAAGAATAAACTTTTGTCTGCTTTAGAAGGAGCAAGTAAACAGATTTTCTTAGAAGAAAAATATTTTATAGTTTGGGCTAAACTTACTACCGATGAGGCAGAAACAATTAAAGTTATAGAAAAAGGTAAGTCAATTTATGTCATTTTTAGGCGAAACCTAATTTGAATCAAATAATAATTAGAAAAATAAAAAATTCATATCGAAAAGGGTTGCAGAACAATTTTTTTTCTGGTTCAAGTGAATGGCAATAATTTGGTAAACAGTACGTTCACAATTAGAGTTGTATATTTATACACAAGAGGAAGAGAGAATATTGTTTAAAAACATGCTTGTTTTTAGAATAAGGTTGCCACGGAAAATTTTTAGTTTGCATGTACAGTGCGTTTCAATAACTTTGATAACATTTTGATCAGCTGTAACTTTTCTGTTTTTGAAGATATTGGAATTAAGCAAAAACCATAATGCATAGTAGACTAGCAACTTTTTTCTTATTAAAAAAAAAAAACAAAAGACCAACGATTTTGATAGATCTTAACCTAACTTATATTTTTTTAAATGCATATTTTAAAAAGCATATCCTATACCTATCTTCTGTTTCTGAGAAATAGTTTTACAAACATGTCAAATTATCATAAAAATTGCTCTACTTGTTCATGGCACACTTTGCACTGAGCTAAAGCTGAAGTTCAGCATTGCTTGAGCCGTGCTGGTAACAATCGAGCCTTAGTGTTTTCTTCTGTTGAGGAAAATAGCAGACAAGTAGAGTGATTTTTATGATAATTTGACATGTTTGTAAAACTATTTCTCAGAAACGGTTGAAGATAGGTATAGGATATGCTTAATAAAATATGCTTGGAATTTTGAGTAGAATCCAAATATCCAATAATATACCATTTAAAAAAATATAAGTTTGGTTAAGATCTCTCAAAATCGTTGGTCTTTTGTTTTGTTTTTCAAATAAGAAAAAACTTGCTAGTCCACTATGTAATATGGTTTTTGTTTCATTCCGATATCTTTAAAAACAGAAAAGTTACAGGTGAACAAAATGTTATCAAAGTTATTGAAACGCACTGTACTTAATGTAATAATTACTTTTCAAAGTTACTTTAAAGAAGCTGTTTTGTTTGTTAAAATCATTTTATTTATTTATGTTTTCCTACCAATTGTTGTTTATCAATATTTTACCAAAGAGTTTTATTTTGCATATCTGCGGATATTTGTATTGTACGTGTTCTATCAAAGTTAGGTTATTAATTAAATTATGTTTGTATGATAATATATGTATTATTTAATAAGTATTCTTGGTTTTTGTCTCATATTTTTATCTGAAATACAAGATGTCAACCAATGGGTCTAAAACTGTTGGCTAATGGTAGTAAAGAGAATTCTTGATAAAATTTTGGATTAAATGTGTTGCAAAGTTTTTTAAAAATTATTTGACAATGGCAAACACTAACAAATATTTGTATTTTGATATGGCTTTAAACTACTTAGTTTAGATTAATAAATAAATTAGTTTTGGCTGAAATGTCAGTTTTTTGTTCAAAATGTTGTCAAGAAATGGACATATCCAAATTTTCATGTCAGCTATTGGCTATTTTACACTACTTCAAAAAAAGATGATATTTTTCTAAAACTAATCAAATAAGGTATTTTTACGATTGTAAGGGGTACAAAACACCATGAGACACATCCACATCATATTTACATCACATTTATTTAAAAAATTGAATAAACCAGTGAAAAATCATATCGATTCTGAAATTTTCCGTAACTTGTCAGCTACTGGGTGCTTTACCTACAAGATACAATTTTAAAGATAGATTTTATGATTAATTTATTTCAACTCAAGATTTCGTGGAATGCCAACAAAAAAGGAAAGAGGTAAGGGCATATTTTCTCATCAAGTGTAAAAATATAAATTTTATATCCTTATGGGGTAAAGTACCTAGTGATTGTTCTTTTAGACTTCCAGTTTCAAGTTTTTTTATGCTATAATATAATACTTTGATATTCTTGAATTCTTTTAGTCAATAATATAGTACAAAACATAAATTTGTAAAAATATGTTTTTATGAATATGAATATATTTGAAATTTCATAACTTAATAATAATCATGAAATAGTACAATATTACAGTCATTGGCCAGTTTTACATAAAGCTTGGCCTATAACTATTCATAGTTATTGTTCTGTTTGATAGCTAGTAATGTGTATACTTGCTACGTTATTTTTTTTTAAACACAATAAAACAAATAATACAGTGCCTTCATAAATGATTACAAGCCACGTGACTAGGACTGTGATTCTCGAGGAACAACTCGTATGCAAATAGATTTCTTGTCTCTCTCAATTGCCGTAGTGAGGAAAAGGATATTCGCATATGAATTGCTTTGCAATTGATTCGAGAATCTCGACCCTGATCACGTGGCTTGTAATCATTTATGAAGGCACTGTATGTATGTATTTTATTTTTTAACATATTTATATTCCAAGTTATAAAAAATAATGTTTAATCTTGTATGTTTTTCTTTAAACAAGGTTGACAATGAAATACTGTAGAGATAAGATCTTTTACAGGTAGCACATTTAATGCCACAATTTTCTTGCGTCATAATAGTCGTACAGATAAAGCATAAACCATTGTATACTTTACTATTAAGATTTAATGAAAGACCAATTTCTAATAATATCCTGTCCAGATTACGGCATTCAGGGAGTCTTACATCTAAAATAATATTAATTTTGGAATTTTGAAATAAATTCCTGGAAGCACTTCATCTTTTCTAAAACTGGATCCACTGTTCCTTTTGTCACATTTTCCTTTTCATTCAATTTATATGTATCATTTTTAACTTTATTTTTAAATACATTTTGTTTGGTTACACGTCCTTTCTTCACTTTATTGGTCATCACTTTATTTGTTTTATTTTTCTTTCTCAATTTTTATTCTATTTTTTTCTTCTTATTGTTGCTTTCTTTTAATTAAACGTTCTTCCTTTTTTCTTTCCTTTTTAATTTTTTCCTTCTCTTGTTTTCATTTTATTTTCTCTCCAGTCTGTGCCAGTAATTACGAATTATGTTTGTCTGAATTTCGAATCCCTTTTCTTTCAGGCGTTTTAGCATAGTTTAATGTGTCTTTTAGTATCAATAGATTACTCTCAACATTTGTATTAAAATTTAGATTAAGATGTAGTAGGGTATTGGTGTCATCGTTAACTGTTTCAACAACTGCATTATTGTTATCTACTGCTACAATTTCAAATACAATAGGTGTAGTTACTATTATATCGATTACTTCTTTGTTCAAATCAACAATTTTTTCTCTATATTGGTCTTCAATCTCAATAACTTTTTCCATGCCTTTATTTTCTGTCACCTTTTCTTTTAGTACTTTAAATTGCTTTCACAATTTATATAACAGCAAAATTAGGCAACGTATTGCCAGTTATACATACATTACTTTCGAGTTGCATGCACTTGCATTCTTGCTGGTCCAATAATATTCTCGAGTGTCTGATAGTCAATAGAAGTAACAACATCATGATTTTTCTGCTCCACAGTGGCATTGTGATGTCCACACTTTGAAAAGTCTATGGCATCTGGGTTAAATGGATATAGTCCTGTGGCTCTAAAACCATTTTAAAAAGTGCTGACTTCCCATAATCAATAATAACGTCACACAGAATTGGAGCAAACTTATCTTTTGTAAGTGTTTTGTTAAGGTTGTCTCGTCTCCATTTAAGCACACTTCCAGCCTGTCTTTATTGGCTTAAATGCTGCAATATCAGCTGGTTGCAAAATTCTTGTAGAATTTGGATATAGACTTATTAATGTTATACCTAATTGTTTACAGGTTTCTCTTATTTCATATGTTATGTGAGTACTATGTCCATCTATGAATAATATTGCCGGAAACTGAATATTATTTTTTTCTAGAAAGGGATGCAACACCTTTACAATATAGTCTTTAAATAAATACTTCAGTTTCTATTTAGCCTGTATCACTAATTCCAATTCCCCATTCAGAAGGAACTGACTGGGCAATGTCTGCTCGCAATCTTTTACCTAGATATATTACCGTAGAAGGAGTCAGCAAACCAGCGGCTGAAAAAGTGAACATAACTGTTATATTTAATTTTGAAGAGTTTTTGGGCAGAGGTTAAAACAGGTTCCATTAAAAATCTTTGAGGGCTCTTGTAAGATATGATATTACTCCTTTCCTTTTAAGTAAGTTTCAATCTCTTTCAATCATTTCTTAATGTCTTGCTGGGAAACATTCGAGCTAGCTGACGTTACAGCTTCAGGAACCCGGCTAGTGACTTCAGGATGACGCCTAAGGAAAGCTCCTATGTGCAGATAGTTATTCTTGAACGGATTTTGTCATGGCGTCTTGTCCAGAAACATCTTTACAGAGAGTTGTAGGTCTTCTTAACGCCTTGGAAACCCTTTTCTTGCATTTTCTATTATTCATGCAACTAATCTTCTTCCTGTTTGGTCAAAACTGGAGGTGGCCCAAAACTTGTTTTTGTAAACTTATCACTCTTGCGGAATTGTAAAGTTGCCCTGGAGATTTTAAATTTTCTGGCAACTTCTCTTAATGGCTTTCCATTCCTTATCTCCTGCAGTACTTTTTGTAAATTTTCTTCGGAGTACTTTTTACAATACTTCAGACCATTTATGACTTTAGGCATCTTGAAGTTAACTAAAAAAAAATTATATATAGGGTTTGGGTCTTAAAAAGACAATGATTGGCTCCCGGCCAACAACTGTATTACTTACTTTCTTAAAAAAAGATTTAAATTTTATTGGCAATTAATAATAATAGGTCCATATTTTGATTAAATATTTCATATATAGTTCTTGACACGGTGGCCAATTATTGTTATTCTATCAATTTTGTAGGGTAGTGATTGGCCACAGCCAAATAAATTACAATTTGAGGTTAGACTGTGGAATATTGTATTTAAGTATCAGAAATCATCATATTATGAAATAAAATGGATAAATACTCACCCCCAAAGTCTTACTAATATATTGTACTTACCTGACCGAGCACCAAACCTTAACAATTTTGATAGAAACTGTAACAAATTGGATACCGCGCATTCACTGCTTTGTGTATGTCACCACCATTACTAAAATACAGTACCAACTACAGCTAAACTTCCCCAGAATGAAGGAGAAGAATATATTAATATGTTAGTAACACTGCTTTACAATAACTATTTTATATTCACAAGTTTATTCTAAGCGATTATGGTAATATGTGGCCAATTACTGTACAGAGTCGAATTATTGAGTTCTTTACCCTGTATCTAGATAATCCTACTAAAATCATGTACATATATAATATTCTCCGTCTTTTTCTATTAAGCAATAATGACTAAGCAACACTCAAAAATATACAAGAACTCTTATTTAAGGAACTCACACTAGCGAAAACGTTCGGATAACATGGTTTTGGAAGGAAGATTGGTTTGGAGAAATTTGTGAATTATTATTTTCATTGTCAGTGGTCGCGCGGTTTAAGTCGTCAGTACTTGAATCGAGGTGACTGGATTGCTGTGGGTTCGACCCCTGCAGCCGGTAGACCGTATATAAGCTATATTCGTGGAGAGATTGGCACCCTCTCTGCGGATATGGTAAGGTGGAAGAATGTTGGCTTGGGTCAATGTGAAAGATTGATACGGGTTGACGTTTGACTACCCCCCTAATTAATGGGGTTTTCCAGGTTTCCCTCATTCCTGCACTGAATGGTGGTTAGGGCCTACCAACGTAAGTCGTTCCTGGGCGCAAATGCGGCCTGCTTAATAATAATATGCCGCCCCCTCTCCCGCACAAGTCTTCGACTTCTGGGCTAATCCTCGTGATTAGAATGAGGGGTAGAGATATTATTATTATTGTATTTCATCTTTTTCACTGATACTTGATATATCTTTCCTGATTTCCTCCTGAGTTATTGTAAAAAGAAGTACGTTGTAGTACCAAAGAGAAGACTTATTTTCTTCAACTCCGTTACCGCACATTACAGATGTAAGATTTTTTATTTTCTTTAATACTCTTTGCAAAGATGAACATTGGGAAGATTCTTATAACGTCTTTGGTAATGGGTTGTTCAATTAAAGCTGTATAATAGTTTTCTATTAAAAATCTATTGGCATATCTGTTTTTTCAGACATGTTTCAAATATGTATTTATATTTAACAAATTTTACTGTAAATTGTTGCTGCGTATCACAGGTTTGGGTAAGGTTAAGGCCCGATTCCAGGTTTTCATCAGTGAACCGCTGTTTGCCGACCACTGGTTGCGGTGAAAACAACTACTAATTTTTTTCCATAATGTTTCTTGGCTTTGATGTATTTATTACATATTAACAAATTGGAGAAAATAGTATAAAGACTAAAGACACTTTTTGATTTTTAGGATTAGCTGCAGTCCCAACTTCTGTAGAATTGTGGAAATTGAGGTTAAGGTGTGCAATTATTAAAGACCACGTAAAGGATGTCAATCAAATATTCAACCGAGGTCAATTACAGTTAAAAGAAAAATCTGCTCCTTTGTGGATGATGACGCTTAGATACCACACTTTAACATCTGGAAATGAAGTACTGGAACTAATTTATAAACGTGGGATCGAACAGCCTAAAGAAATTTCCGATATATTTAAACCAGAGTATATTGAATGGCTCGCATTGTGTAAAGGAATTAGGAATGCCAGGAAAGCGTACAATTTATTAGCTCAACAAGCACCATATTGCAAAGAATTGCACAATGCTATGTTTAAAATCGAATCACTGGAAATGGATCAAGATATTGATGAAATGGAAAATGTTCTTAAATTCGCATGGGAACAGTTTGGCAGTGAAGATATTGATGTATCAATAAACTATATAGAGTTTTACTTACATAATCACAAAAAATTTGAAGACAAAAATCCTTCTTTTGATGTAAATGATAAAATTTTAGAAATTTATAGGCAAACTGTAAGTAGATTAGAACAGTGTAATGATCCACTGTTGTTATCTAATTTTAAAGAGAAGTATGATTCAGTAAGAAATTCAACAGATATTTAAGGTATGTGTGATTCTTTTGTAAATAATAAACAGTATGTAAACATTTTATAAATGAAACCTTTTTTTGGAAAAAATCCATGGACTATTGTTTTGTATGAAATAATTAAAAGACCCCACACAAAACCAGTGGAAAAAGCCTTTTGGTATGAATTTTTTTAAACATAAAATGAGAACTATCTCATTCCAAAGTTTCAAAATAATCCATGTTTAAAAATGGAGTAATGCAGCTTACATTATAGTGATATAAATTATCAGTGGGTTTATCACATTGTTTATAAAAATAAAGTTTTCAAAAACTGCATATTTATTAATAAAAATTATTAAAAGTCTGAAATTTCAGGAAATTTGACAAAGTAATGTATGAATATTTAATAAGTCAATTTATCACCAAAATCTCTTCAAGACATAATTACTTAGGTAAAATAACATGATATACGAAGCAAGTTCAAAGCAGAATATTATTACAACAGGTAACATTATATATGAAACTAGTTTAAAACAACATTTGTATCTTGTAACACGTTCTAAATAGTAAGTACATAGCTCGAGTCCAAATACAACTAAAAAATTCCTCAAGAGAATAAGAACAGTGTAAAGCAACAGATTCTTTTAATTTGTTTTTGAAATTTTGGCATAGGTAGATCCTTGATACATTTGAGTAACTTTCTGCACAGACCGCCATTAGATTTGTAGGAATAAGACCATTAAATTGCTTTTTCATGTAACAAATATTTTGTTTGTTATATGTAGAATTATCCATAATTATCAGAATGCAACTTTTTTCTTTACTATGTATATATACTCGCGTCAAGAATTTAGACCTCTTACGTCATAGCTGACGTTACACATTTATTTTTATTGTCAACGTAATTTTCGATATTTGGTCGTGTTAAATACAATCATTTTTTGCAGTTTAGTGCAATATATAATGCAAACTTGTAGTGTAGTATGTAATTTGATCACTATCAGTTGCATTTTCTTAAATATTTTGATAAAAATATAATGAATTATTCATTTGTTCGTATGACGTAAGTCGTCTGAATTCTTGTCGCGAGTATAGCTAAGTAATTTATTCATGTAGATTGATACAAGGGCTGGGGAGAAAGTCGGGAGGAATGGACACTTTTTGTGTATACCATAGACCTTATAAATCATGGACCGGCCCTAGAAGAAGATTCCGGGCAAAAACAGATGTTCTTTGACAGAAAAATATATAAACATAACCTGACAAAACCTTTCCTAAGTAATTAAAACCTTCCTTACAAATTATTATTATCAAAATGTAATTATAAATTAAATTTCTGAACAAATGAGTAAATATCCAATATAATTCGGTCTGTCACACGTCTGTCATAAGTCTGTCATTTACGGTTTTTGTTTTTTTTTGGCCTATGATCTGTGGGTTTTTGTTCGGACTATCTCTATCTCTGTCACACACATCTGAGCATCAACGATTTGTATAGACAGAAAACGGTTTCGGGCGCGTCCATGAATTATAAGGTCTATGGTGTATACTCATATTTAAATAAAAATACATTCATTTGAATAAGTTTTAATATCTTACATAGGAGCTTACTCATATTTTTTTAGTTAAAATAATTTTACTTTCAGGAAAAATAAAACAAAACATTTTTAAAGACAAAAATAGTAGCTACAAGCATTAAATGTCCCAGACCTCCCATCTGGTGGGGAGATATGGGACACTACGTTGGCAGGTTTGGGACTATAGAATTTCATAATCTGAGAGATTTATCCCAAATGTAAAAATGAACCCACATTTTTCTGTGACAGAGTTACTTTCATTGTTATGTCTTCTCTTTCAGCACATACTAAGATCAATTTCCTCTGGAATAAAATTTGTTGCTGTTTTCCTTACTGCGTAAAAAATTGATGACAAAATCATTAGACTGGTTCTTTTTTGGCTGCCCACAAAATGTATTACTTCTTTCTTTGTTCAAAATTTCACATGTACAAAGTCATTTACACCAATAGGTGTAATTGGATCATTTCCATAATCTCTCCTTCAAATTTCACTGTAAATGTCGCTGTCACATTTTTAAAGTTATAGTTGTTCACTTTTAAACTCATTAGATTGATTAACACACCAAGTTCAAAAACATTGGTAGTTTCCTGAATAGGCTCATTTATTACTAAGACATCAAAAACTCTTCATCAGTTCACTTTTAACTGGAGAAATTCTCGTTTGCTAAAGACATATTGACCCAGACCAGTAGCAGCAGTTTCTGTAGAGAAAATACTTATAAATCTATGTTGAGAGCTAGACCATATGTCACAATTGCTGCTTTGTAATGCGATTTGATACTACTTTTCTACAAAGGACCCCGCAGGGTCCTTATGGAAATTGGGTCTCGGTCAAATTTGATGAAACTCTGGACTCTGTTAGTTCTCGACGAATAGAACAAAAGTTCTCATGGCCACTGATTCCAAAAGTCTCCTGGTTTTGAGATATAGCTCTCTGAAGTTCGACTTTGGGTGCATTTTGCAGTATTACTAGTTTCACACTTACAATAGTATATACTTGTTTGTTCAAGCACGTATGCATGTACACGTGTATTCAAACACATATAAACTTCAAACACGTATAAACATACAACTACACACTTACAGGTTTTCAGGACTTTGTGGGGACGCTAGCTATAGACCGATTTCTGGGGACTTCGGACTTACGAATCGAACCCGATGTAAAATTGTTTACTGGTCACGTGTATCCATTCACTTCGCTTTAACACTCGATAGAATTATCATAAATTGAGTAAATAACTTGTGAGGACGTACTCGTAATCGGGTTTGTGTGTCTGTGTGAAAAATTGTGGGGACAGTCCCCACAATCTGGTAGTGTCTATGTATTGTAGGGACCTTCACACACACTTTTTATTTACGCTGTTGCCAAATCTTCAAGTCCCCACAAGGCGGGTGTGTGATACCCACTGTGTTTTTTAATAATTTTAATTTTGATATTACGTTTTCGGCCTGTTACAGAAAATTAATGATGGAGTTAATTGATTAAAGAAAATTTTATGAGAAACATTTACATTTTTTATTTGCACTGGAAACTTAATCAGAGTTTTTATAAATTAATAATAAAGACCATGACAACAACAAAAATTAAACTATGTTCATAAACTCCACCTAAATTGTGAGGACTTGTGTAAGTCCACATAATACTGTCAGTCCCCACAAGTATAGCAACGACAATGCTCAGGTGTGTGTGTATGTGTGTGCTCATATCCCCACAGAATGGGAAAATTTACTAGTTTATGTACTTGTGTGATAAATTGCGGGGACAGTCCTCACAATTTGATAATGTTTATGTATTGTGGGGACCTTCACTCACACCTCTGACAAACCGTCATAGTCTATGTACAATTATTAAGGGGACATTTCAGAAAATTTTATAGAAAATTAAATTTTATGGATTTGTGTAAGTCCACATAATCTTATCAGTCCCCACAAGTATAGCATCAACAATTCTCATGTCCCTACAATGGGCGGAAAACCTACGTCAATTCACTGGTTTATGTATCTGTGTGAAATATTGTGGGGACAATCCATTGCCATTGCTTCTATAATATGACATTTTTTTTTGTAAAAAGCCTACTATAAATGTAGGTAGGCCGTTATTTTAATATTGTGTTTGCATTTAAAATTCAGGAATTGATTCATTCCAATAAGGCATCGCTATCAGTTTAAAATATATTTCAATAATTTATTATTAAACCAATACTTTTAGATAAACACTAAACAATTCTTGAGTAATTTCAATTTTAAAAATAATATTTTGTAAAGAGTTGAGTTATTTAAATTTATTAGCTATATGCAAATTGTCACATTTTGTATTTTAAATTGAAAAGATTATTGTGTGAGATTTTGGTATTCTTCATGACTGTTTTAGAGTAAAAAATTTAAATTTTTGCTGGGGCTTAATTGATTACATAATGGACATGGAAATTAGATAAATATGGAAAACTGCAAAACTCGTCATCTGAATAACTATGTCTCTAAATTGAAATTTAAATTTATTCCGGTTGATTTATCTACTAGAACTAGGACTCGAAAGAAATTGTGAAAAATAAAAATATTATTACATGGATATTGCCAGTAAGATTTGATAAGTAGTTTTGAACATAATTTGTTAATTTGTATTAAAAAATGTATCTGTATACCGGGTGTTCCCTCTAAGACTTTCAGTGCGAATATCTCAGAAACCATCATAGCCAGTGTGACGAAATTTGGTATACAGACACTAGATGGCGCGTAGAATTCGATGATGGCATTAGTTTTTATACAGGGTGTTCGGTTTTGCATAAAATGAATTTAATTTCGACTTTTTGGTAGCGAACCTTAGCAAAATTTGTATTTAAATTGAAATATCTTTAATTATGAACACGTTCTGATAAAAAAAGTCACGAAAAATTTTTATCTTGTCATAAAAAAACTCCTATGAAAAGTCCTCAAATGTCATTGTTTTGTCATGCCAAATGAGAACAGCCATGAGTCCAATTTACACACACATAACTACCGCATGGATAGACATCAAAAGCGTGAAGTGACAGAAACTGTCAAAGCAAGTTTGAGTATTTTGTAGAAATTTTATTATAAATATGTAATACCACGAGGTACCTACATTAAATGTGCGTACGTATTTGCAATAATGATATAGTTTTATTAAAAGAAAATGGAAGTTTGAGCAACCTTGTCTGTAATGAATACTCAGAACACAGAAAATTGTGAAACATTTGCCGTTTTTTAAATTGCATCTTCCTTACGATACAGTAATTCTTATCGGGAATTATTATTATTATTTTTCACCATATCACTCTCAAACTAATAAATTATTACGTGCAAACAAAGCTGAATTTATGAACATCCTCTCCCTTGGGTCGACTTGAAGAGCGCAAGCGCGCTGCGAGCTATGTATGTACCAGTACAATCTAAACTTGTGGTTGCTTAACCTAGAATTAAAAATAATAATAACGTGCCGGCAACAAGTGGTAGAAAGGCTTTAAACTCTAGAAACAATCATAAATAATGATTTAATGGGTTCCTTGAGTGAATACTTCAGTTCCAGTAGCACAAATAAAAATTCACCTGCTTCAAAAACGATTCCACATTTATCAAATCTGAGTAGAATTTGGAGACCTATTCCTACACAAATTAAGTACATTAATACAATAAAAAATGATAACATAAGGTCTTTAAGTACGATTAATGGTAGCTTGCCTAAGGAAAACTGTAAGAGGTAAGTACAGAACAAGAATGTCAATGTTGTAGGTAATTGCAACTTGCATATTGCTTTTGACCTTTTGAACTGTAGGGTTATATACGAGAATTATTTTTACTTAATTGCTTTCAGATGGAGAAGTTATTGGGAAATTTTTGGCTTACTTTCAAGAGCAGGGATGAGAAGGTATTTTCCAATATTTGTAGAACAGAAAGAACAAACGTAAAAATATCCACAAAAATGTTATGTCTCACCAGCATATCTTCAATAGATAGGAACCAGGAAAACAAAGTACTCTTATGGAAACAGGTTGACATACACAGTTACGTTATTCATTGGTTAAAAGATTCGATAAGATACTGAAGAAGCCAGATGCCAAGATTAGTTTCTATTCGCATTTCGACAGATAGATGAGAGAGACGAGGAAAATTTTGCTAGAAAACATTAGACTTTACGTTTTGCCATAAATAAGGATATACCTAACTTTCTGTACTTGGTTTAATTATTTAATAAAATTAAAGTGCATGGAATGTGTAAGTTAACTAGTGAACTAAATAAAAAATGTAAATAATGCAAGTATAACGGAAATTAAAGTTTATTAAATTGTTAGTAAGTATTATTATACACTACAGCAAATACCACTTGTGTTTAATAATTTTATAACAAAAGTAAGATGTCTAAAATATAAATTTCACTGAAGAATTAAAATTCAGTTCTTAAATAAGGTAAGTATGATTCATTATGAACAGTATTCTACAAGGACAAAATATTCAAAAATGTTACTGAAGTGATTTTTATATTTTATTATATCTACCAGCATAATTTCAATTAAAAATAATCCTACCTTTACATAGTGGTTTATTTTTTTTTATTAGTGACTAAATTGATTAACTTGACCCTTCATCTTTAAGTATTCATTATTTCTTAAACATTTGTTTAATAATTTGTGTAGAATAAAACCAACAAATACAGACTTTAATTTATTAACAATAAAATAAAATTACATTAAATATCTACATTATTACATCTGGTTTGATATTAAACAGTTATTCTGTATTCTAATTTCTATTACAGAGCAACGTTCAATCTGAGGGATAGTCATGCATGTACGATTACAAACAAATCTTGCCATTTCAAAATGTTTATTATTACATTATGTTGTGTATATTGTAACAACAGTTAGCTTTCAACATTTTTAAGATATTCTAGCGAGATGTTTTCATACTGTACATAGAATTATGAAATTAGTTTATTTTTCTTAAATTTATTCGTTTAGAAATTTTAAAACCCACGACAGACAACTGAATTTAATGTCTTATAGAATACTTTTCAAAGTGAGTTAGAGACTTCTTTATAATATTATCCTGATCCATCATTCCATATTCTGAATTATTTGCAAGAAAATGTCTAAAATTTTTGCTTATTCTTTCTGGTGGCAGTCTGGCACTAGGTACTCACACATAACTGAAAGATAAAACAACAATTACAAATTATTATCTAGCTTTAAATGACTACTTAATAGGTACCTACTGGGTATAGTACGTCTGCAGGTGATTCTTCCTAGCAAAAACCAGTTGCTTTATTTTAGTTCTGTATCATATGAAATACAAACATTGTAGTTCATTGTTTACTATTTTACAGATGTAGAGTTCTTCTTAAACATATTTTATTCATCAGGAACATAAGTAAAGTGCTGAACTGCTGAAATATGTGGACACAAGCAGAAGTAATCTCAATAATTTCTAGGTTATGCTTTCGTAACATTTCTTTTGTGGTGCTGGGGTAGGTTCCAATCTGACTCTCAACGACAAACACGTTCACATTATAATAAAAAAGTTTTAGGAATCGTTTTGTTCGAATTTAGTTGTTGCTAAATAAGTAATCAATAATTACAGCAGTTGGAAAAGGAGATATTCTTTAGGTACTTACACAATTTTTTAAATTATTTTGTGATGAAAATACGGGTACCTAATTATTATGTACACTGTAGTAACATAAAAAACAATTTACTGAAGTTTTATTACATTATAATGGAACAATTTAAAAATATCCACAGATATTTTACAATATTCACACTGTAACCCTAGCTGTAGCGGTAGATTGTACCGACAAGGCGACCCCAATGCTCCAAAAGGTTCAACTTAAGTCTAAATTTGTATCGACAAGTCTCAATAACACCATTGTGCATACGTAAATTGCATTAAATACATTATTTAGCGTTATTTCTGTAAAGTAAAATACTTTATGCCATTAATATTTGACAATTCAATGACAATCCATAGTTTTGACGTTTAGCGATGTTAGTTTCTTCTGTGTAAGTCTGGCTCAAGGCTATGCACGTTTTACATGACAAAACAATGAAATTTGGGTACTTTTGGAGGCGTTTTTTATGTTAAATTTTGAAATTTTTGAATGTTTATTTATCAGAATGTGTTCATAATTAAGTATATTTCAATTTAACCATAAGTTTTAGCATGGCTGACAACCAAAAAATCAAAATTAAATCGATTTCTTGGAAAATGGAACACCCTGTATAAGAATTGATTTTATCATCAGATTCTACGCGCCATCTAGTGTCTGTATACCAAATTTCGTCGCACTGACTATGCTGGTTTCTGAGATATTCGCACTGAAAGTCTTAGAGGGAACACCCGGTATATTTATTTTTAGATTTTGGTGTTCAATTTCAATCCTATACTAGGCATCTAACTGCCGGTTTCATAAAGCACTGACTAACTGACTAGTATCAAAGTAAAAATTATAGAGTCCTGACTTTGAAATCTCATAACTCTATAAACACCCAATAAATTTCAATCACACTAATACAGTCTATAGAAAAATTATTTTTATACATTTCCATATAATTTGATAATTTACCAACTACCTTTATTTATTACCTTAAGTTTATGTTTGGCCCCTCTCTCATCAGTTTTAGAAATATAAACTTTCAAAATCAGGGCTCTATACTTTTTACTTTGATAATAATTGAAAAGTTTAAGGGCAAATATTTCGAAAATAATTACTCGTAGGGACACTTTTGTAAGATATGTCTGATTACGTAAAACAGATAAGGGGACAAAAAAATATCGAACAGACGGATATACCGAAGCAAAAATACGACGCGCTAATGACATCGAAGATGCAGTAGTATGCGACGCCCCCTACAAATAATTGAAAAAATAAGATAAAATTTTAATTGGTCATATAATCCACTTTCTCCAAATTTTGTATATAACATAACGTTTAAAACATACATTTTAAATTTCACACGCCCCATCATCGTTGATAAGAACTTTCAGACTAAGGCAAGTTCCACTACATAGTATTATTTTTATTGAAAGAATCTACACTTTCTTTGCGCCCCATTACTTTCGGGACATACATTTTATTTACTTTTATAAATTATGTAAATATTTCGGACTAATGGTCTTCATTGGGATGGTAATACTGTACTGTTATACGTAATCTGCAAATATAGTTGTATTATTATTTAGTAGTAGTAGTAACTAATATAAAACCTATAATATAGCAGATAACTTATTATTATCACTCCTCTCCGGCGTACTTAAATTTAAAATTGGTTTTATCAAACTTTTTCTGCATCTCTTAATACCTACTTTTTTCTGAAAGCCAGTGCTATATAATGAAACATCCTGTATAGGTATATGTATTTAAAATATCATGAGACCCCACAATAAGAAACTGTAACGTTACACACAGGGCCCAAATACAGAAGATATTCTATAATCATATTTTAAAAATTAAGTCTAAGCAAGTAGTATGTGGCAACGCCGCATTTTATAGTTCATGGACTCCGCGCCGTGTCGAAGAGGGCGCTGCTGTACAAGACACTCGGAGGTCCACATAAGTTGAGTTAGACTACTACACAAATTCTGCATATAGCTAAATTATGATTGAGGGGACATTTTTAGAAGTTGTTATTTTTATATAAAAGGGACCTCGTAGATCACGTTTAGATAGGTTTTAAATTGTGGGGACCTGTGTAAGTCCACACAATCCTGTCAGTCCCCACAAGTATAGCATCATTAATGCTCAAGTCCCCAGAATGGGCGGAAAACCTACGCACACCCTCACACACATATACAGGGTGGGCCAATGGAAACTTTCCACCCCGATTTTTTGGGTTTAAAATAAAAATCTGGGACAACGCTCGGACACGTCGACTTTTGATTTGAGGGGGGACTATTTTTCAGTTTTTTTCATCCCCGTAGCTTTAACCCCCTAGCTGGGGAGACAACAACCCCCCAAATTTGAATAGGGGGTAGGGATTGCGCCATACCTCTTTTTAAAGATCTCATCGAGTTCTTTATGACCCTACAATTTCGCCTCAATATTTTTATCCGTAACGAAATGACAGCTTGTCAAAATAAAAATACCTACTAATTTATTAATTAGGTCTACAAGTGAACTTTATCTAACAAACTGTTCAAAATGTTTGCCATTAACATCCATGCAATAATAAAATCGATTCTCTATCTCTTCTCTAACATTCTGCAACATATCGGCAGTTATCCTTTGGCATTCTACAGTTATGCGTTCTTGCAGAACTTGAAGAGAAGCTGGCTGTGTTTTATAAACTGTGGACTTCAAATGGCCTGCAAGGTCCCCCGATTTTTCCTGTCTAGACTTTTTTCTCTGGGGCCATTTGAAGTCTACAGTTTATAAAACACAGCCAGCTTCTCTTCAAGTTCTACAAGAACGCATAACGCATAACTGTAGAATGTCAAAGGATAACTGCCGATATGCTGCAGAATGTTAGAGAATCGATTTTATTATTGCATGGATGTTAATGGTGAACATTTTGAACAGTTGTTAGATAAAATTCACTTGTAGACCTAATTAATAAATTAGTAGGTATTTTTATTTTGACAATTTGTCATTTCGTTACGGATAAAAATAATGAGGCGAAATTGTAGGGTCATAAAGAACTCGATAAGATCTTTAAAAAGAGGTATGGCACGACCCCTATTCAAATTTGGGGGTTGTCTCCCAGATACGGGGTTAAAGCTACGGGGATGAAAAAACTGAAAGATAGTTCCCCCTCAAATCAAAAGTCGACGTGTCCGAGCGTTTTCCCAGATTTTTATTTTAAACCCAAAAAATTGGGGTGGAAAGTTTCCATTGGCCCACCCTGTATATATGTGTGTGTGTGTGTCGTTGTATGTTTATACGTGTTTGAAGTTTATATGTGTTTGAATACACGTGTACATGTATACGTCCTTGAACAAACAAGTATATACTATTGTAACTGTGAAACTAGTAATACTGCAAAATGCACCCAAAGTCGAACTTCAGAGAGCTATATCTCAAAACCAGGAGACTTTTGGACTCAGTGGCCATGAGAACTTTTGTTCTACTCGTCGAGAACTAAAAGAGTCCAGAGTTTCATCAAATTTGACCAAGACCCAATTTCCATAAGAACCCTGCGGGGTCCTTTAGAAAAAAAAAACTATTGAGGCATTGTGATTTTTCCTCCTACCTAGAAATCTATTACATGTTTTGATCATTTTATATTTATTTAAGCAAAGTTAAAGAACAAAGGATAATTGTTAGATAAATTTTTGATTTGTTCTGACTTGGATTTGAAATAACAGATATCAAAATGCATTGCACCAATAATTTTACAGAGTAACACATATATTTATTAGCAGATAGGGTTTCTACTAAATAAAATAACTGGTTTACTGTTTCCATTACTTTGTACACATCATTCAATATAATCAGAAGAATCTACTATCCTCTGTATCCAGTGAGCATTTTGTAAAACTAGTAGGTTGGCCCAAACGTGGATTATTTCCGAGTGCTCAGTTGATGTATTTGCTGACAAAGAAGTACTACAGCCTACCCAAGGTGTCATCGATTGTTGCCGAGAGTGCTGCTATTAGTAATATATCGATATAAGAGTTAAAAGATATTTTAATTTTAATATTTCAATAAACGTTGGGGGATTATTTCCAATCAACAGTAATATAATGTTGATATACCAATGTTTATTGTTTGATTCTGAGTTTTTTTTTTCAATTTATGATTTCTGTATCTGTGTTGTGGTGTTATTATTGTCATTGAATACAAATGAAAGTAAGAAGAATCACTCTTTGGTATTGTAAAACTCTCTGATTTCATTTGACCATCTCAGCTTGGCAGGTTTTGGTGGGCATAGTTTTGCCATTCACCTAATGAGCAAATATATGGTAGCTTGTGTTGATGTCCTTTCAGCTGCGTGATCAAAAGGTTTTTTATCTGTAAGGATTGAATGTGCCTACAGAGATTGATCAACAATTATTATTCTATAAACTTTGCTACGGCAGTTACATTGAGATATTTTGAATAGCAACCCAGCATGTAATCCGACTTATGTAATTGGGCGGGCCCTAAACATGTTCTAGATAATTTTGTTGTTATACTGAGGATACTATTTTTGAGTGTCAACCTATACGACAAATACAGAATAAGTTTTACAAACGTCTAATCGATTATAATGTTTTCTGATGTTATATAACTATCATATATTTTTTTATTAGTCTCATCAATTTGGTGTATTGCATTTTTATGTTTTGATATGGTTTTATGGTATAAGCTTCTGCATGTGATTTTTGATCAGCTCTGCGTGAGAAATCAAGTACACAGGTCCACAAAAAAAAGTGGTGTGTGCTGAGGGTCCCATTATATTTTTTCATGTATTTTTTCCCACTGAACACGAATCTGAAGTCAAAATGGGGGGTCGCACAGCAAATTTTAGAGAAAATCCATAAAAACGATAAAAAATCGCATCAAAAGTTTACACAGGTCCACAAAAAAAAGTCATGTGTGCTGGGAGTTAGACTATATTTTTCTTTTGTATTTTTCCCGCTGAACACGATTCTGAAGTTAAAATTGGGGGTTACACAGCAAATAATAATAATATAATATCTCTACCCCTCATTCTAATCACGAGGATTAGCCCAGAAGTCGAAGACTTCTGCGGGAGAGGGGGCGGCATATTATTAAGCAGGCCGCATTTGCTCCCAGAAACGACTTACGTTGGTAGGCCCTAACCACCATTCAGTGCAGGAATGAGGGAAACCTGGCAAACCTCATTAATTAGGGGGGTAGTCAAATGTCAACCGGTATCAATCTCTCACATTGATCTAAGCCAACATTCTTCCACCTTACCATATCCGCAGAGAGGGTGCCAATCTCTCCACGAATATAGCTTATATACGGTCTACCGGCTGCGGGGGTCGAACCACACAGCGATCTAGTCACCTCGATTCAAGTACTGACGCCTTAAACCGCGCGACCACTGACTAATCCATCCAAATATTTGAGAAAGTCTAAAAAAATCTATAGAAATCACTTTCTCGCAATTTATTCCATATGATACCCTCTAAAACTGAAACAAGGAGAAATGCTGTGAATTAGTGAATATTTACTATTTTACAGCTATAAGTATACCAAGATAGCTGTAAAATAGGCTTCTTTTACTCCCAAAACTCATTAACATGACTTAGGTCCGTATTCTTTTAAACGTTTGAAGATTTACTAAAAATTAAGATACGTAATAAAAAATGAAGTCTAATCCTTTAAGAACTTGATTTATGCATTTTTGAAAAGTTTGAGCTGCGTTTCTTAATCCAAATGGTAATCTTACGAACTCGAAACCAAAAGGAGTTGCAATAGCTGTCTGACGAATATCTTCTTCTGCAAATGGAATGTGGTGGTATGCTCTAAATTTATTTTACAAAAGAGTACAGCAGTGTAGATACATGCTCGCGCCAATAACCCTGGCTGGATAAATGACATCGAATGTGCGGGTCGAAAGGGATTATCTCTCTTTACCCAGATATTCGTTGTAGGCCTAACCGCCTCGTAGAGGTGGGTTGCTTTCTCCGGTCAGCCTAGACCGCAATTGCGGCCAATGCCAATTGTCTAGAATTTCCGCAGTCTTCAATAGTTGTCTTTTTTCTGAACCATATGCAACGGTGCAGGCACATGCTACCATGAAGGTCTATTTTAACTATTTGTTCAATTTTTTTTCGACTTTATTCTTTGTAGGATCTAAATTTATTAATAGGTAAAACTCTCTCACTATTCTGTGTTTTACGCAATGTTTAACCGGTAACGTAAAGTCTGGATCTGTTAATAGTTATGGGTACTTTTGTAATAGTTTTGTAAATTTGTTTTCTTTGGCAAATATTTTAGATTCAAGGGTGTTAATGTTTAAAATAGCACTCCGGATGTTCTTGTTTTTGTATATATTAAACATTTATTATCGATAGTTAAATTATAATGTGTAAGCAAGCTAGCTTCTCTCCACTCATCTGATACTTTTTTCAAAATTTTATCAGCTGATGCACCCCTAGTTGCAAACACCAACACAGCCAAGTCAACAGTTACGTCACCCTGTTTAGGGATATTTAAAATAACTTCACCAGATTCATCAGTAATTGTGAAGGAACCTGTGTCTGTTTGAGCAACAGCCTTTCTGGTAAATTCTTGGAGTATAACAATCAGATTGAACCCAAGCTTATAGAAATTGCTTGCAAATTATTTTTATAAAAATGTGGTATAAAATCATAATTTTTTGATAACAGAAGTTTCAAGTATTTCAAGTTATCATTATTCAAGTATTATCAGAAACAACTGATGCTGGAGTTATTTGGCCAGAAAATTTTACTGTGTTTGACCTGAAATACATTTTAACTGACTCCATGCCAACTTTTTTGGAATAGGCATTATCTAGTCTGTTCCAGAGCTCATCTCCAATCATCCTGATTCTGTCACCTGAATCTGTAAATGTCCATCCTGCTGGTTCATGATCTAATAATCCACAATATTGTATAACCCATCTGCGATAATTGTCAGAATAAATGGTTGATCTGTGAGTTGCATTTACATAATTCTGTATCTCAATTAAAAATGCTTTGTGATCAGTTATTTTCCTATTGGGATTTATAATCGTATCTAACTAAAATGTATAAAAGTAACAATGGGTGTGTAGATTTTAGTTGTTACACTTCTTGTTTTGTATAGTTGTGGACTGCATTTGTTTTAGGGTATGGCGTTAATTTAAATAAAGATTTAATAACGTAACTTTTATTGTTGCTCTCAGGCGGCCATTGCAATACAACACTGCTCTAACCAATAACGAATCCCCTCTATTTTCTACTATAAATTTGCCTCTCGCCGTCAGGTGGCGGCACACAGGCTGGGCACTTTCAATTTGACTAACTAAAGAACGCATTCAAATGGGCATTTAATACATGTACTAAACATATCGCCCGCCTTGACAGACGCAGCTGTCAACAAATAATCATTTAAACAAAGTAGTTTTCAATGGGCAAGATACACACCTTTGTCACAGCACGTTTTACCTTACTACTAGCACACTGCACAGAAACAACTCTTACGATACCGTCGGATCCAGGATGAAGTTCGGAAATGCGTCCCATACGCCATTTCAATCGGGGAAGGTTGTCCTCCGAGATGATCACCAAGGCACCTACTTTAAGGATGCCACTGCCCTTCTCTTTCCATTTGAATCGAATTTGAAACTCAGATATATATTCACGACTCCACCTCTTCCAGAAGTGTTGAACAATACATTGCTGTCGTTGAAATGTTGAGTCTATTTGTGGGAATATGAGGATCAGGAACTGTTGTTAACTTTCGGCCAACCAAAAAATGCGCAGGTGTCAGATGTTCGAAATCATTTGGATCATCTGACAGCGGGGATAGGGGTCGGGAGTTCAGGATATTCTCTACCTGTACAAGGACTGTGTAAAACTCCTCAAACGTTAAAAATGCGTTATCCATGGTTCGTCGCAAATGAGTTTTTTTTGACCGTACTCCAGCTTCCCACAGACCACCAAAGTGTGGAGATCGGGGCAGAATAAAATGCCACGAGATGCTTTGAGAGTTTAGTGAGTCTGATATGATAACTTGAGTTTCCTGTTTCTTGAGAGAGGAAGCTAATTCTTTCAACTGTGCGTTTGCTCCTACGTAATTCGTAGCATTGTCAGAAAATAAAGCTTGCTGCCGTCCGCGTCTTGTTACAAAGCGACGTAGGGCAGCTGCTATGAAACCTTCTGTCATTAAATCAGAGACCAACTCTATGTGCATTGCCCTCGTAGACATGCAAATAAACAATGCAATATAACATTTAGTGAGTTTATATCCACGGGATTTTTTATCTCTAATTTGAAAAGGACTGGCGTTGTCCATACCAGTGTTAAAAAACGGATATAATGATGTTGTTCGCGCCTTTGGCAACGATCTCATGAACTGTTCAATATTTTTTGGTTTCATCCTGTAACATGTTACACACTTGTGTACGATTTCTTGGGCTAGTTTACGTCCCGATATTGGTCAGAATTTTTCGCGTAATGAAGCTAATAAATTTAATGGACCACAACGGAAAAGTCTGACACATTTGTGTCGTGCTATAAGTTTTGTCAACAAATGTTAGGATGTAATACTATGGGATGGTTTTTGAAATCATTAAATTCGGTGTTGTCCAACGCGAATTATCCCTCGCTCATCAATGTATAGGCTCAAAGATAAAAGTCTACTTTTAGAATTGACTATGCCATTTTTTATAAGATCATTAATTTCACAAGAAAAAGATTGATTTTGAGCTGTTTTTATTACTATTAAAAGAGTCATGAAGTTCACTTGCCGAAAGATGATCTAATAATTTTATTCTTTCTCTAGTGCATTTTATAAATCTTAATACGTAAGCAAATACTCTTTGAAGCTTAGTTAACGAGGACAATTTTGAAAATAGATTAAAATCATCAAGTCTCACTAAAAGTGCTATATTTGTATTTTTTGTCTCTGGTAATTCCATATTATTAGTACAGACCGTCGTTGTTGGCCATGTGTCGTATTCGTTCAGTAAAAATGAAGGTCCGTGCCACCAAAGTTCAGATTTAACTAATAATCTAGGAGTTACCCCACGAGATAACATGTCGGTCGGGTTAAGAAAAGTTCTAATATGATGCCAATCACTTATGTCGGTACAATTTTGAATTTTGGCCACTCTATTTGCCAGAAACGTTTTCCACTTTTGGGGAGGACCCCGTATCCAACCCAAGGTAATAGTAGAGTCTGACCAATAAAAAATCTTATCAAATGAAATATTCACTGAACTACAAACTCTCTTACACAAACTAGCTGGTAGGACTGCAGCGCATAACTCTAATCTAGGTAAAGTGGCTCTTTTGAGAGAAGCAACTCTTGACCGCGCACAAAGCAAATTTGCACTACAATTTTTGAATTTATCTATGCACCTGATATACACGCATGCACCGTAAACTACATCAGAAGCGTCTGCGAATCCATGTAGTTCGGTATACTGTACTGATTCATACAATAGAATATGTCTCGGTATTTTCAAATCATTTAACGCTGCCATTGGTTATTATTTTAGCAGTAACTATAATAGAATCAAGAAGTCCCAATGGGTCGAATATCTGAGCCGTGGTTGCTAAAATAACTTTTGGTTACACGAGATTTATTAAAATCTTTTTTCTACGTTCATTCAAAAAACAAAACTATTGAACTATATTTAGTGGAAAAAGTGTCATTCTACTACAGCGTTTTGTCATCATGGATAAACGTTCACATCGACGTCATATTTTCCTAGAGTTAGTGTCATCTAAATAATTTTTTGGTTTTTGCATGAACGTAGAAAAAATATTGTATGCAACTCGTACAATGCTCGTCAGCTTAAAGTCACCAGTTCTATGGTCCATTCTTTTCAAGTGCCATTTATTATACACGGTGCTAGAAAGGGACAAAACATGGAAGTGGTGACTTTAAGCTGACGACCATTGTACAAAGAGTGTTATTGCACTCGACGTGTTGCCCTACTCGGCCTGAAGGCCTCGTTGGACAATTTCACGTCGCGTGCAATACAATTTTTTTTTGTACTTTTTGCATAAATAACTATCTATTAAAGAATATTGAAATATATCAAGCTGTGGATTCCACAGAATACCTAAAATTTTAGCCACACAGTCATTATCACCGATTTTTAATAAGCCTAACTCCTCATTTTCAATTCCCAAATCGTTAAATATGTTTGGCTCATTCGATCTCCATTTTCTTAGAGGAAAACAATCACTTCATAATATAGCCGAATATTCTTGAATTATTTTTCTAGCATTTTCAATAGAATTTGCACCCGTAATCAAGTCATCGACGTAGAAATCATGTTCTATAATTTTACAAGCTAAGGGAAAACTTTGCTTACTTTCTATGGCCAATTGTTTTAAACACCGGACTGAAAGAAACGATGCAGTCTGTGCCGTACGTCACTGTATTAAGTACGTAGCAAGATAACTCCTCATCAGGTTCCTTTCGCCAGAATATTCTATGTAAATCGATCATTTTTATTTAATAGAACTTGCCTGTACATTTTGGCAATATCACTAGTTATAGCGATTGAATACCTCCTAAATTTTAAAAGAACAGAAAATAAATCCGATTGAATAATTGGGCCTACTGACTGTACATCATTCAAGGATAACCCTGAGCTGCTCTTACACGAGCTATCAAATACGACTCGAATTTTTGTGGTGATGCTTGTTGGTTTAACTACCGCGTGATGAGGCAAATAGTAGGTATACAGAATGGCCACATGTATCAGTAGTTTCATCGATTCTCGACATGTGTCCCAAACTTTCATATTCTTTCATAAATTTGATATATTCACTACGTAGATTAACATCCCTTATCAGTTTATTTTCTAAATTATAAAACCTATTTAATGCAGTTAACCTATTGTCACCTAAATCGATCACATTTTCTTTTACTGGTATGCTAACTACAAATCTACCATTTAAGTCACGTGTAAAATTTTGTTTAAAATGATTTTCAACATATTGCTCATCGTTTGAATAAGCAGGTGTATTGACATCGCATTCCTCAAGCTTCCAAAAATTTGCCACTTGATTTTCTAATGAGTTTTCAGTAGAATTTCCACTGAAACAACTTACAGATATTAAACGGTGGACTGAATTTTTAGCTATAAAGCCTGATATTACCCACCCTAATTTTGTATTTTGCAAGGTCGGTCTATTTTCGCCTAAATTAATCTGACCTATACAAAGTAATTTCCAAAAAATTGTTACACCTAACAAAATATCAATTTTAGATGGTTTATAAAAACTAGGATCAGCCAAACGCAAGTTTTGAGGTAAGTATATTTAAACTAGATATGTCTATCAAAGAAGATGGTGTTAGAAAAATAAAGATTCACTGATTTTATTTCAAAAACTACAATATATATGAAACACTTCTTAAAAAATGATTTGTTCTCCTCGATAAAAATTTTTACTCTCCCATCTCTTCTTCTTCTTCCTCTTCCCGTGCCGCTAGTTCGGGCCCCTGACACCTCAGAACAGCCCGCGCTATTCAAACTCTAGTGCCACGGTACTCGGCTGTCCGATATGTATTTTTGGTTGCCGCCCTCCACACAAAGCCACGGCCTCTGCGCCCATAAGTTGGCAACAATCGGCCATCCTGAAAAGTATTAATGACCTCATTAATCGCTAGCGCAACATGCAAATACCCTGACCACAGTGACCTGCAATTCACCCTCTTTCATACCAATCATGCAACTAACTACGACTCCAACAAATCTAGTAAATCTTCAGTCTCCAATCTCTCCGAGGGATTGTCTCCACTGGTCGGTTGGTCCAATGCCTCAGTTGAAATTGTGCTCCGATACCTTCGTAATGAATCAGCAGCCACCAAGAACTGTCGGTTACGATATCCTCTCAACCCCTTAACGGGAGTAATTACATATCGATCGTTACCTTTCACTTTGGATATTCGATAGGGCCCCGAATATTTCCTAGTCAACTTACTATTAACTCCGTGTGTTGCAGTATGCGATGCTGCTCCCCTCCAGAGCACTAGATCTCCTTTCCGATACTCCGTAGCAGGCTTTCGCCTTTTATTATACTGTTCGGCCATCCTCTGAGCTTGCCTATCTAAATGCCGCTTGGCGTCTAGCCGTTTCTCCTGAACAGTAATCACTTGTTGATCTGAACCTCCAGCCTCCGCAATCTCTTGACAGTCTCCCCGACTTCCTTGACCAGACTCCTCATATTCTTGGATCCCAACAGGTGACTCCTCAGCTCCTCCCAAGTTTTTATTTGCTTGTACTTGTCTCCCACGTTTCTGAGCTTTTTCGCCTCGTTTTCTACGCACTGCTGCCTCGGCAGGATGGTCTCCAAACACTGCCCCTCCGGAGAATGCGAACATCAGATCTGCAGGCACTTGCCTCGTTGTTGAATGTATGGAGTTGTTAATTCCCCATACCACCTGGTGTAAGACTTCATCCCAGGATGCCTCGTCATCTATACTCGCCAGGATTGCCTCCGTGATGGTTCGGTTGACTCGTTCGACTTGACCATTAGCTCTTGGAGTAGCGATGGCATTCATAATGTGGCGAATTCCTTGCCTCTCCATGAATTCCTTAAACACCTTGCTATTGAATGCTTTGCCATGATCACTTATCAACCGTCTAGGGCAACCAAACATACCAAACGTCTCCTGCAGCTTCTTCACAGTCTCCCCGGCAGATAGGGTCCGGGTTGCATGTAAAATGATAAATTTCGTGAATGAATCGATTAAGACAAGGATGTAAGCATTACCTTTAGTACTCCTAACAAAAGGTCCCAAGTGGTCGATGTGTATTGTGTCTAAAGGCTTCATCTCTTTCTATAGGGAACAGCTTACCCTCAGCTTTACCATAAGCTCCCTTACTGAAAGCACACTCTAAGCAAGACTCCACGTATTTTCGAACAAATCGTCTCATTTTGGGAAACCAATAGATTTTCTTCAAGATCGAATGAGTTCTCTCCACTCCTGGGTGGCCAACCTCGTCATGACACTTTCGCATCAAGGTAAACTTAGCCACTGGGGGTACATAAAGTCTGTCTCCGTCGAGGGTTTTCCTATAGACCCTCCCAGACTTGATTTTGTCGTCGGACTGTGTCTGTTTATCAGCAACTCCGTTGGATAATGCAGAATAAATCTCTTGAACTCCTTCATCTTGAAGCTGTACAGTTAGAAACCAGTCACTCTCCTCGACTATAGCGTTGACTTGAATCGGATTTCGGCTAAGCGCGTCGACATGCCTCATTTTCACTCCTGGTCGATACTCTACGGTAAATTCTAAATCTTGTATACTGAGCCACCATCTAGCGACTCTGGGCACCATGTCTTTTTTTTCGAAAGTTGCCCTAAGGGCTGTACAGTCTGTTACTAACTTAAATTGTACTCCTATCAGATAAATCCGAAATCTCCTTATTGTCTCCACAGCCGCCAACGTTTCCAGGTCATAACTGTGGTATAGCTGTTCTGCTGGAGTAGTTACCCGACTAAAATACATTACAGGACGTAACATACCATCTTCTTTTTGTAGCATTATTCCTCCGAGCCCCAGCTTACTCGCATCGGTGTGCACCTCCGTGTCTGCGTTACTACGGTAAAGAGCTAACACTGGTCGCTTGCACAAGATCTCTTTCAACTTCAGGAAAGCACCCTCCTCCTCGGCTTCTCATTTCCACACAGTAGCCTGCTTGGTTAACTCCGTGAGTGGTTTTACAATTCGAGCATAGTCCTTGACAAACTTCCGGAAATAGCTAGTCAAACCAATGAATTGTCTCACCTGGTGTACTCGTGTAGGTCGGGGAAACTCTCTTACAGCTTGAGTTTTCCTTACTCCTGGTTGAACTCCTTTGGCGGACACCTCATGCCCTAGGTACTCCAAGCGATTCTTCAGAAATGAACATTTCTCTCGATTCAGTTTAAACCTAGCTCTCCGAATTTTCCCCAATAGTCGCCGCAAAACCTCAAGACCCTCCTCCACAGAGCTGGAAGCTATTGACATGTCGTCCATAAAAGCTTGAACCTCCGTCCCTCGCATTTCTCCCAACATTTTGTGTATAACACGTTGAAATACAGCTGGGCTATTTGCCAACCCAAACGGCATCCTCAGGTACTCGTAGTGACCGTCTGGAGTGACAAAGGCAGTCTTGTGAATGGAATCTTCCGCTATCCTAACATGATGAAAGCCCATAACTAGGTCGAGAGTGGTGTATCGAATTTTTCCTGCGAATTTGTCAAGTTGATCCTCAAGCAATGGCATTGGGTACCTGTCCTTTACTGTAATTTTGTTTAGTTCTCTGTAGTCAACACAGAGTCGTATTTCTCCATTTTTCTTTGGCACGATAATTACGGGACTTGCATATTCCGATTCGCTCTCCCTGATGATGCCCTTCTGTAGTAGCTCCCCAATCTTCTCCTGGACCTTAGAGCGCTCTGTGTGTGCCAACCGGTATGGTCGTCTTACAATCGGTCGATCGGTATGTAAATGTATCTCCATGACTCCCAAATCAGTAGCTCCTACATCAAGACCATCTGCAGCAAAGCAATCTGAAAATTCCTCTAACAAACCTACCAATTTCTCCAATTCACACTCCTCTAGGTCTCCATGGTCAAGGTCATTACTCCTAACATTCACAAAATTTACTTACTCACCAGTACTCCTAACTCCTGCTCCTCCTGCAAAGATGCCCCCCGGGCTGTGACCTCCGCGGCAAGCGACTCCTCATCTCCGGCCTCCCACCATGGTGCCGCCGGGTTGTCTCCCTGATGACCTCTCTCAGCCACAACGACTCCTCCTGACTTCTCGTCTCCAAGGTCCAACTGACAAAGGGACTCCTCCATCCGCCTTAACCGCACCTTTTCTCCCTGTACTTCTAGTTGTACGGTCCCTCCGTTCAAAATTGGCTGCCCCAGCAGCAGGTCCACCTTTTCCAGATGTAACGGGGCAATCACTGCCTCTACATCTAACCAACAGCCCTCCAACTCCAGCCTAAACTTGACCTCTTGGTTAGCCTCCGCACGGCCTCCGCCAAAACCTCTAAGTCGGGCACTGGTGGGTTGACTCTTCAGCCCCAGTCTCCTTAAACACCTCGAGTCCAGGATGTTGACTTCGCTCCCGGTGTCGATGTAGACTGCCACGGGTTCCCCATCCGGCAGGACTCCCCACTTGCGGTACTCAGGGGTCGATAGATGGATACCGCTAACACGGCTCCTCTCACCTCCGGACTCCAGGCGTCTCTTCCTCGGACAGTCACGCATGAAATGTCCTACCTCCTTGCAATAACGACAAGCGTCGTCGACCCTGCTCTGAGGGCGGTTTTTGCCAATGTGCCCTTTTTTCTGGCAGTTGAAGCATCGAATGTCCTGTTCCGATGCCACAGTCCTAACCGACCTCTGGTCATTGCTACTACTGGTTGGGCCTCCGCGTAACCCCCCTCTGGTGTTACTCCTGGTGCCTCCCAGGCTCTTTCTGGTATCGGTCTGCGACTTGAACTCCTGGACTCCTGGGGCTCCTTGGTCTCGCTCCCGGACGGCCTCTGGGTGTCCCTCTTTGCTGCCGCGCGAGCATCCAGCTTGGATAACAGTCGATTGTACAATTCCAGCGGCGTGGTACACTCCAAAGAGTCGGCGTTGGCCTGCAGGTGACTCGGCAGACCCCCAACCAGACAGGAAACCGTTTGAGCTGTTGTCGCTCCCATCTGCTCGCACATGCGGGTGACACTCCTATAATAAGCGGAGTATGTCTCACCTGGCTGCTTTGACCTCCGCGACACCTCCGTGAGCTGGGCATGGTATTCATAACGCCTCGGAAATGCGTCGATCAATGCTCTGCGCCACTCCCTCCATGACATGTCGTCGGCCAGGTGACGCCGGAACCATCTTTGGGCTTCACCCTCCATCTTCATGTGGAGGATCAGCACTTTCTCCTCGTCTGTCCAGTGGTGAACACGTCCCAGCTGTTCCACAAACGCTACCCACTCTTTGGCGCTGTCTACACTTCCCTCGTCATCGCAGTCGGGATTAAAGGCAGGCACAACTCGCGCCTTTAGGACGTCCAACCGGCCCCGCTTCGGTGCGACCTCGGGCTCCTCCTCATCATCAGACTCCCCCGAACGACGAGAGTGTCTGCTGGTCGAAGCCGAATGGCCAGCTCTGTGCCTCTTGTACTTTGTTCCACTAGATGAGGTAGCGGCTATGACCGCCGCCACGATCTCCTCTTTAAAGTCTTTTAACTTACGCTCAATCGCCTCCTCCATAGCACTCCGCGATTTTGATTTTCTTTTCTGGCTTAATAATCTTTGTCGTAGGTCAACTTCATCGACACTCGACTCGCTCAGTGACTCCTCGTTTCTCCTTGATGATGCCATCCCATTCGAAAATTTTAGAGGAAAAAAAAAATGGCGGACCCGAACACCACATGTTCGGGTCCTAAAGTAGCTATCTAAAGATAGATTCCAACTCCGGTTTTTCTTTTCCACTCGCCGTCACTCTGTGTGCGTGTGGTAATCCCACTTCTGAATTGTTAGAAAAATAAAGATTCACTGATTTTATTTCAGAAACTACAATATATATGAAACACTTCTTAAAAAATGATTTGTTCTCCTCGATAAAATTTTTACTCTCCCATCTCTTCTTCTTCTTCCTCTTCCCGTGCCGCTAGTTCGGGCCCCTGACACCTCAGAACAGCCCGCGCTATTCAAACAGAAAAAGCATTATGGTTAGAATGAATTTCTAATTCAACTCTAGATTTAATATTGGAGTCCTTGATTTATTCCAAAAACTATCGAATTAATTATAGATTTTTGTAAGCCTAAAATATCACAAAGCTCTTCGGTTATAAAATTCGATTGAGAACCTGAATCTAATAAGCATTTGCAGTGATGCATTGTACTATTTTTACCATCAACCTGTATAAACGTAGTTGAAAGTAATATTTGTCCCGTGTCGGGTTGACTACCGAACCCGACGCACCAGAATTGATCTCCGTTGTAGTTGGTAAACTATTACTTACATCAGGTTTTTTAGTACTTATATTCTTTTTCAAAGTGATTTGATCTCAAACAATTTAAATAAAGCTTTAATTTTTTTGCTTCATTAATCTTCTCATTAGTAGAAAGCTTAACAAATTTTTCACAATTATATATTAAATGTGATTCCTTGCAACAGTTACATGTATAATTAATAATTGTAGATTGACAAAATGTATTATTTTGTTTTCTGTTTTGTGTTTTCCCTGCAGGTTTGCTATCACTGTCTGACTGGTCCTCCAATAACTCGCTTCTGTCTCTTAAAAAAATCGGTCAAATCTTTGAATTTGGGAGTAACTTTTAGTTTTTTTTGCAAATTCTTTCCATTCGCGTTTTGTTAATGGATCAAGTTTTACAATGACAAACTGAATAAGTAAACGATCCCCCAAAGCTTCTAAACACCTCATATTTTTTAGAACAGTATTTATTAACTTTCTTAACTCGCTATCCGATTCTTTATGTCCTTCCGGTAATTTAATAGTAAAAAAGCTTTTACATGTCTTTTGATTTGCATTTCTTTATTTTCAAAGCTCTCACGCAATAATTGCCAAGCTATCTTATAGTTCGCTTCAGAAACCAAGTCAGACGTTATGCATTCTTTTGCCTCGCCTGTTAAGCAGGCTTTTAAATATAGAAATTTTCGTATATTATCTAACCTATCATCATTATGTATAGTAGCCATGAACGTGTCATGGAACTCAAGCCATCTATCGTCCCCATTGAATGTAGGAAGGTTTTATATCTGGTAGTTTTACATTTAATGATTTTTGTTGGTGTCCTGAAGCTGGAGCTGGACTAGCTGTAGGCGCATTTCCCGAATTTACTTTTAGTTTAATTATTAATCATTACATTGATCGGTCAGTGGTCGCGCGGTTTAAGGCGTTAGTACTTGAATCGAGGTGACTGGATCGCTGTGGGTTCGACCCCCGCAGCCGGTAGACAGTATATAAGCTATATTCGTGGAGGGATTGGCACCCTCTCTGCGGGTATGGTAGGGTGGAAGAATGATGGCTTGGGTCAATGTGAGAGATTGACACCGGTTGAGATTTGACTACCCCCCTAATTAATGAGGTTTTCCAGGTTTCCCTCATTCCTGCACTGAATGGTGGTTAGGGCCTACCAACGTAAGTCGTTCCTGGGCGCAAATGCGGCCTGCTTAATAATAATATGCCTTCCCCTCTCCCGCACAAGTCTTCGACTTCTGGGCTAATCCTCGTGATTAGAATGAGAGGTAGAGATATTATTATAAAGATATTATTAATATTAGCATTTACCTCAAAGTTCAAAGTTTCGAAATTTTCGCGTTCTACCATTTCATCATCTAAATTTCTAATGATTCACAAAGAGACTCTATTTTTGTTTGAATTATTTTGTATTCATCCCACAAGGGATCTAACTTTTCAAGACGAGCATTTAATTGAAACAATGAATTATCGTTCAATGACTCACTGCATAATTTTTCATGATAGTTTTTGAATCGAAACTTTTAATTACGCCTCGTTTGGAAATGAGTGGTTTTAATTCATCCGCCATCTTGACTACGTTTTTCGCAATATATGTACAATAAGAAATTAAACAATGAACAAATGATTAATGTATACTTAAATGGAATTAACTTACAGGAGGAATGTAGGGATTTGCGCCGGTTGTCTACGCTCTGTAGAATATAAGGTAAACCAAAATTCGGTACAATCTAGCATTTTCAAATTATTTTTCACAGTGTCCGGTAAGTTACATAATTCCCTACATTCTGATGCGACCTATTCCACATTAATAAATTTGGAAATTCAAAAAGTGGTGTCCAAGAAGAAGGCTTGCTTAAAAGTAAGTTTGGGTCTAGTAACTGAATATTTTCATATTGATCAACATTTTTAAATCTTTCACGAATCTGTAAACATAGCTCTACGTCAAATTTTAGGCATTTATTGTAGAAAAGAGTAGGGGAGACTGTTGTACCTTAAGAAATAGTGTACCTTGGAACATACCATAATATTTCTCTATAGTCTTGACATCTAACGATCAATAGTGAAAGCTGTTATACTTCAGTAGCATAGCTATATAAGAAACCTATTTAGCAGTTCATTTGTTGTGTTTACCTTGATCCATGAATCAATTAATATTTCAGCTAAAAAAAGTAACGGTTTTCAAAGGCAAACCTAAATTTATTATATTTGTATCGTGTGGCATAGTTAACATTTGTTTTGTGCAGTTCATACAGCAGGGTTTGGTAAGTAGTTTGATGTGTTTAGGGGAAGTTTTATTCATAACCTAAAATTGTTGGGGGGAATTCTTTGCCAATATGTAGGGTCATGTACCTTAGTACAAGATCCCCTCCTGTACCTTTGAACTATTCAAAGGTACAAGATTATATATTGTTGTATGTATTATATCATAATATAACGTCATTTCTTTAGATCCACCATGCCTAAAAGCAAAGTTGGTAAAAAACGAGACGCAATAAATGCCGAAAATATGCAACAAGCTGTTGAAGCTGTAACAAAAGTTAGATCTGGGCGAATATCATTAAGAGAAACATGTAACATTTATAATGTAAAGATAGGAACGCTTCATAGGCATGTGAAAGCCTTTCGTGCTTCTGGCAAAGAGCACTTTGTGTATGATGTTCACTACGATGTTAAAAAGGTGTTTACTGAAGAAGAGGAAGGCGCGTTAGTTAATTACATCAAAACAGTGGCACGCATGCAATACGGATTAACAAAGAAAAATGTCAGAGTTTTGGCATATAAATTTGCGTCGCATAACAATAAAACTGTTCCTCAAAAATGGCATGATGACCAAATTGCAGGAGAAGAATGGCTGCGCTTATTTCTCAAAAGACACACTGATTTGTCACTACGAATACCAGAGGCAACGAGTCTGGACCGTTCAACAAGTTTTACTCGAACTAACGTAAACCGGTTCTTTTCGAACTTGACTGACGTACATGCACGATTTGGCCCGATTCCTCCTGAACGCATTTATAATCTTGATGAAACGGGTTTGATGACGGTTCAGCGTCCTAAGAAAATTTTGGCTCCTAAAGGAGAAAAGCAAATAGGTAGTGTAACTTCAGCAGAGCGAGGAAGTTTAGTAACAATGATAGCTTCCATAAATGCAATTGGAAATCAAATTCCACCCATGTTAATTTTTCCAAGGGTAAATTACAAGGATTTCATGTTAAGAGGTGCCCCTCCGGGTTCCATAGGAGGAGCAAACTCATCTGGATGGACAAATGAATCTCTATTCATCAAATTTTTGAAGCATTTTATCTACCATGCGAAACCAAATAAAGAACAATATGTCCTATTAATTTTAGATAACCATGAATCACACATATGTCTATAGAAGCTATAGATTTATGTAGAGACTCTGGTATTATTTTGCTAACTTCTCCACCCCATACCTCAAATAAGCTTCAACCGTTGGACCTTACCATTTTTGGTCCATTGAAAGGTTACTATAATGAAGAAGTAGATAATTGGCACCGAAATAATCCTGGCAAAACATTTGATATTTATAATATTGCTGAAACTGTGGGACGCGTATATCACAGAGCTTTTAGTACAAGCAATATTATTAGTGGTTTTTCAACAGCCGGTATATATCCTCTGAATCCCAATATTTTTCCGGATTCTGCATTTTTGGTATCATACGTATCTGACCGCCCCTTTGAATGTTCATCCCCATCCAACGAGCAGCGTATTACGTCTATTTTACCTCACCAATTACCTTCTACTTATGCTTCGTGTCATGATGAACCTGGTATTTCTGATGTGGACATTAACATATCTCACCCAAGTGCTACTCAGGCAGATACATCAACACCAATCAAGCAAACATGCAGTAATAATCCTGAGGTATATACATTCATATCACCAGAAGAAATCGTTCCTTATCCTAAAGCTGAAGCTAGAAAATCCACCAAGCGTGGTCGAAAAGCAGGTAAAACTCGAATCCTCACCGACACTCCAGAAAAGGAAGAACTTCTGCTTCAGAAAAATAAAAAGGTTCGTCCATTGAAACAGCAGCGTAGAAAAATTCAGAGAGTTGTTCGTAAAGTCATGGAAAGCGATTCGGATGGTGATGAAATATCATCTAAAATATCTTTCGGGGAAAGCGATGAGGAAAGTCTGTTAATAGATATTGAGAATGAGATGGCAGATATAGAAGATCAAAAAAGGTTTGAGGCAGAAAACATGCAGGTTGGCGACTTCGTTTTGGTTCAGTTTTTTAAAAAAAAGGGACCCCCAGAACATTATATTGGGGAAATATGCGAAATGCATGCGAACATTAATCTGAGTGATTTAAAAATTAAATTTCTCAAGAGAATTAATGAATCAAACAAATTCTGGTATGAAAGCGATACAATTTTTGATGTACCCTTGACGGATGTCGTGTTAAAACTGCCAAACCCAAAAAGGTGTGGTGGTTCAAAAAGACTGGAAGAACAGTTTATTTTTGAGGTGAACTTTAGTCATTCAAAATACAATGTAAAGTAATTCCATTTGTACTGTAAGTAAATTACCGTTTCTTTTTAATATTAAAAACTCTTTACTAGGTACTTATATGACTTATTATTCCTATTTGTATAATATATTCTCAAGGTACAAGACGTTGTGTTTAAAGGTACAATATGGTCTTGAACCTTGAGACAGACTTCTCTAAAATTTAAATAAACTGTAAAACGTACAGTTTTGTTCAATTACCTTTAAAAAGAAAAATGTGATTATGTATGAAGTCTAGCCTTCAAGATAGACCCTTATCCAATTAAAAAAAGTTCATTTCCTGCTTAAAAAAAAGGGAAAAGCCATACAGTGTTCCAAGGTACAACAACCTCCCCTAAAATTCTGCATTTGCAAGTAATACTTTCTAATAAGTAACTCAGTTTTTTTACCCAAATAAATATCATTATTTGGTAAATATTCATGCACATTTAAGGGATTGACCTGTAGTATATTTTTATGCTCTGTCAATATAATCAGACTTCATAAAACTTTTCAATACTATTCTGTAAAGTGTATTAATTCGGCTATATAATAGTTATAGTTTGGGCTTCTCAGACTGAAATTCTACATTAATTGTATTTATGTGTAGTAAAATATAGGATAAAAATGTAAGATATAGGAATAGGTCTACGTCAAGATTATTAAATTTGTCTAAAATTTTAATTGCTTTTTGGAATTCCTTTTCTTCAGCATCTTCGTGTGTAAAAAACAGTTTCAGTACTGGCCATTGTTGTAGAATACGTTCTACCACAGCCTAAAACAATAGTTATTTATTACTATATCGTCATCTTTAATTTATTAAATAACTTACCTCTAATGACAACCAGCGTGTTTGGCTTAGTTTAAGCATCTTGTATGGTTTCAGTTCAACAAATGCTTGAAATTCTTGATAAATGTTTAATCTCTTTTGACTTCTTGAAATATAATTATAAACATCTTGCACAAATTCTTTTATTTCTTATGGGATTTTTGTTGTTGCCATTGATGCACATAAATGTAAGCTATGTCATATGTAACCAAAAAATAAAGATACTGGGATTTACTTTCTCTTTTAATTTTGCCTGCACTGCACCAATCATTACAGCACCATTATCAGCGGCTAAACCTACATTTGTGGGATTTATATTATCTTTATCTAAAAGACATATTATTGCAGTAGTGAATTCATTTGCAGTGCAATCATTTACTTCAAGCACTGAAAATAGTTGCTCAGTTGTTCTTTTTTTCATAAACAAATCTTGCTAATATAGCTAAGCACTTCTTCCCACAATTAATTTATATTGTGCTTCCTTAATAGAAATTGATAATCTATCATGCACTGAAGCTTCCTCTATCATTAATTTAATATTTGCTGCTTTTGCAATTTTCTGCGATTTTTTGTGAGGGCTATTTTTAGCATGTCTTGACGGATGAGACGTCCCTCCTTCTAAAGTTCTATTACATGTAACACATAATTTGTCACATTTTCTACCAATTTCAGCCATGAAAATTGCTTGAGCCATTCGTCTTTAAATGATGTTTCTTTTTTTTCTGTGAAAAATAAGAAACCATTATATATATTTTTTTCTTAATTGCAATAAAATATACTTACTTTTACTGGTAAAATTTATAATTTTTGACTCCGAATTACTATCGGAATCCGTAGAACATATAGATTTTGCATGTGTAACAAATGTCAGCAACCATTCTGTACATTGTTTTTGCGACATAGAAGTCTGTTGCTGTTCAGTTACTGTAGAGGACGAAGGTTGAGTAATATCATCCTGATTATAACTAAAACTAGAATCATCTTTTTGGTTTCGGTTAATTCTTGTGAGAAACCTACTGATAAAACATATATTAATTTTCTTCTTATTAGTTATTACTTATTAATTTTTTTACCCATCTATTACGACGAAACCACGAACAACAAACCTATTAAAAATTCAAAATAAATAATATATTTTATGTTTTGTGATACCGGTAAATAGCACAGATAAATAACACTGGCATTTTGCAATGACAATTGATAATGACCACCAAATAGTGGTTAGGTCCAAGGTTTCTAAATACAGTAGGTTGCATGGTAACTTTTAACCAATCAGAGGTCGCGCGGGAATTACGTCACCCAGAATGCCCTTTCAATTTCTTAAACCATATATTATTTAATACTACTAGTAGTATTAAATATATTTTTATTTTCTTACATCTGAAACATTGAAGGCGTCCTTATTAAATGTCTTTTTTAGCTTATTTTACGTCTATTAAGTAACAAAATAATAATAGAATTTAGGCCCGGGTGCATCAACATATTTAGGTACCACTTAACTCTAGGAACACCTAAATTTTAAGTTATGTCCCATTTCGTTTGCACCACCACCGTTTATTCTCTACTTGTGACAAATTTAAGGAGCACAAATTTCGTTCCCTAAAGTCTCCCTAATTTTAAGTAGACGTCGCAAACTTTGTATAAACTATAAACTGTACCACTATGGTACATAATAGTATAAACAGAAAGCAGAATTTTCGTGGTGGTAGACGTTTGGCTTTTGGTGATAGGATATAAGTAATTGTCTTGTGGCCGTTTGTACTGTTTTAGAATTAAATTTGACAACGTATCACGTTGACTGCTGCGCTGTCGCGTAGGACAGCTAGGAGCTGAATACTTTTTTTTAACATACCATTTATGCAATCAGTGATGATATATTTGATGTTTTTGACAGCTATGTGAGTTATAGAGCCGCCTGTTATTCAGACGCGGATCCGCGTCGTCAGCACTACGCTTGAAATGCTCATTGGTATGCTGCTCGGCGCGGCTCCGCGTCTTTCAATAAAATCCATTTTTTTTTTACTTTAAATGTTTATTTTAAATTAGTTATAAAATTGACAAAAAAATTAAAGTAAATTTTCTTCCCTGTGATAAATAATAAAACACTCATTCACACAAAGGCATGGTTTCTCAGGACAAGCAGTACATTCATATATTGTATCTTCTGAGTTTTTTTTGTGTACATACTCTACAATTTTTTCTTTTTGTTTCCCCTTTAGTATTTGTGGCAGTTATTTTGGATATACAGTGAGGTTCTTCATTTTTCTTTGGAATGCTAACTCTTCCTTTGCCTTCATTCAAAAGACTTCTAATTACTTCCAAACGGAAGTCGTACAGTGTCATTTTCTGTTCTGATTTTATTAAAAAAATAATGAGAGTTCACCAAAATAACTTGAAAAAGATGAATGCCCAGTTTTTTTGTACCATCTTAATGTTATTCTCTCACATGGATAGTACGCCATCATTTGATCTTTACGATCTACACCACCTATGTGTTCATTGTATTTCAAAATGGGTAAGGGTTTAGTAATTTTATCACCTCTTCTGTTCTGGTATTCTACCAAGTCGTTTTTAAATTCTGTAGATAAATACAGAACATCTCGTTTCGTATTTATATTTTCCCAAGTTTGAGTATTTTTGCTTATATTTTTTAGCTTGGTACCCAGCAATATAGATCAAACCGCCTTTTCCAGTTTCTCCAGTTATAGATGAGCATGATTTGCAACTACAGGATGAAGTAGTAGTGCTAGTATCCACTCTATTATTTTTCTCCATTTTTCCAGTTACGCCTCGATCCATGGCATTATTTGTTTGTTTACCAGAATCGCGTAGGGGCGATCAGGGCAATCTCGCGTTTGGCGATACCGCTGCCGTCGAATTGGGTGTGAGTGAGGCAAATTCTGTGACACTGCCCCCTCCTTAGGACCGATCGTCCCGATCGGATACATCTCTATACGGGGACAGACGCTCCAGATGGACGACCTTCATCTGTATCCGGTAGACGACGTCATTGATTCTTTTAATGACGGTATAGGGGCCGTCCGAACGGTTCTGTAGTTTAAGCGATTTTCCTTTCTTCCGCGTGGGGTTGTACAGCCACACCAGGTTATTTTGTTGGAACCGACTGTATTGGCCCGGACGTCGTATCGAGTCTTCATGCGATCGCTCCCGAGTCGCATTTGAGATCTGACGTGGTCATGTACGACTGCTAGTCTTCGTTCCAGCTCATGGGTATAAGTGTCTGGCTCTGACGGCTGTTCTGCAGGACGACCAAATACCAAATCTGCTGGAAGGCGAAGCTCTGTTCCAACGATGATCCTTGCGGGAGTCTTCCCAGTAGTTTCATGGACAGCTGAGCGGTAAGCTAACAGGAAGAATGGAATGAGCTTGTCCCAGTCTGTCTGGTTCTCGTTCACAAACATCTTCAGATTGGTTTCTAGTGTGGCGTTGAAACGTTCCACCATACCATCTGACTGGGGATGCAGTGCGGTGGTCCTGGTTTTCCGGATTCCCATAAGCTCGCAGACCTTTCGGAACACACCTGATTCGAAATTTCTGCCCTGATCGGAATGTAGTTCACGGATGGGTACACCAAATCTGCAGAACAGGTTGTTGACTAGCGCTTCTGCTACGGTTGTGGTCTCCGGCCATTTTCTGAAGTAGTCCATGGCTACTAGCAGATAACGGTTCCCACTTTGGGTTTTCGGAAAGGGGCCAGCGATATCAATCGCAATCCTCTCGAACGATGCTCCTACGATATACTGGCGCATTTTGCCTCTGAAACGGGTCTTCGGTCCCTTGCTGGCTGCACATATGTCACATTTTCGGCACCAACCTTCTACGTCCGTCCTACAGCTCAACCAGTAGAAACGGTCCCTAATCTTCTGTAGTCCTATTGATACCGAAATGTCCACCCCCAGTACCTCCCATGTACTTCCAGCAGCACTTCCTTGACCCGGGACCTCGGGAGTAGTACTTGTTTATTGACCTCCGTTCCGTCATTATTTTCCCATGCTCTTTTTGGGACACCGTCTTCCAACACCAGGGAATTCCATTGAGCCCAATAACTCTTTAATGCTGGGCTTTTACTACTGACTTCAGCCCAAGACGGTCGGTTGTTGGCTTCTTTCCAGTCTAGTAAAGGCTTGATGTCACAGTCAGTTTGTTGGTCTTCCCGAATCGCCGCTGAACTCCATCGGTCTTCAGGTTGGGCTGCTACCATCTTGCAAAGAATAAATGATATGTCCTCTTTTCTTTCGAAACTACTACAGTGTTCGCCGTTGGTCGGACAAGGTCTAGAAAGAGCATCTGCGTTTCCATGTTTCCTGTCTGCCTGGGAATCGCGCCATTGCCGTCCCTTTAGATGACCCGTCTGCCCACAGTTCCAACATTGAAGATGGCGATCTCTTCGGCTACCAGGTTGTTCTCTCTTCAGCTTGGTAGTTGGGCTGAGTTTATCAATGACCTCCTTCCATGCTTTGATTATGTCTCAATTTCCCATATTATCGCTGTTATCACTGATGGCCCGAATTTTAACATGTCTACCAGATGCCATCTTTGCTGCCTCGAATTCCAGTGCATGCGAAAGGGCGTCGTTCAACGTTTTAGGTCTGGCAAATCGTAGTGCCTGCTGAGTTTCGCAATCTCTTAGGCCGTCGATAAAAACTTGGATGGAGAGCTGATCTACAAATAAACTGACGCAGATAGACATTCCAGGAGACCTTGCCGTCGAATTCGGGAGGTTTCGTTTTCTGAGTTCGGATAACAGGTCCTTCTGATTTGATTACGCCCTCCTTTGTTACCGTGTCTAATTTATGTCGAAGCTCTTCGCAGGTTTCTCTAACCAGGTTTATTTCTTCGTCTATTTCCTTTTATTTGTGCTAACAGTTTCTCTTCTACTTGTGTCACTTTATGCGACTGCTCCTCTAGTTTTTCTTCTAGTGTATTCTCCAATTTGTCTAACTTTGTCTGCATTTTTTTTGTCTGATCTCTCATTTCCTGTTGTATTATCTGCATTTGATCTTCTAATTTCTTTTCTAATATCTCTTGCATCATCTGAGTCTGATCTTCAATTTTATGCCCTTGTTCTTCAAATTTTTCTCGCATAATCTTTGTCTGGTATTCCATTTTATGCCCTTGTTCATCTAGTTTCTTTTGCATTGTCTGCATAATTTCTAACAGTTTTGCCATTTGTACATCCATATTGACTTGGCTTCTAGTTACAGGCATTTACTTTATTTTCTTTAGAATGTTCTAGAATGTCCAGGAATGTGTTTGTAAATGTCACCGTTGACTTCCTTACAATGAAACGAGTGCAGTGATATGCCACACTTGGGTCTTTGTCTCACTTCGGTATAAAGTTCTAGAATGTTCGAGAATGTCCTTCGCAAACAGCACCGTTCACTTCCTTAAGTCACGACGAGTGCGGTGATATGTCACACTTGGGTCTTTGTCTCACTCCCGTACAAAGTTCTAGAATGTTCGAGAATGTTCTTCGCAAATAACACCGTTCACTTCCTTAAGTCACGACGAGTGCGGTGATATGTCACACTTGGGTCTTTGTTTTACTTCGGTATAAAGTTCTAGAATGTTCGAGATTGTCCTTCACAAATACCACCGTTCACTTCCTTGAGTCACGACGAGTGCGGTGATATGTCACACTTGGGTCTTTGTCTCACTCCCGTACAAAGTTCTAGAATGTTCGAGAATGTCCTTCGCAAATAACACCGTTCACTTCCTTAAGTCACGACGAGTGCGGTGATATGTCACACTTGGGTCTTTGTCTCACTTCGGTATAAAGTTCTAGAATGTTCGAGATTGTCCTTCGCGAATACCACCGTTCACTTCCTCCAGTCACAACGAGTGCGGTGATATGTCACACTTGGGTCTTTATTCTACCCACGCATAGGGTTCCAGAAAGTTCTTCAAACTTCCACTTAAGTCTCACTTACGCACAGGGTTCCCGAAAGTTCTGCAAGCTTCCAGTTAAATCCACAGTTCTTCAAACTTCCAGTTAAATTCACTTCTGACACCATATTGTCACGGATTTCCCAATCCGTATTTTTCTTGTACCAGAAAAAACAATCCGTTAATTAATCACTTTTCTTTATTAACTACTCAGTATACTACTGAACACTAATTAGAGCTCAACTAAACACTTATTTAATTAATCGCTATGTAAATCACTTTGATCTCTCCAACTAAACACTTCAATTCAGACTGTAATACAAGACTGACTAACTCGGCTGTTCTTTTATAGACCAAACAAATATTCCAGGTATTTTCTAGTATTTCTAGCCCTTTTCCCGAACGACTCGAACGCTTCTCGTCGTTTCTCCATTTTTCCAGTTACGCCTCGATCCATGGCATTATTTGTTTGTTTACCAGAATCGCGTAGGGGCGATCGGGGCAATCTCGCGTTTGGCGATACCGCAGCCGTCGGATTGGGTGTGAGTGGGGCAAATTCTGTGACAATATTGTATTTACTTGACATAACAAATTCTCCAAACAATCCTGGTTTAACATATAGATATTTGATATCGTAGTTCTTCTCCATTCTAGCAAACAAGCCTTGTAAAGATTTAATCCAGATAATTATTCTTCTTTGAAAAATTTTTAGACTTTTTTGCCAATACATACCATTTTACTAATAGTAGCAAGCATTTCATTTAGTATCTCATTCTGCATTTCTAAATTGATGCCATATGTTTTTTTTGTTGGCACGGAGCTCGATAGTGCGTACAAGTTCATAACATCAAACCAATTGTTGATTAATTTAAAAAAAATTCCAGTGTTAGCTGCTGCCGTTTTGTCACCACCTGGTAACTAATATTTTAAAGCCATGGCTGTGGTATTTGAAAATAATTGAGCTGCTAATTTTATATTCTGCCTTTGAGTTTTCTCACAGTTTAGGTCCATTTGTGTCAATTTGTGGCAAGAATTAATTTCCGATCTGGTGTTTTCTATTAAAGAAATCTGGAAATCAGGATTCTTATTTATTATTGTATTACCTTCTAAGAAAAAACCAGTGCCTATAAACCAATTCCTTAATAATTTTAATAAGTGGGGCACGTCGGCAAAGAAATACATAGGCTCTTTTGTTATAGGATGTTGTGAAAAGTGTTATCGACAGTAACACCTAGTATCTTCCACAACCCTTGATTGCCACAACCGCAATCACAAGTACAAGCAACTACACAGTATTTAATTTCATGTAAGCAAACAATTACATTTTCCAACACAGTTTTGGTCATTTTCTGATCAAACCTTATGTACACTGGTTGTTTCCAATTATCAAATAAACCTCTTGCCATGACAACTTGCAAATAAGAATATGGTCCCATTATTTCATCCGTTTTTTCATAATATTCGTACAAGGAAGATAAAACTGTAACTCTAAAACGACTGCTTTTTGTTTTACCTGCAGTTGCCATAACTCCAAAAACATCTTGGCATACTGCATTTGTTAAATTTATGTTTGCAGCCCATTGTTGTAACGTCGACAATGCAGGCAGTGGATAATGTAAAGAGTCTTTCAAATACATATACGAGCGTTTGCTGAAATATCTTAACGTACAAGCTCTAGATAATTCATTTGGTGTCCATCGTGCTTTAGATTTCTTTTTTAAGGCTATTTGAACCTGGTTTGAACTTAAAAAATCTTTAAAAACAAGTTTTACTTTTTTGTCAAAACCAGCATTGTACTTAACTGAATTTCAGGAATATCCGTTATTGCCTTATTTGTTGTTTTTTTTTATTTATAGACGCGTTCCTTTGGAATAATTAGCAATTAAATCTTTCACAATTGCCTTGTCCTCATTTTGTATCATTCCTACAGATATCTCACTGTTTTCACAGTTTTTCTATTCATTGCAACGTAAAAATAAGGAAGGAATGGCTCAAAAAATAGATTTAAGTACATTTTATTTACTACTTTTCAACTTCCTACCATTTTTTTCAGTTTCATGTGGTGTACATCCAATAAGCTAGCCTGTAACTTATCCTCACAATCCGCTAGTTGAAAATGCTTACTACATATTCTATTATTTGTAGGATTCCATTGACCTTTACGAGAAAATTTAATTATCCATTTTTTTTTAATGTTAGGGTTATTAGGAAATGTAAAAAACATTTTCTCCAGTTCGTTTGGTCTTTTTTGAATTATTTTTGCATGTAGCCATGCTACAAACCATTCCACCTGGCATCTACATTAAAGGAAAAATAATTATCACAATTATTACACTCAAAATTTACACCATATATAAACACTTACCCTTATTACCCAGCATTAATATTACTATTTAAAAAATATTGATACACAGAAACGATGGACAAGCAACAATGATGATTAATATTATAATAATAAATCACACGAACAAACAGGGAACAAACGTAAACATAAACAAACAAGTCTGGCAATCTGCTGGCGGCTGGCGAGCAATCTCGATGACGCGTTACACACACCGCGCGTCTCACCCCCCGACAAGATTCCATGCAACCTACTCTCTCGTAGAAACCTTGGGTTAGGTCCACAGAAGTCACAGAATACTGAACATAACATACACTACATAAGTTTAGGGACACCTGCACCACGACCTACCAAAACTGAATTTTTGCATTAAGCGTTATTTTAAACTTCCATGCATAGAACATACATAATATGAGGTATGTAATTGAATGGTTTATGTCATTCATTCCATGATTCGTGGTCTCAAGGAACTTTTCTGCTAAACTACTGAATATTATTGTGTTTAGTTCAGTTGCCACTATCATGTGAAATTGTACTAAATATTTTAAAAATATATTTTTGTATAAGCAAGTACGAACTGTACTAGATTCATACAATTGTACTAGCAGTGGAAACACTGGTGCCGACTGTCGTTTCCCCTGCACCGATACAAGTCAGAGCGGAGCACTACACTCCCCACCGTACTCCCGCACTCCTGTGCGCGACACAATATAACCTTATTACTAGCATACATAAGTAAATCAAAACAACATTGTCATGAAATAAAATAGGGCATCACATAACCCCCCTATTAAATTCTGGAAACAGACCAAAACATTGACACGATTTAATACTAACTGGAGCGTCAGCCCAAAACAAAAAAATGTGGATAAGTACAAATAATCTAATTAAAACAGATATCTCATCGTTTACTGACTATGGGGCAACCTATTGTAGTAGCTCTGGCATGGCGTAGTGCCTCTTTAAGTTAATAATGTTATGTGGACCGATAGTGGTACCATTGCCATTCGACAATAAATACGAATTCGGAACAACCTTTGCTTTAACTACAAAATGACCATCGTACAAGATATCAATTTCTGAATCAACAGCACTGGATAACGGATGAGTTTTACTAATACTGAGTCACCTGGTTCAAGGACAACCGGATTATTTTTCTTGTCTAGCTTAACCCTTTTCCTTTCGGCTTTACTGAGCATCCGATCATGAGCAATTTGCCAATAATGAGTCAAAGGTAGTTCTCCTATATCAGTAGTCAATGGGAATTGAATGACTTTTTAAACATTGTTACTAGGCGTCGTACCAAATAATATAAAATGAAGGAATAAACCCAGAAATTTCATGTATAACATGGTTGTTACAATACTCAATTTGATTTAAAACATACGCTCATCTAGTGTGCTTTTCAAAACAAAAGCTCTCTCGAATAGGTAGCAATATGTAGCTTACAGTGGTTTTAAATCTATTGAATATTCCGCAACATTTGATGTCCCACAGGGATCTATACTTGGACCCTTGCTATTTAACATGTTTGTTAATGAGATTGTGAACGATCTTGAGATTAACTGTTTAATGCTGATGACTTAAAATTATTTAAAATAATTACTTCTCAAGATGATTGTGTACTTTTGCAAAATAACCTATGTAAAATTAATGACTAGTGTTTTCGTAACTAACTTGAGTTAAACGTCTCTAAATATAATATAATGACATATACCACCATAACTACACCTATCTTAACTATACTTTGGCTATTGCACTTCTTCAGCGACCATCTACTTTTCGTGATCTTGGAGTAACCTTCGATAAAGAATTGTCATTTGCCGCGCATATTGATCAAGTAACGTCTGATTCATATAAGATGCTGGGTTGGTTAATTAGATGTAGTAAGATTTTTCTAATGTAAATACTTTGAAAATATTATATTTTGCTTTTGTCCGGTCAAAATTTGAATATTGTTCTCTTGTGTGGAATCCTAAATATAACGTCCATATTAACCGTCTTGAGGGAAGTCAAGTCAACACAAGTTGGTGCTTCGCAAGAAGTGCTTTTGACAAGGTTCTCAATTGTGGCACTTGAGGCGTATGTGTTGTTCTCAATTATTTGTATTTAAACATTCACAATAAGATTGATTGTCAACATTTATTAAGCAGATTGAATTTTCAAGTACATTACTTTAATGCTCGAAGACTTCAGACATTCTACCTCTTCATCCCGAATTCAAATGGTCTTACATTTTTACCTCTTTTTTTCATGTCTATAATTGTCAATGTGAGAATTTTGACATTTTTAATTGTTCTGTCAGTTCCATAAAAAGTTGTTTCAAACCGTAAATAAATCTTTGTTTTTTTGTTTGTTTTTATTTTAGTAGAGTTTAAACGCAAAGATATTCCTTCTAGAAAAGATTTTCGTTTGCACTTTATTGCTAAAATGTAAAACCTATTTTATATCATTCCTTATGCCTTTAGAAAGCAAAATCGCCTGGTCGTCAAAAAATCGTGGTGTGCAGGGGGTAGTTAGGGGTGGTTTTCCAAAAAATTGTAAATATTTTTTTTTGCTTAATTTAGATCTACACAACATGTTTAATCATTTCTGAAAGTTTTGTCTTAAAATTCCAAGAGGAACTATTTTATTTTTAATTTTAAATTATCCGTGCAACACGCTCTTATATGGAGTTCCTTAATATAAAACGGCTCGCGCTGAAACATCGAAATTGCAATATCATTTACACCAAGATAAGTCAAGAATGCTAATTCTAATCAAAAACACCTTCTACGAACGTTGTAGACTAAAGATCAAGGATTAAAATGCTTTTTATTTTTGAAAATCCAATAAATAGTTTCGTCAAAAAACTGTAAAATGTCAAAGCATGTAGTTACCACCGCGTTCTAACGCGGAGATGCGAGGATGGTTGAAATTCGCTTGGCCCGCCGTTTATCTGCATGATAATGCCGTCCTTATGCATGTTCAAGACTAGACGGTCGCTTTTCGTTTAAAACAGTGAAATATACACTATTATAGCGAGCGTTATGGTAATTTAAGACACATTATAAGAAAATAGTGTTTTTAGTGTACCTATGTATTTGAGCAGTTATTTGTAGATATCTTTTCAAATTTATTTAAATAAATTAATAGCAGTTAAATATTAATAAACAGTCATAACTAATATTATTTCAAAAAGTCATTTCATTAATTATAGTTACCAATTACAGCATTTAATTATGTTAAAATTTGCGTTAAAATAGTCCGAGGGTGCTTGTGGAGTCGATGTTCCGTGGTAAATTCTTCCATTTCTGTAAATAAACAAATAATAATTGGTAAATAAGAATATTCTTACAAAATTATTTTACAGCATTTAGTCAGACTCGGAATTTTCTTTACTATCAGATAACATATTCTGGGAAGCATTTGTGATTTTTAAGTCTTTCTTTACTTTATTTGCACATGTCTGCATGACCCAATGCAACAAATTTGTTTTTTCTTGCAGGAACATTGTGGCCCGTTGCAATCTATAAAATTGTTTCTTAAATTAATAATATACATACCTATAATAATAATTTCTATACCTTGTTTACAACTGCAAGTATTTAAAGCAGGGGTGTTCTCGGGTAATATTGATACTGCAGTTAAAAATTGGCACAGGTTTTCCGTTAACAATTTTCTACCCACAATCTGCCACATCTGGCAAGGATGGTCTGGGTACTGGTTAGCCATATTTTAGTTTGGTAGCATACACGAAAACAATGCTGTATTAAGGTAAAACCCCTCCAAGGTCGTTTAAGCAATGAATATTTTCGTTGTTTGTATAGAATCGCATTACAAACTTTACTATTTTATTAAAATCTTCTAAATTGTCACTTATGCCAACATTACTAAGTAAATAGTGATGTGAGAAAAAGACTTTCCAGCATGATTTGTTGGCCATTCCCACAAACTGACTGGTTGTATCACAACCTGCGAATGCATGAAACGCTGGTAGGCATTTTGTCATTGAACTGTTCATTTTCAATTCATGGATTGCTAAAAATTTTTCGGTTTATTTGGGTCCAACTTTCATCCAAATTTTCGGCGTAAGTATATCTTTGAAATGGGTCAATAGTAACAAAACATTTGTATCTTTACAATTACTTACTTACTATTTACTTAGTAATGTTGGCATAAGTGACAATTTAGAAGAAGATTTTAATAAAATGGTAAAGTTTGTAATGCGATTCTATATAAACAACGAAAATATTCATTGCATAAAAAACCTTAGAGGGGTTTTAGCTTCCTCAAACCGGATCAGCAAATTACCTCCAAGTTTAGATAGCTTAAAACAGCATTGCCTTCGTGTATACTACCACACTAAAATATGGCTAAACAGTACGTTACCCAGACCATCCTTGCCAAATGTAACAGATTGTGGGAGAAAATTTTTGACAAAAAACCTGTGCCAATTTTAACTAGGGATGCACGATTCTGTAAAAAGATCGACTTTCTGGATCCATTCAGATCGGATCGCTTAGGATCGATTCTTAAAAAATCGTAATGCAAAAGATCCGTTTCCGATAGTTCCAAACAATTCTACTACTCTATTTTCAAGACTGCTGAACATAAATCTAAAATTAGTTTCGTGCCAGTTTCAAAAAAAAAGTTGTTCAAAATTGTAGCCTCATCATCATGAAATGAGGATGGTACTGGCGTTATATTGCAACTTCAACCTAATGTAATATATACATATAGGTAGAGGTTACAATTTTTTTTCGAAAACTAGACTCGAGCACACAGAACTAATTTTAGATTCGTGTTCAGCACCCTCGAAAATAGGGATTTTTTAATTAAGATTGGAGAGTTTGCACTATAACAAATATTTAACTGATCTCAATGGAAAATAATCTATTCACCAAATAATCGTTGTTCAGAAAATCGATTCAAAATATCGAAAATCGCATTTGAAAAGATCGATTATTTATAAAATCGATTTAAATCGGACATCCCTAATTTTAACTACAGTATCAATATTACCCGAGAACACCCGTGCTTTAAATACTTGCAGTTGTAAAAAAAGGTATAGAAGTTATTATTATAGGTATGTATATTATTAATTTAGGAAAACATTTTTATAGATTGCAACGGGCCACAATGTTCATGCAAGACAAAACGAATTTGTTGCATTGGGTCCTGCAAATGTATGGCTCAAATTACATGTGCAAATAAAGTAAGGAAAGACTTAAAATCACAAATGCGTCCCAGAATATGTTATCTGATATTGAAAAAAATTCCGAGTCTGACTAAATGCTGCAAAATAATTTTGTAAGAATATTCTTATTTACCATTTATTATTTGTTTATTTACAGAAATAGCAGATTTTACCACGGAACATCCACTCCACAAGCACCCTTGCAAGTTTTAACATAATTAAATGCTGTACACTGGTAACTATAATTAATAAAATGATTTTTTGAAATAATATTTGTTATGATTGTTTATTAATATTTACCTGTTTTTAATTTATTTAATTACATTTGAAAAGATATTTACAAATACCTACTCAAATACATAGGTTGTACACTAAAACCACTATATTCTAATAATGTGTCTTATATTACCATAACGCTCGCTATAATATCACTGTATCTTTTACTGTTTTAAACGAAAAGCGACCGTCTAGGCTCCAAAATACATAAGGACGGCTTTGTCATGCAGATAAACGGCGTGCCAAGCGAATTTCAACCATCCTCGCATCTCCGCGTTAGAACGCGGTGGTAACTACATGCTTTGACATTTTACAGTTTTTTGACGAAACTATTTACCGGATTTTCAAAAATAAAAAAGCATTTTAATCCTTGATCTTTAGTCTACAACGTTCGTAGAAGGTGTTTTTTTGATTAGAATTAGCATTCTTGACTTATCTTGTTGTAAATGATATTGCAATTTCGATGTTTCAGCGCGAGCCGTTTTATATTAAGGAACTCCATATAAGAGCGTGTTGCACGGATAATTTAAAATTAAAAATAAAATAGTTCCTCTTGGAATTTTAAGACAAAACTTTCAGAAATGATTAAACATGTTGTGTAGATCTAAATTAAGCAAAAAAATTTTTTTTTACAATTTTTTGGAAAACCACCCCTAACTACCCCCTGCACACCACGATTTTTTGACGACCAGGCGATTTTGCTTTCTAAAGGCATAAGGAATAATATAAAATAGGTTTTACATTTTAGCAATAAAGTGCAAACGGAATGACACGATAGAATCATTTTTAAACTCTACTATTTTCTATTGTTTTTTGTTTGTTGTTGTTCTTGTAGTTTACTATTGTGTTATATATGTTTTTCCTACTCGTTAAATGGGTTTACCTGTAGAGTAGCTGTATGTAAAAATAAAATAAAATAAAAAATAAACGCCTAATTTTCTTATTCACTTTTTCCGTCGAGTTCCCTTGTGCGAAGTACGACGTATGTACTATTTTAATGTTTTTCTTGCTAAGAAATTCTTTGTATACTCTCGCATGAAATTGCGTACCGTTATCCGTCAAAATGGCGGACGGTTTAATGACCTGATCAGAATGATTTAATTTATTTACTACACTTTGAGCACTCGCATGTCGTAGCCCATATAATTTAGTATATCTACTGAAACTGTCGATAATAACCAATAATTGCGTAGTACCAGACCTAGAAGACGGTAGTGGACCCATGAAATCCATATAAACCAAGTCCCCAGGTGTCGAATGTGTAACCGAATTATACGGACCGTTTGTTTTTCTTAACACTTTTGTTTTCACAGATCGCATGCAGACACTACTTGTCTGACATGTTTCCGCATTTTAGGCCAGAAAAAACTACTTTGCATATGAGCAAATGTGTTTGATTTGACTTGTATTTACCCTTACGAAATAGAATATTATTATGTAGCATATACCACTGATTATTATCATCACTAGCCTCATTATTTTCTAAACTATTTATTGTTTACATAATTTATAATTCATTTTCTTGATCCCTTTGAATAGTGCTTAATCCTATTTAATATCCAAAAACTCTCGACTAAGACTTAACATAGCTACTTCAACTTTTGACTTTTGATCCGGCTGATCTCTATATCTATTATTGACGGGATAACGCGACAATATTTTCACTACCTCGACAATGCTCGACACTAACAATGGAATAATTGTTGCAGATATAATACCCATCGTGCCAAGTGCGGAGATTTTAACGCACAATTCATCAAATACGTTAAAGCCTTGTGGTCCGTTACGATTACTAAATGAAAACCTAAAACTATAGCTCTCCACTGTTGCAAAGCGTAAACCACCGCAAGCATCTGCTTTTCTGCGATCGTGTAACGTAACCCTAGTGTTCTACTCGCATAAGCAATAACCTTTTTATTTTTCGACTCATAAAATTGGAATAGACAGCTCCCGATACCATAATTAGAATTATCCGTTTGGACATAAAAAGTTTTCCCTAACTTCGGATGATTAATCATGGTGACTTAGAGAGATATCATTTTTGATTTTTTTAAAAGCTAAAACTTCTGCAACCCTCCAAGTATATAACACATCTTTTTTTAACAGACGTACCAGAGGTATCGTTATATCGCAAATTTTTCGACAAATCTATCATAATTTACCATCCCCAAACATTTTGAATAGCGCGGATTCGCATTGGGTTTATTAAAACGCCTTGCGGAGTAATAATATGACCTACGATTTGCTCCTCTTTCCGGCCAAAGGCAGATTTTTTCCAGAGATTTTATAAGAGCTGATTTAAGGGTTTTGCAGATACCACCATCTAAATGGCATAAAACCAGAGGCACAGTAGTTATAGGATACGACAACATTTTCAGGAAATCGATTTTGTGGTCCATTGAAATCCCTAACATGCGTCCAAATAAATCCCACTGTATCTTTATTTCTTGATCTTTGCTCCCGATTTTGATAGATTTTTTTTAAATTTGGCTTGAAAAATTATTCACCGGTGTTTTTTTAATTGTCTTTTCAAATCGTTTGGGGTCAGTTGCACATTCCGCTATGAATGTCTCGCGCTGTCTTTTACCGATTTTTTCAAAAGAAATTTGTTAACCTGAGGAACAGCAGCTTTTCCAGACGCAATATTGAATAACTGGTTTGGAGATAAGTCAGGGCTGAATAGATTGATGTACTGACCGAACGACTGAACAAACTTTTGAAGTTGTTTACAGTTTTTTTTAACATTATGTGGCAGCAATTCTGCTGAAATGTCTTGTTTCTTCGTAATTTCTAGGTTTTCCAAAACGTGTGTGATAATACTTGACCGGATATCATGGCTTCTTGCCCACCGTTGACTAGCCGGAATCGGTCAAATGTACGATTGTTTGCTCTAATGTCAAATCTACAGGCTGCCTCGAAAACGGTTTACCAGTGCGATTTATTCCAAAAAAACCATTCTTGAAATCTACCTCTAATCCAAGAAGTGTTTCGGAAACTTTTGTTAAGTTGTAGTGGTACTGGACTGTCCATCTAGCAAAAAGAGGTGACTATATGCCGCCTATGCATACGTACGCTCTGGCAGTAGGTAAGGTTTTGCTGTCTGCCGGAATGTTATTCTCGGTTTTCAAAAAGTGCCTATTTTGAAAACAAAATCGACGTCCCAGGGGATTTTTTCGAAAACTCAATTTCAAAAATAATGAATTTATTCGTTTCGAAAGCACTGTATGTGGACTCTTTTACCAATATGTCGTCTCGTATTCTAAATTGTAGATTTTTTATAGGACATTACTCAATTACCCTAAACAAAAATGGGATCTCACTGTATTATTAGGGCTCGTGAAACTATCTATAATTACAGACGTGTCATTGCAGTGGAATGTCTCTACCACTTTTGAATTGAACTCGTATCAGGCTATAGAAGCCCAATTTGGTTGATCTTGGTATGAAACAGAACGAACTTTGACTCCTACTATCGCTAAGGTTGTAATCGAGTGGTGGCGCTTCAAACAAATTAGAATATTGTGACTGAGAACTTCTTGGATTAGAAATTGTTGATGAGGGATATGCTGGTGCAATTTGATAAATCCAATTTGCGTGTAAATGGCATTATTAGGCATCGATGGTTCCCGTACTTGTTGAAACAAGAGAGGAGAAATCTCAGGAATAAAGTCATTATGTCTAGGAACAAGTTCTGGGGGCGAAACAGTAGGTCTCTACTATTGTATAATGGTAGTATTAATATAGGCGTCCTTTTAGTTTGTCAAGAACGGATACTGGTATGTCTATAGGTTCATGGTGGCTCTGTAGGTCAAGCCAACGTCACACGCAGTAAATCAGGTGTGGCAGTACTTTCCTATGGGAAACCTGCAGTCTGCCGTCTAAACTTCTGGGAATTGTCACGCACCTGCTTTGGCTGTCTCGTTACAAAGCTTTTTCCAGGTCCTCTATTCTACCTTTTCATTTCTTAAGTTTTTTAACAATACTATCCACAGCCTTTTCTGCTCATCTTTCTTCTTCGTCACATTGCTTCCAATCCAACAACCTTTTTACCAACGGAGTTGTGAATGAAAAAAGGTTATTTATAGTCGATATTGGGCCACTTGCACTGTGTGCAGCAGCAGCGTCTATTGCTCTGGAAAGATAAGAAAAGAATCCTGCATTATCTTGGTCATATTTAAATTTTGTAAATAAAATACATGCCTTAAATATGAGCCAAGCAATATTATACTTATGTATCAACTGTATGTACACTATATATTTTTCATTCAATAAACAGCAAAGGGCTTAGCTATTAAAACTAATTGTTTTATGATCATAACATGTTTAATAGATATATTTATGAAAGTCATGATTTCTTTTCAAACATGAGCAGAAGAATTTTATGAAAACCCGTACTTTCAGAACTAAAAGTAATACTGAACAACAAATGCTTCTAATTAACCTATTAGTACTTGAAATGTACAAAGGTTTTAAATCCTAAATCGGCACTTTTTTTGTGTAATTTAATACAATAGGTGAAGTAAAGAGAGATTGCATTACACATTGTCTTTTCTATGTCTTTTGTATAAATCTATGATTCAAAGTTCAAATGTACTGTTTTCTGCACTAAACTTTTTCTATAATTGTTTCATTCTTCTATACATTTAGGCCTTGGTTTTGAAGATATTGTACCTTCTTTGTGATCCATTCTTTGTTGCTTAATAACTCAAATTTTGTTATGAATTGATCATTACAAAAATATTCATGGCACCGAATGTTTCTGGACAACTTATATAGTAGCAAAATTAGCATTGCAATACGATTTTTTTTATTATAATATATTCGATATTAGCACATAATATAAGTACCGTTCTATCTGAGACAATTGCATTGTATTGTCACCTTTAGGTTGATTTTTCTTGCACTAATTATGTTAGTATTAGCATTTTTACATTTGCGATATTCTAATATTTCAGTCTCAGACAGGCTTTTATCGATCATCCTTTGCATGACACATGGGCTATACTACGCAGTATTTACAAAAAGTCCCTGTAATTGTAGCGAATATGTTAACCAATTAAAATTATCGAAACATTTCTTTGATAAATAACATTTGATGTTTTTCTGACTTTTTTATGAACAGAATAGGGAAAAAGAAAGTTTTCGCCGGAGACGAAAGCATATTTAAAAATATTGTATTTTTCTAGATCAGAGGAATTTTCATCATTCACATATGCAGCAACATCGACTATAGTGGTTTTATCGCTAAAAGTAACACATCCCTCTGGCGCAGTACTATTTCTTATTAGATTTTGATTGCGATTATATTTTGGACCCGCTACTTGAGTTTCAGAGTCGTGGGTTGAATTTTGGGAATGAATGAATTCTTTATTTGGTCTGTCTAGTTGGATTTTTTAAAAAGAAAACATTCGAGACTGGTTTGTTTCCTTTTACTCATTTTTTTATTTATATAAACTCCGCCGTAAGCTCAAGATGTGTTACCTGTTTTCATTACAAACTTAGTCAAAATTATTTTAGCACATGTAATGTCCGAAACTCCGAAATGCACTAAAACTAAAAACCAGCACTACAAACCAGTATGCACCTGTAGGCTTCTTTGTTTTTTGGTTTGGACTCTGGATGTGGAATGCGGTATCGCCCGACTGGCTCGATTTCGTCTTCTGCGTTGCATTCGTATGCACACATACTCGCGTTTAAAAAATGGCAAGCAACGGAAGCATGAAGCATGTCAAATCTGACGAATCGAGCAAAATTGCAGAAGGCTTGTACATTAGTAAATGCAAAATATTACTTATAGATATATTTTATTACACAATTTAATATTACCCCTCTTTTATTACATGGACAATTATAAGGTAATGTATTTCATTTGTGTAAGTAATTACCCCCATTACCCCCCTCATGGATACGCCATTGACATGACAATATTTTTGGGAATGAAAATATCATACCCCTTGTTAATTTCATTTAAATTCTGTTTTTTCCTTTTTAGTAATTTTTTTAATGTAAGATTGACATTGAAGAGTTTTCTAGCCATTGCTAAATGGTTGCAATGCATATGCACTTTATACGGAGGCAGGATTGCCAGATTATTTTAACCAATGTCGCCAACCTTAGTTCTAAAAAGTAGCCCAAAGTAGCCAAATTTATTTTTATTTACTATAAATATATTATATGCTAAGGGGTAGGGTAGGTGTAGCTACTACAAATGCAAATGCACCTAATGAATGACACATGCATAGGTTATAATTAAACGATCAAACGAACTTATCTGAAGTTCGATCGTAATTATATGAAGCGTCCACTCCGAGGATATTTACAAGGTAGTGCGCCTCTGGTGTACGTCACATGCACAAATTTTAAAGAATCGCGAATGTCCCCACTCCATCTAGTCGTATTGTCTGCTGAGCTCATTTGGTTTAAAGTTTGTCCAACACATCCAATGGGTAAGAAAGAAGTTTTCTAGGGCGGGAGGGTGATATCCTCGGAGTAGACGCTTTATATAATTACGATCGAACTTCAGGTAGGTTCGTTTGATCGTTTAATTATATTTCAGCGTCCACTCCGACGATATTTACAAGGTAGTTGTTTAAAGTTTATTATTGATGTGTTGGTGGGAAGGCTGAAAGTAAAGAATGTGTAATACAACATCCTATTTTTAATTACTTATTTATTTTGATGTAGTAAGTAACAAACAACAGCAACGTAACTCAAAGTTATGAGAAAAGGAAACAAAGAAAACATGTTAACAGAACATTGACTACTCCTGTCTTTGACTAAGGACTACTATTAAAAATGTATCCGACTTGTAAATTGGTCTTTCGTAAAATCTGGCAAATGTGGATGTATTTTATGACCAACCAACAGTCCTACAAATGGCCTCTACGCTGAGGCCAGCTCGGCGAGCAGCCGAAGAAGCTGAATGTCTCGTGGAATGTGGTGTAAATAAGGTAGTGTTAATCCCAGACTTCCCAAGGGTAGTTTTTACCCATCTGCTGATGGTTTGTTTAGATACTATTTTATGTGACTTTGCATAAGTGATGAAAAGTCTTCGTTTTCACGGAGGTCTTTCATCAGTTTTATATATTTGACGAGAGCAGTGTCGGGGCAAATAGAGCTATTATCCTGGAAGAATGGTATATGAAGGCACGGCTGTGATTTCGAAATAAAAAAAGTTTTTGTGGGATCGGAAATTAATATTTGGATTTTTTTATCATCTGTTACCAGTTTTGAAAGCCGAATTAATGAGAGTGTTTGCAAGCGACCAACCGTCACTAAGTCTAGGAGAGTGATAACTTTGTGGCTCAATTCCATCAGATTAGAATCATCTGAGCCTTCCAGGTACTTTAGTACTGGTTCTGGGTTCCAAGTGCTATCGTACTTGGGCTTCGCTGAACGATCGCGTGATATGCCCCTCAAGTATCTTTTTATTAGAGGGTTTGAACCTAAATCGTTTTGTAGAATAAGATATAAGGCTGACCTATGACTATTAAATGTTCCATAACGCTGGTTCCCTTTCTCGTACAGGGATTTAAAGAAATGGATAAGTTCTAGAGCCTTGGCTTTGAAAATGGAAACACCATTTTTTAGGCAATAGTGCCACCATTGATGGTATGTTCGCGTGTACTGTTTTATCGTGGATTGTGACCAGCATTGTGTGTGCTGCAGGTTCCGAGAGGCCTCGTCTTACGAAGGCCTGCCAGAAAGTTTCACGGCCACCAGGGAAAGCTCTCTGTGTAAGGGGTGCATTGACCTGAAAGGTGATGACAGAAGATTAGGGTGGGGTGAAAATATTACTGGTTGTCCTATTCTATACTTTGATATTAAGAGGTACCAGGCTTGCATTGGCCAGTCAGGTCTATTCCCTCGGCCTTATCCTGAATAATTATTTCAATAACATTTAGAATTAGGTAAGAAGGAGAAAATGCATAAAAATTCAAATTTCGCCAGTTTAACGTAAACGCGTCTACTGCCACCGACCCTGGATCCTTTCGCCAAGAAACATATTTATCGCATTTATTATTTAAGTTGGACGCAAATAGGTCCCCGTCGGGTGGGGGAAAACATTTATTATAGTACTAAATGCTTTGTTTGAGAGGGTCCATTCGGTTTCCTCCTCAATCACTCGAGATTCCTGGTCTGCCTTATAATTATTTTTTGTGTTTATGTATGACGCGGAAAGCCATATGTTTCATTTCTCGCACCACTGCCAGGTCTCTCTGGCTAATAGATTCAAATGTAGGAAACGGATACTACCCATCCTGTTGATATACGAGATTGCCGTCGTATTATCTGCTCTGATTAAAATGTTACAGTTCGAGCAATTAGCGGCGAAACATTTTAATCCGTTAAAGATCGTCAGGAGTTCCAAAAAATTGATATAGTTTTGTTGTTAGTGGTAGACGAAAAACCGTGAGTTTTTTCCGACCCTGAACAGGCACTCCAACCGGTAAGGGAATTGTCAGTATAAATTTCTAGGGCATAATCGTCATTTTTAATTTTATTGTAAGCAGTTGAAATGTTTTTCTTCCACCATATAAGATCCTCATAAATGTTGTGAGGTAATGACATGATGGCACCGTAATTATCGTTATTCTTACAAAAAGCTAAATATTTGGCTTTCTAGAGACGTTTGGTATACAGCCATCCATACCTGACAGCCGGACAAGCTGATGTTAAAACGCCAATGAATTTTGCTAAATCTCTGATTATGCATGCCTTTTTAAACTTCCATCTGTTAGCTAACGTCTTAATATATACAATTTTTGATTCGGCAATTTTTGAGTTTCACATATGAAACCTAAAAATTTTTGCCTTTGTTTCGGCTCTAGACAACTTTTTTCCAAATTAATTTTGAAACCAAGTGAAAGTAAAGTATGTCGAGTGAGGTTAACGCTAGCTTTGCATGCCTCATATGTGTCTGCAATAATTAAAAAATCATCTAAATAATTCACACATACAATACCCTGGGAGCGTAGTCGCTCTTAAACGGGTCTCATTATTTTTGCGAAGCAATGGAGTGCTGAGGATGTGACTCGGGGTTTCGAGTTCGTTGGCAATTTTTTAAAAATATCAGGTTGAATTCGGACTAAAGTTTGTTTTAGAGATATGCAATTTTCTTTAATAGAGCCAGGGCGCCATCTACTTCGAGTGAAACTCGTTAATAGAAACAGGGATGATTTTTGTTTTGATAATGCTAGTCCTCCCCTAAATATTTCCAAAATTTTGCAAGATTGTTGACCGGCAATGAGATTCTTATCATCGGGTAGTAAAGTTAAATTATCTTTTTTTATACTCGTATTGAATTGGGGGTTGTTTGGCTATTCGTAAACTCAATGGGGTGAATTTCAATAAGGGTGACAGTGTATTTAGAATGTTATTGAATATAAGCATGCATTTAGTTACGATATTTACTATAAAATTGCGAAATTTGACGTTTAGTTTAGACTTAATTTAATATTTTACTCTAAAAGTGTGAAATTTGACATTTGGTTGACTGAATTTAATATTTCTACGTTTTATAGAATTTATCTTTAACAGAATTTGACTTGTTTTATTTGTAACACTTATGCTGAAGGCTTAATTAATAAACTGAGATGGATAACAGTGCCCTAATCTTGGTTCTGGCTAAAGTCACGAGAGAATAACAGTTGGCTTACCTTTTTCGGGCTCGACTGCTTCTTCCTAGCCTTGGGTTAGAACTGCCTTGAAACCCTGCACTGAGTTAGGTGTGGGATTGTTAATGATTTTTAAGTAAAACACTGTTTATTCAATATGCAAATCTAACACACTAAGCAGTATTCTGATTTTTGAAATAAAACACTCGCTTAGCAAGACGGCTGACAGGTCTGAATATTTATGGGGTATTACACACGATTATGTCAAGAGACGAGGGTAGCCAACTTGAATGAGTGTTAATTTTTTTTGGCTTTGAGATTAATAGACTTGAGTGAATGAATTGAGCTTGATAGAGACAATAGATGTCTGTATAAGTTGAGGTGGATAACGTTGGAATTCCGTTTCATTTTCATTCAGGCATGTCAGATGAGTCTTATGTTAACAAGGACAAGCCGAATGGTAAACACGTAAACTCGTAGAGCTTTCCTTCAAATTTGAATTTCAGATATTTTTGATAAGGTTTGGCAACTGCTACCAGGAAATACGCATCTTTCAGATCAATTGTCGCCAAGAAACTGTTTTTCTGGACTAATTTTGAAGCAGTTCTGTAGTCCTCCATTTTGAAATGAGGACATTCTATATATTTGTTAAATTCCTCTTAAGTTTAGTATAAAACGCTTTTTTCCATTTGACTTGTCCGCAAGAAAAATTGAAGATACAAATTGGCCCCTCGTATACTCGCGTGGAACAATAACTCTCAAAGTTAGGAGTTCCTTGATTGACTAGCCCATCAGAGTATGGTCTTTAGGAGACGTTATTTTTAACTCGTGTGTCTTATTTTGGACAGGTATACCCGTGAGAGGTATTTTGTACCCTTTTATCCAAGATAGAACAGTTAAATTTGTTGGTTGGTTGCGCCCCCCCCCCCTCTTCCTATGCCAGAACCGCTTGCGGTGCTGAGGCCATTATATACTTGGATTTCTTTTCCAGCCTTTTCCAGACTCTTTGCGGTTTTGATTTTTTCCCCAAATTCGTTGCCAAACAAGTACTCGTCAGGGATTGTTTTTTCTGCAACCTCCTTAACCGATTTACTTAATGTTTGGGTAAGAAGGGTGCGCCTAGTTGTTGATATGTCTCTAAAGAGATTTGTAAGGATACGCCCACTATCCACTAAATATGGAAGTAAAGAATTGCTAGTCTCTGTTTGTTTTTGAATGGTCTAGTAGTTCATTGACAACCTTACCTAGATCAAACCATCCTTTGCTTAACTGACCTTGGAACTCTGCGTGGCTCTGGTCTGTGATAAAATAGACTCCAGCTCTGGATTAATTTTTGGTGGAATTAATAGCTTACAATTGTCAGGTGGAGCATGTCGAAGGTATAAGTCCTTCGTAGCCTCCGAACTCAAGCCATGCCCCAGGATATATGACCACCTAGAGCATACCGCTTCGTGTAAATTATATGAAGGATTTTTTTTTTGTATTAGGATCATCGCTCAATATCTCGAGAATATTTTCTGGAAGATTTGGATCCGCGCCAGGGATGGCGTCTCAATCAAATCTCAAATCTCGGTAACGGCTGTAAGACCGCCGTGATTTCTTGAGCTCCCGCTCTAACCTATCCAGCCGTCGCCGTCGTTGTAATCGTGAAACATGCTTTTCTCTCGAATTACTGTGTTCGTTTCTTATTTTTTCCCCATGCTAAAGATAAGCTAAATAATATGATCAGATATATTAGTAGAGATTGTTTTTACTTACTTGTGAGCCTGTAAATAAGGTATTTTTCGAGCTATGTGAGGACCAATGTGCACGCAACACACACAAGAAAACGAATGAGCTCAGCGCAGTGTTGCCAACTTACTTCAAATAATACTCTGCGCAGGGATTTAAAAAATTCTGCTAAATTATGCAACCAGTTGTAGCCAAATTCTGATGAAATCTGCATTCTTTTTAACTTATGGTCATAAATAAAACAAATAATAGAGAAAATATATATTTACAAAACAAATAAATATTGCTATTTCTTTAATAAGAGAAAATATATATTTACAAAATAAACAAATATTGCTATTTTTTTAAATATTATTACTTAATATTAAACATTTCGCTTAAAGGAATATAAATTTGCAGTTTTCATTAATTGCATATGAGAACGACTTATTTCATAATCGGAACATTTCGTGCTATCATTTTGCATTTTCGATCTGAGCACACACATGGCATTTATAGAATCCACACCAAGCCGATTTCGTTTTTTTTTGTTTTCATGTCGGTCACCAACGAAAATATTCTTTCCGCCTCGGCATTAGAGTGTGGTAAAACTAACACCAGATCTGCTAATTGGCATAGATTTTTAAATAGAAATTCTCCAGCGACCGATTTTTCCTTTGCAAGCATACTCCAAAATTTATCTGGCGTTAATGAGCAAAATTTTTCAATTTCATGTTTCTCAAAATGGAATTTTAGATTTCTAAGTTCAGATTCTATTTGATTTGAATCATCTAATATTGGCTCAAATACTTGGATTACATTTTTAATTGTAATATTTGATGAACATAATATCTCTTCTGAATTAATAAATTTAATTTCTTGAAATAAAGGCTCGGTTAAAGGTAATCTTTTTTGAATTTCATTACAAGTGGTTTGATAAAACTTGAGACAATTTGTTCTGAAATTTGATAACTCTACATTATCAAACTCATTTCGGTTAATAAACTTTTCACAGTCGGGACCTAAATAAATTTTATTTAGGTCAAGAATATTTCTAGGGTTAAAAGGATTAATATTTAACTCTATGTTATCAAGAAAATTTTGACTAAATTTTTGAAAAAGTCTAACACTCTCACGATGAATGGAGCCAATTAAGATTTCCCTCCCCTGAAAGAGAGCATTGAATTGATTTAAATAATTTAATACATATTTTAAAAAATAAAAATATGCCTTGGTAATGTTATCTGCTAACCCCTGCAAAATAAAGTCACTCTGTTTTAACTTATCCTCTACAACAGCAGTTATAAAATATCTGTGTAAAATTTCCCAGTTATCTAAAATTCGACAGATATATTCATACCGTGACAACCACCGAGTATCTGCTAAATGCAATATGCGATTTTGTGGCATATTAAAAAACTCTTGTAATTCATAAAGTTCAGCTGATCTTTTTGAACTGAACGAAAAGTAACTAGCTAATGCTCTTACGAGATCTTCAGAGGTTCTCGGTAATTCTTTACCTCCTTTACTAGCAATTAAAGCAGCTGAATGGCATATACACTTTAAAACTATTAGAACTTTAGTGTCATTAAGAAGGCGTGTTTTAAATGAATTTTTATCCCCAAGCATAACGTTAGCTCCATCCGAGGCCATACCAATAATATTTGTTAAAGGTATTTCCTTAGCGAGAAAACATGCTTTAAACTGATCATATATTTTTTCGGCTGATAAATCCCTCGAGTCTAACAAAACCATTTCTAAAAGCCTTGTTAATATATTGTCTGTCTTAGGACATTTATATCTAACCAACACACAAAGATACTTATTTAGGCTTAAGTCGGTACTCTCATCTATGAGAAGTACGTGCTTTTTAATATTTGTACTAGTTCATTTGTCTCGAACTGACACAATACATTTTTTATAATTGAAGAACATTTCGTCCTATTCAATTTAATACCCTGGATTATTTTAGAATCAAATGCAACATCTTTATAAAGAGTGATTAGATCATCAATTAAAGAAGTTGCAATATTTGTTTCAGCCATAAAAAGACTTAATTTAATCTCTGACCGAGCAACATTTTCTTGATATGTGATGTTTTCCTTCTTTTGAGCGAATAATCTTGTTACTGGTTGAGTATTATCTCTTTTCTGTAAATTTTGTTTGTGTTTTTTGCTTTGCATGTGCTTGTTTAGTGCTGGTTTTCCTTCAGTTAGTGACAAAGTTATTCCACCACACAGTCTGCATTTGAATTTTCCATGGTCACCTAAAAAAGTTCTATATCAAATAAACACCAATGGGAATTACAATTTTGAGTAATCATGTTCACGTGTTCATGAACGAATGAAAGAAATTTTAAATTAGACTAGGTAGGTTTTCTTATTCAAAATAAGGTACCTTCATCTTCTTCTAGCCATTGTCTGCATAAAGGCTGCTGCAACCAATTTCTATTGAATTTACGGGGTACGGGCTCTTTATATTTATCCTTTTTTATTAGTTCATTTCTAATTAGTCGCTTTTTTTTGGGAGTTGACAAAGCACTTTCTGAATTGGAACTATTAGAAGATATACAGCTATTACTATCCCTAAAATGAAAAGGTTTAATGGTTATGACTCATATTCAACATTTAAAACATAACTTACATTAAATGTATGATAATATATACTAGGTACAGCAAAAAGATATATTTCACTGCCTTTACTATTAATGTATATCTTTGGATGTATTCGAAGAAGTATCTGCTGAGAAGATGTTTAGATTTTATGCACATTTTATGTTGTATTTCATGTATTTCGTTCTTCTCATTGCTCATCTGACAGAAATCCATAGATTTAATACAAGTATAGAACACCACAGTACAGAACACGAAACAAGACACTAAACCACTGAAAAAACAAATTTACACTAGACTGTCAAGCAGCTCCGACGTTAAGATAGCTTCACACGATGTAAAATGTTTGCTGTTGTTAAATTATTGGAAATATGCATATTATATTTGTGAGTATGTAACCACATATTTTAAATTAATAATTTATGATTTAATTTTTTTGATCTAATTAATAAAAATCTGCATTTTGAGGAATTATTCTGCCAGTCTGCAATGATCTTAAAAAATCTGCAGAATGCAGAAAAATCTGCAATGTTGGCAACACTGGCTCAGCGCCTCAGCAGACGATACGACTAGATGGAGTGGGGACATTCGCTATTCTTTAAAATTTGTGCATGTGACGTACACCAGAGGCGCACTACCTTGTAAATATCCTCGGAGTGGACGCTGAAATATAATTAGAAATCATACAATTATTAGGTTATGCATTAGGTATAAGATATAATACCTACCTAGGCAAGGATTGTTCTTAATATCTTACTCAATGATTATGTTATTCAAATAAAATAAAAATTTTAAATTATTACTACCACATTTAAATTGAAATACATTTTACACTGAATACTTTATTGTTTAGATAAAATTCAAACTAAAACGTTAACAAAAAATGCAAACTGAAAATTATATATGTACAACAAAAATAAACAATAAATAGTACGAACATAATAAAAAAGCACAAAAATAAAATTATCTATATCTAACACGAATAATTCTGCACAAGTCTATATAAGTGGACAGGAATGGGTCATAGGTCACAAGATAAATGATCCATTCCCATCACTTCGCCCTATTATTTCTAAATCATCATCAACTGCTTCATTTTCAACTTGGTTTGATAAACAATATCAGATTTAAACAAAGTAAACATATGTTTGGTAGGAGAAAACTTTCTACAGCATTGTTCATTATTATTATACATAACTATTCTAATACGCAGAAGAGCATCTACCATAACTAGCAACATTTTGATGCAGTTTTTAGATTTTACAGCATTCATAACTGAAAAGACTCTCTCTACTACAGCATTACTGCTGGATAAAGTTAGTAAATTTATAGCATATTTTGCAAGCCCTTCAAACACTGGATTTGCTCTAGCATCACAGAATTGGAGTACTGAGGACCAAAAATTGTATGTATTATCACAGTCTGTATTAGAGGCGGGCAACTCGATTCTTTTTGATGAATCGATTCACACGATTCAATTTGATAAAATGAATCGACTCTTACGATTCGTTCATTTGAACGATGAAATTTAATCCCGAGATCTAATGTTCTAATATATTTTATAATTATAATATAAATTATAATAATACAATTGTTTGAAAATTTAAATCGATGACGGCGACATATTCACGCATGCAATATCTGTATTTATTAATTGGTTTTCATATTTAATATAATGTAAGTATATAATTAAACCTATGTGAATTTTTAAATTTCAAATTTTATATCAAACTGTATGTGTAAATAATCAGATAAATAAACTCGTATTCCATCTTTTAAATACGATTAATTTTAAACGAATATTTGTTGTAAATTATAACGAGAGATGCGCGAAATTATTAAAAATGCAATAATTTATATCATGTGGCAAATGGCTATTCCTTTGAACGAATTTCTTCTCAAATATTGGACCGATAATACATACTACGATTCATTTCTCGGCTCAAGAATCTTCACAAGGCAAGTGGTTAATTTCAACGAGAGTTGCTTCTCAAATATTGGCTCGATACGCTACGATTCATTTTGCGATTCGCGAATCGTCTGACAAGTGACAATTCATTTGAACGGAGAGTTGCTGCTTAAATATTGACCCGCCGCGCCGATGCCATTACAATTCAGTTCGGGACTCGCGAAACATAGCATGGCGATTCATTTGAACGAATCGCTTGCCAAATACAGAGTCGATTCACCCGATTCTTTTTTAAGAGTCGTTCAAATGAACGACTCGTTCAATCTTTGCCCATCTCTAGTCTGTATATTCGGTCTGCTTAACTTCTAACAGTTTCGAATATTGCAGTTCTACAAGTCCTAAATCATTATGTGCTATATACTAATTTAAAAATGGTAAATCCTTAAATTTAGGGCGACTATGGCCCAGCCGTCTTAGGGGATGAAATAAAATAAAATTTATAGGGTATATAGTCAGCCACATGTGGGAAAGTGGTTCACATTTCATATATTAGCCTTTAAAAATGTGAGAAAAGTGATAACAATCAAAAACTAATAATTTTGAATGAAACTATGCTTTATTAGGAACTTGTCTCAAGCGATAGAAAGTCTAGATTCAGAGAGTAAGCTAATAACTTTTTTTTACTAAAGGCTGAAAGTACCCCACTGGGGCTATATGATGGGAACATTCGGCTATACATTAAAAAATATTATAACATTAAAATAAAAACTACGTTGAACAAGTCTATATTCTCCCATGAATATGATCTTATCTTACATGATTTGATCTCATATTTCTCATTTTGGAGAAAAGTTATTTGACCCACATAAAAAATATCTTTCTCCGAAACCAGAAATCACAAGGACAAAGTTTCCCATGTCAATATTCTCACTGCCAGAGATGAATTTTAGGTCTTCAAAATCTTTGTCGTCGTCTAATGAGTCATCTTGCAAAACAACTTCAGCGTTCGACTCGCTTGATGTAGAAATATTTCGTTTTCTACTCACTGTGATCAAATCTTTTTTGACTGATGCCTTCTTCTGTTTTAAAGCTTTTCCGTTCTGCTTCTAAGCTTTCTTTTTTCGTATTCTGGCGTGTCTGTATATATTGTTGCACCTTTGGATATGACCTAATTTGACACAAGTTGGAAGTTGGAGGCGAGGCTGGAGGTGTTTTGTATATAACTTCTTGTGCATAGTTTCTCCATGGTCTCCAATTCACTGTGAGGCGCCAATAGAAGTAACTTTCTCTCTCTCTCTTTCTGTCAATGGTTGGTTTGTTGCTTCGCTTGCTACAAAATCTGCATCACTGAATACGATTTATCGGCCGCAGATCAGTGTTTTTAGACGAGCTTGTTATATCTTTAATTGTGAACCCACATTCATATTCTTGCTTAGCCACGGGCGCCAAATGTCGAATTGTAAGGGCTTTTGCTGCGAGTAGAAGTACCTTGTTTTCCACAGAACATTTAATACTACTAGCGAAGTGTTGAAATACTTTTGGAAAAAGATCAGATGTCATCCACCTTTCTTATTCCCAAGGGCACTGGCGGATATTGGATATTCATCACCTAAATATTTTTCAGGTTTTCTCATTCTAGGATATACAAATACTGGGGGTACTACTCCTCCAGCAGCACTAATCATCTCTACAAAGGTCACAAGTTCACCTATCTGTTGTGAAGATATATGAGTTACTTATTTTTGCTCTTTGGGGTAACAACTTTAGCAGGTGGCATAACTGTCGTTACTCCTGTCTCGTTCAGATTGCAGATCTGCTCCGGCCTGAACTTATATATTTCCAGAACGCAAGCATACTTAATAAAAGAGTTTTCAATCAGTGGTTTATTGAAAGCCATAGACAACTTACACTCGTATTTTCGAAGCGATAGGTCGTTCCGATATAATTTCATCCAATCAAGACCTAAATAAATTTTTGAAATGCTAGGATTTACATTAACAAAAAATTAAACAAACCTGCCAGTTTATTCAACTCCCAACTGTGTGGCGCTTTATAATCCGGTAAAGCTTTAGCAAAATCGTAGACTAGTTTCCTTATCTTCTTATAGTTTAGGCCGTAGTTTAAGTTGGAGAATTTCTTTATTTAAGTTACAAGATCTAATTCCTGATTTGTAGTGAACACTTGTCGAACTGGATATTTGCTTGAATAAGAAGCCTCGTCTTCACTTTCATTGCCTAAATCGGCCTACGTAGCCAGAAGCTTTTCTTTTGATTTTTTCTTTAAAAGGACCTTGATTCTAGATTGTAGGGTTTGTCTTTTAACCTGGTATTCTTGGCCAGCTTTCTACTGACTGAAAGTGCCTGTCAATACAGCTTTAATGGCTAGTTTTATATTTTTTCACTAATATCACAGCGATTGGTCTTTTTTATGTAATTCTTTGGCATCTAAAACAAATAATTTAAGAAAATAATTATAACTTTCTTGGAGATGAAAAAGATTAATATATATCAAAAATGTACATTTACATTTCGGCTAGTAGCCGAATCTTCACCGTAACAGCCGAAACTTCTCCACCTGCTCAGAAAATAATATTAATTAAAATTCAAATAGTATGGATTGTTTGAAGGTTATGATTTGCCAGGACAATAAAAAGCACATAATTTCTTATCATATGCATATCGATTGGCTTTTTTTAATGAAAAGTTGACCTGTAAATCAAACAAACAATTATACTAAAAAAAACCTACCTTAGATACGAAATAAATCTTGTACCCAAAATCTATAAAACCTCTAAATCACAACTGCTTACACACTGCCAAGGTTAGCCACTATTTTTTCTCACAGCTTGGGTTGGTTTGGGCGCCAAATTCAAACGAAACTCGGATTTAATGGGGGTAGCCGAATGTGTTCCACTTTCCCATATATAGAAATGTGTGTAACTTCGAGTAGGATTGATGTACGTCAATGAAATTTTAGGGAAGACTTCCCGACAATATGACTAACAACGACATGTAGATGTCAACTTCTTCCGAGCCATCTTAGAGGTTAAATAAAATTAAATTTATAGCGGATGTAATCTGCCACATATATGCAACAGCACTTAACTTTTAGCAGGGTTAATGTACATCAGTGAAAGTTTAGGGAGGACTTCCTGACAATATGACTAATAACGACATTTAGGTGGCAACTTTTGCCCAACCGTCTTAGGGAATGAAATGAAATAAAATTTATAGCATATGTAATTAGTCACATATACAGGCTGTCCCTAAAAGGGACAACGTTTCGCCACATAAAGTACAGCTGAAAATAAGTCGATTTAACTAAACTTGCCTTAGTCCAAAAGTTGATAATCACGGAGCTACAGGGTGTCAAAAGTTAAAAAATAAATCGCGTTTTCTTTAATCGACTGATTGACGAAATGTTGTGTTTAACATATTTAACTCTAAATTGTTTTAGTTAGTTTTATGTTATCGATTTGTACTTATAGTTTGTTGTTAATGCATTAAGTTTTGACATAATTGCAAATTTAGACCAAAGTTTTTTACTGTATTAGAAAGGTATTTTAAGCTAATATAAATCAAATCTCCTACAATTCCTATCAATGAAGTCATATCTATGCTCTCTGATACCAAACATCTAGGTATGCTAATGAACAATTCCACAGACAAAGCTCTATTCAATAATTATCTAAAGAAATTAATCTATCTAAATTTACTAACCTGGTTTAACAAAAACACTCTATAGTTAAATATCTAACTTCACTTTTGACAGTGGGAACTCGAAAATTCAACCACAATAGATGAGATCTGACCTGTTTCTGCATTTTTAGTATTGCTTCTTCAGGTGGCCTCCTTTAAGTTGAGTCAAATATCTAACTATAAAAATTATTATATAAATTAAATTTATTTGAAATTAAATGTCAACAATGACAAAAGTGGCATTAGCCTGTCAATGAATTTTAAATTAAATATGACAATACCTACCTAAATAATGTTTACCCTTTATGTAAAAGTTTTTATATATTTTTAGGTATTAATAATATTGTGTGAAACTAACTACTCTGTGGACTAAAGCCTCAACCAGCGTTGAATTGCACCCACAATATCTTCCTAAAAACATTAATAAAATTGTACCCAATAAACATTCAAAAAACTAAATGGCTCATTTTCATTTCAGCGTATTCTATCAGAATGTTAGAGGTCTTCGAACAAAAACCTCAATTAGGATATTATAGTTTTAGTTGAAACTTGGCTTTGTCCTGACATACTTGATAGTGAAATTTTGTATTCAGACTACGTAATATATAAGAAGGACAGATCATTCGACACTAGTACCAATGCACGCGGTAGTGGCGTGTTAATGCGGTAAAATCAAATTTATCTGCTGCTAGAATTACAGTTTCTGAGAACCACTGTGAAGAAATTTTTATATCTGTTTATATCAACGCAGTTCAGTACATATTCAGTGCCCTGCACATGTCCTCCAAATTCACCATTAGATATCTACTACGAGCATTTGTCATCAATAGAATATATTATTATATTGGATCGTAGCCCAGAAGCTTCTTTGTGTTGTGTTGGTGACTACAACATGCCCGGTATACTTTGGGAGCGTGATAACGTAAAACATGTAATGAATGTTATTGCGATTAATTCTGTATGGGAATCTCTAATATGTGATAATTAATTTTTTTTGAATTTATATCAGTTTAATAATGTATTGTCACGGATTTCCCAATCCGTCTTTTCTCTTACTTCCAGAAAAACAATCCGTTAATTAATTACTTCTTTATTAACTACTGAACACTACTAATTACAGGTCAACTAAACACTTATTTAATTAATCGCTATCTAAATCACTTTGATATCTCCAACTAAACACTTCACTTCTGACTGTAATACAAGACTTATACAAGACTAACTAACTCGGCCGTTTATTCTTCTTTTATAGACCCAACGAATATTCCAGGTATATTCCAGTATCTCTAGATCCATTTTCTAGTACGACTGGAATGTTTCTCGGCGATTCTCGATTTTTCCAGGCCCATCTCGATCAGCGGCATTCTGTTTGTTTAACAGAATCGTGTAGGGGCGATCGGGGCAATCTTAGGCAATTCGCGGTGCCACAGTCGTCGGTTTGGGAGTGAGTGGGGCAAATTCCGTGACACTGCCCTCCTTAGGACCGATCGTCCCGATCGGATACACCTCTATACGGGGACAGACGCTCCAGATGGACGACCTTCATTTTACTCCTGGGAGTCCTTTGTATCCGGTAGACGACGTCATTGATTCTTTTAATGACGGTATAGGGGCCCTCCCAACGGTTCTGTAGTTTAGGCGATTTTCCTTTCTTCCGCGTGGGGTTGTACAGCCACACCAGGTCACCTTGTTGGAATCCGACTGTATTGGCCCGGACGTCGTATCGAGTCTTCATGCGATCGCTCTCTAGTCGCATTCGAGATCTGACTTGATCGTGTACGGCTGCTAGTCTTTGTTCTAGCTCATGGGTGTAAGTGTCTGGCTCTGTGGGCTGTTCCGCAGGACGACCAAATACCAAATCTGCTGGAAGGCGAAGCTCTCTTCCAAAGATGATCCTTGCGGAGTTTTCCCAGTAGTTTCATGGACAGCTGAGCGGTAAGCTAACAGGAAGAGTGGAATGAGCTTGTCCCAGTCTGTCTGGTTTTCGTTCACAAACATCCTCAGATTGGTTTCTAGTGTGGCGTTGAAGCGTTCCACCATACCATCTGACTGGGGATGCAGTGGGGTGGTCCTGGTTTTCCGGATTCCCATAAGCTCGCAGACCTTTCGGAACACACCTGATTCGAAATTTCTGCCCTGATCTGAATGCAGTTCCATGGGCACACCAAATCTGCAGAACAGGTTGTTGACTAGCGCTTCTGCTACGGTTGTGGTCTCTTGATTGGGAACGGGTATACTTCCGGCCATTTGCTGAAGTAGTCCATGGCGACTAACAGATATCGGTTTCCATTTTGAGTTTTCGGAAATGGGCCAGCGATATCAATGGCAATTCTCTCGAACGGTGCTCCTACGATGTACTGGCGCATTTTGCCTCTGGAACGGGTCTTCGGTCCCTTGCTGGCTGCACATATGTCACATTTTCGGCACCAATCTTCTACATCCGTCCTACAACTCAACCAGTAGAAACGCTCCTAATCTTCTGTAGAGTCCTATTGATACCGAAGTGTCCACCACCAGTACCTCCATGTACTTCCTGCAGCACTTCCATGACCCGGGACCTCGGGAGTAGTACTTGTTTCTTGACCTCCGTTCCGTCATTGTTCTCCCATGCTCTTTTAGGACACCGTCTTCCAACACCAAGGAATTCCATTGAGCCCAATAGCTCTTTAATGTTGGGCTTTTACTACTGACTTCAGCCCATGAGGGTCGGTTGTTGGCTTCTTTCCAGTCTAATAACGGCTTGATGTCACAGTCAGCTTGCTGGTCTTCCCGAATCGCCGCTGAACTCCATCTGTCTTCAGGTTGGGCTGCTACCACCTTGCAAGGAATTGATGAGATGTCCTCTTTCCTTTCAAGACTACTACAGTGCTTGCAATTGACAGGACAGGGTCTCCTAGAAAGGGCATCTGCATTTCCATGTTTCCTGCCGGCTCGATGTTCAACAACAAAGTGATATTCTTGCAGCCGTTCCAGCCACCTAGCCATCTGTCCTTCAGGGTTCTTAAACTGGAGCAGCCATTTAAGGGAAGCGTGATCCGTTCTGAGGAGGAATTCTTGGCCATACAAGTACTTGGGAAAGAACTCCGCCAACTCCAATGTTGCTTGCGTCCGTGTCCACTATAAATGGTTGTCCAGGTATTGGGTATGTCAAAATCGGGGTAGTGCAGAGTGCCTCTTTCAGCGTATCAAAGGCTTGCTGGCATCTCGGAGTCCATTCGAACGGGATGTTGTCTTCTGTCAGTTTATGGAGAGGCTTGGCAATGTCCGAGAATCCTTGGACGAATCGTCTGTAGTATGTGCATAGGCCGAGAAAACTTCGAACTTGATGTTTGTCTTTAGGAACCGGCCAGTTCTTTATGCACTCTGTCTTCTCCGGGTCTGTTTTCACACCGTTTGGAGTAATAATGTGGCCTAGGTATCTAACCTCCTTTTGGAACAGACTGCACTTCTTCGGGTTCAACTTCAGGTTCGCTGCTTTTAACTTCTCAAACACTTCGGACACGTTCTTCAGGTGCTCCTGGAAAGAGCGTCCCAGCACCACCACGTCGTCCAAGTAAATCAAGCAGGTCTCCCAATGCAGGCCATGAAGTACAGTTTCCATCAGTCGTTCAAAAGTGGCAGGGGCATTGCATAGGCCAAATGGCATTACATTGAACTGCCACAATCCATTTCCGGTAGTGAACGCTGTCTTTTCTTTGTCTTCTGGGCTGACCTCGACTTGCCAATATCCACTCTTTAAATCTAAAGTGGAAAACCATTGCGCACCAGCCAAGGTGTCCAGTGTATCGTCAATTCTGGGTAGTGGGTAACTGTCTTTCTTGGTGACGTCATTTAATTTTCTGTAGTCCACACAAAATCGGGTGGAGCCGTCTTTCTTCTTGACCAGAACTACAGGAGAAGCCCAAGGGCTCTGAGATGGCTCTATGGTGCCTTGATTTTGCATCTCAATTAACATCTTGTTAACTTCCTCTCGTTTGGCTAGTGGAAGTCCTCGTGGTGGCTGCTTTATAGGAGATGATGAACCAGTATCGATTCGATGCTTCACTACCTTTGTTCTCCCAAAGTCGCCTGGTTTAAGTGCAAACACATCTTCATTTTCACTTAGCAGCTCTTCCAGTTGTTCCATCTCCATCTCTGTTAATCTTTCCTGGGCCCTATCCACGATGTCCCTTAGACATTCCGGTAGACTGGTCTTGTTTGGTTTCTTCTCCATTTCGTTGTTTTCTTTGAGTGTTTTGACCATGGCAACAGGTTCACAGACTCCTACTTCAGTTCCCTTTGTAATTTTCTGTGGAAAGGTTTTCAGGTTAACTACCCGTACTATTGTCGTTTTCTCTGGTTTAATCAGGGTGCGGCCGGTGACTATAGATTTATTGAACAGATCCGGATTACTGGGTTCCACCACTCCAACACTACAAGACATTTTCCCATCCATTACAGTGGCAACCAATGTTTCGGTCTGACCAGGTAGTACCACATCTTCTTTAACAACGAGTCTCCGTACAGCGTTATTCTCAGTGGTGGTCGTTAGCACTACTTCCTCACCCATTATCCGTAGCGTACCAGCATTCAAATCTAAGTTCACCCCTTTGCTCGTAGTAAGTCTAGTCCGAGTATGACATTGTCCGATATATCTGCTACCAGGGCTCTGTGTTTGAATTTGACGTCTCCTAATTCTATGTCAAGCTCGCATTCCCCTTGACTGGCAGTTGTTGTCCATTGGCTGTTGTAAGGACATAACGCTTGGCAGGGCTCTTAATACGCCAATCACCAATAATATCCGGTCGTACAATAGTTCTTGCCGCTCCAGTGTCGATTACCATAGGAACATACGACCAAAAATAATGCCTTCCACTAGCAAGGAGTCAGAGTCCTGGAGACGTGACAACGTAATTTCTTCTCGTGGGGCATGGTAGGAGGACGCAGCCGGCTTTTGCCCCGTTAAGCCGGCTGAACCTAGTTTTCCTGTGCAGCTGCCGCCTGGGAATCGCCCTTTGCTGATCCGCGACCGGGGCCCTACACTGTCTCTTCAGATGTCCCGTCTGCCCACAGTTCCAACATTGGAGAGGGCGATCTCTTCGGCTGCCAGGTTGTTCTCTCTTCGGATTGGTAGTTGGGCTGAGTTTCTCAATGACCTCCTTCAACGTTTTGATTATGTCTCCATTTGCCATACTATCGCTGTTATCACTGATGGCCCGAACTTTAACATGTCTACCGGATGCCATCTTGGCTGCCTCAAATTCCAGTGCATGCGAAAGAGCATCATTCAACGTTTTAGGTCTAGCGAGCCGTAGTGCCTGCTGTGTTTCGCAATCTCTTAGGCCGTCGATAAACACTTGGATGGAGAGCTGATCTACAAATTCGGACGGGGCTGTTGGATATGCCAATCGAACCAGTCGAGCAACGTCTGTCTCAAAATGTTGTAAATTCTCTCCACTCTGCTGGTGACGATTTTTCAATTGTGCCTGGTACACTTGCTGCAGGTGTTTATCCCCATATCTCATTTCCATATGCTGTTTCAGAAGGTCATAGTTACTCTGCTGCCCAGCAGGAACTCCTTGTAAGACGTCAAGAGCTTCCCCCCGTAGAGCAACTATCAGAGCAGTAGCTTTCTCACAATCAGACCATTCGTTTGCGGCAGCTGCTGCTTCAAACTGGCGCAGATATACATTCCAGGAAACCCTGCCGTCGAATTCAGGAGGCTTTGTTTTCTGAGTTCGGATAACAGATCCTTCTGATTTGATTACGCCCTCCTTTCTTATTTTGTCCAGTTTATGTCGAAGCTCTTCACAGGTTCCTCTAACCATGTTTATTTCTTCGTCGATTTCTTTTCTTTGTTCTAACAGTTTCTCCTCTACTGTATTTTCTAATTTTTCTAACTTCGCCTGCATTTCGGTTGTCTGAGCTCTCATTTCCTGTTGTATTATCTGCATTTGATCTTCTAATTTCTTTTCTAACTTCTCTTGCATTATTTGGGTCTGATCTTCAATTTTATGCCCTTGTTCTTCGAATTTTTCTTGCATTGTCTTCGTCTGATCTTCCATTTTATGCCCTTGTTCTTCTAATTTATTTTGCATTGTTTGTCCCTGTTCTTCTAATTTATTTTGCATTGTTTGTCCCTGTTCTTCTAATTTATTTTGCATTGTTTGTCCCTGTTCTTCTAATTTCTCTTGCATCGTCTTCGTCTGGTCTTTCATTTCCTGTTGCATTGCCTGCATCATTTCTAACAGTTTCGCCAGTTGTGCATCCATATTGACTTGGCTTCTAGTTACAGGCATTCACTCTATTTGGAAAGTTCTAGAATGTCCACGAATGTGTTTGTAAATGTCACCGTTGACTTCCTTACAATGAAACGAGTGCAGTGATATGCCACACTTGGGTCTTTGTGTCACTTCGGTAGAAAGTTCTAAAATGTTCGAGAATGTCCTGCGCAAATACCACCGTTCACTTCCTTGAGTCACGACGAGTGCGGCGATATGTCACACTTGGGTCTTTGTCTCACTCCCGTACAAAGTTCTAGAATGTTCGAGAATGTCCTTCGCAAATACCACCGTTCACTTCCTTGAGTCACGACGAGTGCGGTGATATGCCACACTTGGGTCTTTGTCTCACTCCCGTACAAAGTTCTAGAATGTTCGAGAATGTCCTTCGCAAATACCACCGTTCACTTCCTTGAGTCACGACGAGTGCAGTGATATATCACACTTGGGTATTTGTCTCACTCCTGTACAAAGTTCTAGAATGTTCGAGAATGTCCTTCGCAAATACCACCGTTCACTTCCTTGAGTCACGACGAGTGCGGCGATATGTCACACTTGGGTCTTTATCTCACTCCCGTACAAAGTTCTAGAATGTTCGAGAATGTCCTTCGCAAATACCACCGTTCACTTCCTTGAGTCACGACGAGTGCGGTGATATGCCACACTTGAGTCTTTATTCCACCCGCGCACAGGGTTCCAGAAAGTTCTTCAAACTTCAACTCAAATCCCACTTTGTGGACAGGGTTCCAGAAAGCTCTTTAAAACTTCCAACTAAATCCACTTCCGACACCAAATTGTCACGGATTTCCCAATCCGTCTTTTCTCTTACTTCCAGAAAAACAATCCGTTAATTAATTACTTCTTTATTAACTACTGAACACTACTAATTACAGGTCAACTAAACACTTATTTAATTAATCGCTATCTAAATCACTTTGATATCTCCAACTAAACACTTCACTTCTGACTGTAATACAAGACTTATACAAGACTAACTAACTCGGCCGTTTATTCTTCTTTTATAGACCCAACGAATATTCCAGGTATATTCCAGTATCTCTAGATCCATTTTCTAGTACGACTGGAATGTTTCTCGGCGATTCTCGATTTTTCCAGGCCCATCTCGATCAGCGGCATTCTGTTTGTTTAACAGAATCGTGTAGGGGCGATCGGGGCAATCTTAGGCAATTCGCGGTGCCACAGTCGTCGGTTTGGGAGTGAGTGGGGCAAATTCCGTGACAGTATTTAACTATAATGGTGTTATGCTTGATTTAGTTTATTCTAACGGTAAGGATTTGCATGTAGAAGGACCAAACTTTTCGATAGTTGAACCTGATTTGCACCATCTATCCCTTTTAATTAAACTATTTTGTTTCTCATATGTTCCTGCCATGCAAAATAAAAATACTTGGAGATTTAATTTCAAAAGGGCGAATTATAATGAACTAAATGATTATTTTAGTTCTATTGAATGAGACCAAATTTTCACTAAACAATGCAAATTTCGATTTGGCTAATTTCTACTATTTAATTTATGATGCTTTTGAAAATGTTGTTCCAAAATCTTATATAAATTCTGGTAACTTTCCGGTATGGTATCGCTCTAAAACAAAACAGATAATTAAACAGAAAATTAAAATGTATAATAAGTATAAAAAAACTAAAAATCTTGATGTTTTTAATAAATATAAAGAATTGAGAATTAAAACTAAAAATTGTATTGACTACGACTATAATTCAGCTTACTCAAAATAATAATAATACATCGAAACATTTTTGGAAATATATTAATTCTAAGAGAAAAACCACATGCATTGCAAACGTTATGTACTTCAATAACCGCTCACTACAATCCAGTCTCGATATATGTAATGCTTTTGCAGACTTTATACTATTAGTAACTATCAATGCTTGAACACACTGTCTTACATTAATATTAATTCTGACATGGTTAAACATCTGACATAAATTAATAAATCTTAAAGAAACTTTTAATATGGGCCCAAATGGAATTCCACCATACATTTTAAAACTTTGTAGCCCATCTCTAGCTTGGCCATTGTCAATACTATTCCAAATTTCAGTTAACCCTTTCAGTCACCAACTTGAACCAGTCAACAGTTTTTGTGTCCACACTAATATAATTTTTTTACATTTTTTAGTAAAAAAAATTTGACATATTTTAATTAGCACATGACTTATGACATGTCCATTTCGATGGACATTACAGCTTTGAGACATTAACAAAGAAATTTTATTCAAAAAAATATATTTAGTAAATACTGAATATTTGTGACAAAAAGTAAATTATTTGCTATGAAATTTTAGGAAACAGTTCCTGCCAGCAACAACACATAAGTGGACTTTGCATTTGACACAAAAAATTTTGGTTTTTCCCTTGCATTTTTCCATTTTGCATCTAGTACCATCCTTTTTATCATCAAGTTCAGGAAAATGGCCGTACTGATCATGTCTAGCCTCGTCAACTGGCCTAGACTCAACTCTCACTCGTTTCTTTTCCATGTCCCTATCTTCATTTGAGTGTCTTCCTCGTTTTGGAGGATCCTTGAAGTATACCAATTGTTGAGCAATGTCCATTCGGAAATCCCATAAGTCCATGATTTTATTGGACTGGAGCCCTAAGCAGTTAGCATCTTTCCTGTATTCCAGCCAGGAGTTTACCACTGCCATGTCTAGAGCGTGTGACATCATCCGGACGGTCCATTTTCGGGATCGTCTAGCTGATCTATAGATACTCAAGAGAAAATCTAATTTATCAACGCCTCCCATATTTGCATTATATCTAGTAATGGCTTCAGGCACAAACCTAGAAAAAATATAGACTGCGTCGGTTCATGATATAGGTCACGTGACAGGTGCCGCGTTTTCTAGGGACCTACGGTCCAGAAAATGGATATTTTAGTTGCTTTATGTTGGCAGTTGTGCAAATATGATGGCTGCATTGCAATCTGAAATTAACTAACTTGCTGTCATTTTAAATGTCATTAAAGAATGTGACATGAATGTGACCAATCACAGTAAACAAACGAGCTTCACGCTATACAACCAACGTAAATTGGCATAAAACCCAAGTTTTAGCGATTTGGACCTTTTAGGGCAGCCATGAATTTGCGGTCGCCGGCAATATGACACTGCCACAGTCTATATTTTTTCTAGGTTTGTGGCTTCAGGTCTCTGAACGTTGACATAACTTTTGTTTTTTTTGTCCCATCTTTGGCATTTATCGAGTGTACCCGCAGCAACAAAATTGGAAGCCACTAAAACTGGTTTATTGTCATACCATTTTGTTATCACTATGCCGTCGTCGCTAACTGCTACATCAAAACTCCCTCTCTCTTTCTGTTTTAGTTCTTTATCAGAATTAAGTTTTGGTCCAAAAAATCTGTTGACTCGTATTGTTCCAACGGCCATAATTGACTTCGAACTCAAATATTGGAACAGATGATACGTACTAAAAGAGTTATCAAAATAAAGACCATGGTTTTTTTCTGTTATTCTTTCCGCTAACTGCATTACGGTTCTAGCACCTTGCCCAAATTGAGCGTATATTTCGTTTATTTCAGTTTGTGCACCTTGATAAATGATGAAGTCAAATATGGTACCACTTTGACCCGCCAAAATCCAAATTTTGATACCCCATTTGTTAGGCTTGTTGGGAAGATATTGTTTTATATTTATTTGCCCCTTGAAGGGAACGATCTGCTCGTCTACACATAGATGTGTTTCAGTCTGACCAAATGAATCCCGAGGAACTTCTTCATTTCTTCCTTATTTGTGGGGGGAAATCGTGCTGTTACTTTGTGTTGCATACAAATTAGTCATGGTTACCATTTGTTCAAATAAATAATCAGGAATGTACTTCATGAAGTATTGTATAGGCGGAGTAAGTTCCTCCACATGGGTATCCTGAGGAATAAACCAATTTATTGGCCGAGTTTCATAACTAGCACCATCTTTCCATGAAACATTATTTTTTTCCGTGATGCCAAAGTGAGTAAAAAAATCCTTCAACCTGTCCTTCACAGTTCTTTCCTCTTCTCTATCTTCATTATTTATAACTTCTATTTCTTCATTATTTAGGTCCTGATTTTCTATATCCAAGTTATCTGATGTCACTGGGTCGATTATCACCGGTCTACAACATTTTTGCGCACGGGTTATACATACCTAATTTTTATTCCTTTTATACCTAGAAATAAGAAAAATAACAAAAAATAGTCCTAAATTTGTTTTTATATGTGAAAAACGGAAAATTCAAATAAATGAAAATACATAAAAAATCGACAGAGATGATTTATTAAAAGATACCAAACATCCATTTATGATTCATTCTTATAATAGAAGTTTCAAAATAAAGTCCAAAGGTTTAAAAATAAACAGTTTTACTTTTGAGTAGAAGTTTCTCTTATTAACCCCCAAATATAGTCCCCCATCATGCTTTCGGTATACTGGCCTTGGTAACGTCTCTCAAATTCCATTATATCTTGATGGAAGCGTTCCCCTTGCTCTTCCGAATAAGCTCCCATATTATTTTCAAATTTATCCAAATGAGAATGTAACATGTGCATCTTTAGAAACATTCTACATCCGATGATGGAAAAATTTGTAATCATGTCAGTGATCAGCTCGTCATAATTTTCAGCTCTATGGTTTCCAAGAAAACCATGAACTACTGCCTTAAAACTGTTCCAGGCTTTTTTCTCCTCATTGCTAAGTAAGTCCGGGAAAATATCACAATCCATAATTTTTTTTATTTGAGGGCCCACAAAGATTCCAGCTTTAATTTTCGCCTCTGAAAGCTTTGGAAAAAAACTTTTCAAATATTTGAAAGCTTTGGACTCATGATTAAGAGCTTTTACGAATTGTTTAATCAGACCCAATTTAATATGCAATGGTGGCATTAATATAGTTTTAGGATCGACAATTGCCTCCCATTTAGTATTGCATTTTCCCACTTCATACACAGTACGTACAGGCCAATGTTTTTGACGGTAGTGAGCGGCATCATTTCTACTATCCCACAGTCAAATATAACAGGAGTATTTAGTATACCCACCTTGCATTCCGGTCAAAAAACACGCAAAACAAATTTTCAGGTTTTAATACTTCAAAGGTGCCGCCGTAGAGTCTGTGAGCTGATTGTTATTTAAGCTGTGACGATAGCGCGCAACGACCGACATTAATCAGGCGTAAAAATCAAAAATGCTATAACTTCTTAAAAAGCAAATATTTTCGTTCTGTAATCGCAATTTTTTATATAGATTTGCTTATATAATCAAAATATATTAGGTAAAACCCATGCGCAAAAAAAATATTTTTTTTTGTTGACCGGTGTTATGTTGTCTAAATCGTTTTGTTCTGTTTTATCTAAAAATTCAGTAAATCCTGAATTTTCTCCTCGTCGTCTGACAAACCCAAAATTATTGAATAGTCATCTTTCAGGAGATATTCTAGGAGCTCCTCGTCAGTAAGAGGCCGTTGATATTTTCTTTTTCCACTACTATAAGAAGAATTTTCCATCTTTCAAAATCTAGAACAAAAAATATCTGTATGAAATTTTTATGACGGGAAAACAATTTGTCCAATGTATTGGACATCAGATTTCAAACAATTGTGTGCATGCCCCAAGCAAGTAATTCGAGAAAATAACAATAGTATGTTGAAAATGTGTTATTTACTTACCGATGGTATCAAAAACACCGTTTAGAATTCGATTCTGTTCAATAATAATCAATATTTTACAGCAGCTACTTCGCGCTACTACTGACAGTTAGTAAAACGTGTCACTTCAATCTCAGTCCGGCTTCTGCCTCTCGGCAACAGATGGCTCTACTTGTGCTAAACGCAATATTTATGCATGCCTTCTTGGATGAACTTGTGATATTGAGTGCAGAAATCTATTTTCACCTGTAGATGTTATAGAAAATGGATGTCCAACAGATTGGACGTTATGACTGAAAGGGTTAATACGGGCTATTTTCCAGATGCATGGAAATCTAGTTACGTATTCCCGTTGTTTAAATCTGGCGATAAATCTGATATTTGTAACTATAGGCCAATTTGTTGTCTTGGTTCAGCGGTAAAAGTATTTGAATCCATAGTGGCTGATTCTCTACGTTTAAATTTGAATGGCTTAATTTCACCGTATCAACATGGCTTTTACCCCGGTCGGAGCACAGAAACTACTTTATTACTTTTTAGTAACTACATTGTTGAAAGTATTGAAGATTGTTACCAAGTTGATGCAATATATACTGATTTTCGTAAAGCGTTCAATCGAGTTAACCATAAATTATTGTTAAGTATATTAGAATCATACGGGTTAATCGGGAATTTGTTATTATCTTAAATTTTACTTATTAAATATAACTCAAATCGTCAAAATTAAAGAATTTTCTTCACGCGAAATAAAAGTAACTTCTGGTGTTGCTCAAGGTAGTCACCTGGGACTAATTCTGTTTTCTATTTTTATTAATGATCTCTCTTGCAATTTAATATCATGTAGATATTTAATGTTGCAGATGACTTAAATTATTTCAATGTGTTAAGGATTCTAAGGATAGTGATGCAATTCAAAGTAATTTAAATTTATTAGATAAGTGATGCGAATTCCATGATATGCTGTTGAACCATAGTAAATGTAACGTCATTACATTTACTCGTAGGAAAAATATTTATGTGACTGATTACTTTATTGAAAACATTCAACTAGAAAGAGTAAAGGCTGTGACAGATTTAGGTATAAAATTTGATTGTAAACTTAAATTCACCCTTCACATTGAGGATATTTTGAGCAAATGTTTTAGAATGTGTGGTTTCATTAAACGGCAAATTCGAGATTTCACTAATGTTACATCTATGTTTGCTTTATATAATTCTCTAGTGCGTTCAGAATATTGTTGTATTGTTTGGAATCCATACTTTGTTAGTTATATAGATCGTTTAGAATGTGTTCAAAAGAAAATATGTAATTTTATACTCTTTAAACTGAATATTAATAAAAATAATTATGTTCATAATGAAAGGCTGCAACTAAGTACTCTAAAATATAGAAGACATTGTTCCTATTTAAAATTTGACCATAAACTCTTTAATAATAAAATAAATTCTAGTGAATTACTTTCATTATTTAATATAAGAGTTCCGAACTATACCACCAGAATAGATGATTTTTTCTATCTACGTCAATCTTGTACAAATGTTGGATTATATTCTCCTATAAATGAAGTTAGTAAGGCGGTTAATGCGTTGCCTCAAAACTTTTATATTTTTGAGGCATCGTAGAGTCAACTTTATATTAATTAGTACTTACGATGTGGAATTTATGTTTAAGTTATTTATATTGATTATAATATTATTTAATTTATTGTAAATGTTGAATTTATTTTTTAGAACAACTGTTATCTTTATTTTTGATTATATCATTTAGGTTCATCCTGTAGATACAAAATAAGAATTAAATAAATAAATATAAAGAAAATATTGTGATTGTTAAATAAAAAATAATAAACCCGGTTTTACAATTAAATTGTTTTATATTTTAATATACATAAATTATTACAATGGTGATTTAGAAGGGTAATATAGGGATAATACATGTGAAAAACATTTAAAAATAAAAAACCAAATTGTGTAAAAAGTTTGTTTTTATTCAAGTGCCTGTGACAATATACCCGATAATTCATTATCGCTTCTTCTTGTTGGAGGAGGAGGAGGGGGAGTAGCAGATACACCTTCTTCGACATCATCAACACCATCATTGGCAGAATTTTGAATCGTTGGTGCTTTTAAAAATAATTTTCGTTTCTTACCACTATACCCAGGTGCTTACATAGACACTCTGTCCACATCCTCCAGTTCTTCACTTTCTGACTACGTTTTCCAAAATCTTAAAATCTCCTTGTTTTTCCAGATTCGTTCTCATATACGTTACCGGTAAATTACTGAATTTTCCTTTAGAGTAATCGTTCGAGGAGAATAACTCAACGATATATATTTTCTCTCCTCGTATAAACATATCTTTTACACCATATCTGAAAATAGAAACATTTTGTAAAATCAAACTTGTTAAAGAAAGTTGTAGACAGAGAAATTAATGGAAATAACAAGAAGCGAGAAATTAAAAGTAACACTGAAATTAATTCAAATAAAAACCAGTCACTAAAACAAAATGTTAAGAAATGTAAGGAATGCTTACTGAAATAATTGCTTCATTACCACTAAACCAACCTTAGCTGGAAAGTGTATTGGGTTCTGAGTAAATACTACAATTATTGTGCTGGGTGTTGTTGCCATGCTGATGATGAAATAATAGCGAGTAGTAAGTAGTAGTATACAGTTTCAACTGATAGGTACTGATCCCTTTCAAATTTGTGAATTATAAACAGAATAAAATAAAAATTATACGAGTCACATGCTATGAAAATAACTAATTTGTTAAATATTTCCATTTAATATTGTACATGCTAAGTAATATTTGCTGGATAATTGAAACGTCATAAGATAAGAATTTTATTTTATTTTTGCTCCATTCATTGGATTGCATGACTTTGGAGGTCAAGAGGTTATACCAAAAGATAACAGTTTTATTTTATTTTTTCTCAGTTAATTGGATTACGTGACTTGGAGGTCAAGACGTTATACCAGAACATTTTTATTTTATTTTTTCTCAATTAGATTACTCGCTAATTATTTTGTGTCAGTTGAAGAAAACGTGACTTATGACATTAATATATTGTTTATTTGACCATATTTAAAGAGTTGCTGCTGCCGCTGGTAATTTGAAATCGTTGTTTCAAATTGGCCAAGTGATCAGGGGTTTGGTTCGCTCGACCCAATTGATATTCAGGTGAGTTTATTTATATCGTTTTGGCCTTTATTGTTCTATTTGGAATACTTGTATTAGGATGGCAGAAATAGCAGAAGGTACTTACTTGGAATTTATGGCTTTTACACAGTTCAGCCCAGATGTGCCCTATTATCCACTTAGGCGACCATACGGGCGCAGCAGGCATCGACATTGCTACCAACGAGCCGGTGGATATTACGTGCTGCTGAAGGAGCGTAGTTAATATGCCATGCAAGGAGTCATAGTAGTAGGAGGTGTCGTGGACGAGGACTATGACAAGGATATATTTGTATATATTTATAATATTCATAAAACTAGGGTGTTAGAATTACAACAGTTTACTATTAAAAATATATTTAAAAGTTTCTTCAATTTAACTATTTTTAATCCATATTGGTACTGGTATTAATGTAGTAGGTATGTAATTAATGACCTCTTGCCTGTAAGTATTTATTTCTGGCATATTTTATTCATTGAAAAACATTTTTTTTAATGGGTAATGCCACTAAAGGAATCAGACAATATTAATTTGTAAAATCAACCTATTGACTGATTATTTTGGCGCAAGGGGTTTGTTAATACTTTATTCTATGTTACTGTCTTATTATTTAAATTCAAATACTGTAGCGCACAGCGCCATCTATTCAATTGTTTGTACTGGGCATGTCCAGGCAGACGCGTGGAAAAAGTTCAGTGTTAGTTAACTCAGCGTGACAGTACGGCGCACGCTTCTATGTAAAGTTATAAAGGTCCTTCGAGAAATAAAATAAGTGTTATTAGGAGATGCGTTTGATTAAGGACTCCTAATACCCCAACAGGGTTATTTTTTTAATTTCTCTTCAGTATCAGGAACTTTCAATAAACTAGAAACAGTAATGATCCCTTTCTGAAAAAATAAATTAAATAAAACACCAATAATAATTTTTTAATAAGGGTGTATTTCTAACAAATGTAAATACAATAAATTATTTTTTCTCAGGTACAATGTAAGATATGACTGCATCCTTGTTATATTTGAAGGTAGGTTAATACAATTTCTCAAATTTTTCATGAACAAACTAAAACAATTCAGCGCCACATACCAACTTTGTTTTTTTCGCATGGAACACCCCCCCTGTATATTTTTACATATTCTCTTAGGATTACAAAGATATAAATAGTATATCTCTAATATTAACCCATTAACTGCCAAATTTTGTTTTTAATATATTTTGGAGAAAATACGTTTGCCTTACCCAAAAAGGTAAGCCTTTTCATAAATAAGGCACAAAAATTTTTTTTTAGTGTAAAATATTTAAAAATTTCCGAAAAGCCCCAAATGGGGATTGTGGCAGATGCAGTGATAAAAAAATATTTTTTTAGGAACGTTATTTTATCACTTATTAGGCACTTGGGCACAAATTATTTTGAAAACTGGAGTATATTTCACACATTTTTATTATTTTTATTATTACAAAAACTGTGACTACAACCTATTTCAGAAATTGATAGATAGCGTTTTATTTATGCCATTGTACCATACACTCCACATGTAATCCAACATTACATTTACAGCACTGTTTCCTCACATTGGTTTTGCAGACTGCGCATTTTCTTTGTTTACCTTGACTTGTTCTTTCTAAATAATGTCCAGTAGGATCCTTTCTTACCGTTTCGGGAACACGTTTTAGTGCCAACTTCTGTAAAGAAGGTCTGCCGACGTTTTTGGATTAGATATGGAAATTGTTCTCAAATATTCTCTTGTTACCCTTCTTCTAAACTCTAAAAGAGGCATAGTACCATTGACTTGGCAATATAGAACATATGCATTCACCAAAGCCACGTCTATAATATTGGTAAATATGGGAAAATACCACTTCTTGCCTCGTATTTTTATCCTATATTTATTGATGTACCAGTCTAATTTATCGACTCCACCCATAAATTTGTTGTAATTATTTATACAGTGAGGCTGTGGTATTTTTATTTGCTTCTTTTCAGACTTTGACCATCGGCTTACTTTATCTAATGGTTCTATGCCTTGATGATTTGAAAGCATTCTAACACACTTATTGTCTTTCCATACTACACCAAAAATTTCATTTTTGACATCTAATTTGTAATCTATAAAGCCACGATCTTCTTTTTTCAGATCATTATCAGTCTTTAGAGGGCAACTATTCATACGGTTTGACCTAACTGTTCCAGTCGCAGCTATATTTCTTTCCTTCAATGTTTTCATTAGCCCAAAGCTAGTAAAAAAGTTATCAAAGTAGAAGATGTGATTGGAAGGAGTACCAACATAGGAAATGTTATTCATTATGACAGATGCACCCAAACCTTGCAATAATTCATTATCATGAATATCAGTATCTTTCCTTTTGCCGGTATATAATTCAGTATGGAAGCAATATCCAGTTTCTGCGCAGCACATTGTCCATTGTTTGAACCCAAAGCGAATCGGTTTGCCTCTTATAAACTGTTTGAAATAATGATGGCCGTAATATCGAACCATTTGTTCGTCAATGCTTATATTCTTAGAAAATATTCCAAATTTCAGATACCTCTTGTTCATCATATCAAGTAATGGCCGTATTTTAAAATCTGGGGGAGGTGATTTATTAGTGGCCAATTCTGCATTGTCATTGAAATGTAAATTTTTTTTTATTTCCAAGTACCTATTTCTAGCAAAACACTTTCTTACACTATCAATACAAAGATCCTCATCTTCACACCAATACATCTGTTCTTGGGGTAGTGAATGATACCCTGTAAGTAGTAAAAATCCTATAAATTTCCTTAGACAGTCCACAGAAAAGGCAAAATCGTGTTTATTATTTTGCCCAGCATATGTAACGCTTTGCTTGACTATATAAGTCATAACATCTTCATCAAACAATGTTTCAAATACTTCAACAGGGGACTTCCCCTTTAGGTTGTCAATTACTTCCTCCTTAGTTTTATTTATGTCATCGTCATCTCCATACATCTTCTCGAAATTAGGTGTAACTTTCTTCCAGTCTGCATTTGGTTTCACTTTTTTTGTGGCGCTTGTCTTTTGACGTTTGGGTTGTGGTGGAGTTGCAACTGTAAGTTCAACGGGTTCAACATCTGACATAGATGTTGTTATTGCACTTGAATGAATTTCCACTCTACCAGGGACATCTTTTGGACAAGTATCTTGTAAAATATCATCATCAATGTCTTCGACATCTGAAATAACATCTACATTATCAGGTGGAAGTTCAACTATATCTATTTCTGAATTTTCTTCATCGTCGTTGAAGAAATCGGGATCATTATAATTTCCTCTAATTCAGCCAACGTTAAAAATCTTCGTGTACCCATGGCTAACCTCTAAAACAAAATAAGTTCTAATAAAAATGTGCTATTTAGTGTGGACCATGAATTCTAACATATTGTGAGGCCTTGATGAAAATATGAAAAAATACTTGGTATTAGCCAGGATCCCCAAATGGGTATCATAATAAAAGTTCATTTCAATGTGTTTAGATTGAAAATAAAAAATTAAATATGTAATGGTTACATTCCTTTAACTTGTTATTTAAATTATATTCACGCTCAGTTAAATAAACAATACTGAAATTGTAAAAATACAACAGTTCACAAGATAGTGAAGTTATGTGCGACTTACCCTTGAATTCTCGCTTTATCAGCCTCTACAAAGAACACCGCAACGAAAAATCAGATTAATTGTTATCAATAACATCAACTAATGTCCACTGAGTGGCAGTGAGCTGTCAACTGAAACTTTTAATGCTATCGCTGCCAACCGTTAACCTAAAAATCCATGATCCCCAAATGGGGATCATGGCAGGGAATGGGTTAAGAAGATATGACAAAAAGAATGTGCCATACATGTAATCTGATTGCATCAACTCTTTACGTTCGAACTAATAAAATTTTAAATATTAGTTATTAATTCTGAGAAAGCATAGCAATAAAATATGTAAAAATATATAAAATGTTCAGAAAAATCAAAGTTGGTATCTGATATCTTTGAAAAATTGTTTTCTTTGTGAAAAATTAGAGAATAAATTGTCTTCTACCTTTCCGATGTTTCTTGTAAGGACAAGTAGCACATTTTCACATCATGAGAGTTACATTTTGTTACTTGCTTATTTTATGAATTTATTATGGTCCCTTATGCTCTAAACATTTTAATATATATATATATTTTTGGCAGTTTCAAGCCGTGTGGAAAAGCTATTTTGCTGATTTATGCTAACGATATCAACATTTAAACTTTTAAATAGTGTTAATCAAGGATTGCATTCAGTAATTATTGGATTTTAGAAAACTGTAGTGTGTAGATATCGTTTAATCAACTTTCACGAGGAGATTGTCTCTTTGGTCACCACACCATCACTTGGTAATCTCAGATTCCTGTAAAATTAAATATATTGAAATCATTTAATCTAAATCTAAACTACTTTTACAAGTGCTGTACTCTTATGCATTCCTCCTTCTAGGCCAAAAACCTTCGACGTAACAACCTTTACGTATTTAGTAGAAGCTCTACGTAACGTAAATAGCATCCCTAGTTTGCATCACGAGGTAGTCGCATTGGGAAACCTGTTGTATGTAACCAAAGCACGTACATGGTTACCCAGCTCCTTCGATTCTTTGGTTCTACATCGAAGTACCTATCCAGTTCACTTCGTCTAAATATTTTCTGTTGGCTGCTTTCACCCTGGGGGCAGGACAGCGTAGGAATTCTTGTATAGTCACTCTTCCGAGTAGACTGCCAGACAACGTAGATTTTCATACTACCACCTGTTTGCTTTCTTTTTACTTATTTGTAAATTACTTAACTTTAGGTTGCTTGCTTTGCATGGCTTCTTTGCTGTAGGCGATATAGACTTTAGTATTATCATAAATTGCTTGCTGCACTTACTTATCTGTAAAATTACTTAACTTGAGTTCACCTGCTTTGCATGGCTTAGGGCCGGTACTTTCATTCGGAAATTAATCAGACGATTCATTAACAGTGTTGTTAAACTAATCAAGTAATTTAATCATGATTAAGAATTGCTTGGTACTTTATTCCTATTTTATCAGCTTGTTTGCAAATCGTTGCAGTTAACGAGTTAACCTTTGTTGGCAACAATGAATATTTAAAAAATAGTTCTAATGTTTCATGTACCACAGAAATAAGAGAGAAATAGTTCTCTGGATTGTTGATTTGAGGTTATGTAACCTTGTTTTCTTTTTAGTTTTAATTTAGTTCGGTGTTCAAACGCAAAATAGTATGAAAAAGTATAATTTGTTAGATGTTGGATGTGCAATAGTTGTGGTGACAGGGTACAGGACGAGCTTTTCTGCATTATTGGAAGATGAATAAAGAAAACAATAGAATGGCATTTGTAATTATTTTTATTATTCGACCTGCTGTAGTCATGTGGACACCGATAAAATCCCCAATTGTAATATAAAAACTTCCGGTGCTGTAAAATCTCAACGTCAATAAAAGTTGACTTCTAATGGAGACTTCATGATATCTACAATAAATATGATATGCTTCAGGTTTTACTATTTATGAGCGAGTTTGAAAAAAGTTATTTAGTCTTTTTTTTCGAAACCTACGGATAAACTATCATCCAAATCAACAAAATAATCTTTTCTCTCTTGAACTATGTATGTCCTCATATTCATTACAAAATCTATGATCTCTTCATCATTATCATCGAATATTTCATTCAACTCTTCGAGATCCATTTCACATTTTCAATTAAAAATGAAAGTAGAATGACAGAGAAACCAAAATTTCAGGTTACGAAACCTTGATTTGTGCATTAATCGGGGGTCTATAGGTCTGTTAACTTTAACAGCACCACGCCCACATTTTAATAATGATTAATCATAATTAATGCCGAAAGTACTCAAAAGATCTCTGTTAAATTTGATCAACTGTTAAAGTACGTTAATCATGCTTAAATTTGACTGAAAGTACCGGCCCTAAATTGCCATAGTTTAATTATCTGTAAGCCAATGTATACCTAGGTAAAGGAGTATAACTTGTTATCCTTTTTATTGGAGATAATCCACCGGAATTCTTAATTGTTTACTTAGCATTGGACCTTAGTGTATTAAATTTGATTAGTATACTGTGCATTAAACCATAGATCAGGAAACCAAAGTTCAGCTCGTTCTGCAGGGAACAAAGTTTGTTGTTTTGTGTTCTCTGGTCTGGTTAACAGAACACTACATACTGGAGTCCGTTTCCATACTTTACCTTCACTTTGTGATGCCTTTTTCCCGATCTTTCGCGTATCCCGATTGCGATCGATAATTTCTAATTTTTTGTAGCGCCGGATAAGACGTCACCGGAGTCCCTGTTCGGCCGTCAGATTTGTCACGCCTTTCTCCGACTAAATTATATAGTGCAGCGGTGTTCGGCGGTGGTGAGTGACGTCACAGAGACGCAATTCAGGATATTTTTTTGGTTAGTCTCGGGCACCAGTCTCTCTATGTTTAACGTGGGAGAAACTCCACGTGAACTCACCCTCGGTTACAGTAAGTACTCGGGCAGCTACAGTGAAGAAAGTTAAATTCCAGGGGTCTGTTATATTTCTTTTATTCCCAGAGAACCCGGGTGGTTCATTACGTTCCCCCTTTACTTCGGTTAAAAAAAATAAAATAATTTTATTTTATTTTTTTTTCAACTTAATACATAACATTTTATTAAAAAAATACCTGAACTAAAATATATCCTATTAAAGGGTGTGCCTCTTTTCAGGGTATTACACTTTATTAAGGCACACTTACCCTTTTTACAAACAGAAAAGAAATATTTCGAAAACTGAACAAAAAAACTTCTTAATGTTTCCCGATACTTCGAGCAGCTGCCCGTCAGTGTAAGGATCGAGATCGGCGATGTTTTCGTCGGGGAGTATCTTCATATTGTGTAGCCTTATCCATCTGGGTTGACATAAGGTCTTTAAGATATAGGCAACATTGTGTTACTTTAGACTGTGGTGGTCCAGGGCGTCTTCCGGTCCCCTTGGATTGTTCCCGGAGTCTTCGGGCCTTCGGGCAGGTGCAATTTCGGGTCATGATTCCGTCCTGTCCGCATGATGAGTAAAACATTCGGGGTGTCCCAATACAGCAGGATCGTGTATGGCCTGTGTACCCGCAACGCCAGCAAAGAACATGGTATCGACGGGAAAATAAATTGAATTATCTTGTTTGCTTTTTGTAACACGAAGCGGTTTATTGTTAGGCTTATGGTCGTGTCGCAGAGATACTCTGGGCGGAATGGGTTTGTTGTTTGTGTATTGGCGACTGCTCCCCGGTTTTAGAGACGGTGCAGGCGATATGGCTCCAGATTTCGGCGGATTTGTCTTTTCGGTTAGGTTTGTTTGGGTGGTTGGTGACGCTTCATTTGGCGGGGAGGAGACGGAGGCTTCTTTTTCCTTCGTTTCGATGGTCGTGGGTAACTCCTCTATGGCTTTATCCAACTCTATCAAGAGGAAGTCTTAATTGGTTCCCGTAAGATGAACTTCGAGTATCGGGCTATGCATTTTTTTATTTCCTAGAAATTAAAAGAAATTGCAGGTGTAGAAAATAAACTTTATTCAGTGGAATTGTTTTGGTAAAACATGTTAAATTAAACATAGGTTTGTATTAATAATTCAAAATAAATAACAGTATGCAAAAAAAATGTCAGGGATGAGGAGGGTCCCTCAGAAATTCAGTGGAGAGCCAAAATCGGAATGTGCGTCCAGTGGAGGTCCTTAGTCGGAGTCGGTGCCGTTCTCGTTGGCTATGGCAGATAGGGGGTAGTTGTTCATGAACCTTTCGTCTTATCTCTTTGTCCCATAATTGAGCATCTCGGTTCGCAAAAATAAGATCCCTTAAGGCGGTGGAGGAGGACGTCTGTTCACTATTGGTCTTCGTAGTTGAAGGGTGAGCTGATTCAATGTTCATTTGTGGGCTGGTAGGTGGGATGGCAGATGGGACACTGGATGGAGCACCCCGTGTGAGTGGTCGGGCCGGACGGCATGGTTTTCGTTCAGTGGGCTCGTTCTCTCGAGGGTCTATACTGTTGTTAGCTTTCGAACTAACCGATGGTGTTGGTTTCGTTGTACATGCAGCGCCTAGATTGCGCAAGAGCTGGACTTTTCTTCTAACCTCGGCAAGTCGTACCTGCCGCTCTAAGTTTCGAAACGCCGCATCCATGGTTGGAATCTTGAGTCTCGGAATGTCGGCTCCTCGGGGTGGTTCTCCGGCTAGTCGGCCCTTCACGATTCGTGGCTTTTTTGCTGCCACTGTTAACATAAATAATACTATGGTATTAGTATCTGTTTCCCTGTTAAGCTGCACTTTCTCCTACGGTTTCCGGGTTGGATTTCGGTATGGGTTTCAAGTCTTTAATATGTATCCGCTTTAATTTAAATCCAGTGTCAGATTTTAATTCATACACTACGGGGGAAATTACTTTTGTAACGGTGTATGGTCCAGAGTATTTCGGAGCTAGCTTTGACGCAAAACCTTTAACAGCAGATGAAAACGAATTTTCCTTTTTCATTACTCGGTCCTCTACGTGACATCGCCAGTCACGTCGACGCAAATTGTAATAATGACTTTGAGAGTTAAAGGCTAGGGCAAATTTTACCTTTACTAGATCGAAAACTTCTTGTAATCTAGATAAACGGTTAGCTCGGTCTTCACGGTCAGTTTTGGTCGGAGTTTCTTCTGGAACAGCTTCTTTGTTGCGGTATAATGCCTTTGGTACTTCCAACTTTCTGCCGAAGTTTAGGAAGGAAGGTGTGAATCCGGTAGATTCATGGCGGGCACTGTTGATTGCACCCTTGAAGTCAGCTAGATGTTGATCCCAGTGGCGGTGATCTTGTTCACAGAATTGTGCTATCATTGTCTTGATGGTACGGTGTGTCCTTTCAACAGGATTCGCTTGCGGGGTTATGGTTGCATCTTCCCCTGTGTTTGTTGTTGTGATGTCTTGTAGCGCTGGCATTGTAAACAGCTTCTCACGTACTTGGTGAATTCTCGGAGCATACCAGGCCGGTAATAACGAAGTATTCGAGCAATTGTTTTGGCAATGCCCATATGTCCGGCGGTGGGCACATCATGGTTTTCGTTCATCACGGATGGTCGCTTTGGCTTTGGTACGTATAATTTCCATGGGTCACTAAGTTCTGGTTCAGTTATGTCTCTAGAATCCCATATATGTATAAACGGTTATTGATGATGCAATAATCCGGAAATGATTCTGGATTCTTTTCTACTTCTTTCTTCTTATGCTGAACCATATGCTATGACCATGAACATTCGGGTGTTCCTTCTATAGAGCATAGTCCTACGGTGTCTCCTGTAACAGTATCGGGTATGGGTTGTTGTGACAAGGTGTCAGCTGCTGGATTTAATGCTCCTTTGCGATACTGGATGTTGAAGTCGTACTGTTGGCTCCATCTCGCTAGTCGGCCAGTCGGACTTTAAATGGAATGCAACCAACGGAGTGATTGATGATCGGTAATGACGGTAAAGTGGTAACCTTCCAGATATGGTCTCATTTTTTCGATTCCCCACACTATCGCCGAGCATTCTTTCTCTGTGGTGGAATAGTTTTTCTCGGCAGGGTTGAGGATGCGGCTGGCATACGCTATGATACGTTCAGTTCCCTCGATAGTTTGCGTCAATGTTACTCCTAGACCAGTATCTGAAGCATCGGTTTGTAAAACAAACGGTTTGTCAAAATCGGGGCCTGTCAATATAGGGGCTTCAGTAAGGCATTTCTTTAACGTTATAAACGCCTTGTCTTGTTCTTCAGTCCATTTCCAACGGCGACTCTTTAATAACCGTGTCAGTGGTGCAACTATCTCTGTAAAGGATGGAAAAAATCTACGGTATCAGGATGCTGTACCTAAAAAACGTCAGACTTCACTCACATTTTTCGGTGTTGGGAATGTATTAATGGCGTCTATCTTTTCTGGATCAGTACAGATTCCATCGGAAGTGACTAAATATCCTAGATATTTCAATAATTTTCTACAAAATTGACACTTGTCTGGATTCTATTGTAAGTTGGCCATTCGTAGTCGGCGGAAAACTTCCTTAAGATGTTTTACATGGTCTTCAACTGTTTCTCCTAGAACAATTATATCATCTAAGTAAGCAAATGCATGTGGTTCCAGTTCCGGTCCAATAATGCGATCTAATAAGCGCTGAAATGTAGCTGGGGCGGAGTGTACACCAAACAACATTACATTAAACTGAAATAGACCTTGTCCAGGAACAGTAAAGGCGGTGATAGGTTTGCTTTCCGGCGATAAAGGTATTTGCCAATATCCCTGTTTTAAATCGATGCTAGACATATATCGGGCTCGTCGTAATTTATCAAGGATGGCATTTATGTATGGTAGAGGGTATGCATCTTTTACGGTAATTTCGTTGATTTTTATAAAATCTATGCAAAATCTTGGACGTCCATCCTTCTTTCGCGCTATTACAATAGGTGAACTCCATGGACTTGATGACGGTTCTATTATTCCTTCGTTTAACATGGAATCTACTTCTTGATTAATAATGACCTGCATTCTGGGATTTTGGGACCGGTGTCTTTGCTTAATGGGTTCTGGCTGGGAAAGGCGAATGTGATATGACACTAGTTTTGTGGTGCCTTTAATTTCGGAAAAACTAGGTAATTCTTGGTCCAGAAATGGTCTCAATCGGGTTTCTTCGTCTCCAGTTAATTGTAAAGATAATTGTTTTACAGAAGGATACCAGGATATTGCTGGCATCGTGTGAACTTCTTCGTCATTGAAATAAATCGTGTTAGTTTGTAAGTCCATCTTACAATTACATTTTTTTAAAATATCTATCCCAATTATCATATGGGAGGTCAAGTTCGGCAAGTGAGGTATTAATTCGGAACAGGTTGTCCTACCTATGGAAAATACTATGTGATAACCATCATGAACGGGTACTCTGAGTCCATTTGCCAATTCTATAGGTGGTGTTGCTATTTCTTGGAATGGTATATCTAATTCTTGACATATTCCGCTATTCTGTTACTAATATAAGTCAGTGAAGCGCCTGTGTCTACTTGTGGTGAGAAATTCCCATTTCCAATTTTTATTTGCACATACGGTCGCTCGTCTACTCCAGCGATTCCTGAATGATGAGAGGTTAAAGCATTAGTGCATCCGCAGTCACGTGTCATTACCCCATTTCGTCCATCCACATCTTGAACAGCCTTGGTGGAGCTGGGCATTCGTACCGGTTGTGACCAGCTTGACCACATCTCCGGCAAATAGTTCTTGGGGCGGCGGTAACAGGTGGTGTTGTTTGTTCGGGCGGAATATTTCGTATTTCTGGAAGTTGTTCGGGAGGATTTCTTTGAACAGGTTCTGGCCTTGGTCGATTGGTTTCTGGTATAGGCCTAAATTGTGTTGGTGGATTAACTGGTGGTTGATCTCTCGGAGGCGGCCTATTTCTTCGTTCTGAATTATAGCTAAAGGATACATGACGGGGTTTAAGCTCTTTGCTTAGAGTTTCAAACTCGTCGATCCTGGCTACCAGCTCACTAATATTACGGATACCATTCTGTCGTATGTATTGTCGATATTCAGGTAGCATATTTGCATACAGACGACGTAAAGTCCTTTCTTGTGAAAACATTCCATGGCGTCGAATTAAGGTCTGCAATGCCACTACGTATTCTCGACCAGATTCACTCGTACTTTGCTTGCGTCTACGTATTTGTTCTTCCAGGAAGTCTTGGTAATCTGCCGGTAAATAAAATAGTTTGAAATCGGCTAAAAAGTCCTCCCATATATTTATTCCAGGACTCTCTATTGTTTCGGTACCATGCTAAGGCATTGCCCTGGAAAACTTCAAATAAGGCAGGTAGTACTCGTAATTCAGATGTTAACATTTCACTCTTTTCTTGTAGTTTATACAATTTTTCTAGAAATTCTGCGGCGTCGGTCTTTCCATTAAATTGTAATTTCCAGTTCCGTACCTTGTCACAGATGTCACTTATTCTGCGCCTCTTGGCGGTCCTTCTAGTTGACCCAAAACGAGGCGGCATAGATTCAGATACTGATAAAGAAGATGCCTCATCTTGGTGATTTTTTCCTGACTTTGGTGAGCCCTCCCTGAAGAAGGTTACCAATCTCTTTCTTAGCGTTGGTAGCGTTCCTTTTGTAGTTAAAGATAATTTTTCTAATTCTTTCACTAGCTCGTCCTTTTTGAGCGTATAAATCCAGCTTACTCGTGCTGGCGGTGCTCCCTCATCGCTAGAACTGTTAGATTCTCGTTGTTGCGGATTATTTCGAGCTGTATCGGACTGCATTCTGCTAGTTTTCGAGCCCTGTTATATTCTGGATTGAAAATTTCGACCTCGAATTTCCTAACTCCTAAACGGTAGCTTATATCTTATCGAAACTAGCAGCAATCGATTGTACACCCTCGATTTACTTAAGAATGAGGGGTCACTTGCTCTACTTTGTCCGTGTCCTTGATCTGGAAAACTCCGGGTGAAAAATCCGGGTTAGAGTCTAAATCGGCGTCTGTGATCTGTTTTCACTTTTATTAAATATTTTCTATCAGGTTTTGTCAAAATCGTGTTTTCCAGTGATTTTCCGTCTGTATCTTGGTAACAGAATGTCGGATCTTTTGGCTCCGTCTGGTAGCGGTGTTATGCACAGCCAAACTACCTCGTTCGTCAAAAGTACAAGTCAGCCCGTATGAGTTCAAAACACCCATACGGCGTGAAAAGGATTCAGAGGAAAGTAGCGGCTTCCCCTGGCTCGGTGGGTCTTCTTGGGCTGATCGAGAGAACTGGTTCTTCGAGAGCTGTTTTCCAAGAACTCTGCCTTTTGCCTTTCAGTTCTTCACGTTTCTTAACTTTCTCCCCACCTGACAACCGCAGGTCACGGTGGGAGATGCGCGTGCGGTGCGTGATTTTGGAGTAGGGCATCGACGGTTTAGTACAAAATAGTGCCTACTGATAAAAAACTCGAGCGCTCGCTGGACTTAATCTAATAAAATAAAATATTATATCTGGAAAATGACTTTATATTAGGGATGAACCCGGGTGGTTCATTACAACTTTTATACACACTTGTTCACTTGTAGCTGGGGAACCATAATAAATCTAATTTATTGTAAATTCGGTCTTTTCTTTTAGTTTAGTGAGTGAATTTGTCACCCCCCTGATCCCACGAACTAAACCCTAAACTGAGGTGTGAAATTTTTGCTAATGCATACATTTTTTTAAATATAACATTTATTAAATTCTTCTGATTTTTAAAGATCTCCATCTCAGCATTAATTTTTTTCTTCTATCTCCATCCTTTTCTTTCTTTCCCAACTTTCTAATTCTGTTTTTTCTTTCCTGTTCTGTTTCAACTCTTTCTTGTGGAATAAGTCCTCTGTTGAGAATTTCATAGAACCTTAAAATGTTTTTTTTTTTTATTAAATAATTTAAAGTACTTTGTTTTATTCCTGCGTTGGATGTTCTTTTCGGATGTCGGATCTGCAGAAAAGATAAATACTAATTCAAAAAATACAATATGCAGCTATGTAAAAAATTGCATTCATTTAAACCGGAGTTAACAATTCTTAGAGTTTGAGTCACTACAGGCTATTTTTGATACTTCGAATTTTTGTTTGCGACTAATCTCTCTTTTTTGAAATCATTGCTGCTACTTGCATTTTGATTTTCCTTGTCATTAACATTAATTTCATTTTCTGTATCACTTATGGATATTGTAATAATTTACGAACACAAAGTCGGGAATTTGTTCTGGAAAGCATAAAACATTGTAACATATTTTTTAAAGCAATATTATGATAATATATGACTAGAACTTAAAAATTAACTTATGGTTATCTACATCAATTGTATTTTCAGTTCTTGAGTTCTCCTTCACTAATTTCATATCTATTTGAGTTGCACCGTCTCTTTACAGATAGATTTTTTCATATGAACTCAAATTATGTTGCTCTGTTCTTTCTTTAAATTCCTTCATCGAATCAGCAATGTGGCTATGCAAATCCTCTAATTCATTTACTTCTTCTCCAGTACCAGATCTATGAAAATAATAATAAATAAAACATTTCCATAATATATCTTGTTTAAAAGTGAAACAAGCCTGTAACATGCCTAGCGTGTGACCGACATCAAAAAACTTTTTTTTGTTGGATATGTCTTCAAAAAGTCTATCTCGGACATACCTGGTAATTCGCAACCGTGGCTGACTACGCTACAATTTATGCGGCTTAAAATCAGAAAATCATGTTAAGGATTTATTCGAAAAAATTCCACAAATTCTTTACCAGGAACCCTAAAAACCCTACGAACCAAATTTTCGTTGCCGTAGAATACAGGATAGGTAGCTGTATTAACGGAATTTAAATAAAAACTACAATTTGAAATTAAGAAATTGTCACTTTTGAATATAATTCGTTTATTTTTCCAAATAGTTTGGGCAACCGATCTATTTTCCATTTATCAAAAATTAAGTTTATGTATGAAGCATGTGACTCAATTCCCAAGTACAATATTATTAATATTTTAAGAAAGCGAATTTTGACTTTTCTATTCTAATTTATTAGTAACTCAGCCTATTATGATATGTTACAGTATTATTAATAATAATAATATATCTTTCTCTTAACCTGGACACGATATATACAAAAATAAAGTTTTGATTCAGTTGTCGTTATTATTAAATTTATTTAAATTGTCGTTTCGATAACGCTTCCCTCTGAAAGAATGCACTTTTCTATTTTTTTCCTGTTGTTGTTAATAACATTTCTCACTTGTTGCCTAGTAATAGTACCGCAAGCGGCTCTAATCGCATTTACAAGTTCATTTAAAGTATTGGGGAGATTTTTATATATCTTTTCTTTTAAAGCTTCCCACAGAAAAAATATAAATTAAGGGGATTAGGTCGGGTGACCGACGTAGCCATCCAATTAAAAGACTGTTACGGATAATCCACCTATTTGGAAACTATTCGTTGAGCCAATTTCTCACGACTATTGTATTGTGTATAATGGCGTCGTCTAATTAAATACATATTTTGCCTTTGATGTAGAGGCAAGGTATGTAACTCCTCCCGTAAGTCATTTCGAGGAAATTGTAAAAATTAAATGTTCAAGAAAAAATAAGGTACAATTATAGTCTTATCAATAATTCCCCACCACACGTTGATTTTGTGGGAATACTGTCTTTTACAGTTTATAACCCAATCCGGATTTTTATGCGCCTAAAATCTGGAGTTATTAGCAAATACAGTACTGTTGGTTGTGAAAGTGGCTTCATCTGATCGGTCTGAAAACAGCAGCCAAAGATAGCTGCCAATTTAGCAGATCCCACCCGAGCAAGACTATGGATATACGAATTCGACTGGAGCGCTTGACGCTAGTGTTACCCTAGGCGGCGTACTGACTAAAGCTATTTTGTATCGCAATTAAACTGCGTCTAATCGCCAAGAGTGTCACCGATGTAAATAATATCTTTATGATTGTTTTAAATGTTCAAACAACATCAGAATGACAGCAACTAGTCACATAAAAAATAACGAAAACTATTGCCTATACCTATATCTTGAATGCAAACTGTCACCTTTACTAAAAGGTGAATATTTTTAGCAAAAATATTCAAAAAAAAAAAGATACTAGCCACTGACATCCATATTTCAGTAGAAAATTTAACGCCCCTTCGATAAATTCATTTCCACTACTCAAAACCGCATCAAATTGAAAAATTACCAATCTAGAAAATATGTTAGATGATGCATATCCGTCGACACCCTGACATCGAATAGCGAAGACACAAGCAGGGTGCCATCTTGCCCTATTTGAAGTGTAAAACTTAGTGCTGCTTCCATACAACCGTTTGTAACAACCAAACCCTATTATACAGCAAAATAACTAAGTAAAGAAAAATGTAAAATACACCACTACCTGACACAAACTCGCGAAGATGCGATAAACGTGCCATCCCCCAATATCTGAAATATGTATACTTCCCGCGCTCCATTATAAATTCAGATCTACCACCCAAACCGCATTATACATATAGATTAATTATTAATCTGGAAAAAATGTAAAATACACCACTGCGAACAGCCTGACACAAGCGGAATTACTCGCGAATAAGCGATAAGGGCGCTATCCCTTAATATCTGAAATAGGTAATCTTCTCGCGCTCCATCATAAATTCAGATCTTCCACCTAAACCGCATTAGATAGACAAATTACGAATCTAGAAAAAATTTAAAATACACCGCTGCCAATAGCCTGACAGATGCGTAATTACTCGCGAAAAAGCGATAAGGGTGACGTCCCCCCAATATCTGAAATAAATATACTTCCCGCGGTTCATCATAAATTCTTGTTTCTGATCGTATATAATATAGAGGTAAATTATTTAGGTCAATTTTGAATAGTTCGAGATTTATACATTGGTTTTATAATCAGAAAATTAACAGTTTTGCTTTAATATTGTCTGCAAGAGTGACACATGTAATGCAATAATGTTTTCTTATTCGTTTGTAGTAAAATACATTGGGGATGCATTATTCTTTTGCAGTAAGTGCATGCAATCTTAATGGCATCATTTTGTATGTCCTGTAGACAGAAGAAGCATTTATTTTTCATATTATCCGAAGCAGATAAAATCCTTTTCTTCAAGTCATTCCTGTATACGTCCATATCGTACAGGGCGCGTTAGTGCTACTTCTGTTTATTCATTGTTGAAAGTAGTAAAGCACGTAAGGTCCACATCCGTCCTTTTGGATTAGTTGCGGGTCAATTTCAACCGTCCATCCTTCTGTTTCGATAACTTGTCTGTTATACGTAACACCACACACCGTGAAAGAGGTAAATTTATTGTAATTTTTCAAGTAACTTAAAAACTTCTTTAAACATATTGTAACCTCTTGTTGGGTTAGCGTAGAAACACGCCACGTAGACAAACAAACTTCATTGTCACTCTTGATTACACAAGAAATATCCTTCAACAAATTCACAACTGTCAAACTCTTTACTTTGACGTTTCAGTTATTCGCGTCTGGCTGCTCAATATAAACTGACTGTGGCGGCGAAACCGATTCGTTTATATAAGTTTTTAGAGTTCTCGAAGTTTCTGCGATCTCGAGAACGTGTCGAGAAACAAATAGAATATAGCCTCGAAGATTCTGGAAAACGTCAAAATAAAGGTATTACAAAAATTATAAATTCTAACGCAAACAGGAACATAATTACGATCAGGTTACCCCGTTGGTCGCATGGCACTCTTAATAAGGTGTCAAACGATGGATGTATACTTTCTCACGCTCTTGAAACCCACTACTGTTGGCACGCAAGTCGTATCTTGTCTTCATTCTGTCGCTTTCTATTTTAGCTTCTCTCGTACTTCTTCATGTACCATCCTTATTCGATCTTTCAGATGGCTGAGATAATCATCTAAGTTTTCCTCGTGTTGTGGTGGTTCATAATTAGATCTATGGGTAGCCGCAATTCTGTGGCGAAAATCACGCTAGCTGGTGTTTTATTCATGGTCTCATGAAGTGCTGCTCGGTAAGCCAGTAAAATTGGAGGAAGGCAGGTATCTCAGTTGGTCTGTTTCACGTTGACGGCCATCCTCAGGAAGTTTTCAATGGTACGATTGAATCTTTCCACTATTCCATTTGGCTGTGAGTGAAGAAGTGTCGTTCTGGTTTTGTGGATGCCTAGCAGCCCACATACATTCTGAGGTACTTATAGATTCGAAATTCCTGTCTTGGTTGGAATGGATCTCTGTCGGTACCCCATAACGGCATATCCATTTTTCAAATAAAGCTTCGGCCACAGTGACTGCTTCTTGATTAGGTAAGGGATATATTTCTGTCCACTTACTGAAGTAGTCCATCACTACCAGCGCAGCAACATAGCGATTTCCACTGCTACTACGAGGAAACTGTTCAGCTATGTCGATAGCTATTGTCTCGAATGGAGCTCCAACATTGTACTGCTTTATCTGTCCTCGGCTTCGAGTCCTGGGTCCCTTCTTACTAGAAGCGCAGGTATCACAACGTCGGCACCATCCTTCCACATCGGACCGACTGTCAAGCCAGTAAAATCGCTCTCTAACTTTATTCAAATTTTTATTTATTCTAAAGTGTCTACAACCAACCCCACTATGGAGTGCTTGAAGCACTTCTGGAATTCTTTTCTGGGGCAGTACTGTTTGATAAATCTTTTCTTTGTCGTCGGGACTCTCCCAGACTCTTTTTAATATGCCGATCTCGATGGCTAAAGAATCCCATAGCGCCCTGTAGCTTTTTAAAGACGGTGATTTATCAGAAATGTCTTGCCAGGGGATCTTTTCATGTTTTTTATCTTCCATTGGAAAATTGGTCCAAAATCTGGGTCCTCACTTTGTTCTTTAGCAATGGTTTTATTATCCCAATACTCTGGGCACTGAATGGTAGATCTTCTACAAAGGAATTCATCTTCTTCTCTTATTTCTTGTCGCAGACAGTGTTTACAGTTTGGAGAGCATGGTCTTCTGGATAAGGCATCAGCATTACGATGGTTAGATCCTTTCCGATGTTCAATTTTGAAGTCGTACTCCTGCAATCGTTGAAGCCATCTTGCCACTTGACCTTCCGAATTCTTGAACTGCAGTAGCCACTTTAAAGAAGCTTGATCGGTCCTCAAGACGACCGGCTGACCATAGAGATACTTATGAAAATGCTCGACAGTTTTAACTATGGCAAGCAACTCTCTTCTGGTTACGCAGTAGTTCATTTCTTGCTTAGAGAGGACCTTGCTAAAGTAGAAAATCACATTTTCACGCCCCTCTTCAACTTGTGATAATATTCCTCCAATTCCAGTATTACTAGCATCCGTGTCCAATATGAATGTCTTTCCAGGCTTAGGATATGCCAGAATCGGAGAAGAACACACGCTTCTTTTAATCTTTGAAAAGCTTGTTGACATTGTTCCGTCCAGGTAAATGGATGATTGTTTTCTGTCTCGATCGGCACTGGCCATTTCCAGATGGTTTCTGTTTTCTCTGGGTCAGTCTTCACTCCCTCAGAGGAAATAATGTGGCTTAAATACTGGACTTCTTTTTGAAAGAGCATGCACTTCTTACGACTTAATTTTAGTCGGGCCTCTCTCAACTTTTGAAACACCTCTTGGACACTCTTCAAATGATCTTCAAAGTTTTTTCCAAGTATTATTATGTCATCAAGGTAAACGAGACAAGTCTTCCAGGTCATTCCCCGCAGAATCGTTTCCATAAGTCTTTCAAAGGTGGCTGGTGCCTTGCAGAGGCCAAAGGGCATAACGTTGAAGTGCCAGACCTCTGTCCCAATGGAAAAAGCTGTCTTCTCTTTATTCTCTGGGAGCCAACAGCCACTCTTCCGGTCCAATGTTGAAAACCATTGGGATCTAGATAGTGTATCCAGGGTGTCATCTATCCTTGGCAACGGATAACTGTCCTTCTTTGTAACATCATTTAATCTTCTAAAGTCGATGCAAAATCTGGTAGTGTCATCCTTCTTCTTTACCAAAACAACCGTCCATGGACTCCGGGATGGTTCGATAACTCCCTGCTGCTGCATATCTTTCAGCATTGGCGATACCTCTTCCTGCTTTGCTAAAGGAATACGTCGTGGAGCTTGTTTAATTGGAGAGGAGTCTCCGGTATTTATACGGTGCTGCACAAGATCAGTCCTTCCGACATCATCTTCTGTCAATGAGAATACATCTTGATCCTCAATAAATCTTCCAATTTTTGGAGTTCATCGGCTCGTAATGGGGACTTGAACCGGTTAACAATGCTCTGAAGAACTTAGGGTAGTGTTTGAATATTTTGAGATGCTGTTGATGATTCCATATTGCTGAACACCCGTGCAACTGTTTGACAAATTCCCAAAGCTTCGCCTTTCTTGATCTGTTGTGGGTAGTCCTTCAGATTTTGCATTCTCACCAATACCAAATGGTTTTTCCTTTCTGTTAATATCTTTCCGGTTAATATGCCCTTCCTATAAATTCAGCTGTCTGGTTCTGGTTCTACAATTACAGTTCCTTCAACTGCCGAAGGACTGCTACAAATAGCTTCAATTACCACTTCTGAACCTGCTGGAAGTTCTATGTCTGCTGACGTCTCAACAGTTCTAATAGGAAGGTTTCTGATTTCGGAAAACTGCATGATGATTTCTTCATCTTTGGTCTTCAATAATCTTCGAGAAAGGTCCAGCACAAAATTATGTTCAGTCATGACATCAAGTCCAAGAATAATATGTTCAGTTATATCTGCTACTAGGACATGGTGTTGAAAAGTGGTTGCTCCCAAGGTTATTTCAGCTAGATGGATACCTTTCACTGTTATGACTTCCCCGTTTGCTGTTTCCAAGGTGTAGTTTTGGTCTGGTTGCTATAATCTGCAGTAGGCGACGATATTTTGTCTTACGATGGTGTGACTAAAGCCGGTATCAAGGATCATTTTACAATCCCGCCTGCAGATACGCCCTGCTGCTACCAAACTTGTTTCATTATTTTGCAGACGGGTTACCTTGATCTTAACAGTTGGTGGGGCTTGGTAGCACCTAGCCAGTTGTCGCCTCCCAAACCTGACTAGTTGGCGTTTTCCTGGTCCTGATTAGGTGTATTATTAGGGCATCGATTTCTAAAATGCCCTTCAACTTCACAATTCCAACACTGAATGAGTTTCCTCCTGATATATACGGTGGAATCAGTACGGTCCTGTTATTTCTGGAAGCTATTCATCAAATTATGCTCTCCATAAATCCTTCCATGCTCTTTTCGGCTCCTTTTTGTTTGCCATTCTGAAGCCTAACTTGCCTTGTTCTGTCCTGACCGCTTCTAGAAGCCTGCCCGGCGGTTTCAATTTCTAGTGCCTGGACCAAAGTCTGGCTAACCTCAATGCTTGACTGATCTCAGGCTCTCGCAGGCCATCGATAAAGCTGCTCACTGCTAACTGTTCTTGGAACTCAAATTGTTGCACATTTTCTTCGAAATGTTGTCTTCGCATACCCCGACGAAATTACCTGACACTGACCGTGTTCGCTTAAAACGATTAATAAAATGTCCATTCCAGTGTTTGTTAACCACTGTTGGCCCGATAAAGAGTGAAACTCGTCTGTGATAACTTCTTTTATTTAACAGTTTTAAGCTATTAAATATAACAACGATGTATCATTTTCCATTGCTATAGTTCTTACAATAGTAGTATATCATCTACGAGACCGTACTCTAAAATATTTATCGTCTTACCGGGTATCCATTTTCTGTATTCCACGAAAGGAATATCTACATGTGGGAGTACAATTTTCGGAAGGAAATAGAAATGGTAAACATTTCTTAGACTGGGATATAATCTTTTGAAAGTAATGGGATCCCTATAAATTCGTTCAATTTTTATATCTACATTTGTATATATTACGAAGTCACACCAGTCTCTCTCAGTAACTTCGAGTTCTTGTATTTGGTAGAAATAATTATGCCCCCTTTTCAGATTACCTTCTTTATTCAAAAAAGTTAATTTTGCGTTGACAGGGTGAACATCTCGCGCACTATACGGACATTTGATTTCAATTAGTCCGATATTATCAACTAGTCCGTCTGAAGAAGCAGCGAGAAATGGATAAATATGATGTATTAATAGTCCAGATTGTTTACAATTATTTTTCGTATACTCTTTGTACTTCCTAAGAGCAACTTCTTCTTTCATTTTTCTGTAATGAGTAGCAGGCGTTGTCAACGCCGATTTAATTAAAGTTTCGCATGTGTCAGACTGTTGGCAGTGGTGTATATTTTACATTTTTGTTAGATTAGTAATTTGTCTATATAATACGGTTTAGGTGGTAGACCTGAATTTATGATTGAGCGCGGCAAGCAGGGGCGTGCGCTGAAATTTTATGTAAGGCAAGCAATTTTTAAAAATGTACCTATTTGCAATATTTATTTATTTATTTAAGGGCAAAACCCAATTAATAACAAAATATGAAAGAGTCCAAAGTACAATATATACACTTAAGGCAATAAACACAATCAATATTTGTGAATAACAATATAAAATTCAAGATTACTTTATGGGTCAAAACAGATACGTGAAAGTTGCTGCATGAACATTGGTTTAGTGTGAAAGAAGTCTAGATTGGTATAGTTATTAGCAGACCTTGATACTCTTGATATAAAAGAGTTTACTCCGTAATTTGTTCTACAGGGTGTCCGGTAACTACGGGGAAAAATATACTTCATATAAACTTTTTACCTAGGTGCCATTGTTGAGGAGTTATTGTCACTCAAAGAAGTTGAAAAATGAATATTGTTCATAATTTCTAAAGGGTTACTTTGATTAACTTGAAATTTGGGGGATCAAAGCAACTCATTAAAATGTATCTTTGTGCATTTACAATTGAATCAAATATTTTTTTTTATACAAGGACGGTCAAAATTATGTTCTAAAATTTACGCAACTTTGACGGAGCTGTCAAATTTGACATTTTGCTCTCGCAGACAGATAGCCCTGTTATATTTTTACAAATAAGGTATACTTCATAACTTATGAAAAAATTTACGGTTGCCAAGATAATTAAATTTCTGTATTTTGTGTATAGCTACAACCGGGGACACAACGCAACAGAAAAAAGTAAAAAATGAAACATATGGATTAAAAGAGGTTACTTCAGGAAATGCTCAATATGTCCTCCATCTAGTTCAATGCACTTCCTTATTCTTTTAAGATTATTTTGTTGCACTCTAAATAACATTTGTGGATTCCGCTTAATTTCAATACAATGATTATCTATTCTTGCCATCTTGCTCTTCTCTTGTATAAATCGGAGTTGAATACACCAATTCTTTTAGGTAACCCCACAAGAAGAAGTCAAGGGGGTTAAGATCTGGTGACCTAGGTGCTCATAAGTGTGGTCCGCCTCGACCTATCACCAAATATTGCGTTGAAGTAATTTCTAACTTCACGACTGAAGTGGGGCGGTGCCCCATCATGCATGAAATACATTTTCTGTCTTGTTTGCAATGGCATATAATAATAATAATAATAATTTATTTTGTTTTGGGACAATTACAAATTGTATAACAATAGTCAGTGGTGCGTATTGAAAATACATAAAGTAAAAACACATACAATTTAACCTAAGAAGCAAAAAACTCACATAAGGAATAAAAACATCTGGACACTAGGAATAGCTTCAGTTTTGCTTTAAATTGATAAAAATATATATTATCTTGTCTTAATTCGGAAGGTAATTTATTAAATAATTTAGGTCCCAAATAATTTGGTGACTTGTTAGTAACTGACAATTTAGAAAAAGGTACTCGAATATTATTCTTATTCCTAGTATTTACAGAATGTATGTCCCTGCTCAAATAAAATTTTTGCTTATTTTTAAAAACATAAACACACATATCAAATATAAATAACGAACACAGAGTTAAAATTTTGTATTGCTTAAAAATATCTCTACATGTATGTTCACTGGGTACCCCAGCAATGGTACGCAAGATACGCTTCTGTGAAATAAAAATAGAATGTGACAGGGTGGAATCACCCCAGAAACAGACACCATAACGAAGACGCGATTCTACTTGTGCATAATACAAATTAATTAGTTGATTTTCATATTTTTAAATAAAAAATTTACGGAACTCAAAATGGAAACAAGGTGATTGCAATGCACTTTCCAGTTGAGAGTCAAAGTAAATTCCTAGGAATTTAACACTGCCTGAAACATCACTCTCAATGACACAGTCATTAATTTTTATTGATAGGTCATCACATTTTTTCTGTCTATTATGAAATCTTATAACCTGAGTTTTATTTGCATTTAAATACAAATAATTCTGATTGAACCATGTACATATGCTTTTAATAGTTTGATCAATATGGATAATAAGATCATTATACAAGTTACTTGAAATGATCAAAGACAAATCATCAGCATACATAGTGAAAGCTTTATTACCAATTACATCCTCTATTGAATTGACATATAAAATAAAAAGCACAGGTCCCAGAATAGAGCCCTGTGGTACCCCCATTTCGACCAAACTAAAGTTAGAATTGACCACATTAAAACCATCGAATTCAACATGTTGTATAGAGACATATTGTCTTCGGAATTTCAAAAAACATTGTAACCATTCCAACGGAACACCTCTTATGCCGTAATCATACAGTTTGGAAAGTAAATTATCGTGATTGACGCAGTCAAACGCCCTGCTCAGATCACAAAAATCCCAACAGGGCATTCGCCTGCGTCAATACATCTAATGATCTCTTCATAAAAAGAGTGTGTAGCAGTTATAGTCGATAGTCCTGAACGAAACCCATGTTGGTTATTAGATAGAATTTTGGTTTTATTTAAGAAATGAAAAACGGTCATTTTTTTTAAAGACAGGTAATACTTTTCCAACCTTTAAAGTGTGAGGAAAAACACCATTTTGAAAGGATAGATTTACTAAATACGTTAGAGGCTGCATTATTAATTTTAAAACACGTTTTAATAAAAACATAGGAACATCGTCTGATCCTGCCGATTTCTTATTTTTTAATTTATTTCTCAATAAATTTAATAGTTCACCTTCAGAGAAAGGGTTTAAAAATAAAGTATGATTCACTATGTTATTAACACAAACTCCATTACAAACGTTAACAGCAGATATTTTCTCAACAATATTTTTTGGCGTATCAATGAAAAAATTATTAAAGGCTGAAGCAACCTCAACAGGGTCCTCTATTATTACTCCATTATTTTTTATCGATATATTACTCCTATCTCTCCTCTTATTAGAAATTTCATTCACTATATTCCAAGCTGCTTTTGCTGGATCATCAGAATTATTAATTTTATTTTGGTAATATTTTTTTTTTGTTTCTCTAATTGTAGATATATGCTTATTTTTAGCTGCTTTATAAAACGGAGCTAAGTCAGCGTAATTTTTTTTTAAATGAAAAAGTATTTTAAGATTAGAACTAAATTTTTTAACTTCATCATTTACCCATTGTTTACCTAGATTATTCATATTAAAGTGATGCCTGCGTGCTGGAAAGAAACTGTTAAAATAATATAAAAAGACACTATTGAAGTAATCAAAGGCCTCATTTGTGTCAGAGAGTCGGTAGAGACAGTGCCAATCTTCTTTATATAAAGAGTTTTCAAATTGAACCAAGTTATTTTCATTATAGTTTCTTCTAATAAAGGTTTTATTACAAGAAGTTGATGCATAGCAATCTAGTTCAAAAAGAATTGTTCTATGGTCAGAGAAACTGTTATCCAGAACACAACATGTTCCATTGTCATAAAAATTTACGAAAATATTATCAATTAAGGTACAGCTGGTGTCAGTCACTCGAGTAGGCCACCCCACCACATCTTTTAAGTCAAAGCAAGAAAGAATTGTACACAATTTTCTAAAATCAACATCACTAAAAGCATCAAAGTTAAAATCACCACAAACTACAAAATTAATATTAGGCTTAAACAACAAATTTAAAACGTCGTTAATTTTATTCAAAAACAAGTTTACATCCCCAGAAGGAGCTCGATAACAGTTAACAATAATGATATTTTCATTGCGTTGCTTCAGTGAAACAACACAGCACTCAAAATGTTGTTCAACGCAAGAAATATTTATGTTCACTCTCCTAGCGTCTAAGTTCTTTTTACACCAAATTCCGACCCCCCCACATTTTTTTAAAGGTCTACAATAGGAACTAATCAATTTATAATTATCAATATGTATATTATCAACAACTTCTGTTTTAGCGCCAATTTCTACAAGACACAAAATATCTAAGTTTGAATAATCAGAAATATCTTCCTGTAACATGTTAATTTTGTCCAAGCTTAAGACATTAACATTCAACAATAGCATATTTGGATCAAAAACTACTTTACCGGAACCCTTTCCTTTTTGCGCATGTGTAAAAAACGGCTGACACAGGTACCAAAGGGCCATAAATTTGGATCCATTGCTGCTTTAAAATGTTCCTCCAGTATAGATACCCTAAATGAGGCATATAACTCAGGATACTTAGGTGTCAAAGACTCGCACTTAACTTCTGCAAACTTGGGTTTTAACAAATTCACTAATTGAGTTGATGTCGTTTTCGGATCCAACCTGTATACATGTAGGTCTGTCAATCTTGGTACTCCTTTTAACACAGAAGTATCCTTATTGCTGCCAACAACCTTTTTTAAACGATGGTTATTAGCTTTCTTCTTATTATTAACTACCTGAACCCATTCGTTATTATTTCGTAGAGTTGACTGAGGCGGTTCGTTAATAGTGTCTTTACTTAAATTGATATATTTATCAAACTTAATTTGATTCTCGACTTGTTGCACAGCGTTCGACATATCTTTCTCCTTTATAGTGCAGTTTCTGTTAGACTCACTGTTATTGTTTGTATTATCATTTGAGATCAATTCAGATGATTTGTTGACATTTTTTAAGACAACTTGTCTTTTTTTGTTCTCAGTCGACAAGCCAGGTTGTTCCTGGCTTTCTTGCGAAGTTTGTCGTTGGATTTTTTGTGTATTAGAACTGAATTTACCATGAAATCCATTCAATAATTCAATCTGTTGATTTAACAATTGAACTTTATCGTTTAGTTGACGAATGATAATGTCTTTCTGATTGACAATATAGTTAAAAATATGAATGTCCACCTTATTGTCTTTACCCGAAATGTCACTGATGGCCTCAAAAAACGCCGCGTCACTTCCAGAATTTGTTAAAACATTGTCACAGCAAATCACTGTATTATCGTCAATAAATTTCACATTCATTTTTTTTGCACAACTCAGATGAAAATGTGAATCACAGATTGCACATTTCAAAAAACTAACTGGTTTAACTTTACACCGTTTACAGACAGAGGAGCTAACCATGCTACCTTCTGCCTCCGCCATGATGTCTCACTGCATATTTTCTAGTAGTAGATTTAGATTGTGTAAATTCAAATATCGGGCACCGTTTAATCTATCCGGAAAGAAAAAGGAACCTATTAATTGGTTACCGATTATTCCTGCCCATACATTTACTATGAATCTTTGCTGGTGTTTGCCTTGAATGACTAAATGAGGGTTTTCATCACACCATGTATGTAAATTATGGGAATTCATTATTCCGTCCCGGGTAGAACCTGCCTCATCCGTAAACAATACAGATCCAACAAAATTTAAATTGTTTCTTTGTTTTCGCGAAAACCAATTGCAGTAATTTAATCTTGCAGCATAATCTTCCGGTCCTATTGCATGTACTTTTTGAATATGATAAGGAATATGGATGCAATAATTGTTCTTTTAGAACTGGGTGAGCTAGCCACTTAGTGGTTCCATTTTGCGTTGAAAGTTTTCGTAGGCTTGTTGAAGGATCTGCTTCTATTTGATCCAACACCTGTTCTTCAATTTCTGCGTTTCTGGCACGTCTAGGGGCTCCTTCTCCACCACGTCGTGGCAATATGCTTCCTGTATAGCGAACGATTAGAATAAATTTGTCTATTGTCTATTCATTTATACCTGTTTCCCTTAGGCGACGATCACATCTTTTCCGATTTGGTACATTCCGACCTGGAAATCGTACCGAGTAAATTCTTTGAGCTTCTACAGAATTGCAATGCGCTTCTCCATAAATCAAGTGCATATCTACATATATTTCATAAGAGTATTCCATTATTTTATTTTAATTTTTCACTAAAAGGGGCATTAATTTTAAGCTGCTTTAATGCTTGTCTCCTTTTACGCGTCTCCTGTCACATTTAGCAACCTACTAATTTGATTATAATGTGATAATTAATTCCCCTTAACACAAAATAAAAAAATTTAATTATCTTGACAACTGTTAAGTCATGAAGTATACCTTTTTTGCAGAAAAGTAACAGGGCTATCTGCATGCGAGGGCAAAATGTCAAATTTGACAGCTCCGTCAAAGTTGCGTAAATTTTAGAACATAATTTCGACCGTCCTTGTATAATAAAAAATATTTGATTCAATTTTAAATGCACAAAGATAACAAAGATACATTTTAATGGGTTGCTTTGATCCCCCAAATTTCAAGTTAATCAAAGTAACCCTTTAGAAATTAGGAACAATATTCATTTTTCAACTTTTTACTTTGAGTGACAATAACTCCTCAACAACGGCACCTGGGTAAAAAGTGTATATGAAGTACTAGCACTCGTTTGACCTGCTCTATATACCGTTTATTTTTTCCCCATAGTTACCGGGCACCCTGTATAATGGGGAATATTAAAACTAGTCACTGGACGGGTATGCATGACTTGTGCCTGAATGTTGACTTGACGTAAAGTGAAGGACAGCAAACATTAAAATTTAGTATGTTATAAAAAAGTACTAAGTCCTTCTTTTTACGTCTATGAGGTAAAGGCATTAAACCCAACTCAGTTTCTAACTGATAATAATCACATGTCCCAAAACCCCAGTTTGAAAGCTGCATATCTTAAAACAGGTGTTGAACATGTTCTATCTGTTCTATATATTTATTATAATTATTAGACCATAAACTGGAAGCATACTCTAGGCCTAACAAGTGTACAGTACAAAATCTTTAATGTTGTTACATCTAAAAAATCCTGAGTACATCTCTTTATGAAACCCAACATTTGCAATGATTTAGATATTGCTGTAGATATATGTGGAATAAATGATAGTGAACTATCAATGGTCACACGAAGGTCTTTTATACTGTAAACTGTATATAAAGATTCATCATTTGTTCGATAAATATAATTAACAGTTATTCTACCACGGCAGAGTATCATAGCATGACATTTTGCAGTGTTGCATACCGTTTTTAAAACACCAATCGGTAATGTTGTCAAGATCAGTTTGAAGGAGATGGCAGTCTTCATCATTAAGAATTCTAGAAAAAAGTTTAAGATCATCAGCAAACAGAAGATATTTACAAAAATTAAAGCTTAAAGATATATCGTTTATAAAAATATTGAACAAGAGAGGACCTAAATGTGACCCCTGAGAAACTCCCGAAGTATAAAGAATGAATTTGAAATCTCTCCTCCAAGGCTTCTGACACGAAATTAACATATGTTAAAGATTAAGTTCAGTTGACCTACCAGAGATAAATCCAAACTGTTTATTTATAAGTGTACCTTTGAAAGCGAAAGTCAAATACTCGCATATGATGCTCTCAAACAATTTGGGGATAGTATTCAGGACGCTTATGGGACGATAATTTGTTACTAGTCTTGCTTCCAGTTTTATGAATAGGGGTTATGTAGTTTTTCTTTCATATATTAGGGAACGAGCCAGTTGAAAGTGCCTTATTAAATATAATAAAAAGTGGTCTTGCTAAAATAAAACTACAAAATTTTAAAATACTAGGAGGTATTTCATCAGAACCAGGGCCCTTAGTAACATCTAATGTCGAAAGTTTAGCATACAGAGAATTTTCAGGTACAGAAATGTTAAGTGTATCACAGTTAGTATCACAGTATAGGTACTGATGGAAATACTGAGCAAATAAATTGGCCATCTCTTTTCCAGTAGAGCATAGGACATCATTGTATTCTATTTCACTTGGTATTCCAGAACTTTTTCGTTCTGAGTTGACAAATTTCCAAAAACTTTTAGTATTATTGTGAATAGAAGTTTCAGTGGTAGATATACAGGGTGATTCAGGTTTTAAGGCACAAACTGAAATGGGTGATAGATCTTATCATTTTAAGCAAAAAAGTTTATATAAACATGAGTCCGATCTCGATCAGTAGCACAGCTACAGGGGGTCAAATATTATTTATTTTTTCTATTAATTAAAATATCTCGCTCACTTTTCAAAATATCAATTTAAAATTTGGTGTGGTTAATACTTCCTATAAGACCATCATTTCAAGTATTTTAAAGATTTTTAAAATCTACAGGGTGATACGTTTTTGGGGGTTGAGGCTTCTTTATCCCCCCAAACTTTTTCGTAGTACGCCTCTGACATCTTCCAGTTAGCAAATTGGGTGGCTAGTTCAATTTAAAGGGCTTTTTTGCTTTTCAATTTTGTTCGAGAAAACAACCGTTTTCGAGATAAATAAGCATATCCGTTCTAAAACATGTTAATTTTGCCTGTTTCGCTTAAATTTTATTCTTGGACAAAATTCGTTAAAAATGCAATAAATTGTACTAAAATTGCAATGTTTTTAAACATGAGTCGAATAATTTGGATCAGTAGCAGGGATCGATACAGAAGGTAGAGGATCAAGTTGTTTTAAGGTTTTAAAGTTGGTTAAATGGTTCATACATACATTTTACCATTTCGAAAATTTTTAAAATCGTATCATCCTAAAGTTAAGTAAGCTCTTAGAACAAATAACATGTGTTTTTTAAATTTACTTTATGATTTTAAATCCACCCTAAACATTAAAAAAACTTTAAGTTACAGACATAATAAAAGAATATTACTAACGCAAATAATTAAATCTAAATATGTAAACAATAAATGACAAGTAATAATACAGACCTGAAGATAATTACTAATAAAGCTTAGAGTAAGTGTTCAAAATGAGATCCTTCAACCTCTATACACTTCCTACATCGCCGAACTAATGCTGATGTTGCTCTAAATATTTGATTGCGATCATTCCTCATTTCAATGCAGGCTTGTTGGATGCGAATGATAAGTTCCTCCCTTGTTTGGACTGGTGTCGCGTAGACTTTATCTTTTATAGTACCCCAAAAATAAAAATCCAAAGGATTCAAGTCGGGCGACCTGGGAGGCCAAGCAATATGACCTAATCGACCAATCCAACGACGCGGAAAATTAGTGTTCAGCCACTCTCTTACTACTCTTCCGTAGTGAGCTGGAGCTCCATCCAATTGTATCCACATTTCTTGCCTAATGTTTAGTGGTACTTCTTCCAGTAACACATTAAAATGATCATTTAAAAAAATAAAAAATAATAAGGAATTTAACCGATTGGGCAGAATGTGCGGTCCACAAACGACATTATTAATTAAGCCACTCCAGATATTTACATGAAATTCTTGTTGAAAATCATGCGCACGATTAGCGTGTGGATTTTCGTGAGCCCAAACATGTAAGTTATGGTAATTTACCACACCTCTTCTGGTAAATGTGGCTTCATCAGTCCACAATATATGTTTTAAAAACTGTTCGTCATTTTGTACCACTTCTAATAGCCAGTGGCAAAATGCCAATCTTCTTGGTGGGTCCTCTGGTAGTAAACCCTGCACTGGTTGGAAATGGAATGGTTTTCTTAAGTCGGCGTGCAAAGTACGCCACACAGTTGACTGAGAAACCTCTAGTTGTATCGCGGCTCTTCGTGTACTTAGGTTTCGATTTACATCAAATAAATGCAAAATATGATTATTTCTTCTGCGTATTCCATTATTGTTAATTCTATCTTGCTCGTGCCTTCCACGTATTCCAAACTCAACAATATTTCTATGTGTGTTTGTAAATACTCTTACACTTGGTATTCTTCTGTGTGGATATCTTCTTCGATATTCACGGACTGCATGACGCTCTTTCCCGTTGCAATATCCATATACAAAATGGATATCAGCATACTCTTGATTGGTAAATAAGTTGAGCTAAATTACAAATTACAGCGAATATTAAAAAGAAAAACTGGTTAAATTGTTGAAACCTTAAATTTGTTTACTTATGTCACTGTAAAATGTCAAAAACTTTTTTGTTTTATCAAAGCCTACTTTTTCTTTAGTTTTTTTGGGTTTTTGCCACACTTCTGAAAAAATAATAGAGATTAATTAAATAAGCCCTTGCGCCAAACGGAACAGTCAAGGGTTATTTTTGAAACTATGTTTGCCTAACCAAAAAATCTCACACTGAAAAAAACAGATAAGTAAAAAAATAACAAAAATCACATCACTATCGCGCACTTCCGTATTATTGACGTTTAAAATTTTAAAACTGTCAAACTTGACATACGTTTAACATTTTTAATACGATTTTGAGAACGAAAACAGAGAGGTTTTCGAAACGTCAATAATACGGAAGTGCGCGATAGTGATGTGATTTTTGTTATTTTTTTACTTATCTGTTTTTTTCAGTGTGAGATTTTTTGGTTAGGCAAATATAGTTTCAAAAATAACCCTTGACTGTTCCGTTTGGCGCAAGGGCTTATTTAATTAATCTCTATTATTTTTTCAGAAGTGTGGCAAAAACCCAAAAAAACTAAAGAAAAACTAAAACTATGCCACAAATAAATAGCTTTAGACAATAAAGCCTACTTTGACATAATTAACAATAGTGGAATACGCAAAAGAAATAATCACATTCTGCAATTATTATTTGATTATTTAAATGATTTTAGATAAGATATTAGACAAGAAATATGGATACAACTGGATGGGGCTTTAGCTTATTACGGAAGAATAGTTAACCAGTGGCTTAACACGAATTTTCTGCGTCGCTGGATAGGTCAGCTAAAAGCAACCTTGATCCTCTACCTTCTGTATCGATCCCCGCTACTGATCCAAATTCGACTCATGTTTAAAAACATTGCAATTTTAGTACAATTTATTGCATTTTTAACGAATTTTGTCCAAAAATAAAATTTAAGCGAAACAGGCAAAATTAACATGTTTTAGAACGGATATGCTTGTTTATCTCGAAAACGGTTGTTTTCTCGAACAAAATTGAAAAGCAGAAAAAACCTTTAAATTGAACAAGCCACCCAATTTGCTAACTGGAAGATGTCAGAAGCGTACTACGAAAAAAATTGGGGAGGGGGGGAGGTATAAAGAAGCCTGAACCCCCAAAAACGTATCACCCTGTAGATTTTAAAAATATTTGAAATGATGTCCTTATAGAAAGTATTAACCACACCAAATTTTAAATTGATATTTTGAAAAGTGAGCGAGATATTTTAATTAATAGAAAAAAATAAATAAACTTTGACCCCCTGTAGCACCGCTACTGATTGAGATCGGACTCATGTTTATATAAACTTTTTTGCTTAAAATGATAAGATCTATCACCCATTTCAGTTTGTGCCTTGAAACCCGAATCACCCTGTATAATTATTGTAACATTGACGTTTCAGAGATTTGCACAGAGATCTTAGCCTAACAAATTGTTGATAATGATAATTAAACGGCGACTTATAGTTTTTGTACTGCAAGTGACATTTTTTCTTCGCTATGATAAGTTGTTTTAATAGAGGTAAAAACCAGCGAGGGAATTTCATGTTTGAAAATTTCTTTAAAGGAACAAATAATTCAGTTGCTTGATACATGATACTATAAAACTTATCAACCATATCATCCAAAGTATGATCAGATAAAATCAAATCCCAGTTAAATTGAGATAAAAAGTCAGAGATGGCCAACATGTTAGCCAACGCTATATACAGGAGGAAGGGGCTATCAAGTACTACCCATACAGCAAGGAAATATTTTAAAAATGCTATTAGGCATTATTGAAATGTTTTAAAATATTTACGAAATGTTTTTAAAACATTGCTGCGGACATTGAATCAACATTTTCAAACCATTAACAAATGGTTATGTTTTGATTAAAATAAATATTTTATTAATATTTCTCAATATTTTACTAATGTTTTATTAATGGCTATTAAAATATTTTAAAAACATTACCAGATCGTTATATTTTGATTAATAAACATATTTTGTAAATGTTTTGTTAACAATTTCTTAATGTTTAATAATAATAATATAATTTATTTCTGCTAGACATATTACATGTATAGGACTTGTCACAAACACTTACAGACTAAGATACACATGTTAAAATTTCTGACAGAATAATAACATTTATCTAATAAATATGTTTTTAATACACCTTTATATAAAAATTCATTTTTAATTGTTTTTATTTCGTCAGGTAGTTTGTTAAACATTTTTAATCCTAAATAATTAGGAGAATTTGAAATTATCTGTTTCTTAGTGAACGGAACCTGAAAATCTCTTGTATTACACTGATGAACTGAACTATAAATACTTTTTTCTACAAAACTGTTAAAAGTGGGCTTTTTAATTGTCATTTTTGATGTTAAAAATGTCATTTTTTGACACACGTGTTAAAAGTAAGTTACTTTTAACACTAGTGTTAAAAATTTATTTAAATTTTGCTTTGAAAATTAATAAGACGTTTTAACAAACACATGAACAACTTTTTATTTTAAATAAGTACAAACCAACATTTTAACTAGTTATTACTGTTAACATTTATAGTAAAATTAGAACAATTTGAAATTGTAATTCCCTGCGGAGTCATCATACTTAAGTTGGTTTTACTGTTAACATGTGTGACATCTATTTTCTGTAGAAATACTACTGGTAGTACTGGTGGTCTTGCTAGAAGTTGCAGCAGTAGGAAGTATTTGGCACGCAATTTCCTTCTTCTGTTCCTGCGAATTTTCAATGTAGCTTTCAGCTACCGTCGAAGATTTCCATTCTCCTTGTCTCTTGATGGTAGTAAGATTTGCACCAGAATCTGCTAACAATGTCGCCGATGAACGACGAAAACAGTGTCCGGTGTAGAGTTGAGGATTTGGTAAATTCAAGAACTCTGCAATGTCGGCAGGCATTTTACCAAACATGTTAATTCTGACTGGATTCTTCACACATTTATTCTTCATATATTTAAGAAATAGTCGTCTATGGTCAGCGTTGGGTGGCCGGAGTGCCATATATAAATAATACTTTTATAATTGCTCTTCAAGGATTGGTAAATTATTAAAAAACTGTAAATAATTTAATTTTTCTATATAAGGGTGAGATATCATTTATAAATATAGGTAATATTTGTTTTTTTTACTTCGCCTCTTGACTGTAACAAAAATAAAAATTGTAAATAACAGATAATTAAAATGTATTACTAGAGAAAGTGTGTTAAACAAAATATATTACATACAGTAAATAATAATAAAGTTTCATTGTACTATAAAATTACTTTGCGCGTTTTATTATTTGTTTATGAGTTTTATGTATAATTCTTTACAGGAAGTGGCCTGAACCATTTAAGAAACCAAAAATACTACGGCTCTGAAATTTAATATATAGAGGTTATCGCAGATATGCTCCTCCATTAATTCAATGAAAATAATGCTGTAACACTTCCCGTTACATCAAAAATAGTTGACATCTTCATTATTTTATTATAAATTTAAATTAAATTTTTAAGCTGTTATTATAACAATGAAATTCATTTAGTTGAAGTAACTTTGTTTCCATGTTTAAAGTGATATTCAATATGCCTTTATTATACAGAACACAAAATATTTCTTACACAAAAAAATTACCTTTGACTAATTCTTTTGGTGCTTAATTTCTATTTTTTCCCTAAGTATGGTAAAATACCTAATTAAACAAAGAACTAACTAAAATTACGCCACAAATGAATAGCTTTAGAGAATATATTATGTTACTGCTATTGTTGAATACTTAAGTATTAAATTAATATTTTGTAAAAAATCATTTTCTAGGCAGGAAAATTCAAATTAAAGAGAAAAAGTCATATGTAAAATAAAGTGTATATAAAATGCACAAAAACATTTTCAAGTTATAGAACTTCTACTGTATTTACCTCTGCTCCTGTCTTTTACATTAAAGAACTTCCCTAAATTTAGCTTGAACCAATCATGTTTTTATTCTAGAAACAATTTCTGTCTCTGCTGCTGCTTCGTGGCGATAACAAACAATTTCTAAAAGATTAATATATTACATATATACTAATATCCAACTGTCAATACTTACTAATTATTATCAGTTGTGATAACTTTAGGGACTTTATCTTCCTCTTCCCGTTTTCACCCTTCCAACTAAGAGACAAAATATTTTTAGATAGTAAAATGTATATTATTTTGGTAGTCATTTCCTTCACAGTATCCCCTTCTATTAATTAAAGTTCCTGTGCCTAAAAATATTTAAACTTTATTATTTATTAAAAAGCAAAAACAACTATGTACTACTGTATTCATTATTTATTCTTTATCTAATTTATTTTCTAATTAGTCTAAATCCTCGTCAAATCTTATACAAGGTGTCATAAAAACAAGAGATTAGGTGTTAAAACTTGACAATATTTTTATTTAGATGAAACTATGGAAACCAACAATAAATGTTTTTGTATAGTATTGCAGGCAAATAATTAATATTCCTCAAAAAATCGTACATGGCAAGAATCGAGTATTTTTGTTGAAAGTCTCGATTAGAGGTGTTGAAGAAGATATGAAAAAAGTACATTTTTATGTTTTTACTACAAAAAAGTACCCTTGATAACACTCGATTTACTCAAAGTTTGTATTTTAATAATTATTGTTTATGTTCTAAAATGCAAATTTCGTCAAAACCATGAGAGTAATCGAGTCTTATCAAGAGTACCTTTTTTAAAGTAAATGAGTTGAGCAATCTAAATTTCATACTCAAACTCCTTTTCTTCCATTGCAGAATTTTTAAAGGTGCAATTATTAAAAAAATCAAGTTCTACGCCTATGGATTAATATCGGACAAAATTTAACACAACTTTTTTGGCCACATAAAACTCTACCAATATACCAAATTTCAGCAAAATCGCATATGCCGTTTTAAATTTATATGGGAAAAACGATTTAAAAATTGTAACTTCAAGGCCCTCTGGAGCCCAAACGAAGCAACTTTGTACTAAGATAATTTTACTTAAATCGACTTATTTTGGTCTATGGAATATGTGGTATGTTTTTGTAAAGACCTTTTACAGACACCCTGTATATAGGGCATGATTTCAAAATATTTTTTGTTAATTCATTTTGTTTTTGCTTCTCTGGACGGGATGGCATATTATTTGGCAATACTTTACCGAGTCCTTGTAGAGTTTCCTTATTCTCCTTTACATGTCCTTCCTGCCGTTGAAATTCTAAAATGATAAACAGACATTCCCCACTACAATAAATTATAGAGGACGTCCCAAATTTCTGGAAAAGTAGAGTTCTGAGATTACTATTTACATATAGTTTTTGAGTAATATTTATTTACAGGTTTCATGTAATCAACAATTAATTGTGAAAACAAAGTCGATTTTAAGCAAATTGCAATATACAGGGTGGCCAGATGAAAACGAAACAAATTGCGTCAAGAAAAACGCTCATACCCGTCGATTTTAGATTAAAGGGGTACATTCTTTGCTCGTACTTTTGACTCCGGCACTTTCACCCCCCAAGTCGACGATATCAGTAGAGAAAAAATGAAGAAGAGTATGATGTTCTTTGTCAGGTTTGCGGCACGTTGCAATTGTTTGTTGTGTGATCTTTACTTAGGCAATTCGCACACAAACCTAACCGTTTTGCTTGATTGAATCTCTCCTTTCCATTTAAATTTACGAATTTAGGACAATAGTAAATATCGTTGCAAAATATACAATGCCAATTGGTAGACAAGTGAGCTTTTACGGAGCTCTTGTCTTTATATTTCGAGAAATCATCATTGAGCGACAGTCAATACCTTGTTTGTAATGCTTCTAATAGTCTACATATTTTTGTTAGAAATTCAGTTAGCTTGTCAAAAGCGGGATATTCGTTTTTAGTATTTATCGCTTCCCACTCCTTACGACTACCTGAATCAAGTTTGTTAGTAACAATATGAATAATTATTAGTAGATCCTATTGTTCAACCGGTGCTTATTATAAAATACTTGATTTCGAAATCGTTACGTTCTTTTTTAAAATCTTTATCAGCGTGGATCGCGCTGACCTCGTAGACACTTGACGGAGATGCGAGCAAATTTGTCGATGAACTCTTGGAGCTGTATGGTTGTGCTCAGATATTACACAAAAACGTGTTAGTAAACTGCTGCTTCATCCAGCTCAAAAAACCATATGTTGAGATTTATTGTTGGTTTCAGCTGCAATTTCGTTTTGTTAGAATACAAAGTGCAAGTATTGTCTACAGCGTGTTTGTAGGTACTGTATTAAGAGAAAATTATTCAGTTTCAGCAAATGTAAACTTGTTACAGCTTAATTTTACTCTAATAGGAATCCTGAGTGGATTTTCTTTTTCATCTTAAACGCCAGCCGTAACGCCTGAACACGTTTTTGCGTTGAATGTTTTAGACTGTGTTCTGCATATGCTCTAATACAAGGCCCTTATGTTTGACACTGGCAGTATTTATAGTGCGCTCTCGGGCCCTGAGGTACCCTTGATACACCCTCGTGTATCTTTTATATACATTTTTGAAGGAGAAAGACACTCACTGGTCCGTTACCATCATGAGATCTCGTTAGTGTTGTGTACTTGCAATAAGGCAGACACTTGCAATAAACATTTATTAACTCAAGACTGGTACATAACAACAGGTCCACGATAAGTTAACAAGAACCTTATATCTGGACCATGGAACACTTCTTTTCATAGGCTATGGCTATATGGACATTCACAGACCATCGACTAACTAAAAATAATAGATACAACAGTTGGGTCCTTTAAAGGTCATGTTCAAATCATATTAACCTTTGATGATGTACTTTTTAAAAGTTGAATTAAGTGAATTGATGATTATTTTGATTATTTGAATGTAGAAGAACATACGTCGGTCACGTTTGTTCGTTGTTTGTAAATATATTAAGTATTTTCTAAATCTCCTGGAATACTTGTAACAAATTTGTAAATGATACTGCAGGTCGCCCAGGCCGAGAGGTTTGCGTAAAGTACTTGCTGCAATGTAGGTAGCTTCCTGTAAGTCGAGCCGCTCAGGCCGAGCAGGAAGTAAGCGGAACACTTATATCTCACTTGTAACAAAAGTTATCTTTAATAGAAGACTATTTGCGGGTAGTATGTAATCGAGGCTTAGCAGTGTTACCTCTAATACAATACAGTTGTTGATGTGAAGTAGGTATACTCACGACAAGAATTCAGATGACTTACGTCATACGAACAAATGAATTCATTATATTTTCATCAAAATATTTAAAAAACTGCAACTGATAGTAATCAAACTATATACTACACTAAAAGTTGGCATTATATATTGCACTAAATTGCAAAAAATGATTGTTTTTAACGCGACATAATATCGAAAATTACGTTGACAATATAAACAAATATGTAACGTCAGCCGTGACGTAAGACGTCTGAATTCTTGACGCGAGTATATTATGCGACAGGAAATTTTCAGGTGTGTAAATTATTAGTGTCTTGTTGCTTGTTGCATAGTTCTATTTAGATTATGATGAGTGGATATTTGAGAGAAGTTAAGTCAGAGCACGGTTTCAAAAACTATTAACAAGGTGTCAGCTTTATTGTCAGAGCGAAGTTTCCTCCAAATGAAAATGATCACCGGAAAAATATAATACGATTCAGTGCTAGTGTTGGTTTTCTATCAGTAGTAATAGACTCACACACCCACATCCGAATAGTCAATCCTGGTGCTGAAGAAGCAGAAGTATTTAGAAACAGAAAGGGTTATTTTATCTCAACGTAGGTATATTTGGTTTTCAATAAGTAATGTCTTTACATTATTTATATTACTATTTTAGCCTGTCAAAATATTGAAATTTTAGTCATAGTTGTAAGACACGTTGGCTATTGATATCTTTCTTACTTTTGTTTTGCGTAACCACAACAGATAGGTTGCATAATGCTCCGAGATTGCACGCGATCGAATAACCAAAGTGTCTATGTGATACCATGAAGAATACAGTTTTGTCAGGAGAAGTAAGCAAGAGAAGTTTACAAAACTTGGGGTGTCCGGAAAAGACTCTTACGTTCTTCAATGTGGGGTTCTGGGGAATAAGCGGGAAGGTTTTAGCTAATTTTATTCAAATAAAAAAAGTTGCCAGAAAAATGTAATTGCCGCTCAAAGTTAAATTCCTAATTGTAATTGTTTTAATAACTCCATTTCTACTTCACTTATTGTAACGAAATTCAATGTAAATGAGTTATTATTGATATAAAATAAACAGATTGTTCAATTTTTGAGTCACAATGTAGAGGCCACTCTTCACTTTACGTCCTTTAACTTGTATCATGTACAGCGTACATGACTTTTTCTTATTTTTTTTTATGTATCAATTCATGTACACATAAAAATGGGAACATAGTAAGTAAAAAAGAATGGTACTTACAGTAAATTAATGAATATTATAAAGAAAATTGAACATAACTAAAACACCAAACAATAGCGTAAGAGTCTACATTTATCTTATTATCTAAAACCTTTAATACATTTTTGTCACATACTCGTATTTAGAATCTTCTCCCAGAGTTCTGTCTTAGTCTTAGAAGCACCGCCACTATAAACCAATTATTTTGTCCCCAAAAATAAAAGTCCTGAGCATTTAAATCTGGACAGTGTGAAGTCCACGGAAATTGACTTCCTCTACCTATCCAACGTTGAGGAAACTCCAGATTCTAATGGGTTCTGGCAATATTGCTATAATGTGCCGGCGCACCATATGTGGGAACCGCATTATTTAGCTGCAGTTGAATATCCTCTAGAGTTTCTGGAAATTGCAGTTGCAGAAAGTGTAGGTATGTTGGTCCATCCAGTCGAACTGGAAGTTGTTGAATTAGCCTTAAAATATTGTTCCAAATTATTCCACACCACACGTTAACGGATAACTTGCGTTGGATGTGATGCAACTTTACTGTATGTTCTTCTTCAGTTGTTATTACCACATGTCGCCTATTTCTTTGTAGTTGCTTAAAAGTAGTGATTTGGGCTGTTTTTATGATTATTTTCTCGCTTTGACGACTCCTTTGAGGATATTCTTGCAAATAATGTCGAAGAGTTCGAAAGAATCTCCTGGCACGTCGATTTTATTTTAAAAAAGGCACTTTTTGACATACGACCCATATTTGTGACGTCATCGTTGTTCGAGATATGACGTCATCGACAATATTTTTAAATAGCAACCCCCAATTTGACCATGCCATTTGAAAGAGCGTGTTATTCTACATACATACATCGTGAAAAATTATGGTGTTACATAACAAAAATTTCAAGAAAATAATGTTTGAAGATTTTAAAATTTAATTTTCACAATATTATGTACCTCCCCATTATGCAACACCTGTCCGTGCTTATTTATATGAGCTGGTCCCGAATCGTTGGATAGGGAGAAGGGGGACGATTGAATGGCCAGAAAAATCGTCTGATATGGCACCCCTAGATTATTTCTTGTGGGAATACTTAAAAAGCAAAGTATACGTTACTAGACCGATTAATTTAGAAGATTTAAAAGCAAGAATTCGTCACGAGATACATCGTATACCTACCTCCTGAAGTTATTGATAATGTCCAAAAGGAATTTGAAGAGTATAACTTCTAAAGGGTCTAAGTGCCAAAATCCTAAAGTTGAGAAAATCAACAAAAACACTTTAAAATATTAATAAAACCACTGACATATATTTTTTATTAAGTTTTATTTTTTTATCGGACAAAATAGAAAAGTACATGTTACCAAATTAATAATATACTTAAAATAACAACATTCTCGCATCAAAAAAAAAAAATAATTTCCTTAAAGGTGTCTAAGTGTCATGAGTTTAGACAAAAATGGTCTTAGTCTGGTGCTTATGTTTTTTCATTGGGTACTGGTAGAAGCCATGTTTCCGGCTAAATCACGTTGGGTCTTCTCAATAAGGTTCTCGTAAAATGTCAGATGTTTTAAAGGAATATAGTCGAGCATGTCTTGCAATTTTTTGAGTTTTTCTTTGGATATTTTATTTTGGCAATGCAGTTGTTCAAGAGGCATATTCTTTAGCTCTTCTAATTGTCTACCTTTTTTTATTACATCACACACAGTCCACTCTAGCAAATTACTAAAAGACGTTTTAGTTAATACTTTTCCGGGATTTTCATTTGAGATTCTTATCCAACAAACTGATGAAATGTTTAGTTTAGACGTATTTAACATGGTGTTACTGGCTTTATTTAAGTCTTTGAAATGTTGTGCCTCCAGTGCATTATTATTAATTCTAAACCATCTGTAGCTGTAAATAACCCCTTGACAAGAATTATTACAAGCGTCGCTATCATCTATGCATAGTTGGCCCAATTCTTCAAATTTGCAACTTAACGCTACTGATATATCTAGCTTTATTATAAATACTTATCAAGGTATAATTCATAAATGCTTTCCTAAAAAAAGAATTAATCTAAACGCCAAATTATCTCTTTGTTGGTTCAATGATAATCTTAAATCTATGCATGACATTTTGTCGGCGGTTCACACAGTAGCTAAGGTATCGAAAAATCCCTCAGATATTTGATTTACAAATCTGTAAGAACTCAATATAGAAAAGTAATTCGAAATAGTAAAAAGGAGTCATATAGCAATTTCATCAATTCATCTACAAATAAAATGAGAGATTGCTGGAAGCTTATTAATAGTAACCGAAATTGTGGTAATCAACACGCACCATCAACTAATGTATCGGCATCAGATTTTAATATGTTTTTTTTTTACAATAGCGGACAAAATAGCGAATTCTCTTGAACAAGTCAATCATAATCCACTCGATAATTTAAAAAGTATCCCAATTAGAGCACAATCTTTTTTTTTGCTCCTGTTACATCGACAGAAGTTTATAATGTAATCATGGCTTTAAAAAGTCTTGATATATATGATATTAATACTAAAATCATAAAACAAACGGTTAATTTTATTGTATAACCTTTAACACATCTAGCTAATGATTGTTTTAATACAGGCATTTTTCCTGATATATTAAAGGTTTCTAGAGTTGTGCCAGTCTTTAAAAAGGGAATATCGATGACGTGAATAATTATCGTCCCATATCAGTTACACCCTTATTTGAAAAAATTTTGGAAATTTTAATAAAAAATAGGCTTCAAATATATATTTTGAAAAAGTCAGTGCTATCACAGAAAATCAGTTCGGATTTCGAAAAAATCGATCAAGTATTGGTGCAATTCTTAAACTTGTTGATAGCGTAGTCAATGGTTTCGAACAGAGTATGTTTACAGCTGCAGTTTTGTGTGACTTAAGCAAAGCCTTTGACTGTATCTCTCATAAAGTTCTCTTGGATAATCTCTATGTTTATGGCATACGTGGTATTTCTTTAGAACTGATTAGTTCATACTTAACCAATAGAATTCAATGTGTTTCCTACGGTAATAGTTTATCAAATTACGCACCTATTCGGCATGGAATTCCTCAGGGGTCCGTACTGGGGCCACTGTTATTTGTTATTTACATCAATGACTTATATTATCACATGTATCCGGATGGGTGTATCTTATTTGCAGATGACACAACATTGACATGTTCTAATAAACATAGAGATACAGTCTTGAGGTTGGCCGAAAATGATTTAATTAAAGCCGAATCATGGTTTACTTCAAATAACCTTAAATTAAATAAAGATAAAACACAACAAACAACCTATTCGGCATAGAATTCCTCAGGGGTCCGTACTGGGGCCACTGTTATTTGTTATTTACATCAATGACTTATATTATCACATGTATCCGGATGGGTGTATCTTATTTGCAGATGACACAACATTGACATGTTCTAATAAACATAGAGATACAGTCTTGAGGTTGGCCGAAAATGATTTAATTAAAGCCGAATCATGGTTTACTTCAAATAACCTTAAATTAAATAAAGATAAAACACAAACTATTATATTTTCTAGTAATCACTTACATAATGATATGCATGTAAAACTGTTGGGGATCACTATTGATAGTTCTCTTAAGTGGGCACATTACATTGAAGGTCTTTGTAAAAAACTTTCAAGTCAGATATATTTAATAAGGAAACTCAGGTTGTGTCTGGATAATGTATCATTGGTTAACGCTTATTATGGTGTTATACACTCATTTTTAAGTTATGGAGTGGTTTTGTGGGGTAATTCTCTAATGGCTAATCGTCTGTTTAAACTCCAGAAGAAAGCTATACGCATAATTTGTAAAGTCGGACCTTTTGAACATTGCAAGCTTCTATTTAAAAAGTTAAAAATTATGTCCCTGCCATCGCTATACATATTTTATTCTTTGATTGAAATACATAAAAAATCTAACTCCTATCTACCTAATTCGGATGTTCACAATTATTTAACAAGAAACGCTAATCAACTCCGAACTTCTAAATTTAGGTTGCAAAAATCGCAACGTAATTTATTAAATTTAAATCTTTACAATAAGCTTCCAGTACATGTAAAAATGCTAAACAATGTTCAATTTAAAAATAATATTAGGAGAATTATGCTCGATCACTGTTTTTATTCTGTTCGTGAATATATCGATGCTCCCACAGTTCATTTTTAATTATGTTTTAACTTTTATATTGTTTGTTGTTAATATGTTCTATATAACTTTTATTGTTACTTGTTGTTTTACCTTTTTTAAATATGACTTATCACTATATATTTTATGTACTTATTATGTGATCAATAAATATACTTACTTACTTAATAAATAATATTCTCATTTTTATAAACTATTTTCTAAATTGAGCATTTTTCTGTAACTAAATTCTTGTACCCGTTTGTTCCCCAGAACTCAGCATATAATATTCTTTTCCGGATACACTGTATAAGAAGTTATCAGCAAAACTTCTTATAGAGTTCACGTTAATTGTTCATTGTAGAATAGTAATAAAACAGTTGGCACACATTTTTTATGCAAGCTTACCATTCCGATCCTCAGTAAAAATTAAAAGTATTTTCATTTTCATGCAAAGCTTTTTAAAATATCTATTTGTTATGGCAGTTATTTTACCACATCCATTTAAGATAATACTATATCTTTTTCTGAATAGATTTTAGGGGGGACTGTAGGATATATTTTTTGTAGTGTTTATGCAAGCTGGTAGGGGAAAGTTGTCTATTTTGAACCAACTCAAACAATCAACGCTAAGAAGCCGACAGCGCCATCTTATTGTGATCAGTCGACATTTGATACAAACAAGCCATTTGAACCATTACTATAGTGTCCTATATTACCTATAGTCATTTCCATAATAGCTAAATAGTAAGTCTTACCCTAAGCATTGTAATTAGCAGAAAAAAGTATATTACTACACTTAATTTAGTATAGTCACTTTTTTAGAGTTTAAACCCATAGATTTTATAAAACAATTTTAGGTTATGTGTGCAGTTGCCCAATTTAGACCAAACAAAATTCCCTAAGATGGACTGGTTCAATTTAGGAAACTGATATTTATAGATATAAATCAATAGCGGAAAATATTAGAAACGGAATGTTGATGAATTAAAATTGGCCGTAACTGCTACGCCAATAGTAACCATGGAATAACCAAGTGTACATGTACAACATATCTGAAGCAATTTTTACTGTATTGTAAATGTATTTAAGCTAATATAAATCAATTTCCCTACAATTCCTATCAATGACGTCATATGTATGTTCTCTGATACAGTGCCTTCATAAATGATTACAAGCCACATGACCAGGACTGTGATTCTCGAAGAACAACTCGTATGCAAATAGATTTGTTGTCTCTCTCAATTGCCGTAGTGAGGAAAAGGAAATTCGCATCTGAATTGCTCTGCGATTGATTCGAGAATCTCGACCCTGATCACGTAGCTTGTAATCATTTATGAAGGCACTGTACAAATATCTATGTACGCTAATGAACAATTCCATAAACAAAGCTGTATTCAAAAATTATCTAAAATAAAAGTTAATCTAGCATACCTATAAATACTGGGTATCTGAGAACATACATGTGACTTGATTAATATGAAATTATAGGAAAATTCATTTACACTTTTATAGTACAGTAAACAAATTTGCAAAATTTAATAACAAGGAATGTAGGTATATTTTGTGGGTGTAATTCAACGCCGTCAAAGCAGTACAGCAGTTGTTCATTGTGGTTCGAGACGTTCGGAAAACGTTTTTGGTATTACGCTGCCACGCGATAATACGCACTTGTCATACATCTCATAAATTCCACAAAAAATTCTCGAAAAATTAAATTTGTGAAGGCAAGTAATGAAAAATTATTTCAAAGTAATTACCGTATACGATATCTTATTTTTGACAGAATCTGGTCATAGACTTGTAAGGTCTATGAATCTGACGCCACAGTCAGTAAACTGCTGATGCAGTCTGCAGTCACCATTTGTAGACCACTAGTGCAAATGTACTTCACGCCGATAACTTTTTAAATTTTTTGTGTTACTGGGAAATTTAATTCTGTTAATATTAATAATAATAACAATGTTAACAATAATCGACGATGTTTGCATAAATATTTAATTGGTTCTATTTTAAACTATAATATTCTGAGATGTTTACAGTTTTTCTGTAAAATCCCTTAGAATATTCCTTTTAAGCTTGGATCAGTATTTTTTAATGTTTGGGGAGTATGCAACTAGCAATTCAAACTGTCATATTGTCATAATCAAAACCTGGTTCAATGCTGTGACTAATTTTTATAGTTTTAAATGTTTTATCTACTCCTATTAACTTATATATTAATTATTCGACTGCTTTTGAGCAATTAATAGTATCAATAAACAAATAGCATGAGTTTTTATAGTGAGTTATTATAACTCACGCTGGGCTTCTACAATGATAATTCGGTATGTAAATAGTGTACGCAGTAAATTCTTGGAAATTTTTAAGCCGATAAATACGTTACGCCATTGGTGTAAAATGGAAAGAATTTTTAACAAGTGGAAAGGAATGAATAATTAATAGTGTATTATTTAACGAGCGGTAATGCAGGTCATAACTCACGCAGATGAAGTTTGCAGCACGAGCCGCAGGCAGTGAGTTATGACCATTACCGCAAGTTGTATACCATACTTTATCTACGACTATAACATCTTTTTAGGACTATTATTAGAAATTGATTTGTAAACGTCAAAATTATTTATTATTTATTTTTAAAATATCAAATGACATTAGTCCCCTCAATGATAATAATTGACAGTTCCGCCTACTGACAGGCGTTGGAAATTTAATAATTTTAAAATCTTTTAATGAATTATTCATTCCTTTCCACTTGTTTATAATCTTCCCATTTTACACCAATGGAACGTATTTATCGGGATTAACTGCGTACACTATTTACATACCGAATTATCATTGTAGAAGCCCAGCGCACTTGATGCCTGCGGCTCGTGCTGCAAACTTCATCTGCGTGAGTTATGACCTGCATTACCGCTCGTTAAAGAATTTATGTCGGGTATAAATATTTTCCTATAACATCGTTCGCCCTATGATATGTGTTGTTTGTTTTTCTAGAGTAGAGGGCAAATCCAGCAAAGTTAGGAATCAAGCACGATTTTAGATTTCACACAAGTACTGGTCTGCCGCGAGTGCATTGTATTAGTAGGTATTCGTTACATTAAAATTCAATTTTCTTAGAATAAGGGCATTTCTGTTTATGGATAAGTCTGACGGACGTGGAATAATTGAAAATACTGTACTTTTGCCAGTGTGCAGCAAAGCAACTAATAACAAATGCAAAATACTGCAGCTAACCGGATTAACTGTTATCTATCAGGTACTTACTATTATTAATAAAAATGTTTATTTTAGTTGTTTCTGCATTTGACAACGCTGTAAAATGCGACAGGTGGGAGTTGACATTTCTAAGCATCTCAGACGGTGATTGCCATAGGCGCATTTTCTACGGGAAAAGAGGTTTTGCCCCATTTTTTAAACATTGAAGTAGAAATCCGAAATAAATTACTTATTCTTTTAGGCCTCTCTGAGCGCATGTTTCAAATTTTTTCACTTAGTCATACTTAACTCTGTATTAGAAAAAAAAAACAACAAAATTATTAAACCAGGTCCAATTTAGGATACCACCGGTATCCAAGTTTCCTAAATTTGACCTTTGCAACTTGTTTCAAAAACTGTGTTAGCCTTGTTATCTTTTGGAAGTGAAGGATTTGAAATTTTTTGAAGATATACGATCCTCCTTTTATTTTTTCCGATCCCTTCTTAAATTAAAAGTAATAATTAAAACTGGTCCGACTTAGGCGACCTTCCCCTACGTACCACTTGCTTAGTACATTTTAATTTTATTCGTCGATGACTTCTTTAATATTTACCATATGCCTATTGAGGGTTTAGGAAAATTTAAAAATGTATTATTCAGATATATTTATTATATTATTATCACATTGTATGAAAGTCACTGAAGTTGAAACCTGTTACACAATTTATTAAAAGTTGAACTTAAGATGTGTTAAAATAAATTTAAGTATGATGTTTATTGTCTGTATTTAATTATAATTTAATCAAAGGTTAAGTTTTTATTTACTGAAATGTTTTATTTACTGAAATATATACGGGTTACATAGTTAACATTTATTTTTACTATATTATTGACTGGTTTAAATATATTTTATTGCAACCTTATTTACATTCGTTTTTATTACTTACTTGTACATTACTTAAATGAAACAAATAACATCGATATAATTACATAAATGCTCAAAACATTCGATGGCTGCCTTTCATAAAGCATAATAAGCAGCCTCACTTCTGCAATAATTTACAAAAATTGAAAGTTGATTTGACATTTCTGTTTAGTCGTACAAAATGTTTCTGTTAAACCAGCTTTCGTGTAGTTTATACATCATTAATAATTATTAAAAAATCGACTGGACTTATGTGCATAACAACTAAAATTATGAGTTATTTATTACCGTGAACGACATTTAAGTTTTAATAAAGTACTATAGGATAAAAAAGTGATTTTTTAGCCACTGTTATTAGTTTCGTGTTCTTTAATTTTTAAGTTATGTTTTATTTCAGCCAATAAAAATGTGAAATTTATATTGAGCTTATATTGATAGATTATTCCTTTTTAAAATTCAAGTTATTTTTGCTATTTAAATATAGCTGAAGTACTATTCAATAAAACAGAAGAAACAATAAATACAAATTTTATGAATATTATGTAATTATTTTTTTATTGCAATGATGGTGTATTCCACTGAACGTGGTATTTTATCATGCTTCATTTTCTATTAAAATAAAAATATTGACTGATGGATAATTTAAGTGTAACACCGACACGCAAAACAATAAAGTTTAATGTATAGTGGACTGTATCACCGTACCCGTACGTTTTTTTTTCAGTCGTTGAATTCGAATCCGTAGTCAGTTTGACTCTACCACGTCAGCGTTCATCTCTAACCTCAAAAAGGTCTAAAATCGTCGATTTTCACTTGAAGATAATAGTACGAAACAGAGGGATAAAAATGTTTTTTATACGAATTATAAAACTCGAGAGTACTGACAAGGACCCCTACTCCATAATCATATAACCTTAATCGTCTCAACCCCGAAAACCATATATCTGGTGGAAAATCTAGGACCCAACTGACTGATGATAAGGTGTGTATATGAACTTACCATGAAACGGAACGCCAAAACATCTTCAATCCATAACCTCTCAACTCCAACTCTAATCTCTAGGAACCGATAACTCCATAATACTCTTATCCTATAACCGCATTACCTAAAATTGTGTAACCCCAAAGACTCTTGGTGAAGGTTGTTGGACAACTGCTGAGCATCATAATCTTCAACATAGAAACCCAGTTACTCAATAATTGTAGGACTTGCATGAAGAAACTGGAAATAATGAAGTGCAAATCCAAGATGTTAGATAAGGTATTTTCACCAAGAATAAACAGTCAACTAATCTTCCACTGGCTTTGAATGGGTGAAAGTTGTGGCTACATATTACGAAAAACGAACAGAAAACTGGAAGAGCCTAATAAACATGTAACCTAGAAAACTACTGTCAGAGACCAGGCCCATCCATATTAACCGAGAAGCTTTCATATACAGATAAGCCTTTGTTTCATAAATTCAAAACCCAGACAGATCGAAGGCCCATAAAAATATCTCGGCGCACCCTTGATAACAGAAGAGAGTTTATTAACCACGTAATTCTGAAGACCTTTGAAAGGAGTCTGATGGAACCAGATAACCAAGAAATTTTGGGAAACTCCCAGCAAATAAGATGTACTCTATATATGTTGCTATGTATGATGCAGATCTACGTTAGTTTTCAGCATTATTCGTGTAGCCGGAAACCTGGTTTTACGGTAGGTAGGTATTATCCCAAATCACAGCGAGTCTTACACTTTTATACTAAATTTGTATTATTATTTGGAAAATCCTTCTACCTTGACAGATATTGATGGGATGACAACTGCCCGAAAGGAATGTGTAAAATGACTCGTTATTTAAATTATCAAAGAAACGAAGCCAGTGGAACCGTAGGACAGCGGACTCTCTTGCGATCGGACTAAGATTTGTAACGTGGGTTTTTTAGAACATTTAAGGCATACCTAAAACTAAAGAATCAAAAGCTCCCTGATACAGGTATGTACCTTAATCTTCCCAACATCTTTGCAGCAAAAACCATATCTCCTTTGTTATATTTGCAACAAATTTATCATATCCCAAAACCATAGACATGTCAGAAAAAGTTACAAATCTTTACAAGAAATATTTTTAAGTTTGAGATTATGTGATTACGGGGTTGAAGAACTTGTCAGTACTCTCATGTTATATTTTTCGAATATAAAATACATTTGTAACTTTATGTTTCGTACTATAATCTCTAAGCAAGTCAAAATCGACGATTTTAGATATTGTTTTTAGGTTAGGGACTGCAGATTCGACGACCTAAAAAACATATGGGTATGGCAGTGTGTCTTTATTTTTTTGCGTGTCAGTGTAATAAACCACTGAAGTTTCACTTTTGGTCTGAGTATGAATTGTGATCTTGAACCGTTTTTTTATTTAATAATTTAAAGCAGTTAAATTCACATTGTATATAAAATCTAATTTAATTAATTAAATCAGTTTTTTTATTGTGAAGATAACTGTCTAATATAAAACCTTTAACAAAATCAACAACTGCTATTAATATAAATGTCGCTCAGTAATAAAACCAAATATAGAGCACGTGAAAACATCAACAATAACAGCAACAACATTTTAGCAACAACAATGTAAATCACAAGAAAGTTATACAGATATATTCTTTAGTTATGAGGTAAAAGTAAAGCTTTATTGATTTATTGAACACAGTCTGTGTAACTTTCAAGTTTTACGTATAACTTCGAATATTCGCCTATCTACAAATGCATAATTTCGGTATATGCTAATGTCGGACTACAACACTGGTATAATTATCAGTAAAACAATGAGTTGGGAGTTAATAATTAACTTTCTTCAAATAAAAATTGCTTCTTTACAGTTCAACAGACACTGATAATGCTTCTTCAGTTTTTACAGAATATAATACATATTTCCTCTTTATGGCATTAAAATAGATTCGATTTTCATAAAATTCTGTTTTACATGTATTTAATTATAAAACATCTTGACGACCAACAATAATTACAGTACATAAACTGCAAAACTAATGAAACTAACAAAAGACATTAGTTGTCAAGATATTTCAGCTGTAGTCTTTATAATTACTATTTACATTGAACAAGGTTTTAATGACTAAAAAGTCACACACACTTAAATTTACATCGAATTATGTTGTTTATATGATTTATAGTAAGGTACACAAATATATAGTCATATATAATGTAAATTTATTTTTTTATATATTTTTTTAGCTGTGATTTAGGAGATGTAAGTATTTTGTATCTTACTAGTGTGTTTTAATTTTAAATGATATTATTGTTTGCAATTAAAGAAGATTGTACATGGAAATGCTATCGAAAAGTTTTTAATAACTGTTGTAGGACACTAAAAAATTAATCTATATCTTTTCTAAAGAAGCTATAAGTTTGTATATTCTATATAATTAATAATAATGATTAATTCTGTAAGACCAATAATTGATGTATTCTTGATTTATTTTCCTTTCATCTTTTACCTTCTACCGTCTTCTGACGTTACTAGGCAAATTGCTCTAAGTGCATTTTTTCATGTAACTTTATAGGAATTTTCTGCGATTGGGCGCCACACTTTTAACTTCCATCGATATGCTTGATGATATTTTCCCTGCTTTTTATCTTCCTTTTATAATTCGGCAAATTGTCAGCACCTTATCAGTGTTTTTACTTGAAAAAAGTAAACTATATAATTAACCATCCATCCACTTACGCCGCCCCTCATTTAACAGCACATCATATGGATAGCAACTGCTCGCCATCTATATGCACATATCTGTAACAGCTCAACAATATTTCATTTCAACTACGTATATAGAAGACTGCGGGCCATCTCATGCGTAATGAAAAAATGTTCTTTGCAAGAAATAGCTATGATAGCTATGTTAGATGAAGAAACCACGGACAACGTCTCCTTCCTGACCAACAAAACATTCTAACCTCTGACGTCGCTGTGTAGGTGCGTATTCATTGAGAATTGTTCATAAAGTAGTTTGAATTTGTCAAAGTTATAAAAACGTCCCTGGAAAACGATTTTGCATTTTTATTTCCCTTCCACTTGATGAAAGCGAGGATGTTAACTTTGTTCGTCATGTCTGAAGCTGCAATTTCTAATATTACTATCACTTCTCACGAATTGCAAATAACTACGAAATTAACCGTAATATATGAAAATGTTGACATAAACAAACTCTTTCTCCTGAGAAAGTTGTCATCATTTTATACAGTTATTATCTTTTTTCAGATGTTTCCTTTCGCAAGTTTTTCAGTATAAGCAGTCTGGGAATCCAGGAACCAGTATTTGCATGTTCAAACAAATGTTCTAACAAGTTGTAGGTATAAGATATATTAACTGTTTGATAATAACAGATGCTTTCATTGATAAACTACACTAAATCTTCTATCTGCTTTATAATTTCAATAGATTTATCTAAATAGATCGTTCGAACTTTAGATTATCATATACAGATTCGAAAAGTTTAAATTTTCCATTTGATCTACAATAAGAAATAAAGGGATAAACTTTCAGTTAAGGCAATGAGGCAGAGAAAATAAACATTTTCAATGTTGTCAATTGCCGATCCATTCTCTACTTCACACCTGAAGTTACCCTTCTGCCGACGCATTTCGTCTTACCTACCAACCCAATAGCGAATCGTCAGTTTTATACGCAGTCGCACAAGAGACAGTAGAAGATTTGGTTTTATAGAATAGTAACTTAGCATGCTCCCACAAAAAATGCGCAGAATTACTTAGATTGTAAAGCATTATATCTAACCATTATTGTTTATGATATATGTCTACTGTCTTACTTTGTTCCTATGACTTCCGATACTGTATGTACCTTCTACTTCACTGAATTTGTTTTCATACACTGTGATAATAGGTTCCGAAATAACGTGGTTTATTGTGTATTGTAAGAAATTTTGTGGTGTTGAAGTTTAGTATCACTGACTAATTTGTAAACAATATATTTTACATAACTTTAATTACCTATGACAATAAAATATGATTATTTTAACTTCTTGTTTTATGACGTTAAATTACAAAAAAACTTTCCCCCAGTACCTGTAAATAATTTTTTTGCTCTCAAAACAATTGTATAAGTCTCAGAATTTTATTTATATAAGTATTGATAATAAATAATTACTTATATCTTACAAACAATACCATTTCCAAACAATGATAGTAAAACACACTAGTAGGCGCTAAGCTGTTTATTTTTAAACAAATTAAATGTTTTTTCTTAAATTAATAGAAAAAAGAATTTTCGTCTAATAAAAAGTAAAGTCATCCCAAACTAACAGTTATTATAATTTTTGGGTACTAGAAATTCGAAATAATGGTTCTTATTTGAAAATATCAAATGGCAGTCAATTTGTAGTCAGAATATTGATAATATTGTTAACATTATATCACTTACTATTAAAGGGACGAAGACAAGTCAATGTATTACTGATAACTGTGTGCCACAATTTTGACGAACCCTTTTCATCTACATAGTCTGATAAATTTGTCACTGAATCTAATTAACAATGCACCACAATCATAAGAGTTCATTTTTGTTCAGGCTTTAAAAAAAATATTTTACGGTCTACTAAGCACCTGTTTCCAGAAATGTGCTTAGTACTTGGTGTTGTTCATAATATGTATATTTTCTTTCGATCACAGCACTGTTTCCATTTCTGCTATCTCCGTTCGAGGCCTGAAAATAAAATTACAATTAGAATTACATAATTAAGAAATACCGTGCAGGTAGCTAATTGTATTTTCGAAGTCAATTTGGATTTATTTTCACCCTTGAATTTACATAACCGAAATATGCATTTATAATTTTGTCGTAGAAAAATTTGGATTAGTGGTCTGTCTGGTAGTATTCAAAGTGTTATATTTTTGTTTAATCAAAAATCACAGTGAAAAGCATGACCATATCATCTTACGAGTATATTGACATAGGTACAATCGTTTGTCATAGTAATGACACTCTGTAAAATGAATTTTGCGATATCATTTGAGCTGCCGACATATTTGTGACAAAATTTACTTTCAACTTATGACATTACTTCGTAGTTGTTCCACTCACCAATAGAGATTTAATGAAATTTCTACTCAGAACATCCAGCAAAAACTGTTTTGAGGGAGTATCATGACTATTACAAAAGCATGTACATTAAATGAGCAATAACGTGCTATGGCGTTTTGAATATCTGAATGCAATTTTCAAAATTACTCAAGATTGTTATTGTCATGCAGTTTGTGACAATATAGTCAAAATTATTCAAAGTAGAGTAAATAATAATTTATTGTCGTTGAAATAAACTTAGTTTTAGTCTTCTCTGGAAAAACCATTATTTTCTACTTTTGATGAACCATCTGCTGCCAGATCAATATCGTAAAAAAATGTTTTGTAAAATTCTTGTCTCGCGACAAGAATTCAGACGTCTTACGTAATACGAACAAATGAAAAATTCATTATATTTTCATCAAAATATTTAAGAAACCGCAACTGATACTAATACAACTATATACTACACTAAAAGTTTGCATCATATATTGCACTAAGTTGCAATAAAACATTGTTTTTAACGCGACCAAATATCGAAAATTACGTTGACAATACAACCAAATGTGCACAAAGTATAAACTATATAGAGCAGTATCTTCATTACTATAGCACGTGAAAATTGTTTAGGGACAAGTCCATCCACTGGAAGCGCTGCTGTAGTACTTTAAGTAGATGTAGTGTGTATTCATGAGTTACTTACTGAGATTCAACTTACTTGTAACTTGGCAACGTTTTAATTATGAATTTACTGTGACTGATTTTGATTTTGACAAGTCTATTTATTTAATATATCTATTATCTTATTACATATCATTATGTCCATTCTGTGAGGTTTATTACTGAAGAAATGAATTCTGAAGAACATTAGAGGAACCAGGAACATGAAGAATAATTTAAAATTTGTATTGAAAATAAGGTGATATGTACTAAGTACCAATATTTTATTCAATGTTGTGTACCATATTATGTAAGTTCTTGTTTAAAAATAAATAATTTATTAAATATTTTATTATAATTATTATTAGGTAGGTATATGTAGTATGTACAAAACATTATATCTTACTGATAATGTATATTATCATTCTATTAAATAAAGTATTCTCAAATGAAGAGTTAAAATTTAAAAAAATAGTTCACAGTCCATCCACCAGGAGCGCTGAAACTTTTATACAAACTCGATCCTAGAGATTCAACTCTATATAGTTTATACTTTGTGCAAATGTGTAACGTCAGCCGTGACGTAAGACGTCTGAATTCTTGATTCGAGTATAGTTTCCGAGTAAAACATTTTTGAAGTTGTAGTGTTTTCAACCTTTACATCGCTGAGTTACTGTAGTCTCCAGACAGGCGATTCCAAACATTGAAATACTTTTTGTAGGCACTAAAGTTTTTGCGACGCCAGTGTTTACATTAGTTTTTCAAGTGTCAAAAATGATTTTCGTTATAGTAGCAACTCGAAGTTGATGGATATCGTTTTAATTTATGATGTTGTGAAAATGCTTTAGCAGAACGATTTACCGATAAACCTGTGCCAAATGCAGCTACTTTTACCGGAAGAGATGTGGGTGTCATAGACAAGGCTCAAAAGCAGTTAAATTTGTATCAAATCGGTGTTATAAAATGTTATTTATTTCTTTCCTTGAGCTTTTCTTTCCATTTTTTGTCCGGTAACAGATTGCCGCCTTATCAGGTCTTACAGTGGACTAGTTTCCAGTGCCGTGCAGAGGTGTATTTTTAAATCCTTTTCGAACTGCCCGTTTTGATTATTTTTCCAAAATTGTATTTGTAAGAGTCCTCTGTACACTCAAAATTTTTTTTAGAAGTTCTGAATCACCTTGTATAATAAACTAGCCTTATTTTTACGTGTTCTATCACTTTCTTCAATATTTACCATACCTTTAGGAACACCCTGTATTTTATATTAATTTTTGTTTATCATCTAAGATTTGTAGAATAAGTGATATATTTGTAATAGAACATTACAAACTTTAAACTTCTATTTTTTAAAATACTTTATTAATAGTAATGATAAATAAACCTTGCCAAATGTGTATATCAAACAGAAAAAAAGACATGTTATTATAGCATGCGCTTTATTTACTTAACGTGTTAATCTGTTTTCATCTGTTAAAAAGTGCGAATGACGTTTGTATATTGGAATAAGTTTAAATGTTGTTTGTTGTCCACACTATACATTTATGAACAGGTTTCTACTCAGTTTTAAAACAATGCCTTTTTGGCTATATTCATTACCCCGTTAGTGAAATCTGCACACCACTGAATTTTCATAATATTCAGGAGAAACTGTACTTCATTATTGTTACTACAATTTCCATGTAAATTTTAAGATGTAGTTTGATTACATATTTTTTATATCCCCGTATTGTATTCTCAAATCGATAAATTTATTGTAAGCAACTTTCATATTTTTTATCTGTGCTAAAATTGGGTGAACTCTTTAGCAGCCATCCTGTACTTCATATTTTAAGTGACTTGATATAACAAAAATGTCACTGCATTCTGCCGTCTACTATTTAGGTAAATGTGATATATCCAAATATCGAGCTAGCAATATTTCTTTTTCACAAAACCTATTGAGCTCGCATCCAAGTTGCGGCTTTTGGAAGAATAAAATAGCGGGTGCTTGTATTGTTCTAATCTAATTTTCTTGAAAAGGCTCTCAAACTATTTGCATGTCAGAGACAGAAGCCGGGAAACCGCTATTTCAGTGCATCTCCAGGGAAACAAGCCGCTTTCCCAAGGATAGCCTTACATCAAACCTCAATGTTGCATTGCACGTATAGTTGTGAAATATTTAAAGTGATTTCGACCTCTGGATGTTTGGTTTGTAGAATGATATGCACAACTTCTTTAGTTGTAAGCATATTGTTTACTTAATTATTTAAAATTATTTTAAACGCAGCATAGTATATTGAAAATCGTATCCATTTACTTTTTCATTATTTTTTTAATCAAAATGACCAACAATTACTAAAATTTAGGACCATGACACACAGTGCTTTTCACAGCTGCGGCGTGTGTTTCATATCATTGGCTAAGACGTTTTCAAAAAACGAGGCGTCGAAAACTGTTGTATGTCTTCGTTTATCTAGCAACCGTTTGAAATTATACTAAGTGGACGAACCGAAAATTTTAATTCCACAAAGTCCACAAATTTGAATACCGCCGATTATTCTAAGTTGAAAAGTGGCATTCAAGTAAAATAGCAAAGTCCGAAAACCGCCCAGTGCGCATTCACCACTTCCGAAGCAGCATTAGGCCTTTCCAACATCGAGTGGAAGATTTAGTTCCTGAGCCGCCAGCATCGAGACCAGTCCTTTTCCGCACCAGCCACCCAAAGCGAGGTAGGAGCATTCTGCGCAAGTCTTCCGCCACTCCAGTGCCACGAAGTTAAGACCTAGCAAGGTGAGCACTACAGAGGCAGTACCAGCCGACCGCTCGTGCTAGCTAGACGTGACCAGCAGAGGAAGTGAGTAAGAAGTTTTTAGGGAAAACTTGGCCGCTATTAGTTGTGTACTAACCATACTTTGTTTTCCAGCTTGTGTATTGTGCCACGGCGTGGGTGGAGTCGCTGTTGCATTATCCGGTGACCACCTCACCACGCGTTCGGTTGATAGGATTCCGTCCTATGAGCTGAAACGTGGGCCGTTATTTACCGTTGTGTATTGTGCCACGGCGTGGATGGAGTCGCTGTTGCATTATCCGGTGACCACCTCACCACGCGTTAGGTTTATAGGATTCCGTCATATAAGCTGAAACGTGGGCCGTTATTTACCGTCGCTTACTGTACCACGGCGTGGGTAAAGTCGCTGTTGCATTATCCGGTGACTATCTCACCACGCGTTTAGTTTATAGGATTCCGTCCTATGAGCTGAAACGTGGGCCGTTATTTTCCGTTGTTTACTGTACCATGGCGTTGGTTAAGTCGTTGTTGCATTATTCGGTGACTACCTCACCACGCGTTTGGTTTATAAGAGTGCATCCTATAAGTTGAAACGTGGGCCGACGTTTACCGTTGTGTATCGTACTACAGCGTGGGTAGAGTCGCTGTTGCATTATCCGGTGACTACCTCACCACGCGTTCGGTTTATGGGAGTATACCCTATTGAAACGTGGGCTGTAAGTTTCGATTTCTACCCGTACCATGACGTGGGTGGAGTTGCTGTCGCATTATCCGGTAGCTTCGCCTTTGTCGTAACTAATAAGCACTTGTTTCTTTTCAGCTGTCCGGCCGTGCATTCCAGGAGAGGAGCTGTATCATCAATTATTTTTTTTACCTATGTATATATTTTAAATAGTGGCCAAGTCTTTAGTTTTAGTTTTTTGCTTTGCTCGCTTGATCGCTTCCTCTTACTTGGTTTCGCATTTAGCATAGATTAACCGCTTGTACTCTATTGCTTGCTTGTAACCGTTCAGCTGACTTTGTAGTTGCTTATTCCGCTACCGACCGTATTAGTTTTGTAAACTAGGTGTATTGTAATATGTGTGTATTACTGTATTCTGATTTTTATTCCTGGAAAAGTCTAACTCCTCCCTCACGACCCTCTGAACATACCGTGTCTTCACTGGAGCCGCCCGAGTAGTGGTGTTTCTGCACTGTAAACAGAAACTGGCGCCCGAGGTTACCGCCACCGCAGCTCAGGCGTCACAGTGACACCGCGTCGTACCGGAATCGCGACGTAGGAACGTAGGACGTCACAAAGTCATATCCTTCTTTGATACCAAATATGCTAAAGAAACAATTCTATAGACAAGGTTCAACTACTAAGAAAAATGGCATAGCTGACATAATGAAATTATTGAATGATTTCAAAATGTTTCTTCTAAACATGTCAACACGCATTCTGTTACATTAAATGTATTTTATTACGATCTTTTTAGCTCTGAAATATGTGGTAGTTTTTTCCAAATGAAAAATTTGTTTGTGACACGTATGTTGTATACTTGAAAACTATTCTGTTGTCTATTTGATACTGACTTGCGCCTTCTCACCATTTCTGGTGGTCAGGTCTGGCGAGGGTCTGTTACAAAGGTCGGTAATAAAAAATAAATATATTCAGTAGGATACACCGGCAAGATTTGACTTATTTATGCATTGCAAGTACTGATTATTCAGGTGGCTTCCTTTTTTTTAATGGAAATTAAATATCTTGTCATATCTTCCCCTCTTCTGTGGTCCCACGTTGGGCGCCAACGTCTCGTATTACCACGAACAATTAGTTATATAAATAATAGAAATGGCAAATCCCTTACCTAAGCCTAATAAACCTGTATCAAACCAGGCTAGCAAAGTAGCTACACGGGATTTAATCTGCTATAGTCTGAAGAGGGGAGTGGGACAGATAGTTGAGCGATGCCTAATTGAGCGTCGAACTACGTTTTCGCTGCCTGCGATCTGTCTGATGCTAATCTACGCGGCTTCACAGCGACGTGGGGACCAGGAGTTTTGTCGATGTAATGCCTAGTCTGATATTGTACCACTGCAGAAGCAACTGCAGGACGCGTAATGTCCAGATATTGCTTGAGCAGATGGTGAAACACAAACTCTGCAGAAATCGTCCTCTATTACTAATTATAAAACCGAAATATTTAACCTCATAAACATAACTGCGCATCGAATTTGACTCATATCTATCCAACCATTTTCGAGTTATTGCCGATTTTCGGTAAATTTGGTTTAACTGAACACACCTCTATAACCGTAAATATTTTATAAGAAATTAAGTAAAAACGGTCTATTTTAACATCTACTATACCCTGTTGTTGTATGGCCCATTAGTTATGGGATACCTTCTATATGTAGATATATTTAGATTTTGGTGTGGCTTTAGGTGTTTGAAAATAATTAAAATTATACCTACCCATATAAGTCCGTGTCACTTCCTTTGTCTGGATTCAAACTTCTTAATCGAGCTCGAGCCTGTTCGCCAGAAACAATAACACTAAAAACGAAAAATATTAGTTCCATATATTGCAAATTCGAAGAGCAAATATGTAAGGTTCTTTTCGATATGTGATTATAAAGCAAGCATGTCTACATTCACTTTTACTACGGACAAATATAATGGCCTTGGCATTGATCACATCAACATGCTTAAACAGTGTCATGCTAGCTAATAGGTACTTCATAGAAATTTTATTTCAGAAAATATATACTCTAATTTGAAGTTAATTCTGTATACACTAGAGATGATAAAATCCAGTATTTCTTCATAACAGATATGACTTATACATGTTCCAAATATCTGTTATTTAATACCTGTTACTCATCGAGTTATCATATTATATTATAATTTAGGCTGAGTACACTGTATAACTCTCACTTCCACATCTGTTTGTACTTACCAAGTTCCTACAGGTCACTGCCCGATGGTTCTGTTCTAAAATACTTATTATAGCATATCATTGCATATTATGATGTTGTTTGTACAAGTACACGACGCAAGTGCAGAACTTAATTATTAGCTTTGGAAACTCGAACAGGTATTTCTGAAACTAGATACCTGTTACGGACTGTTTCACATCCAGTCCTGCTCCCCAGAACCAGTTATAAGCATATTGTACAATCCCTAGTATATATAAACAAATATAATATTTAAACAAGATATCAACAAATTCATCTTTTTTTAAAAAATGCATGTTTCAATATTATTGGCTCTTGAAAGTTCCTAAATTCTCATTTAATGAAGTTATCTCCCTTTGGGAGTAAATACAGTATTTTCAAGAGACAATTTTACAGATAAGTTAATAATAAGTACTTTCATAGTATATCATTCAACGAGCAATACGTGTAAATTTTTGATGATCATCCTCATCGTTGGACTTTTTGAAATTGAGCCAAATTTTCTTTTTAAGCTTAATATCCGATATAATTGATTTAGAAAACCATGGAGGATATTTTTGTTGTTTTGAGCAGGACTTAGGAACAAATGTAGCAATTTTGTCATTTATTATATTGTAAAAACATTCAAGAGCACTGTCAACATTATTTATATCGTACAAATAGTCCCAGTTAATTTCGTTTAAACTTTGATACAGCGACATAAAATCAGCTTTTTTAAAATTATAGGAATCTGACAGGTTTTTTGGAATGGTCATCTGACTGTTTTACCAAACAGTTAATGTTACTTAATACTAAGTCAAGCAATCTATTTTCGGAGTTTAAGACGGAATTGAATTGAGTAAGTTCAAAATAGTCACAGAGCATATTCAGATACCGGGTTTTGGTAGATAAGTGGGTAGTACTAATGTCATTATAGTACTCTGGAATATTAAAGTCTCCTAAGATTATTATATTGTTTCCATAAAGTTGGTATAAATTTGAAATACTATCAAACAGAATTTCATACGAGACAAAATTGGTTCTTGGAGGTATATATAGACAAATTATGATTAAAGGGGGTCCTTTAAATGAGGTTATAGATACACCAACCACATCAACTGAAGGTAATGCCATATTAATTGAAATTGTATTAACAACATTAAATGAGAACGACTTATTAATTGCAATTAATACTCCTCCTCCTTTGAATAAATTTATATGTACAAAATTTCTATCCGATTGCATCAGTTAACCACGTTTCAGAATAAGCTATTATGTCATAATCAAACACATAGATGTATTGTATAATTGCGTGGCCTTTGAATTCAAGCCTCGAACATTTTGATACAAGATTTTAAAATTGAGAGTAGTACTTACATTATTTGAAATCGAATCATTGTCGCTACTTTTATGAATATAATCATGATCAGTAACAGAAACGGACGAATTTTTAGAATGATATGAATGTAAATATTGAGAAAGTAGTTCTTATTGTTTATTAAACAAGTTGGATTTATACGACTCTAGTTTTCTTTTATAAATTCAGCAGTTAATATCTCAAACAGTATGGTTTACATCAACAGTTATGTTGGGATCAGAATTGATTTTAAGTTCTTTGTACTTTACACAGTTCACACAACTGACAGAAGTGCGGTTCGGAACAACGAAGACACGCAATATTGGCTTTACAGTTAGCAAAGGAGTGATTAAAACTGCAACATTTGTAACAACGCATCAATTCGATACCATCATAAACTAGACATCTATCAAGTTCAACAACCAAATAACGATCATCACTGTTCATAATATTTTTGCACGAGTCCACTTGCACTAACGCCTGCCAAATATCCGATCTCTTCTTAGTTTTCCAACATTTAATGATAGAACATTCTAAATTTGCACCAAGTTTTGAGCAATTCTGCAACCTCAAGAGTCTAGTAATGTCATCATTCTCTAGCTCTTCAGATATTCCAACAATTTTTATTCGTGGTATAGGATTTTTTACCTCATTGATTTTATAATTTGTAGATAATTTTTCGTCGACAATTTTCTTTAATTTAACATTATCTTCATCTTTATCGCAGCTTACTAGAATACCACCATTATTAATGTGCTTGAGCTTACTTATTGGAACTTCAGATTGAGTCGATTTAATACTGTGCAATACATCAGTTCTGGTAGAGGAAATCTTTTGTTGTTCGTTTTTTGGTTTGATAACAACTGCGGTTTTATTTTTATATTTGTTCAATACTTGACTAAATGTAGGTTTAGAAATACTTTCGTTGTTTAAGAGTCCGCTTTTAATTTTACTGAAGCCATCCTCAAGTTGTTTTTTTAGTGAAATAAATTCAGTTTGCAATTTTGAGATAGCTTTCTCGATACAATCATCGAATATAGTTTTATATGAGTCGCGATCTTTGAAAGTGACAAGGCAGTCTTTACAGTACCATAAACATCCTGTATTATTTTTCCACTTTCGTATTTCTTACGATAAATCCAAACAAGCCACATGGTAAATATCACCACAAATACCATCATAAGAGATTCCAGGTTTACGACCAGCAGTGATGAGAGTCTGGCAGATGTTACAATTGGCTTTCTTGTGTTTACTACTTTTTAAAAACTATTTTTAACAGTGTAATAATTTATTGCACTGATTAAATTGATTGCCGTTTGATCAATACTTGTCTGCTCATAAACACATGCCCGTGATTTATTTTTAAGTTGCAACTTTAAGTTAGGTTTCATAGTTTATATATTTACACACACTTTTTGATTTGTCACAGTTTTTTACATTTTTTTTTTAAATATCAGCAAAGCATCCTGTGTCAAAACATATGTTTGTTAAATATGCTATTGGAGCAGCTATTTCATTAGTGATTTCTTTTAAAGTGTAATCTGGAATGTTACGGTACATGGTATTTTCTAACATAGATATATTCTTTTCGAAGGTTTCTGAAATTATTGTATCAACATATTTTTGTCCCAGATAATAATAGTTGTTAAAACAGTTTACAATGTGAGGCCTATCAATAATTATGCCGTTTCCTTGTTTAATTTTTTCAGTTTTTACTATTGATTTATTTTCCCCACAAATTTTATTTACGTAGCCTCATAGAGTTTAAGATATGTCATTATATTGTCATTATTGGGTTTTTGCCACACTTTTGAAAAATAATAAAGATTAATTAAATAAGTCCTTGCGCCAAACGGTCAAGGGTTATTTTTGAAACTAAGTTATGCTATGACTGCACCTGGACGCGACAAGTACGACCAACCTGAGGACCACTGCGCAACCGCCAACCTGTTACCATCATCACCATCATTGAGATATTCCAACTAGAAATGGGAATTCTAGGTCTTTTATATGAACTAGTACAATGTTTCTCACTCATCAAACGGTACTAGTACAATGTACTAGATCTTTTAGGCCTTTAGTTCAACAGTTCTACCTATGATAACCATAACAAGTACAGTAGCACATACACATTCTGACGAGTCTGTCGCTTCAGACTAGAATATTAATAATGATCAAAATTAAAACAGGTTTAAATAATAAATAAATGTATTTCACTGAAAATATGTAATATTAGTTTTTATTGGAATGGTAACAAAATACATTTTTAAAGTAGTGATATAGGTACCTAGAAAACAGTTACAGATTAACATTTAAAAATAAAAGTTTGGAAATATTTTTAGATTTAAGTCTTGATGTTTTCTCAGTAACGATTTGTCCTGCTTTACTAAATATACGTTCGCATGGAACTGATGTAGCAGGTACACAAAATTGTTTTTTACGATCTTGTAAAGACGTGAATACACATGCCTTCTCTCATACCACCAATGTAATAGGTTTTCAATTCTCTTTAATAATGGTTCACTAATATATCGGTCTAATTCTAATATGCCTGCGGCAGTTGCATTTTTTTCTTATAACAAATTGCTTACTGTATGGTCAAAATTGATTCAAATAGATTTTTCAGTTTGCTCAGATAACGTCAAACTACTACTATTTTCAGGAGTACAGACTAAACTGATATTATTTGTATCTAAACCAGACAAAATAAGTTGTCTTATGAGCCGAACTGTCGCATTATATTTACGTTCGTTTTTAAACCCATATTTTTTGAAGCGAGGATCATCATACCACTAATTTAATATCATTTGACAAATCCTGTTTGGCGCAATAATTATTTATATGTTGATATACAATAAAGACAAATAATAAAATTTTAGAAACCGTAACATTTTTTTCGGCACTCCCTTCTTCCATGATATCCTTGAAAATTTGTACAATCTCCATTAACATTGTTAAAGTAAGCCATTCTGTTGGATCGATTGTATTTAATTCAGGGTTCTCTAATGCCAAAGTGGAAAGCGTCTTTTAATTTTACCACACGTTCTATCATGTCAAGCGTGGAATTCCACCGCGTTGGAACATCTTGTTTTAATTTTAAATCAGTGATATTCATTTGTTTCTGTATTTGCTTAAATCGTGCCAGAGCTGTTGAACTTCTTTTAAAGAACGTAAAAATGCTTTTAACTTTACTTAATAGTAAATCTATTTGTTTTAGGCCGTTTTGTACTAATAAATTTACAGAATGAGCAAAACATCCTAGAGAGTTCCATTTGCCTTGTCTTACAGCCGCTATAATATTTGCTGCATTATCACTAAGCACGCATACAATTTTATTTTCTATCCGCCATTCTGTTTTAAAATTGTACAGAGATTATCGGCCGTATGCTTTTCATTATAAGAAAAACCATCTATCAAATATGACCGTAATTCTAAAGATTCAAGTGTTTCGTACACAAAGTGTACATGATGGCTACGAAACTTTCGTTATTAAAGGAAGTCCACGAGTCGGGGGTAACAGAGACAAATTCAATTTTATCCAATTCTAACATAATATTTTCTCTAATGGTATCAAATTTTTTGTTGAGCAATCTTTCCGTCATCGTCTTTCGCGTTGGTACCTTATAATTTGGACACATCATACCCATCAGGCCTCTAAACATTAAAAATAATACCTTTATCATTATACCATATACTTATGAATATCAGCATCACACCTTACCTTGAACATTTGTACTCGTACTAATATCCATTTTATGAGGAATATTCAGCTGATCCTTCTGTAAATTTATTTCGTCTTATAGGTATGGTTGTATGTTTATTTTTCATGTGTCGATGCATGTTTCCCATAGAACCATTTTTTGCAGTCAGAAATTGGTTACAGTAAACGCACTTTACTTTGTCCGAGTCCGTTTCACTTTCGATAAAATGAAGCCAAATATCCCTTCTTTTTTTGAAATTATTTATTGTTCTTGTAATAACAATAAAAGAGACACACACTGAATACTGAATAGTACAGGCACTGCTCTTATGAAAATGATACAGACTTATTATTAGCACCTTATTGTTAAAAGAAAATTAATGAATAATGAATGTCTTTTAAAAACTGTTTGCTACTTGAACTTTTTTACCGCGTAAACTGCGTGAGGCACAGGGCAGGGCACAGATAAAAGAGGTGTGTAGTACTACACAGTAAAAACTTCAACTAAATACTTATTACTTCCCAGTCCCAGCATCCCAGAGACTAGGTCAGTTCAGCGGTCACTTCGATAGTCGGTCGAAGGCAGACAGCAGAGTCCTAAACTTACTGTACTAAAGTTACAGTACATCGAAATACACGGTACTAGTACATAGTTCACCGGTCGGATTCGGTACATTGTACCTGCCTAGCCGTCCACGAGAATAGTCCTACCTGTCCGCCATACCAAGTATCCACAAAGTATAAAATAGATAGTGTGGTATCATTGGTACTAATTTGAATAAAAGTTACAGCGCTCCAAGTGGATGGACTGTGAACTAATTTGTTATGGCGGGAGATTTAAATTAATGAATTTACTATTTATTCAGATTTAAGAGTGTTACTTTAAATACTGGTTCAAATTTGGTTAATTAATCTAATTTTCTAATTAATTAACTAATTTATAACCAGCATTCAAAATATAGTACATTAATTCGAGAAATAATTTAATAATTTCTTTAAATAAAACCAAAATATGTTAAATATTATAAACACTATTAAAACTATCTTTTACACTCATTAATAACGATTATGTTGTAACAAAAATACATTAGATATTTTGAATGGTATAGAGCCCTGACTATATCTGGAATACAATTCAGATAATAGGGCATAAGACAGTATATTTGTTGTTGTTGTTGTTAGAAGACAAAGTAAACATTTGATGCTATCATCCTTCTATTATGTATGTGTACATTAGGATTTTGTATGTATTCTGTATCGGAATGAATTATTCCTTTGAAATTTTTCTAAAGCCATAAGTTTAATAGGGCCAATTTGAAGATTTGGTGTATGTCTTTCTACGTATTTTTTAATTTTTAGCACATTTAACAATTAATTTTGATATGACTTGTACAAAATGTGAATGCATTTTGCAGCCTAGTGGCTTCAAATTTATTTTTTTTCTTAACATATCTAAAATAAATGATAATTTATTATTACTGTAAACACGAGGTACAATACTTAATAAAATGTTAAGTGCCCGGCTAGTAATGAAATAAAAGAACGTACCTGGTATTGCTGAATAATTCTTATATGTTCTAGATATTATAAAATCCAAATCATTGTCATTAGTTGAGTGAATCAAATTTTGTTTACAAAATTTACAGTTAATTTTTGATTTCAGCTTTTTTATTAGATAGTACTTCAATGTATAACGAGAAATTTTGGTGTTATAATAATATCTCTACCCCTCATTCTAATCACGAGGATTAGCCCAGAAGTCGAAGACTTGTGCGGGAGAGGGGGCGGCATATTATTATTAAGCAGGCCGCATTTGCGCCCAGGAACGACTTACGTTGGTAGGCCCTAACCACCATTCAGTGCAGGAATGAGGGAAACCTGGAAAACCTCATTAATTAGGGGGGTAGTTGAATGCCAACCGGTATCAATCTCTCACATTGAACCAAGTCAATATTCTTCCACCCTACCATACCCGCAGAGAGGGTGCCAATCTCTCCACGACTATAGCTTATATACGGTCTACCGGCTGCAGGGGTCGAACCCACAGCGATCCAGTCACCTCGATTCAAGTACTGACGCCTTAAACCGCGCGACCACTGACCGATCCCGGTGTTTCTAATAGAAATTTCAGGAATTTAAAAATATGTGGCTTCTATCAAAGATGGACGCTTAGGTGATGTTTCATCAATTAAAAGTTCTTTCAAGTTATTCAAGGCACCTGAAGAATTATCGTTTTCACAATTTGAGGATGGTGAATGAGTAGATAAAAAATTACTAGTTATTAAAATTTTGAATGATTTAATAAAATGATGTGCTGAAGGATTAGTGTATGTTACTGCAGAGTTTCTTATAGATCCTAAAGAATTTTCAAGACAATCTTGATTCAATTGTCTCATGCGAATATACATATTTTTTTGAGAGATAGGTCAGATTTCATCTATTAATTGTGGTTGAATTGTCGTGTTCCCACTGCCAAAAAGTGAAGTTAGAGTGTTTCATTAAAGCAGGTTAGTAAATTTATATAGATTCATTTCTTTAGATAATTATTGAATAGAGCTTTGTCTGTGGAATTGTTCATTAGCATACCTAGATGTTTGGTATCAGAGAACATACATATGACTTCATTGATAGGAATTGTAGGAGATTTGATTTATATTAGCTTAAAATACCTTTCCAATACAGTAATAAATGAATATTTTTAAAGTAAAAATTAATTTTTTTAAGAACGGTACCGAAATTAACTGTTTTTTTTTTGGGGGCAGAAACATTTTGCGGAATTTAATAATAAAATCGATTCTTTAATATGACTCATGAGAAGAATTTGCAGACAATGCGCCTTTCAACGGTTTACTTCGCGGAGCTAACTTCAAATGCGAGTTGCAACTATCAAATAATTCGACGATCAAGGTTGTTAAAAAAAAATAGTTTTGACAGTGTGTAAACGTAAAATAAAAAGTATCTGTTCTTTAGTTAAATATTCTGTAAATAAATAGAATAAAGTGTTTTCACATTTTGGTGCCGAAACCAGGGACCTTTAACGAGTGACCTTTAAAAACGTAACGGGGGTGTTTAACTAAAGTTAACGAAAAGCAACGAGTATCGAGTACAGTACGGTAAAACAGTAAGCAGTTAAGAAATAGTAACGAAAATGGATCTTCAGTTCAGGAAAACGTGTCGTGCCAAAGTTACCAGATTAATAAAGGAAGCAGAAGATTTATTAAAAGCCGAAATAGCAGTGGAAGAGCTAAGTGTAATGTTGGACAGACTAACAGTAGCAAATAACAACCTAAAAGAAGCTAATGAAAAGGCTTTACCGCATGTAAAAGAAGAAAAATACGAAGAGGAATTCTAGCAAATTTTGGATTACGACGATAGAGTGGCCATAGCGACTTCAAGGTTGAAGCAGCGGGTAAGCAGGCAGACGCAGGCGGAGGAGCAGGAGTCTCGGAATGCAGCCTCGGGAGAGAGGAATCAGCAGCGAGGTGACTTCAGTCAACGTCAACAACAGGCAATGCCATATCAGGAACAGGGAGCAGGTATTTCGGGTGGTGCAAATGCAGTTTCAACATGGTGAGACTACCTAAGCTAAATTTAAAAATCTTTAACGGAGATTTGCATGACTTTATTCCGTTTTGGGAACAATTTAGGAGTGCCGTCCACGAAAATAGAGCTTTAGATGGTGCCGCTAAATTTAACTATCTAAAGTCGGTACTAACGGGAAGGGCTCTCGAAACGATAAACGGTTTAACACCATCAGAGGTGTGCTATAACGATGCAATCGAAATGATAAAAAACGAATACGGCAATAAAGAACGTATTGTTGACAGCTATATACAACAATTAATGAATTTAAATACGGTAAAAGGCAAACATGACGTCACAGGGTTACGAAAATTGTATAATACCACCTCAGCTGTTACGCGTTCATTAAAGGTTTTAGGCATTTCAGCAGATAATTACGGACTAATGGTAAAAACTATTTTAATAAAATCTTTGCCATTTCAGTTAAAGGTAGAGTTTAATAAACTGTCAGAATTTCATTCGGATTCAGAGGAGTGTATCAGTCAAGAAAGTGCCGATACATCAAGTACAAGTAAATACGAAAAACAGATTGAGCTACTTTTGAAATTTATAAAACGCGAAGTAGATTCCGTCGAATCTGCACAAGCTATATCGGGTACAGCCAGTACAAGTAATGGCGTATCAAGAGAAGAACGGAATGGTATTGGTAGAAATAGAAATGATGAATCAAATAATCCGCGAACGGTTTCAGGACTTTTTACAAGTGCAGCGGACAATACATGCGTGTTCTGTGACAATAATACGCATAACACATTTTACTGTAGAAATAAATCACTGACAATTGAAGAAAAAAAGAACATTTTAAAACGAAATTCGCGATGTTATAAATGTACTAAGCCAAATCATACCGCTCGCAATTGCAAGAACAATAAGTTAATGTGTCAAAACTGTAAAGGTAGACATTGTACGGTGATGTGCGATCCAGACTACAAAGCACGTTTAAACGAAAATAAAAATACAGGAAATAACGCGAAAGACTCTACTAATGATGACGCAAATAATGCAAAAAATAATGAACAATCGGCAGCATTAATAGCAAATGGGTCTTACAACGACGTACTGCTACAAACTGCGTGTACATTTATTTCGCCATCGAATGAATTAAAACTTAATGAAATGTTTATACGCATAGTATTCGATGGAGGAAGTCAGTTAACATTTATCAGGGAAAACATTTCCAAAAAATTAAAATTAAAAGTTGTGGGTGAACATGAATTATCTATTATTCCATTTGGTTCATCTGAAAAAGGCCCTCAGCAAAATTGTAATAAAGTTGAGTTTTATTTGCAAAGCCAATATACAAAACAATCCATAAAACTGTATGCGATCGAAGTTCCAGAAATATGTTTTGATGCTTTAAAAAGCCCGCCTACAAATTTAAGAAAATTAAAAGAATTTGAATTAGCTGACGCAAGTCCGGAAGGAAGAGAACCTGTAAAGGGAATATCTATGTTGATAGGAGCGGATAACTATTGGAAATTAGTAACCGGTGAGACAGAAAAAATAACTACGGAGTTAACGGCTGTAAATACTATGCTAGGGTGGACGTTACATGGACCTACTCCTATAGATAGTTATAGCGTAAATACTAATATAATTACTGTTTTGCATGCAAATGTTCAAGAAGAGCCAACAAGTTTGAAACGATTTTGAGAATTAGAAACTATAGGCATAGATAACCCTAATAATTCAAATAGGAAATTAAATAGAAATTTTACAAGAAAGTTTTGCGAAACGAATATTAAATTCCAGAACAATAGGTATGAAATAGAGTTACCTTGGAAATTAGAAAACTTTAAGTTAAATGACAATTATGATCAAATACAAGTGAGAGTAAAAAATTTAACGAAAAATCTAGCTAAAACCTCTAAGTTACTTGAATATGATACAGCAGTTCAAGAGTATTTATATACAGGGTGTGCTGAAAATGCACCGGATACTCAAATTGTGGGTAGAACTTACTTCATGCCACTTAGACCAATTTATAGAGACGATAAGGATACTACGAAATCCAGAGTTGCGCCAATTAAGCAGAGTGAAGATGAACTTTCTTTACCCAGGTTGGAACTAACGGCAGCTGTTTGTGCCGTAAGATTAAAAAATTACATAATAAAAAATGTCAAACTGAATGTAAAATTCATATATTCATGGACGGATTCCAAAGTCACACAGCGTTGAATTAGAGAAAAACCAGAAAGGTGGAAAGCATATGTTGCAAATAGAGTCCGAGAAATACAGTCGCTGAAGAATAATAAGTTTTTACCTAGGACTTATGCAATTTTATCATTGTCACCATTTTTAGACCACGATGGACTAATGAGACTAGAGGGAAGATTACGAGAAAGTAAACTGTCTTATGAAACGCAACACCCAATTATATTACCAAAGTCAAGTCCTTGGATAACCAAGATTATTACTCACACTCACGAAAATTTGCATCATGGAGGTGTAAATATTACTTGAGCGGAAATACGTAAGAAATACTGGATCCTAAGAGGTAGACAAAAAATTAAATCAATTTTATCGAGATGTGTGACTTGTAAAAAATTTAGAGGAAAATCTGGAGACACTCAATCAAAATGTGAAAACACTTTATTCTATTTATTTACAGAATGTTTAACTAAAGAACAGATACTTTTTATTTTACGTTTACAATGACATTTTATTAACACTGTCAAAACTATTTTTTTAACAACCTTGATCGTACTCAAAATCACTGTTCCTCGCGGCGGCACTTACTACCGTGTTACACCCGTCTCGCGGGCAAGGGCTCTCATAGGCGTACGCCGTTTTATTTTTCACAATATCCCTGTAGATAATTTTCCACATTTTTACGTAGATATTCCTCTTTGGTCTCCCGTAAAAGTAAATTTATTGCAGTCTGATTTGCAGAGCCTTGATCGCATATAGTGCACACTAAATTTAGACCAATTCGTTGACATTCATTTATAATTGCTTTTATTTGATTTTTCAAAGCTACTGATTTCATGGGCCCATTGGAAAATGTAAACGCAATTGGTTGCTTCCAAGATTTAAAAATTCCTTTTATCATGAACACATTAACATGATCTGCCAGAGTTTTGAGATGTTATTTCCAAAATCTTCTAAACCGCAAATATAATCGTCTTTAATATTATATTGGATGTTAGCGTTCTTTTATTTGGAAAACACAAAATTTTGGAGAGTAATTTGTAACCTTTACCATTTGCTTTCATTAAAGTTAAAGCCAACACTTTTTCGTTCAAAGTATATCGTCTGTCCTTTGGTATATGTTTTTGATTACGAATTTGACATAATAGAAAATTATAAGTTGCTCTATTTACACTAGTTAATTTTTCAAATTTTGAGCTTTTGAATATTCTTTTAGCATGTGAAAGACGAGTTTGGTATGAATGGATACGTTTCTCATAAGCTGCTATTTTTGAAATGCTTTTAACAAACTGCTTATATAAATACTTAGCATTTATACATAAATCAGTTTGCCTGGACACACCAACTTTTCTTAAAATTTGGTTGTAATTTCTGTATGCTAAAAACAAAAATACCTTTAAATAAATACATTGAACATGTTTTTTATGCTTTCAATTGTGTAATTGTTGATGGGGTATCTGGAAAATTTCTGATTTAATTGTGGCAGAGTCTATATCCCCAATTTTTCTTTTTTGGTGATGAGTCAGATGGTTGATTCTGTATCGATATAAATTCTTCAGATTCTTCAGGAACTCATTTCACATTGTCAATTTTTTCTTTTAATAAGATGCAGATATAAACATTAATAATTATCCAGAAAAACATACTTATCAGGAAAATTTAAAGTAGGTACTGCGTGTCTTTTCAGACCTCTTCGCGTTCCTGGTACAATAAATTCCGAAGAAAAATGATTATCACACACTCTGTACGTATTATAAATTTTTTATGGAGTAAGATCTATTAATTTCGGATTATTTATATTTTTAATACAAACCCAAAAAGTGTCAGGATCAAATTTTGGAAATCTATGTTTCTTCTTATTAAATATGTTGCAGTTTGGCACACAACATTTTTTAGGCATAATATATTCGTTACGTTATATGTACCAGTATATTGGCAGTAAGAGATAATTTACACCAATGCTTCTTAATTAGTTCTTTAATTGGTTAATATCACTTATACTTTGTGGTTAATAAATAAATAGACTTGTCAGCGCAGCGCTTGCAGTGGATGGACTTGTCCCTAAACAATTTTCATATGTTATAGTAATCAAGATACCTCTCTATCTAGTTTATACTTTGTGCAAGTATCGTTCGAACTGTTGTACAGTAAACTTCGTTCGTCTGAGCTCCTAAGGGTAGGGTTAGGAATTTTGTAATATCGTGTGAGGGGAGAACACCGAGGTCACGAGAAGAGGCTGAGCAAGTTTGGGGGCCCCAAAAGTTAAAAGTCGAGTCTGGTCTCTGAAAAGGGGGTGAGCGGTAGAAGACCGTGGTGGTGCTCCAGTGTTGATGGCGTCTGGGGGCCGGAAAGGAGCCGAGGAGCTCTATTCCAGTGTCGTGAAAATTTAGGGGGTAAAATTTGGAAAGTTGAATTTTCGAACAAGTGAACAACGCGAGAACCTGCTGGTGAGTGGCACACGTTTCGGTCTGTACTTACCAGTAGTGTCGACTTGACAGCAGTCAGTGTGACATTTGAGAACATTTAAGGACAGGGGTATTTTTTAGTAAAAAGAGGGGCGCGTGTAGGCTAAATTTAATAAAAGTTTCGAATTTTTATAAGTGACAGCTTTTAAAGTGACATTTGGGGATATTTTGGTAAATTCGGGTATTTCGGGAATATTATTTTTGGGATTTACGGACTTTTTTGGCAAATTTGGCGGATTTTTGGCAAACGGGTTAATTTTTCTAAATTTTTCAAACGGTAAGGGGGTCTAGGGAGAGAGTAGAAAATTTTAGCGTTTGATAATTTTGACAGGTTTCAAAATTATCGAATTTTTGGCCGTAATTCAGTAAATAAAGGGGATTTTGGAAATTTTGAAGTGGGAATAGATTTAGGGGATTAAGAGGAAGTTTTTGCGCGGGACACATTTTGACAGGTGTCAATATTTTTTGGAATGTTTCGTTTTTTCTCAATTAAAAAGCTTGTTTGGGATAAAATTTCTATTTGAACATTATCGGGAAAAAGTTAGTGGTGGCGGCTGTCAAATTGGGAGCTTGGAGAGGAGGGGCGAAATCTCGGCGATGTTGAGTAGTGTGATTTCGTCGGGAGAGGGAAGCACGTGCAGGAGTGGGATGGAGTATATGAATGCAATGCCGACTCTTAAGATAACGAAAAAGTAATGTGAGAGTCATATCTGATGAGGAGGAAGAGGAGGTGGTTGGCAGTGGGAGCAAGAGCAAGATGAGAAGAGAAGAAGAGGCAGGAAAGAAAGCGGAGCAGAGACAAATGTCAGATAAGAAAGGAATAGAAGTAGGATCGGAAGAGCAGGACATAGGCAAAGAAAATTTGAGAAAAATATTAGACTCTACGTCTAGGGAACAGGGGGGGGAAAGTGGCAATATCGAGAGCGGAGCAATTGTTAGTAAAAGAATAGGTGTTTTGAGTTGCAACAGGAAATAATGGATGTTATAGTAAAGCAATTAGAATTCGAAAGATATTTTAGAGTGGAAAAAGAAAGCGCAGGAACGGAGTGAAAATGAGATGGGAGAGAAAAGTGAATATGTTAGAGAGATAAAGCAAAATTTAGGGAGGATGGTGTATGAAAGTGAAAATAGTGAGGAATGGCGAAAAAGAAAGACATCGAGGAGACAGCGGAGGACATATGCGGAGATGGCAAGGAAAAAAGGAGGTAAGAATGAGGGAAAGAAAGAGAAGGAAAGAATTGAATGAAGAGTAGTAGTTGCGGGGAACACGGGGTGAAAAACTCCACCGCTGACACGACAGGCGGAGCAGGTAATGGTGGTGACAAGTAGAGAGAAAAATAACACGAGGAAATTGGCAGAAGAGTTGGCAAATGTAGTAAAAGTAAAGGGATATAGAGGGACCGCCGAGGAGTGTTAAAACGATTAGAGATGGAAAGGTAGTGATTTGCGCTAAAAATGTGGAGCAGGGAAATAAAATTAAGGAAAGTATTGGCAAAAGTAGAAGTTTGGAAGTCAGAAGTTGACTGATGAAGAGTTTTTAGGGCAGTTAGTCAGGGGAATGGAAGATATGGGAGTTATGATTTCGGACAAGGTTAGGATTGTAAAACGGATGATGACGAAAATATTGTTTTGAAAGCCAGTTTGGATGTTTTCAAAATTATGGCAAAAAAAGGAAAAGTGGAATTAGGCTGCGAACGGTACTTTGTGGAAGAGTACCTGGGGTTCGTGATGTGCTACAGATACTGTAGATTTAGGCATGTCATAAAGTACTGCAAGGAAAAGGAGTGTTGCCACAAGTGAGTGGGAGGGCATGACGGGCGGGACTGTAACGTGGAACATATCTAAATTGTTGAAGGATTTATGGGAAGACTGGACAGCATAGCGCGAGGGACCAGGACTGTCCCGCCATGATGAGCATTGTGGAGAAATCCAGGAGACGCATTAATTATAATGGCGGGAATTAAAGTCCTGGTCATTAACGTGGGTAGGGGAAGAGTGTTACGTGTTTGTTTCGTTTTAATATTATTGTTTTGTTCGGCACACACATATGACAGACAGGTTAAAAGGGTAGCTAAAATCACTTTAAAACATAGCCAATAGCACTTTATTATCATTTCTTAATATTCAAATATATAGGGTTATTTATAGTTATATTATTGTATCTTCATTTATTGACAAGTTTCTGTCCTCTGCCATTGTCATTTGTATTCAACAGGTTGGCCATAAATTTAAAAGGTTCTAGGTTTTTGACACTGGTTTCTAATTGTTTTTTTTTTGTATACTTTGTCCTCTCTCTCTTTTGATTTTTGCCATTGTGGAGTCTTGAACTCAAATACGCTTATGCGGATTTATCTGGCAAAATTTTGGGTAATCTTAGTTGCTGAACTCAACTTACGTTGGATCTTCTACCCTACCCAGAGGGTATATAAACATTTATATATTTTTAAGGCCGCACGCCAACCTAGGTAAAAATACAATTTTAACCTAACTTGCATGTGCTTAGTATTCTGTATGCTTTTAGGTCTTTTTTTTTGGTTTTACCTTATATTTCTTCCATCAAGCTTGCTACAGTGTTTAACCAATACCAGCATTCCTTGCATGATTAGCATCGATTGACTGCACTCCGACTCGACAATCCGCTACTTGGGCACACTGCCAGCCAGCCCACCAGGCGCTCCAGCGAGCCTCTGACAGTACGAGCCAACGAAGAGCAGTTCGGATCTCAGATAAGCTTAGCTTAGTCATTTCTTTGCCAATTTGCTTAGCTGCACTACCTGCATGGCTTTCACCTGAAATGTATTTTGATTGTTTAGCCTTTACCTTTGCTTAAGAATTGCTTGTTAACATACATTTATTGTATTGCTAATAGTAGTGCTCAGCTTGCACTCACCAGCTTGGCTTTTGTAGTTTTCCCTAGATTATTTTGTTCGCTTAGTGCAGCTTCCACCACTGATTAGTTGCACTTAATTTAATCTTTCCCTCAAATAATTGTGCCATTGCTTTGTAGCCGCATTGTTTGCAACCTGTAATAATAGTTCAATAGTTGATACCAGTATATTTATAGTTTGTAATTATTATCATTATTTACACTGTCACCACGGACCACTAATAATAATTATTATTATCATCCTTTGTCTGAAGTACCGTGGTTCACGGAACCTAAGATCCATAATACGGCAGAATAGCTAATTGACCGGATCACTTGACACTACTCTCCGCTTCTCAGTATTCAGTGCATTGACTGCTTGTCAGTTGTTAATTATTGATGTCATAATTGCTTTTGAGTATGTGTTGTGTAGAGGACAACAAAAGTATATTGTTTTGATTGAAATACGCTAGTGATTATTGCCATTTTCCCGTCTTGTCGCGAGTAACGCCATTTCTAGCTAGGGTACATTAACACCAGGGGGTTGAAAAACGGGTGGCGCCTTATTTTAATTTAGACTCACGTTTGCTACAGTTTACCCATACCCATCTCCACAGAGTTAGCTGCCAACCCCATCCACCTAGGAATGACGTTGCCCACTGCGAGTTTCCCTCCCAGTTCCTTTGCCACCTATTAAAATTTACCCGTCTGTGAGGCTGAGGGTTACCACCCTCGATATTGGTATTTTCTAACCCTTACAAGAGAGGCAATGATACTGGCTCTTGAAATTCAGGATAAGACGGTGATGGATGGATGGAAGATTGAGAACGAGTCAACCGATCCGCCCAGTTTTTGCTCCAATAGGGGAGTTAGCTGGGTGGATCTGGTGCTCACGAAGGACTTGAGAGTGATTGAGAGATGCATGAAAGAGGAAGAGGAAACTCTGAGTGACCACCGCTACATCATTTTTAGTGTTGCTGTAGGGGGTGTAGCCAAGGAGAAAGGGAGATGGAGGTACCAGGTTAAAGACGTAGATTGGACGAAATTTGAGCAGACAATGGGCAAAATTTGGGCAGAACACGTGCCGAGCGTGCAGGGTCTGAGCACAGAGGACAAGGGTGCCGTGGAGCAGGTGTGCCGGGTGGAACTGCAAAGGATACTTAGGGTATATCGCGAGGAACAAAATTGGTGGAACGATGATTTGGCGAGGGAAAAGCGTAGAGTAGGGAGGGCGCGTAAGCAGTTCCAGGAAGCGAGGGGACGCGAGCGGGAGGATTTGAGGGCGATTTTTGTAGAAATGAGGAATATTTATAAGAAGAAAATTAAGGAGGCAAAATTTCGTCTTATGGAATCTGACAGGACAGGATGGGGGATAATGTTTGGGAAGTATGCAAGAGGTGGATGAAAGGAGGAAAGAAAGAGGTAAAGAGGAATTTGAAAAGGGCAGATGGCACGTATACTCAAAATTTAGAAGATACGTATGAGGAGCTTGTTAGTTTGTATTTTCCAGTTGATTCCTGTGCGTCAGACGTGGACGGAGCACCGGAGAATGATGATGGAGTGGGAGGAGGACAGGGGGGACGGAACGGGTGGTGACTTTGCTGTCACCGAGAATGAATTGCGAGGAGTAATAGGAGGAATGAGCGTTGGGAAAGCGCCAGGTGAGGAAGGGATTCCTAATGAGGATTGAGTGTATGTGCGAATGAATGGAGAGAGATTGTGGATGAGTGTCTGAGGATGGGAGTCTTTCCCAAAGTGTGGAAGAGAACGGAAGTTGTTTGGATACCAAAGGGTGGTGGGAGTATGGGGCCCATATCGCTGCTATCGGCTGTCGGGAAGGTTCTCGATAGGCTGGTAGCGGCGAGGATTACATACTCACTTGAAGCGAGGAGGATAATGGACGATAGGCAGTTTGGCTTTAGAGGGGGAAGAGACTGCACCATGGCCATGGGATGCATGGTGGAGAAGCTAAGATCTAACAAGAGAGATGGATTGTACTCGCTTGTTGTTACCTTGGACCTAAGGAACGCTTTCGGGTCGGCTTGGGCTCCATCGATGGTCAGAAACCTGAGAATGAGAGAGATGAATTATAGTCGCAGCAAGATACGTGAAAAACGGGTCTAAATAGGGAAAAGTTCCGTACAAGATGGATCGGAATGCGGTTTTCTGCATTTGCTTCTAAAAATTATTAATCCAAAATTCACCTAGGTGGGAATATGCCGAAATTCGTAGTTGCATCGCTGCAGCCAAAAATGCATTCGAAAAATGCATTTTTTGAGACGCCCTTTGGACGACTTAATAAATTTGTAAAAAAGAGTCGGAATTGGCCCAGAATGGTTTCCTGGGGTTTTTGAGGTCGCTGATCACGATTATGATGTCCAAATCGCCACCCTGACCACCTGGGGCTCAGAAACGCCGACGAAAGTCATCTCCGTGGAACTCTCACAAAATTCATCCCGGGAAGGAAAAACACTTGGTGCCCGGGGGTTTTTTGGGTCGCTGAATTCAAATATGGCATCGGCGAACACCCCCCAGACACCTGGTGCGTCCCAACCGGGACATGAACGTCATCTCCGTGGAACTCTCACAGAATTCATGCGGGAAAGCAAAAACACTTGGTGCCCGGGTGGTTTTTTGGGTCGCTGAATTCAAATATGGCATCGGCGAACACCCCCCAGACACCTGGTGCGCCACAACCTGGACGTGAACGTCATCTCCGTGGAACTCCCGCACAATTCATGCGCGAAAGGAAAAACACTTGGTGCCCGGGGGTTTTTTGGGTCGCTGAATTCAAATATGGCATCGGCGAACACCCCTAGACACCTGGTGCGACCCAACCTGGACATGAAGGTCGTCTCCGAGGCTTTCCAGACACACTCGAAAAGATGAACCGGAAATCGTGAAGGTGGTTTTTTTCGATCGCCAAAGCAGAATTTGACGTCGAAAGGATCCCCCGAGCACCTGGTGCAACGCAACCTAGACCTGAAGGTCGTCTCCAGGCTTTCCAGACACACTCGAAAAGACGAACGAGAAATTGTTAAGGGGTTTTTCGGTCACCAAAGCAGAATTTGACGTCGAAAATTAAAGTTCAATTATGTATCCTGGAAAGAAATAGAGTGAATAGAAAGTCGATTTTTATGTAATTGAGTTTCAGAAACTCTTTATTGATCTCAAATCAAATACAATTCAACCGTAACTTGACCTAACCTGCTTAATTCATAATTTCAACTCGTTACTAAATATCGGATTCTCCATCAAGTGACAAATCGTTAGCCTGTTCATTTTCTTTGTCATCTTTCTTATCTAAAGTCTCTTTCTCTGTCGCAATAATGTCTTCAACTGAATATCGATCGGTATTGCTGCAAGTAGCGCCTTCACAAATTTTACATGCAACATTGCAAGGGAGGCCGTGCTTCCGACAAGTACAGTTCATCAGATTACAATTTCCTGCACATCCACAGAATATTAGTTCCATAATGTTCTTGGGCGCAGGTTTTTCTATCATTCTGACAGGGATCAGTGTGTCGCCTTCCTTTTCCACCCCATTCTGTTGCATCCATGGTCACCTGGTCTCCGTGCAGTCATTCTTGAACCCAAGAACATTATGGAACTAATATTCTGTGGATGTGCAGGAAATTGTAATCTGATGAACTGTACTTGTCGGAAGCACGGCCTCCCTTGCAATGTTGCATGTAAAATTTGTGAAGGCGCTACTTGCAGCAATACCGATCGATATTCAGTTGAAGACATTATTGCGACAGAGAAAGAGACTTTAGATAAGAAAGATGACAAAGAAAATGAACAGGCTAACGATTTGTCACTTGATGGAGAATCCGATATTTAGTAACGAGTTGAAATTATGAATTAAGCAGGTTAGGTCAAGTTACGGTTGAATTGTATTTGATTTGAGATCAATAAAGAGTTTCTGAAACTCAATTACATAAAAATCGACTTTCTATTCACTCTATTTCTTTCCAGGATACATAATTGAACTTTAATCCTTTTCGACGTCAAATTCTGCTTTGGTGACCGAAAACCCCTTAACAATTTCTCGTTCGTCTTTTTCGAGTGTGTCTGGAAAGCCTGGAGACGACCTTCAGGTCTAGGTTGCGGTGCACCAGGTGCTCGGGGAATCCTGTTCGACGTCAAATTCTGCTTTGGCGACCGAAAAAACCCACCTTAACGATTTCCGGTTCATCTTTTTCGAGTGTGTCTGGAAAGCCTCGGAGACGACCTTCATGTCCAGGTTGGGGCGCACCAGGTGTCTGGGGGTGTTCGCCGATGCCATATTTGAATTCAGCGACCCAAAAAACCCCCGGGCACCAAGTGTTTTTCCTTTCGCGCATGAATTGTGCGGGAGTTCCACGGAGATGACGTTCACGTCCAGGTTGTGGCGCACCAGGTGTCTGGGGGTGTTCGCCGATGCCATATTTGAATTCAGCGACCCAAAAAACCACCCGGGCACCAAGTGTTTTTGCTTTCCCGCATGAATTCTGTGAGAGTTCCACGGAGATGACGTTCATGTCCCGGTTGGGACGCACCAGGTGTCTGGGGGGTGTTCGCCGATACCATATTTGAATTCAGCGACCCAAAAAACCCCCGGGCACCAAGTGTTTTTCCTTTCCCGCATGAATTGTGCGGGAATTCCACAGAGATGACTTTCGTCGGCGTTTCTGAGCCCCAGGTGGTCAGGGTGGCGATTTGAACATCATAATCGTGATCAGCGACCTCAAAAACCCCAGGACACCCATTCTGGGCCAATTCCGACTCTTTTTTACAAATTTATTAAGTCGTCCAAAGGGCGTCTCAAGAAATGCATTTTTCGAATGCATTTTTGGCTGCAGCGATGCAACTACGAATTTCGGCATATTCCCACCTAGGTGAATTTTGGATTAATAATTTTTAGAAGCAAATGCAGAAAACCGCATTCCGATCCATCTTGTACGGAACTTTTCCCTATTTAATCCGCAACTTGCTGCGACTATTAGTACGAATGGCTAAGATGGAGAGAGCTTCAAGATGGAGAGAAAGGTATGCGTGGAAGGAAGAGAGTGGGACTCGGATGTGGGCTGCCCGCAAGGTTCTAGCCTGGGTCCGGTCCTATGGCTCTTGGTTATGGAAGGATGGTTTGAGTGCATGCGTGAAGTTTGAGAAAGAGGGGGGCACGTCCAGGCTTATGCGGACGATCAGATATTCGTTTTTTCTGGTCGTTCATTGCATAGCCTGGCAGAGGAATGGAAATTTGCGTGGGGGGAATGCAAGAGTTGGGCGAAATTGATTAAGCTGGAGTATAACATAGATAAAACTGAGGCCATGTTTACTCCGGCTCGTGAGGACGTCAGAAAACCGAGAATTAGTATGGATGGCAGGAAAGTCATGATAAGCTCGGGTGCGAAATATCTGGGGGTAAATTCTTTGCTCTCAGGAGAAGGCAGTGGGGTAATAGCAAGCGGGTGTTGAAAGAGATATACGGGAAGGTGGTAGCTCCCATGGTACTATATGGTGCAGAGATATGGGGAGAAAGAGTTTGCGACTCGAGGGTAGTCAGGCAGCTTAGAGCGATTGAGAGGCCCTACCTGAGAGCCATCACAAAGGCATTCAACACCACGCCAACAGCGGCATTGTCGGCAGGGAGAGGGCGGACTTCGGCCCATAACAGTATCATGTCTGCCATACCAGAGAAGCTGCCTTTCGTTCTAAGTCTAGTCTGGGGACTACAGCGCAGTCGTCCACTGCTCATCAACATTAAGGTCTTCCAGCCACAGTTCCAATTCCTGACTTGTCTAGCACCGAGAGCAGACCTGCCCAGCACCGGCAGCACACATAAGTTAGTAAAGTGAGCACCAGCTTACTGCGCATGTCCACCAATCCAAACAAGTGCTTGAAGAGGTAACTACCGCTGTCATTAGAGTCAGCGACTGCTCCAACCGAAAAGACGTGCCTATTAGCAAGCCGAGGAAGTAAGTAAAAAGGTTTAGGGACTACTTGACCACTGTTAACTTTATGCTAGTCATACCTTGCCATTCAGATTTCGTACCTGGACACAACCATAACTTATAGAATATTAAATATCTTATTAAGAAAAAAAACCAAAACTACCAAAATTATATGCCACGTTTATTGCGCAAAAGTTTATCTCCTTATCTATATCGAGAAGGGAGATACTAATAGGAACCCGACGGCAGATCATGACTCAGTCAGTGACTCTGACAATAAGTAGCGATCATATATGCCATTTCTAAGTTGAAAAACTGATTCTGTCGAGGCATATTTTCAAAATTTGACAAAATCTAATAATTTAAAATTAATGGCACATTACATTTACATTCTAGACAACGATAATTACTAACTCAGTACAACAATTAATAATAATCTGACAGTCTTCTGATCAAATTTTATTTAATTTAAGCATATTAACGTCAGTTTGACAAGTTGTAACTTGATCAAATTAGAAAATTTTTATAAAGCATTTTAATGTGCGGAAATTTTCAAACGCGTTTTTACCGAAAACGGTGCATTGTATCAACATGAAACAGGTATAGCTTTTCTACGCAACATCGATTTCTCCGTCATAATTTTCGGTCAAGCGGATCAGAATAGTAGCAACAAAAAGATACGTAAAAATGAATTACAAAAAACTGCCACGATCACCCTCTATGATATGCGGCGCTACTTATTCCTTCACAATGTTTGTACGCATCTAAAACATAACTGTATTATTAGAATATGATTGTATGGACGTTTCTTATCTGTTTTTTTATTAATGTTCTTAGATGTCAACTTGCGTCTCAAATTTGAATCAATAAACTCTAGTGCGATCAACAACTGACCTGACAACTTTAAAAGCATCCCGTAGTTGACTCCAGTGAGATCGAGCCTTTAGGAGTTGGGCTTTTTGGAGTTGGTAAGGTTTAAGTCAGAGTTCTTTTTTAACTACTAGCGGACTGATCGGTTGCTAATGCTACGCTTACGCAATTATGAACTGTAGTCAGACCTGTAACACCACACCAGGGTTGATCTTTAGGCCGCGCCAACTCCTCGACTGCGCAATTCCAAGCATACTGAGACCACCACCACACACTCCTCGGTCGACCACTAAAAGCATGGTCACGCCTACATATCTTCCAGACCATGACGGGGCGTGTGTCATCACCAGGGTTAAGCTTGAAACCTCGCCCACTGTCTGACTGTGCAGGTTCGAACGCATTTATACCAGCACCCACATTACAGCAGATCTGTTCGTTGTCTGCACTGCACAGGTCTGAATGATCTTATGCGCTTATCACTGATGTTGAGCTTGATGCCCCACCCACTACCTGTCTGCGCATATGTAAGGGCGCGCGCAGCAACACCGATATTATTTGACCATTGACGAAGTCCCACATAACCTCAATCGCGGCGAAGCTTTTTCTACCTCTTTCTATAACATTTTTTCCAAAACTGATTATTAACGGAGTTACAGGGTGTTAAAGTTAAAATTTTATTTTCGATATTTGTTAATAAATATTTACATAAAATTTGTAAATCGGGGGTTTTTGCGGACGAGAAATTCAAATATGTTTCTAATTTTGACGTCACTAGTAGAGGGCGCCATTTATGGTACATCATGTTTTTTTTTTAAATGACAGAACTATTTTGCTGCTTAGTGTATCCATTTGACTATTGAAACAATCGATTCTCCTACCTGTTATATCTGAAAAAGGTATACCTTATTGAAGTCGTTAGGAGTAACAGTTTTCGAAATAATCTTATTTGAAATATTCAGTGCACCGATTGAAAACTGTTATCGTTTCAGTTAAAGTGCCTTTTCTACTGAAAATACAGCAAAATGTTACTCGAAAAAGTTGCCTAGAATTATCCCCTGAATTTTTTGCTCATCATTTCCGGACACCCTGGATATCAAATAATAGCACCGGCCGTGAGTCTAAAAACCGCTTTAATGCGGTTATTTTGCAGCACCATTGCGTTTTTTAACACATATTTTTTTCCCATTTTATATAATTATTAATTGCTAGCTTAAATATGAAAATGGTAAACAAAAATCTAAATAAAAAATATTGGCCAAAACAATGAAACTAACTGTTATGTTATATTATTAAAATGTTTTCTTAAATACATTAAATTCTTGCGTTATTTATTCGATTAATTAAGAACAAAATTGACATACACTAATTTATACTATTAGGTAGTATTAGTTTAATCACAAATAGATATCTTTTAACACCCTGTATCTTTTCACGGATTAATTGTGATATTGTAGTATATATTTAGGTTATATTGAATTGATTAATAACAACGGTATATTAATAATCTAAAACTAGTTATTAGTCTGGGTTTGATCAAACATTTTCAGATATTTCTTAAAAATATAAATTTTCCAAATTTCAACCAGAATTCAAATTTTGTGTTTCGCCAATAATTAGTCGTAAATACAGCTTGTTTGATCTCACTATCCATAAAAATTATGAACTACATTAAATTAACTACTGTTTTACCTACGTTCAGTAATATAAAGAAAGAAGAATAAAAAAATTTCAGTGGAAACGCTATGGGGAGTAATAAAGTTGATATCTAATGGTTCCATACAGAGTAAAATAGCAAACTTAATGGTAGGGAAATTTAAAGCTGAAATATGGGGTACTTTAAAGTTTAGCAGATTAAAACACACGAAAAAGTATAAAAATAAATTTATTTCACAAGAATAATTCATCGATATTTTTTAAGTCTTATCCGTTTCGAAACTTTTTTTTGTACTACTCTTTTTCAGAATTTATAATTATGGAAGATTTACTGTCAAGAACTTAATGGAGCTATTTCTATATTTTGCAGAAAATTAACGTTATATCTAAACATTTTTATAATATGAAATTAACGTTATATCAAAATATTTTGAAATTATTTGGTACTGATAGCATAAAAATTGCTAACGTGGATTCCTTTTGTTCATACATGTTCCATAACTGACTTTATGACATAACGTAGTTAAGGTATAGGAAAATGTACCGATACAAGCAATTATAGATGTGTCATTCGTTCCTGTTGCAGGGATTGAATCTATTGGAGGTCGGTTACCAAAATGAACGAATCTTTTGTATTAATCGTGCGATCATAAGACGGATGCGCTTGCGTCAGCTTCGAACACGCAACCGTTGTACTTCGTTAAGCTGCGGCGCCGGCAATTGGAATTGAGTAAACTATTAACGAAAATAATGAATCCGGTCATATGCGTTACACGAGCACGAACTCTTCATTGCACTTTACAGGCGGCCTGTCTTATGTCACTAACCCGTAAGTTATTTATATTTATTATCTACATAATATATATTATGTCTAGTGTATTGATTTATGAATCTGAATGATCTGTTGATTTTTTTTAAGATATTATTTTTTGGATTTGATTTGTTTGCATGTGCTTGGTCGTTACTTTTTGCTTTTTATACAAACGAAATTGCAACATGATTTAATATTATTTGTAATAATTGTAACGTTTTTGAAAGTATGAACTTTTATCTATTTCGATGTTTATGACGTAAATCTGAGCGTAACTTTTTTATCCATAACGTTAACGCTTATTTTATTAAAACATCTTAAATCTATATTATATTCTTAAAAAAATGTATACTGTAATCATCATCATTAGCCATAGAAATTGACCATTTTCGAAAAAATCGTATTTCGACAATCTGCTGCACATTTACTTAATGTAAATTTTATCGTAGTATGCGATAATGAAAACATAAAATTTGATAATCAAACATGCTTTTGAACATATTAAAATACAAATTATTATCTTGATAAATTTCGATTCATGAAAGAGAGCCTGATATTAAAATAATATATTGGATCAAAAAGAGTTACTGAATAACTAATTTCTTGCCAATGTTGCGAGTATTAATAGTGTTTTTATAAACAATTTCTTTCATTGTGCTTCATATATCGAAATATAAATGGTTGATGTCCGGAATACGTGTCAGCCAAGAAACGTAGTACCACGTCCAATCCAATGTTCCGAAAAATGTTGGTTTAGATGCTAGATGCTCTTACTTGATGGGTAATATGAGGTGGGGCACCTTTTACATGAACTATATATTTTGGCCCAAAGTCAGTGGTAACGCTTCCAATAGATCAATTTATATGGGCCTAAAAAATTGTAGCCAATGATCCCACACTAAATATTAATATTAAACTCATACTGGAAGTGTCCTTCTCAGGTTAAATGGGGAATGTGAACTTTCCAACAATGGTTAGGCACCTATTTCTTAAATTGAAACTACCTCTACGAGTAAATGTCGCTTCATCAGTAAATAATATTCTATTGACGAATGTATGGTCAGTATTTTGTTTGCTCCAAATATCACTTGCAAATCGAGATTTTGAAAGGGTATATACAGGCAATAAATGTTGAACAGATGTAAAATGATATGGATGGTATTTTTTTCATGCAATGTCTTTACGTTTTACTAATTCGTGTGACTTCAACTAATTGTCTTTAACTAGTCTGTGGATCATCCGCAATGCGAACTAGTATTTCGTCTTCCTGGTCAGGCGTAATAATTTTCGGTCGACTTAAATTACCAAGTTTAGAATGAAATGAACCACTTTCGCCAGAAACATCCAGTGAAATCGTATCTCTCAATTCCAATTTTTTTTAAATAACTGATTTTAACCAAATATTGATAAATACAATTCCAAATAATTATTAACCGTCACAATGATTTTGCTTAATTGTCAAAACTGTCTTGGCTCACACTATGATAAACTTTCCTGTAATGAAATATGCAGCATGTACTGTGGCAACCAGGAGGTCAAGGAAATGTAATGTGGGTGGTGTAAGTAAGGAGCGACCGTAGGAATAAAAGTGGGAAAGAACTAGTTCGCGGAATCTCCGGGAGAGGAGAAGAAGAAACCAGAGTGTGTGGATTGACGTTGACGAACGTCAACGAAAAAAAAGTATAAGTAAAATTGGCTGTAATTTTCAGCACACAAAAAATTGAAGGAAAGGGAAACGTTCCTCAAAAGTAATAATATTGAGTGGATTAGTGGATGTAAGGGCTGTCGTAACCGGTAGCTATTAGCGTAAACAAAAAAGGCGTTGGAACCTGACCGGTAGCAGCTGGCCGCCATTGTGACAGGAATTTCTTCGTTGTACCTCCTTGTCAATGTTAGCTGTTTCCTTGTGAAGTGAATGAGGGACCCTGCGCTTAGAGATAAACTGGTATTGTGCATTTTTCCCAATTTTTGCTATTAATAAAAATTAAATTAACTTGTTTACTGTGTATCTGATTCGTATTATTGCTGCCTGAGACCCACCCTTGTTTACAGTATATCTAGAGTCTTATTGCAAGCAGATTGCTGAAATGTGAGTGAAAATAATGTAGGATTAAGATTTTTTTATAACAAAAAGAGATTAAAAATATATCTAACTTTTATATTTTACACTTTTGAATTTTTTTTTTTCATTATTTGGCTTTTGGATTCTAATAGCAACACTGGCCTCGTTATGGCTTAGACCACATTCAACCATACTAAGAACAGTAAGCCACCGCAACGTATCGCAAAATCTGTTGATCAGTCACAATTTTTGATTGCCGTAATCACAGAGAGACTCACAATCGGTGCTCCGCAGAGTGGTTGCTGCATATGCTCTGGCTCCTGGTGTTTCCGTATCTGGAAAAGCAATAATTAAATCTTCACAGAAATTAGTCCACGTTCTGCTAAGAGGTCGCCAGTCACAATAATAGCGATAGCCTCGATATCTGAGAGCGTCTCCTGCTTTTGCTATCATCAGCATGTCGCTCACATTTAACTCAACTTTTAATTTAGTGCAGTCATCCAACCATTCTTTTATTGGAGCACTTTCATCAGGGTCACAACTTGAGATGCGAAATGACGAGTTCGGCACTGGCGCAAACTCCGTAACATGCGCATTTCTGACTGCGTTGTTGCTGCTAACGCTGGACGAACTGTTGGCTCCGCAGATGTCGCCATCTTGGATTGACGCATTAATTCGGCTAGTTGTTGCTGTTGACCTGCTACTAATTGTATAAGTGTCTCTTGCCACTGTATTTTCACTTTAGATGGTCCTAAGACCCTTTCGTCCTCTTCAGAATCACTTCCAACTATATCTCTTTGTTCATCTACGGGTTCACGAGGTACTTTGTTGTCGACCATCTTGGACCGCTCCCTGTTCACTATTTTAATTTCTGGAATTTCTAATTGTTTTTAATTAACACTAAGCACGGGAATAATCCCACTTCTGATGTAAACAATAGTTATTAATTAGGGGTAACTACCCCGATGAAAATAAAAACTAGAAAACCAATCTTCACTTTATTGTGCTTCGACTACACTCTATGATACGTGTTATTAAACTCCACTGTACTCTTCCCTCTCCCTAGCCTGCGGAATCTGCTGTAGTGGCAGGAATACCCTCTGCCCATGGATGACTGATACTAATTTGGGAGGCCCAAGTTGGGTGGTAGTGACGATTAGGGAAATATTTTAAATACCGCTAACATATGTTTGTTGGTAGCTGCTTGACAATTAATAAGCTGAATATCAATCAAATTCGTATACATAGTTAGGACTGATTTCATCTTCTGAATCGATATTATAAATTTTTCCATTAATCCAAAATAAAAAAATCTTCAAATCGATTTGTTAATTTTTGTAAATGTAACAGTTTTTGCACATTTATCTTCCCTCCTATGAAAAATATTTGTCACATAATTTTTCCAATTCTTATATTCTATGGTTAACTTTAATAACTCAGTTATTGATGAATAATAAATTGGAGGGCTGTATATTATAGATAAATATTTATTACTGATAATTTCACTATGGCGTGACTTCTACATCGACTGCTTAATTCAAAGTGAACAGAAATATATTAGACATATGATCTCAGATCTTTTTATTTTTAGAGAACAGTGCTATCCTCTATAGACAATCTGGCCAATGACCCACAGGGTTTTTACATGAATAGCTCAACATTCTGCCCGCCTTAAAAGATGCAGGTACTTTCAACAAATAGATGAACATATGAACATAAATTTGAACTCATTACTTATTAGTACATTTACTACTACCTAGTATAACCATTTACTCGATTGGTAAGACGCACAGCCTATTTATTGAACGTCTGATCACCCCCTGTTACCTTCATATCTACCACTCGCGTCAGACCATCCTTCCCTGGGTGAAACGCTGTTACTTGACCTAGATGCCAATTTAGGACTGGAATATTATTCTTGATGATGAGTAAGGATCCTACCTTGATTAGCTATTGACAATTTCGGTTCCATTTTAATCTGATCTGGAGGTCTGCGATATAACCCTTTTGCCATCGGGTTCAGTAGGGTTGAATCATAGCCTGCAGTCTCAGGAAGATGGTGAGGGGATTTTCCGGAATAGTTATTAGATTTGCTTCGGGTAAATTTTTTAACGTCCAACCAATAATGAAGTGTGCTGGTGTTAGTGCTGCAAGATCGTTAGGAGCGAGAGCGTGAATTTAAGATATTTTGAATCTGAACTAAGACCGAATTTATCAAAAGTACTACGGCAGCACTATGGTTTCCTATAATTCGCTTAAGATGAAATTTAATAGATTTTATTCCTGATTTCCACAGACGTAGACCATAGACCAAACGTAGGAGATCTGGGTGGTATATAATCAGCTATAGAATCCGAGTTTATCCGTAAAAATTGCGAAATTTGAAATCTCGTTGTTGGTACCAACAAAATTTAAGGTATTATCCGAGTTAATATTTGCTGGTTTACCACGTCGACTAATAAATCTGGTTATATTTAGAGATCAGTGCTGCTCTCTCTCTCTCTCGACATTCTGGTCAACGATCTACACGGTTCTTACATTATTCCTTCATCAGTTTTAACAATGGTTTTCCTTTATTTAGGCAGTTTTTTTAGGACAGTGACGTGTTCCATTCCACTCTCATTCACAAATGTGTGGGGTATATAATAAAAATAATAATAACGAGAGCAGTTTCTTCATTCGATTCAATTCTTCTGTTCTGATCTATTTAGGGAAACATAGGTTTGTGTATTTTTCTTACGTTATAAATCCATCAAGTTCGAAGATGGCTTTTCTTTTAATTTTCTAAAGCAACCTATCGTGGCCTTCATTTATTAAAATCACTTATGCTTATCTAATATTTCACTTAATTTTCAGTTTTTACAGCTTCATTTCTAATTGTGGACCAAACACTCATTAAACATTCATATTGGCATGGTTCGAAAAATTTTGTTACATGCTTCCTGTATTTGCAAACACGGAATTTCAAGAGACGAATGCCCCGATCATTACAATACACCTGAAAAACAGTCGTCAATGGTGCCACCATTCGAACTCACTAAAGCCTGGTTGTTTGCAGCATAGTGAATTCCTTGAAGAATAATTACATTCAGACCTCGATTCAGATTAAACAAAGAGCTTTATAAGTAAGCTGTAATTATGTTATCTAACTTTGGTTATATGATTTACAGGCGTTAACGCTCATTAAATATATTAATTGTTATTAGGGTACATTATTTCAGATCTTTGGTTCAGAGACAAAGGCATAATTACCTGTAATTTAATAAGGAATTTCATAATGTCGTCAAAACAAGATTTAAATTGTAATTTGAAACAAAGTGCTCAAGAGCTGAAGTTTACTGGCAATTTCCTCTTTATTATGACACCGTTTTTAAATTCATTCCGAATTTTGATAAGAAGAACTACTGAACAGTAGAGAGAAAACAAAGCGATATTTTATACAGGGGTAATTTTAAGAATAAAATTATTTTCACGATCTTAATTTAATTTTAGTATATTTGAGAAAAAGGTCAAACGTAAAAGGAAACCATTCACTCCTCAGGTCGTTTTGTGATAAACGTGTCCCTTATAACAAAAAAATAAAATGAGTCAAAATAACGCTCTTTCAGAATACGAAATCGGAAATTGTATTACCATTAAAAAACAAGGGTTAGCATGTCCTTGAATATAACATTCAAAGTTTAATCCAAGATCGTCAGATTTTGGTCTTGGATGATCCAAACAACTTTTATAGCGGTTGAAAATAACTCAATCGTGTATCCAAACGTGAAAGTCCTCGATCTTTCAGAATACGCAGGTAAAAAACTGTATTAACATTTAAACCTTCAAATAACCTTGAGCGTAACATCCAAAAATGACTCAATCACGTATCCGAACGTGAATTTTTTCTCTCATTCTGAATCGGCTTACAGAAATAATTGCATTACTATCAAAAAACAAAACTTGACCCTCAAATAACCTTGAAAATGAGCAGACACCAGATTCGGATTCAGCAACCTCGAAAACGCACAAGAGTGATGGTCTAGTATTTCGCACATGACATTTTTTTCTCCACCTGAATCTGCTTATAAAAATTGTATTACCATCATAAAACAAAAGTTAACCTTCAAATGGCCTTGAAAATGAGCCCTCTTCCTCAAATAGACACCAGATTCTGATTTAGCAACTTTCACGCATCGTCTGATAAATTATATCGCTTGCATGCTTGCTCGTCAAATCAGCTGAATTTCAATATATCATTATCTACTTAGTTACTATGACAAACCAGTAGTGTGGCAACTTCAGCGTTAGTATTTGGAAACATAAATATCATATCGTGTCATATTATGACATTTTATATTGACGTTTACTGACAGCTTAGCTTTTAATAGTACTTATTATAAAGGCAAGCAAGTCGGTATATACCAACTAGGATTCCTCTTGTGCCTACGGCATGAATTATGTTGCACGAATCACTTATAGGTTCTCCTCGCTGCACGAGGAAGCTGGGTGGTAAGTATAAAATCTTCGTCAAGAAAAAGTAAAAAATAATCTGTTACATTTAGTTAAACTAGTCTCAAAAGAACATTTTGTAAATTATAGTCAGAGGTCGGAAATCTAGAGACTGACTAATCGCTAGCTTGTAGACAAGCGGGACGAAGCGTGCGAGGAGCAATATTTCATAGGCGTCCTAAATTTGAAGGCGATCAGATAAAAAAAATATACAAACATGACAAAGGTAATTGCATTCCATAACATCCATAATTTTTAGTAGAAACAGTGATATAACACGCGGTGTAGAACTAACTACATCTATCGGCCGTTCGCTACTCCATGCCGGACTGAAAATGTCCGGGCACGAAGCGTTCTACATGCAGTAGACACCATTGAAAGCTATCGACCTTTATCGCGATCGGCGAGAAACGATATTTTGCAAACACGGAATTCCAGGAAACAACTACTCTGCGGGCTAATGCCCCGACCAGCATTGAATTACACCTAGAAAACCTATAGCAACAGCTAGAGTCATTCGTTAGACGCCCACCAGACATATACCGGTTTCGAGCTTATTAGCTCTCATCAGCATGCCATAGGTGAGGTATCCGACGAATAATCCTACTGAAAATGTCCGGGCACGAAGCGTTCTACATGCAGTAGACACCATTGAAAGCTGTCGATCTTTATCGCGATCGGCGAGAAACGATATTTTGCAAACACGGAATTCCAGGAAACAACTACTCTGCGGGTAATGCCCCGACCAGCATTGAATTAGACCTGGAAAACCTATAGCAACAGCTAGAGTCATTCGTCAGACGCCCACCAGACATATACCGGTTTCGAGCTTATTAGCTCTCATCAGCATGCCATAGGTGAGGTATCCGACGAATAATCCTACCGGTCCGGCATGGAGTAGCGAACGGCCGATAGATGTAGTTAGTTCTACACCGCGTACTCATGGTCCCTTCTGTCGGGTTAGACAGACGAAAGCAGCTAGGATTATTCGTCGGATACTTCACCTATGGCATGCTGATGAGAGCTAATAAGCTCGAAACCGGTATATGTCTGGTGGGCGTCTGACGAATGACTCTAGCTGTTGCTATAGGTTTTCCAGGTGTAATTCAATGCTGGTCGGGGCATTAGCCCGCAGAGTAGTTGTTTCCTGGAATTCCGTGTTTGCAAAATATCGTTTCTCGCCGATCGCGATAAAGGTCGACAGTTTTCAATGGTGTCTACTGCATGTAGAACGCTTCGTGCCCGGACATTTTCAGTCCGGCATGGTGTAGCGAATGGCCGATAGATGTAGTTAGTTCTACACCGCTTACTCGTGGTCCCTTCTGTCGGGTTAGACAGACGAAAGCAGCTAGGACACAATTGACGTGAAAGGCTAATATCTGCATCATAATTTCCTGATGCAAAGCAAACTATTTTTGGCGTGCGAAATCTTTTCTACCTATATAAAAACCTACACTTTAAGAAAAAAGAGTGTCTATAAATTTTGCAAACTCTTTAATTGTACATGTCGACAAATTAAAGACGCAAGCACACTCTATTAGGTGCAAGATTAGTTCTTGATAAGTTAATAAGAAAACCTAGTTGAATCAGTGGCTCTAAATTTTTTCCTGAGATCAGAAAGTCGTCTAGGTAAACAATAACAACTCCTTCCTGTCATAAGACAGTGACTACAGATTTTAACAGTATAGTGAATACTCATGGTGCATAACTTAAACCAAACGGCAAACAGTTATATTCGTAAAGAAAACCATTAAATAAAAATTTTAAATATTTATTTTTGAGATTAAGTATAAGTAGATTAGAACCATCAGATTTTGGTACAAAGTTTTTTTTACATATACTTTATATAAATTGACCTACTGATTTACTACTTCAGGCAAAAAATCGTGTCTGATCACATAAAAGGGGTGGTATAACTATTTTTATCTACAACTGCTTTATAAGAGCCTTATTACAGCATTTATTTTGCACTGTTTCAGCTGAATAATGAAGATCATTACACCAGGACAGTAATGAGACATATTACACCACTAGTGATATATTAATAAAGAAATCACTGCTTGGTTATTTTTATTAAGAACCAACAGGTTTAATAATTTGTCAATTAATAGATAATTTTACTTAAATAAGTCGTAGATTTGTGCGGGAGAGCGGACGGCATATTATTATTAAGCAGGCCGCATTTGTGCCCAGGAACGACTTACGTTGTTAGACCCTAACCACTATTCAGTGCAGGAATGAGGGAAACCTGTAAAATCTCATTAATTAGGGGGGTAGTCAAATGTCAACCGGTATCAATCTCTCACATTGACCCAAGCCAACATTCTTCCGCCCTACCATACCCGCAGAGAGGGTGCCAATCCTCTTCACGAATATAGGTTATATACGGTCTACCGGTACACAGTGGCGCAAAACGCCGTTTGAGGTGATTTTTTTTAAAAATGTTGTCATAAAATTCCCTATCGATCCCTCTTTCTCAATTTTCGCTTTGGGTCTTCATTTTCGCGGAATTTGACTCCAAAAATGGGTTTGCATGGAAAAAACTAAATTTTTCGCACAAAAATGACCCTACGGATCACGAGATTGAGATTTTGCCGGACTTTTATATGGGGGAATGCTCATCTTGGAAATCCCTAGAAGACTGTCCACTTAGATTTCGGGAAGAAATTTTCCGTTGCCCTTAAAATGGCCACAATCATCCAAAAATTTTCACATATCAGAAATCGTTCTACTGAAAACTGAGAAAGTATTGGAAAAAAATATCATCTCACAAAAATTATTTGTACACATTCGAGGAATCCACAAAAATTTTTCCAGAATTTTTGGATACATTTTTGGACATTCACCAAAATGACCAGATTTTCCGAATTTTTCCGTGATTCTGAAAAAGGTCAGAAAGGTTCCATAAATGATTTTGAACATGTTTTTGGGAATTCAATTTTTTGACAAAAGTGGCTATTTTGGATACAATAGTTCATTGTTAATGAGAAATGATTTTTCCTGGAACTTTTCGGATGAAAATGTATGATAGTGAAAGTCTTCAGCATCCAATCCAGCAGGGGAGACCAGGCCTTTTAGATGCATTTTTGGACATTTCAAAACATGCCAAGATCCGGAGTTTTTCCGAATTTTTCCCAAATTCTGAAAAAGGTCTTTAACACTGTGAGGAATTTAAGCGGCCATTTTGCATATAATGATTCATTATTAATGGACAATTGATGATAACAATCTTGGAGACGATTAGGCACAGCCAAGTGCCATTAGGCATAACATAGCTTGATCTTTGGATTATTTTGATAAAAACTCCACTTATAATGTTAAAATTCTGAAAAACGTCTTCAACATTCCACAAATTCTCAAGAAGCTGACACTACTGAAGGGAAATTCTTCGAAAGCCAATTCCTGCATAAGACCGACGAGTCTCAACCTAATAGTATTAATCAATATTGATGAAATATGTCCGAAAATATATTAAATAGGAAATATGTTTGATGCTCTGAAGGTGAGTTGACTAAATTGAGGTACGTACATGATTCTTCTACTTTTAGTCTTTTTTGTCAAAAAAAATTTTTTCCCTTACAGGATCCTCTGTATTGCTGGGACAGTTTAAGTCATTTTTAATAAAATTTCCCTAAACTGCGCGGTTAGCAAGCTCCTCTGTGTTCAGTTTCGGAACATTTTAGTTTCACCGAACTTGAACTAATTTTCCCTGACTTCAACAAATCAACCTTGGTGCAGTTTATAAGAAATTTTGCTCGAACACGACTTTGAGTTTCTGAACGTCTAATTAATCAAATATTGAATCATTGGTCTGAGTTATTGTTGTTAAAGGTGATAACACCTCCTTTATTCCCATGATCTATTTTGAGATATCTTCGTCTAGTGTCCAAAGTTAAATAGAGCGATTGGATATCCCATTAAAATCTGAACTCGTAATAGATCGTTGCTATCTTTTTATGACAGATTACCAACTATCACAGTATCCCTCGTTTTTTTCCATTGTTTTTCTAAATTTTTCTTTTGTTTTTTATTCTTTTTTTGTTTTTTGTCTTTGTTTTATGTTTTTCTCATTTTTTTGTTCTTTTTTTATATTTTTTTGATTTTTTTTGTTTTTACTTATATTTTTCTAATTTTTTTTCAACTTTAAATAGATTTTTTTGTTTTTCTACTATACATTTCAATCACTTCTCATGCTATTCTCACCAACTGGAACTAGCAATGCTTTTGCTTCGTCAACCAGTTCCTTCGTCTGATGTTCAACTGCACTCATGGTATAAATGTACGGAAGCGCAAAAAGATATCGCATGATGTCCTCATTTGTCATTTCTGGGTTTGCTTTCCTTGTATTGTTTTCTCGACATCTTTTGAAATCTTTATTGCGACCTTCTTGAGCTTCTTCCGAAAGGAGACCAATTGGCAAAGCAAAAGCATCGATCACAGCTGGTCCGTGAATCAAAAGCGCATACCAGGGATAAAATTGAATATATAATTTGACTGTCTCCAAACAATACTTTCGAAATGCATGAACATTGATGTAATTTTTTGATGCTATAGTTTGCAATATAACATATAATCGCTTAATAAAGCCCTCCTCAATTTCTGCAATAACAGCCACTTTTGAGTAATTTTGGAAAAGTTTTCTAGCCGTATTACCATCGTTTGTGTTTCCTGCCCCTTGCTTTACCGTATCTACCAGGTTAATCCCCCCCTAATTCCGTCTATAACTCTCTTCTTTTCGGCCCCAATCCTTGCCTTCTCTTCAGTAGTCAACCGTTCACTGTACTTGCTCACTTTAGCAAGAACTTTATAAGATAAATGCAAGACCCATTCCATATGGCGATTCCAAGCGTGCAAGGTGGAGAGCCCGAAAAGGTATGCCTCAGTTTTCGGTGTCAATACCTGCCGAACGTTACCGTCAACCATGGTACAATGCAATGTAAAATGCACAACAATCTCCTGTCCTTGAAGAACTATTTTTTCCGGCAGCAGTTTACGTGTCTGGTTCTGTATGTCGTCAATTTCCGACTTGATCAGGTTGCAGGACTCCTTTTCAAACACTTGATTGGACGGCAAAGTTTCGTCGATAAAGGATACTTATTTTCCCAGAATGTGATTTGTTGGTGCCCTTGGTCCGAAAATCGTAGAAAGAGTGGTACCATACAAATTAAAAAAACACTATTACCATCATCATTTCTAGCCTCTGTGAAGGCTTGTTTATACTGGGTGAATCCCGAAGTGCCGCAACCATATTCCACGATCAATTCCAGGTTACTCTTTTCGCCATCGAGTACAGATATTTCCACCTCTTTGATTTTCAAAAGCCTCTTCGCTGTGTGACCCAGAACACTCTGAATGTCACTGGAAGCACTGGTCTCAGTGAAACAAAATTCGGGGCAGCAGTTTGTTTTCGCAGAGGTAATATGTTTGTACTTGGGGAGAATATCAACATTCTTGTTTAATAAAGCTTTTCTTAACTGAACGTACTGCGCTTTCGTAAGTTTTAGATCCAAAAATAGAGCTAGTGCTTCATCTGGTGAAAAAGTACTAGAATTTTCGGGTTCAAGATTTTCAAGATTATTATGGGGCTCCTCATTTTGTTCAGAAAAACGCAGGTTTTTCTTACAAGCACTTAGTAAGTCTTGAGGTGGAATGGCTTCTAATACACTTTGTATTCTTCTCTTTTTGGTGGAGTCACTGACATCAGCATAGGGTGTTTTAATGTTTGTTTTTAAAATGGGACATGGGCAATGGAAAGATTTATCCAACCAGTCCGAGTTTTCCTTCAGAAATCGGTCTCCGTAAAAAATATTCCTTCAACTTTTTCTTGAAAGTGGGTATAAAGTGCCGATTCAATTTCGTTCGTAGAGAATCAAAAACCGGGTGAGAAATATTTAAATTATTGTATTTTTTCCTTAGATAATCTAGAAGGATATCATTCGTTTTATTTTCGCTTTTCAGGAGGATTGATGATAACTCTCGGTATGAAATAGAAATATCCATAGTCATTGTGAAATCAAATCCAACAGAGAAATGTTAAATTTCACGCAAATTTCTTTGATTTATTTGTACGTAAACAAGATCTTCTATTGGGAGAAAGGACAAGGAAGTAGATGGGCCCTCTAGTGACCATAATAGGTGGCTTGGATGTGATTCAAAGAATATCAATAGGAATGCAAATCAATAGAAAATCTGCCAGGGTGATGTGTTCATAATTTGCTTATAATATTTTTTGGTTAATAAGATCAACATGGTCTGATATTCTGGAGAATATATATCGTACATTTTCATCTGAAAAGTTCCAGGAAAAATCAATCATTTCTCATTAATAAAGAACTATTGTATCCAACAGGGTCACTTTTGTCAAAAAATTCAACTCCCCAAAAAGTGTTCAGAATCATTTATGGAACTTTTCTGGCCTTTTTCAGAAATTCGGAAAAATTCCGAAAATCTGTATGCGGCCATTTTTCGGAATGTCCTAAATGTCCGAAAAATTTTGTGCTGATTCCTCAAATGAGTCCGATCAATTTTTGTTCAACATCATTTTCCCAATACTATCCTAATTTTGAATAAAACGATTCGTGGATTTTGGATCAAAGTGACCAAAAAGAGAAAGATCCACATAAAATCTTATGGTCTCGAAAGTTTAAAGCATCTCGTAGATGCTGAAGACTTTCACTATCATACATTTCCATCCAAACAGTTCCAGGAAAAATCAATCATTTACGGGAAAATTCGGAAAATCTGTATGTGGCCATTTTGGTGAATGTCCAAAAATGTGTCCAAAAATTCTGGAAAAAGTTTTGCGGATTCCTCGAATGTGTACAAATAATTTTTGTGAGATGAGATTTTTTTCCAATACTTTCCCAGTTTTCAGTAGAACGATTTCTGATATGTGAAAATTTTTGGATGATTGTGGCCATTTTAAGGGCAACGGAAAATTTCTCCCCGAAATCTAAGTGGACAGTCTTGTAGGGCTTTCCAAGACGAGCATTCCCCCATAAAAAAGTCCGGCAAAATCTCAATCTCGTGTTCCGTAGGGTCATTTTTGTGCGAAAAATCTAGTTTTTTCCATGCAAACCCATTTTTGGAGTCAAATTCCGCGAAAATGAAGACCCAAAGCGAAAATTGAGAAAGAGGGATCGATAGGGAATTTTATGACGAACATTTAAAAAAAAATCACATCAAACGGCCCAGCCCTAAGGAGTGTACAGTAATTTGAGTGGCACAGTGGCGTTTTGCGCCACTGTGCGGCTGCGGAACGCGAACCCACACTGATCTAGTCACCTCGATTCAACAACTGACGCCTTAAACCGCGTGGCCACAGACCGACCAATTAAATTGAATTAAATACTGATAAATATGAACAACACAACATTGGCAATTCGTAAGATTAATACCAGATGAATGCAGCTGATCTGTATTTGTATTGTATATGCTTAAATTTTCTTTGTAAGCACTTGAAGTAGCTTCAATGACGGCAAGCTCTCCTCCAAGAACTTTTGTAATTTCTTCTTGTTTTCAAGAGACGTATCCTTCACACACGGTGATAGACTTGCAACCAGCATGCCGTTTTATAGTTAGAAGGTCTGCTCCTGTGTTGGTTAGAAGTGAAGTAGATGATCGTCGAATACAGTGCCCTGTATATTGTTCAGGCTGTGATAAATAAGAAAAAAAAAACAATTTTCTTTGACATTACACTAAATTATTTGTACCAACAGAACACTTGAAGCATTTGCCACCTCTGTAACCAACAAAATGATTGGCGGATAGCATATTTTCGATTCCCCCGGCAGTGATAAAGAATTCTCGGGAAACTTTGGCTTTCGTATCCTGTATGAAGATATGAAAAATGTTTCCTTCATTTTTTAAGTTAACTCCCAAAACATGCTAATAATACCTTTTCTTTCGTTTCATATTTTATATTCTTAGATGCACACCAATCAGTGAATCGTTTATAAAATTGTTCGTACTTGGTTCTTGATTTATCTGGTATGAAAGTGAAGCTACTGCAGGTGCAAGAGGCAAGTTTCATGTTTGTAAAACACTCATTATTTCAATCAATACCACTATTTTCGCAAGAAAATGTAAAAACGAAAACTCAATTTTGTTTATAACAAGTTTGACAGGTTACCATAATAATGCCTTTGCTTCTTGATTTTGAATCAAAACTTACAAATTGGATCTGATTTTGGATTTTTATCAATTTAAGATAGCTGTAGATAAAGATAGATTTTGCAGTTCTAGATAAAATTGTATACAGTACACGTGGCATTTTTTATTATATTCGTGAAATTACACTACTCGGACTACGCCCTCGTCGTGCAAATGCCTCACTCATGTATAATAATGCCTATATCCCACTTGTACTATAAATAACTATTATTTAAACTGTATTTTTTGACATTAATAATGAACATCTACTGCGAGTACCTTCCTCATTTTGAATGAAGATGAGGGTGTTTTGTTAAATAAAATTGTGCCAGCTAATTTAATTAATCATAATTCTTACCATTTGGCATTTTTAACATTTAAGTTTGTGGTGGTATAAACCATATGACGGGTCCTTCTACATAGGTGTCTTGATATGTCTGTCTGAAGTAAATTTGGATATAACTCATAACCAACAGTTAGATACCGGGCAATTATAGCTTCTATTTTTTTACTGATTCCGTTGAGGTTTTAATTTTGTTTGACATTGGCGCATTCGGCAAAATCTTTAAAGAACTTAAATATATATTGCATTTGAAAAAAACGTCAAGAAAGTGATCTGGTTCAATGCGAAACTGTTTATAATGAAGTTACGAACCTATAGAGATGAAAAATGATGTTCAGCTGGTGGCAGTTATTCCAAAGGGAGGCTATTAATGGAAAGCATTAAGAGAAAAATGTTTCAATTAGGGGCGTATTATTAGGTGCCGTTGACCAGTTTTTTTTTACACAATGTGTTTTTAACGGCAAAATCTTAATAATTAATGAATGAATTAATGTTACTTCATAAAGGGGATCTAATTCTATCCAAAAGTTTTTTACATTTTTTATGCGAGATTTGTTTTATTTTATCATTGATAAAATGCATCCTTCAGAAATATGCATTTCGAAATGGGATAACATTCTTTTTTTAATAGTGTCTTGAATAGTTGTACATTAAGTAACTAATTTGAGTTGGAAAAAAATCGATTTTTATTCAACACTATCTAGGATAAGAAACAATTTCAGCATTTGTATACAAGTGTGAAACTTACACTTTACCTTCATCATCAAATAGGTTTTATTATCTGCTTCTTTCAGAAATTTCTCAAATTCTGATTTTCTTAAAACAAGACTTCCAGAATATCCTACCTACTTATGTTTAACGAAGGCAATTAAGTTTGTTACTCCCATTTCATTTATCTTTGGATTTTGTCAGCAATAAAGATTAAATTGCGATTTTTGATGATTCTTATCATCTTCCATATTTTCGTTGTAAACAGAAGATTCTGACGTTTTTCATAAATCAGTGACACAATAATGTTAACGAAAACCTAATAAACAAACTAGTTTCTGTATCAACATTCCCTAAGGATTCACATTTTCGACATTCGCAATTTTCAATAAAAAATTATGATAACTATCGTTATTTGAGCTATTTTCAAAACACTATCAAAAAACTTATGTGTGCAACTAATAGGGAAGGTCTTTTTTATCTCGGTTAGCACCTCGGTAAAAAAGTCGCTTTTCCTAACTTATTACACAAATAACTATTTCTGCAATCAAAATATTTTTCTACGGAGAGATTCAAAGAGATTAGGAGGTCCCGGAATCGAAACAGTTTAGTTTAACATATCCATATGACAAGTCAATGCTTTTCTAGCAGTTTACTAAATATGGTACCTACTGTTAAATATTTCTTTTTATATAGCTTCGAAACGGATCAAACTAACCATTTTTGCTTGATGCGCATCTTTGTTTCAATATAGGTAACGTATTATTGAAATATATAAGAAAATTACATACAGGATTGAAGATACCATTACCATATACCAAGTCCTTTTTACCGCAGACGTAAAATCAACATTCATGCACTGATTCCGATGTCTATATATCATAGGAGATAAGAACTACGACCATCGCTACCGGGCATTACAATTACGATTTAATGAAATACAGTGACTTGTTACTTTAGTTCTTCTAGAGTAGTTTAATTCGTACCTAAGGGCATACAGAAGATTACGCCCATGGACAAAGTTTTTATTCAGCCAAAAGCGCAATCTCTGCGAAGTGGTCCTTCTATCGGTTACGAGAGAACGTGAACATGATTATTATCATCTATCTTATCTTATTATCTATGACATACTGATGAGAGGTAACAAGCTCGAAACCGGTAGATATATAGCTGGTGGCGCCGCTGACGACTAACAAATTACTGTTTGGATGGATGTAGACACGATTTGCTTCTCGCATATTCATATAAAAGTCCAATCCCTCTTTTTGGATTTTACCTACAACGTTTTTGGCAGAAATGAATTTAAACAGAAAAATGGAATAACATTTTTCATTTAATTTTTTGACATGTGGCTTAATATCTGAAGCTGATTTTCCCGACAGATCTAAAAGCAGGTAGAATTTGATAGCTTGGAAACGTGAATAACGCAAAAAATATGTAACTATTATCAACGAGACGTTTTAGCATATTTTAAAAAATGTAATAAATTGTACTTCGTTAGCTTTGACAATTATTTACTTACAGTTTGTTTTTAGACAAAAAAATATCAATGATGTTCTCCATAGTCAAAATATCCAATGATGAAGAAGATAAACGTAAGCTTGTGATTTTATTTTTGAAAGAATGAGGGCCACGAAGTAAAACTAAAGTATTATCTAAAGAATTGATGACAAAGAAAAGTAACTTACTATTATGTCATTTAATGATATAGATGACAGGTTCCTTATTGTTGTAAGTGTACTGAAAAGATGACATAAATGGAATGAGTATTGGCCATTGTTGATGAATGTGCAATCTCTGTACTGATGATTATAATGCTTTATATATGTAAATATAGAGAAAATATATGTTGGAGCTATTCCGAAAACCGTTGCTAAATATAATATATACAGGACATGATTTCGAGAGGATGTCAAGGACTTTGGGTGCCGACAATGAAGCAGATATTACAACTGTGAACAGGTATTTTGATTGAAATTTAGTACCTCTGTAGTTGAAGGATACTTGAAAGATTGAATTGAATCTAAGAAGAAAAGTACGTGGTTGCTGCAGCCAAAGAAAATCACTATATCGTTGGTACCTCTTCCACATCTGAATTAGTACTCATTAATAGTCGACAAACCAAGATTAAATTTTGGCATGAGAGACTATTCTGATGTGATATCTGATAACGAATTTACGTTCCAAATATTTCAGATCGTGTTTTCAATATTACGAATTAACAGAATTGAAATACTTTTGCAAATGCTCCAAAACTATGTGTTATTACAAATGAAGAAAATATTAACGACAAGTATTAAATTATAAATTGTTTAATTTTAATATTGGGTATAATTGATGTTTTGTTTGTGTACTTACGGCTTACGTGATGCACAATTGTTGTTGCCTTCTTGCTGGTAAACCTAACATCAACCTTCCTTATCTTTCGACATTTTAATTATGTCCTCAAAATTATTATATAGTAACGCTGTTAAGAGCTGCATTTCCCTAACTTTGGTCAGAACTTGATGATCTCATAATACGGGGAATTATGTTAGGGATTAGAAGGATAAAGGGTATTATTATTACTGGCAAGAAGCCAAATGCATAGGGATATAATCTAGTAAATCAAGGCTTCAGCGTAATTTCTATAGTTTGTTCTATTATTCTGATTCAGTGTCTCTCCACCTATGGCAGCACTGTACCGAACTTTGGATAAAGTGTAATTATTTAGAGTCTGTGCGTCCTTAATGTAATACATCATTTATTTTCCATAGTGCAAGCAGATATGTGCAGTATTTTAACAAGTGTAATGGCATACAAGAATAGCTTTTGTGTGGAATATTACGAAGTTAAACTAATATTGTGCATTTTAGTTTTTATAAAAGTTGATAAAAGTTCATGCATTTCTTAAAAATTAATTTATATTAGTGCTATTGAAATGTTGGTATCTTCTATAAACTGCTGAAGAATCTAAATACTGATGTTCATGTTATTTATCCTATTTCAATAGTTCTGCACTCGTGGCAGCATATTATATGTTCTTAATAAATCTCTAAGACGGCAACATTACTGTATGCCTACATATAGACGGAGAGCCAGCGCCAAAAAAGTCTCTGAATTTACTAAGCCTAGTTTTTTCATAGTTTATTACAGTGGTTGCGTACACAAACATACTACGATCAGTCAAGCGAAACTGAGAACAGGTGTCTCAGGTACGCTATCGAAGCTGTCGTACCTGCCGAGGTAATAAAATGAATTTACTAAGCCTGAAAATTGTTATACAAGTAGTATATTGCATATAAATAAAAGTTATGACAGTCAGTCAGCTAAGTGTGGGGACGGAGCTGGTCAGTCAGCTACAATGTATGTACAAAAAAATAAATACTGTCAAATAGCATATGTCATGATTCAACAGTGGTGAGTGACGCATGTGTTTCGTTTCAAAATGAATGAAATTTGTGTATTCTGTCTCAAGAAGCATCAGCCGTTAACATCATTTAAAGACGAGAGTGTATCTTTGCCATTAAATCCAGGAGAAATTGAGTGCTACCATTTACAGGAAACGACAGATCTTGAAACTTCCGATCGTGAAAGCGAGTCAACATTATTGTACTCTACCATATCTACAGAGAGGGTGCCAATAATTTCCGCAAATATAGCAGTGTTACGGTCTACCTGCCGCAAGATATGTGCGCTAACACATTTATTTAATAAAAAGTTTCTATCGCGTTGATCGCTCCTTTCAATTTTGAAATGTGCCGGATTTCTGTAATTTTTTAGATAGAGATTGTACATATTCATTTTCCGTTGCATTACCTTTTCGCACTTTGCTTTCAAGTAGGTACGCGACTTACTTAGAAGTTGATTTCATTGTAGGTATACTATCATTTCTATATGACCTGTCAAATAGTAATTTGTAATTTCATAGCCACTTGATGTTTAAAGCAGTCCTATGTATTTTTTACTGTATTGTAAAGGTATTGAAGCTAATATAAATAATTTTTCCTATTAATGAAGTTTTATGTATGTTCTTTGATACTAAATATTGCTATTGCTAATGAACAATTCCATAGACAAAGTTATCTAAAATAAAAGTTAATCTAGCTAAATGTATTACAAAAAAGACATAGGTGAAATTCGAATATCTCAGAAACGGCTGCTCGAAGCACGAAGCGGCACCTACTAGGTATACAATTTTTAGACAAACGATGCCAACAAGATTTTTTAACTGGAAATTTAATATACCGAGGCCCAAAAGAGTTATGAAGCTTTAGATGCAGGAGGAGAGCTGCTGGTGGCGCCCTCTGTACACCGAAACTGTGACCTTTTATCAGGCAGTCTAAAGAGAGTAGTTGCAAAAATGAAATTGCCAAATAAAAAGACTATAGTAGATATTCTCGACATGTCATTGCTTTGTGTGAAGAGACAATAAAATATGTTTTGATATCGTTGGAGACTCATTGAATGAATGCTAGCGGAGTCAGAAGTGAAAGTGAAAAGCATAAATAGAGACAACATTGAAACAGTTTATGGAAATCGCTAGAAAGGTATACGTAATGATTAGGATAAATATGAAGAATGATCAAAATGGATTGAAGCAGTAGAAATCAAGAACAGTCGGGATGTAAGCGAAGAAACGTTTAATATGGAGGCTATTCAATTATGAAGAGAGGTGGAATACAAAACCTCAGTCATAGCAGAAAGGCTGAAGGTAGTTCTTCTTCAAAAATATAGTGCCAAATATTTGATAGATGGAAACGTAGGCGCCCACCTACAACAAACAACTGATTTGAGAAATAGAAGACAATACGAATAATTTAAGATGACAGAACAATAATTAGTGATGATAAATAAAATGATTATGAAATAATGAAGGCTGCTTTAGGGACGACGGATCCTATCTAAAACATGCTTACTAAGAACTGAAGGTAGAAGGCAACCTGTAGTAGATATAGGACTAGATGAAACATATGCTCAGTAGGTAAAGAAAAAACGACTATCGGAAAACAATTAGTACAAAACAATAGTTTTATGATATATATTGAGAGAAGCAATGGAATTTCTGCATGCACAGGGCAGATGAATAGGATAGTAAAATTCTTGTTGAAGATCTAGATTCTCGCCTTATTTTGAAATGGCAGATAACATTGTGTATTGTTCCAACGGGCAAGACATTTTGTTCAAGTCCTTTGTGTTACTGAACATATTACAAACAGTATACAAAAGTGTTAATGTTAAGTGTTAGTTTACAGTATATGGACAATACAATCGATCGTGACTATTAGCTTTAGAAAATGATCACTCATCCGAAAACCCCTAAATCAAACGTAAACCTCACTCTACCAATATTTATAATTTTGTTTAAGTATCGCAAAAAACGAAACAAATTATCTTCATCACTGCTGCAAGTTGCAAAATTTATAATTCTGAACGCATTTAAAACTTTTTGTTGCTTACTTTATGAAGTTGAGTTTGTCTATTTTCCATGATTCCAGACTTTTCCTTTAATTTGAAGAACAGTTTCAAATGAAGCTGTTTTTCTGATGGCACTGATAAATTACATTTACTGTTACACAATAACCCGCGCCTGTTTAATGGCTTACTTCGCCTTTTTTAAATATTTAGAAAAATATTATTGTTTCTAAAAAATATAAATTCTGAGAAAAAGTAAATATATAAAATTATTTTTCTACAAAACTGTTAAAAGTGGGCTTTTTAATTGTCATTTTTGATGTTAAAAATGTCATTTTTGACACGCGTGTTAAAAGTAAGTTACTTTTAACACTAGTGTTAAAAGTAACTGGTTGCTACGAAAATTTTGGTTCATAAACATTGCGATCTGTGTGGTATTTTTTGATTTCTTATTTTTATTGAGTTTAAAGTTCTTCCGATTGTTTTGTAGAAAAAAATAGTGTATGATATACGTGTTAAAAGTGATTTTATTTTGTTGGTGAAGTTAAAAAAACTCGCTACGCTCGTTTTTTAATCTTCACTCACAAAATAAAATCTTACTTTTAACACGTATATCATAAATAGCTATTATTTGGTACTAGAATGTTGGGAAACTATATATATTCTTTGTCATAACTATCAGTGTTCTTAAAAACATAGTTTAGCTTAAAATACATACATAATATCGATCATAATTGATATATTTCATATGAGGTGGTAAAACTATAAGCAAATGTTTCCAACTCATTTTATAAGTAAATAAATAATACACCATAACATCAAAATAACTTACCTTTAATTCCAAACCATAGGACGTGGCATATTTATGTATGACAATTATGTTGTAACCAAAAAAGTAATCAAGAACACCATTAAAATTTATAGTATTCCTGAATAGTATAAGTAAAGTGAAAATTATCAACGGGAATCTTATTTTAACAGTAAATAATTCAAGGAAGTCTATTATTGCAAAATGATAATGCTTTCCCCTTGTCCGAAAATGTACCTCTTCATTAAAGATGTTAGTGTAAATTTTGTGGACATAATAAATGCATTTTATTATAACAAGGATAAAGCCAGAAACTCGTAATGTATCACATACACGTTAACACACAGTTTTACTACATACACACTTCTTTCTAATTTGCTGTTAAATTCATACAAACACATTACAAGCAAAATGAGCAACATGCCACTAGAATACTGCAGGTAGGCGTCTATACATTTACGACTTCACCATCATGTGACTTATTATTATATTATTAATTAATTAGAAATTATGTTACTTTTTAGTTATTTAACAAACATATTACATCAACTGAAAAGATGATTTTAAATATGTTGATAATTTGTATAGAATATTTGTATTTGGCTCCTAGCAAGTAAATGTATACTATGCGTAATTTCTACAACATAAATTCAATTAAAAGTCAGGTAATTAGAAAGTTATGACAATGTTTTTTTAATGCGAAACCTTAGGTTTTATATTATTCAAAAAAAGTTTTTGGCTATAAAAATTGATTTTTTTTTATTTTATTAAATTTTACTTTATTTTTTTTATTTTATTACGTACCTAAAATTAAGATGGTACGAACGTAAAATTTATAAATGTTTGAAATGCGGTATGAGAGTTAGTAACTATTAAAAAATTTAGGATAATAACGGACGTACTACAAAAAAATAGGCACATAATCTACTTGATATTTCTAGTTTATAGGGGCCTAAAATTAGGCCTAAAATTTTGTTTTTTGCAAATATCTCTGGAACCTTTAAGCCGATTTCAATGAAATTTGGTATGAGATTATAAATAGTCGTCAATCTGAACATTAATAATAAAGTACGCGGTACACGAAGCGATCTACATGCAGTAGACACCATTGAAAGCTGTCGACCTTTATCGTGTTCGGCGAGAAACGATATTTTTTTTGTGTAATTCAATGTTGGTCGGGGCAATAGCCCGCAGAGTAGTTGTTTGCTGGAATTCCGTGTTTGCAATAATATAGTAGTTTTGTAAACTATCACAGAGCGCGCTGGTTATTTGTAATGCCATTTGTTTTTCCAAATACTTTAACTTCATTTAAATGAAACATATCCCAATCGGTCGATAGACGAAGGACCAGTTTCATGACCAGCACGCTCTCCAGATCTCAACCCCTTCAATTTTTCCTTTGACATCACTTTAAATTTTTAGTTTACGTCACTCCGGTAGAAAATATTGAATCGTTAAAATACAAAAATTGTAGATGCGTGCAATTAAATCAAAAATACTTCCGGTATGATTACAAATGCCCATCACTCATCAAGATGTGTCAAGAGGTGCATTATTGCGGGTGGAAATCACTTCCAATAACTTTTAAAATGTTAATTAATATTATTTTTAAAGTAGTCGAATAAATTAGTTGTTGTTTAAAAGATCGCGCACATTACGCCTTCACGGACCAGCATGGACCTGTACACCACGGATCTGTAAACCTGCATGACTTCGCACACTTATCCAGCACGGATCAGCAACTTTTGTACAGGTTATGTGTGTGGCAGATGTTTTGAAGTTTTTAAGTAGCAATTGAGTGTAGCTCGGAAGAAGAAATTTTTATTTTAGCGATGTTGTACGAAGAGAAGGAGGGGAAAGAAGCCAGAAAAATGAGAAAGTTTTGGGTTCATTAAAAAGAGAAAGTTGTATGATGAATTTCATCATTTATTTTATGAACTGGAGAGAGATTGAGAGATGAGCGAGAATGTTCAACAGTTCAGCAACACATTCACAACTTAATTGGTCGAATATTTCTAACAGTTTGAAACCAATCCCTGACTTTTGTGGGAAAATAACTTACGTCGGACTAGTGCGGTCAAGCATAGAAATTGCAGATCACCGACACAACTTGCAGTGACGGTCGTTGCAGGTGTCGGTTCATGCAGGTGTCAGTCCATATAGACGTCGGTGTAATGTGCGATGCTCCATTAAATAACATGGGAACCTTCATGAATAGGCTTTGAAGGATCGTGCTGGTCCATGCACGCGTAATATGCGCGATCTTTAAGAAGTTTGTTAATTCTACAAAATAAATAATAGTATTTGGTATTATATTTCTTAAAACGTTGTCACGCTATCGCTATCATACTTTCAATTATCCGCTTATCTGCTAAAAATAGTATCACAAACTTAAGATTTTTGGTAGGATATCAAGCCTGAAATCAAGAAACATTTGTTCATGCATTTAGACAAATATTTGTTCTGTGCCATCCTCATCAATTGGGCGCTACATTTTATTTGCTGATTTTAAATTGCATTTGTCTATTGTGTAATGTAGTACGAGTCTACAACTTTACTAGCAGCAACGCGTATTATGACTTGACATCTGTCAGCCTTTTTGCATTATCTTCGCAGTCACCTTTTTCATTTTATAATTTTTTATATTTGTCATTGGTAATAAATACTACATCAGCAACTTTTTTTGGAAAATTAAGCTTCAAATGAAAGAGGTAGAGTACTTTTTTGTGCAGGCTGAAACAGTGCTTCGAATGCACTGGCAAACAAAAATTGGAAAAAATGGGAAACAAAATTTTTTACAAAAAACCTAATATCATTATTCATAACTAGCGCCCTGTGTGATAGTTGATAAAACTACTTTATTATTAATACCCATACCAAATCCCATTAAAATAGACTTAAGAATTTCGCAGATATTTGCAAAACACAGAATTTTAGACTCAATTTGCCCCCAAAAATTACAATTTAGGAAAACAAAAAAATACTGGTCAAATAGTTTCTCACGTAGATTGTGTGTTTATTTTTTTCAAGTATTTCTGAATTACCCTGTATTCTGAAATAATATGCGAGCTTCTAAGGGAGATGAGACTGTCTGTTTGCATTTATCCAGTTTATTGTTGAATGTCGAGTTCAACTTAGTGCCTTCATTCTCCATTAATTCATATTTTTGTGTAAACAGTTACCGTTGGGAATATGAGATGTGGGAGTAGATATAACGACAAACAGCATGAATTCTAAATGAAGATAATATTGGTTCAGTACTGTACTGCGGTTTTTTATAGTTTAGAAAATATGATTTACTTTAAAATTGTTCATTATTCATGCATTGTGCGGTTAGCATTCAAATGAAGTTGTATTTGTAAACAACCCAAAAAAATAGAAACATGTAATTTATTATTTAATTTTACTGCCATTTGTATTATTATTAAGAAATTACCAGAAATTACAGATAGAAGGTTTTAATTCATTCTGAGAATATTGTCTTACAACTTATGAGAAGAGAGACCTGTCTGATGCTCATCTCATCTTGTAAAAGCGATATTTATTTATTTATTTATTATTAATAGAGGTAATCCAACAGAATTTCGAACAAATTCCAATGACAGGATTACACCTTGGATAACATTCTGTGCACAAATACTTTCAATTAATTTAAATATATACTTAAATATATAATTTTAATATACGCGGCAAACACGGAATTCCAGGAAACAACTACTCTGCGGGCTAATGCAGCCGACCAGCATCTTTAGCTGTTTACTATAGGTTTTCCAGATGTGTTTGCAACATATTGTTATCGCCGACTCGCGATAAAGGTGGCTAGCTTTCAATGGTTTTCACTGTATGTAGAACGCTATGTGTATGTGGCTGGTCAATCCGGCATGGAGTAGCGATTGATCGCCATTTTAATTGTCAGATTAAAAAATAGTAAAAATTAATATTTTCCCAAAAATTTGTAGGTATATAAGTTTGTAATGTAGGTAATACTGCTTTTTTTACTTAATAGTGTAGTAATGTCTACTATGTTGTTTTTATTATTGATTATAACTATTTTTGTTTAAAAAAAATATTTTTTTTTATATTGTACAACCGACAAAGATCAATTTCGAAGCCTTCTGTGATCCTAGATGTAGCTGTTACATAATTCTGAGTCCATTTTCAGTTAAAAGATGTTTTATAAATTGCCAAAAACATGTAGCACTGATATTTGAACTGGTAAAAAATTAAAATTTCGTTTAATTAGGTGCAGTATCTTCCTGTTGGCAGTTGATATAAGATCTCTTGTTGTGGTCACTTGATGCTGTGTCTTGAGCAAAGCGTAAAAAAACTAATTCCATCACACACATCAGTTGCAGACTTAAATCTAACAGAGAACATGTAAGTCTTAGACTTACTCAGGTGATTTAGAAGAACCCAGACAGGACGTAAGACAGTTGGTGCTAGGACGTTGACGCCTACCATTACATAATAATTAACAAGGTAATGTGAGTATCAGCACAGCGATTGAAAAAATTTATTATATTTTAAACAAATCGCTACTTCTACTATCCTACTTGTGCAATACTCAGTCTGTTGTCGCTACGCTCATTGGAGGAAATTAAAAATTGCAACGTTTCAATAGTTGCTCCGTATTACAAACAAAACGAATTTTAGAAAGACAGAGTAATTTTGAAAATTTAAAAAGTTTAATATTAACTTTAACGTTTAAAATTAAATATTTGTAATCGATTTTGTGTCACTGTTACTTATCCCCTCATTGTATCCTATCTCTTTCTCTTCTTCTAGAAACTAAGAAATAATCATTTTCTGTGTTGTTATGCCGTGATCTCGGTAAGTGAGAGCCCCCAGTAACAGAATTAAAGTGCATATTTGGCTTCAGCTGAGATTAATTAAAGCTAGGGATGTGTACTTTAATTCTGTTACTGGCAGTGACTAGTTACCGAGGTGACGGTCATAACAACGAGGAAAATTACTATATATCAAATGATCACCGGCCGTGAATGCCTAAAAACCATTATGACTAAGAAATAGATTTGCTAGCTGCAATAATGTATATTAGTAATTTGCTTCTTGTTTACCCCTCAGATACCAAACCAGTAAGCTCTAAAGAATGCTGAATAATTTTAAAATAAAAATTGTTTTTAGTTTAAGAGACAGGAGTGTCATATTTAGTGGAGGTGTTGTATTGTTGATAATATACATGACGGTATTATGGTACTTGAAAATAAAGAGATGATTTTTCTAATTCGTATCACAGTATTTACTATCTGTCACTTGCTACCTGTAAATAAACATAGTTTTCTCATCAGCAAACAAAATAAACGAATAGTACTTGTTTCTAACTGGCACCTTTAGGCGCATGTCGACTTGCTTGCATTTCTAGTTTTATTTTATACTATATACATATATACTAAGTTATAGTTTTCTCTATTATACAAATTAATCTGCAATTAAATTTCGACAAATTCAATGCTTCATCATATGAAATCCTACAAGATTCAAACAAAATTCGTTTTATAGATCATGTTAACAATCGAAATCCAACAAAACTATAAGTTAAAGATTAAGATTTCTTCTTGTATAAATTACAAAACAATTAATTAGTGCAACAGTGCAAAGTCAGGGTCTTTGATTTTTTCACTTTTTTAGATAAGTAAATCGTAATCTAATAGAAACACATATAAGTGTATTAAAAAATTCTTATTTGCAATACTAAATGGACTCCGGTTTTGTGTCTTCTCTTCAGCTTTATTTTTTCGTATTAAATGCATCTTCCGAAATATTTGCCAAGCACCAGTCAATTAAACTTTATTTAAATCTGTTGTTATACAATCTAAGTTCGATTTTGATATATTCATATACAGGGTGTTTCTAAAATGCGTCATAGTACTTAAGGGAATGATTCAGTGTGATAAAATAATGGTAGTAAGGAATTTTTTCAAAATGTCAATTGTTTTAAGTTACAGCTTGTAAAAGTAAAATTTTTGAATAGATTTTTTTTTAAATTTTAATTTGGCATATGCAGTAAGTCTGTCTATTGTGCTAATTAGGGGAAAGTTTCATCAGGCGCCGCTAGAGGGCAAAAAAAAATCTGTCATAACTTTTCTCTTAGTGACTATTGCTAATATTAATACATAATTTGAAACGTAATAAAGAACTATTTAAAATGGTTTAATGGCAGAAGAAGAAATTCATAGAATTTATATCTGGGCATCGAGGTGCCCACATTAAAGGTCTGTTTCGACCTTTCCATCGATGAGGAAATACTGTATTCAGGTGTTCGCGAACAGCTGCATTGAAATGTGGTGGTGCACCGTCTTGAAGCAGCCATCTTATATTATATATGTTTAGACAAACATCTTCTAGATAAAGATGTCGATTTTGGATAAAGTGTAGGTATAAATTGCCATTTAGTTGGTCATCAAACAAATGAGGGCCAATAAGATAATCCCGTATTATCCGGGCACACACATTTGCAGAAAACCTACGCTGATGTTTTTTTGTTTCAACAATCGTGTGCACATTTTCATAAGCATTTGTGTGCGTATTGTGCAAATTCATAATTCTGTTGCGACTAAATCCTGCTTCATCTGTAAACAGTAAGAGGTTAGTCATTTCGTTGTTGCGTAGATTTTTTTCCAATAATATTTCTAATCGCCTTGGTCGATCATCTTCTGAACAAGCCTGTACCTTTTGGGCATTAAATGGATATAATTGTTGCTCCTGAAGCACCAAGCAGTAGCATGTCCCATTATTAATTCAGTACCTTTTACTAGTATTTGGATTTTTGTCAATAATGTTAAGAACCCTTTCTTCGTACTCCACAGTCCTAACAGCTCTAGGTTTTTCTCTATTTCCGTTCACCAAATCTTCTGTGAACGTTGATAAATATTTGGGAAGGAGGAAAAACAATTTTTTTGTTATTGTAAGTATACTGCCCTCTAGCGGCGTCTAATAAAACTTCACCTAAATGGCATAATAGAACTTAGTCCACTTAGTACATATGCCAAATACGAGGCTGATAGCAACTAAATTAATCGAATTATAAAAATAATTAAAAAATTTAGCTTTGACAAACTGCAACTTGAAAATAATTAATATTTCGAAAAAAAATCCTTACTAACTACCATTATTTTACCACGCTGAATCACTCCTTTAAATTGTATAGTGAAAACTATTAAATGTTACTTTTACAAGGCATCTGCCAATGTGCACATGCCTAAATCCTTTAACGTCATTTACTTAAACTGTATAAAAAATGTACTCTTAAAGTTTTCAGAAACTGTTAAAATATAGATAGATATTATAATATGGAACCTAATTAAATAATCAACAATGTTGGTGAGTTTCTGTATGAATATGTTTAACTGATATGCAAGTAAACTATTTATTATCCAGGTATTTAAAATATAAAAATACATAGTTTAAAATAATCGAAAGGATGGAATTTAGGAAAGAAATATTTACTATATTATACTTACAGTAAGTAGTTTACTTCTATTGATTAATTTGCGTGAACTTGTATATTATTCTTTTTTCGTTTTGCTAATGATATTTATACATGCCTTTTCCATTTCATGTGAAAACATTTTAGCAAAATGCTTGCAAATGGAAGGTTGTAATTTCTGTACCTAAACGTAAATAAATAATAAAGCTTTTGAGACTTTCAATGTTCCGTTCCACTTTTAGCTTACTTTAAATATTTATAACATTTTATTCAGTTATAAAGCATACACTATCTAAATTCAGATAAATTGTGCATAGAACCGAAATTGGTTATGTCATACCGTCAGCATATTTTCAGAGAGATTATGAAAGTAAAATGGAAGGGTATTTAAAAAGAAATTATTGAGATGTTTGTGATTCTTTGTCTTTTGTTTCATTTCTATTAACTTTATGTAATTTAAACAGATATAGTATATAGATGGAAAGTTTAATGAAGTTTCAATAATATCACTTCATTAATCCACATTTGGTAACCAAATACTTTTTTATACAGGGTGTTCAGTAAGGAATGTGCCATACTTTAGCTAGCTTCCTTGCGCAAATATAATGTGAATTAAATCAACGTACAATTTTGGTTCCTTAAGCAGACAAATGCCTGAGAAAGTACTTGTTTCAATTAAATTTTTTACGATAATTTTCTTATTAGTTGGTCAATTGTACTTAAATTTTGGAAAATATAGTTATTTTTGTATCTAGAACGCGAAATGGTATTTCGCAAATTATCAATTTGACGACGGATCGAGATGCAAACAATATTTTATCGAAAACTGCTATAAAATAAGGAAATTGTTTTATGTATATCAATTTAATTTGAAATCATTTGAACTGTGTTTGCGTCAAGACAGTTTAGGCGCGGTGACTATCATAACGATATAAACCTAATAAATAATAAAAAATAGTTGTCTATAAAAATCATAATCATTTCATAATTAATTCCCAAAATATCATTGAGACGGTACGATATTGCCTACAACGAATTTAAAGGGTGGTGGGTACCGGCATAAAAATAAACCATCCACGTTGTGATCAGTATATTCCATGTTAAAAAGTACACTGAATGCCAAAGAAAACGTAAATATCAAAGAATTTGCAAACCTAATACTATATTTGAAAAACAAATCAGTTCGATATCGTCCAAATAAATTCAGAATTCTAACGAAAGCACCAAAGCACCTTTGGATTCAAAGACAAAGATTCAATTATTATTATAAGAATTTTTCCAAAATTTACTCCGATATGTTTTGTGATTTCAAGTCCAAACCAGATGAGGATTTATCACAAATAATGTGCTTTATGTCCGGCAGTCACTACTGGTCGAAGATTTTTGTGAAGCAAGAAAAGCAATAAAAGTGTCGTAGTTGTGTGCAAAATGTGGTCGGCCTCAACATAACCAGGAATGTGCCAAAAGAAATAGCAACATATCAATTTGCCTCATCCGGCAGTTACCACTTTTAGACGTTCCTCTGCCACTCTTACGCTGAGATTGATATTACCATCATTGAATGACATTGGAGGTAGTTCTAGTACGGTAGCGAAGACATATATAGAATATTCTACATTGAGATAATTACTTTGCTACGGTTAGTAAAAATGCATTAACCGTAGCAAAATATCTGCATTAAATAGGCGCCAAGTGAGTTGCCTCCTTACCACAGAAAAACTGCTTTGCAGGATAACTTTATTGGTATCCACAAGTTGCCTCCACTAAAATGTCCCAGTCAGACCTAGCCTTAAGTGCGAGTCCTTTGTCCAGGTAAAAGAATGAATTCATTTTCTACTACGAGATTGTCTACTTACCTTTGAATTAACACTGATTTCTTCTAACAAAGTACCTACTTACTTATCACAGGAATTTTTCTGTCACAGGTGGCTATTTTGTTACAATAGTAGGGCATATACAGGGTAATTCGGTATTAATCAAGATAACTTTGAGAACCAAAAGCAGAAGAATTCAGCAAGATAAAAGTGCATTACAAGGAATTAATGAAATTCGCCTTGAGCGAAATACATTGCATTAAATTACCAATTGTTAATTAATTTTTGAACATCCAAATAAAGTACCTAGGTACACAATATACAATATCAACAAATGTAAATACGATAATACTTCTTTCTTCTTTTTACCATAATCTCGTAGGCAACATTTTTGCCATATACATCATTAGATATTATTAGTATTAGTATAAGGTAACTGACCACTACTGCCTTATGATATGTCATTATAAAATTTATGAATTTATCTCTATTTACATAAGAAAATTTAGGCTTAGCTCACTAACAGTATGTTTTAGAGCACTTTGTAGATGAAATACTATTGCCAACACTTAGTTACCCTGTATAACATGTTATTAAAATAATATATAGCTAATGGTGAAAAATTATAGTTGTTGCCACTGCCACTAGTGTTGAAAATATATTTTTGGTGTAGATATCCTGAAAAATTTATTGCGTTTGTCTTTTATTTTGAGATGTTATTGTAATATTGTGCTGGATAAGAAAATAAAATACCTTAAAATGTAAAGCACAATTTCTGTTTATTTTCATAAGAGTTTGTACTAAAACTATAAAACCCAACAGAATCATACAGGGATAGGTGTATAATTATAAAATAAGTAGCAGATTCACTATTTAAGTATACTATAATAATATTTGTCTCCAATGGAGCATTTTCAAATACAATCTGCAAGATGATAACCAAATTAACAGAAAAATAAACAAAAGATTTGGATTGTCGACGAGAAAATTGCACTAAAAATCACAGGAAAATTTGCAAATACAAAGTTGAAATGTTACAAACTAGCAACAATTATTGGCAATTTATTCCTAGCTAACCATTTTCAAATTTATTTTGGTACCACCCTGTCTAAAATTTACTTCTATATTTATAATAAAACAACAAAAATGCTAACCCATTGCACAAAAATCACAGGAAGTTTCATAGTTAACAAATTGTTGTGTACGAGCACAAAACGTCCATAACCCTTCCATAAATCTAAAGTTGGGAAGGAGGGCGAATGCGCAACATGAGGCGCGCAATCGGGCATGCGCACTGAATCGAATTCTGGTTTATTCTGGTAATTATTAAATGAATACGTTCATTGATTTACCCGAGCAAAGCAACTCACTTGGGACAGATAGATCGCCGACTAAAATAAAAATCCAACTGAGCTATCCTATAGCCACAAGCCTTTTTTTGTTGTGGTAGCAAAGACGTTTCAGCAAAAAAGGTACTTGTGACAGCATTAATTTGTTGCTGTGGGTGCAAAAATTTTACCTACTGTAGCTAAAATATCTTAGCAAAGCCCCTCACTTGGTGGATTTCTTTCAGTGTAGAGAAAATAAAATTTCAATCGCAAATAAATTGTTACCATCTTTAGCAGAGCCTACGGAACTTGTCAATAATACAACGTGAGCAGTAAACTTAAACAATTATAGCAGCATTGAACACCCAGAACTAAAAGCTACGATGACTGATAGCACTGGATCTGCCATAAATTTAATTCACTGCAATATCGGCACTCTTCAAAAATATGTGTTTTTAAAAAATATCTGAATGGAATAATACAGTGCCACAGGCGCTCAGAACGTCGTGTACATTTAACTCAAAAATCAATTAGATTCGTGTTTATCTCACAAAAAAATTTATATTTCAAAATTTGAATACAGTTACCTAAGTAATAAGGAAATTTCGTAAAAAAATCAAAAAATTTATTTTCTTAGGGTTATAACTTCTTAATTAAAAACTACTGGGTGTTTAAAAACTGAACCATTCTCTAGAAACCTTCATGGAAGTATAATATTCTTTTGATGAAACTTTTAACAATGGTCTATATGGAAACTATTTTAATGAAAACAATACAGGGTGTTTAAGACAACTGAATCAATATTGAAACTCCCAAAATTCATGGAATAAAATTTTGTTTTTGCTTCGGATGGGTTGTCGGATGTACGAAAGACCGGTTTATATACGTGTTGGAAAACTGTTGAATGTTAAAAAAATCTCAAAATTAAGAGAACTGACAATTTTTTACTCAACTTCCATCGGGGTCTCTTAACGCACTAATTATCGAAAAATACAGGGTATTTAAAAAACGAACCCTACCTAAGAAAGGTCAAGTCGACGATAGCCGACTTGCCACCTTTCTAGTAACTTTTTAAGGAAGGAAAATTACACTAAGGTAAGTTGATTAATACACATTCTTTACTGAACACTGTATAAATAAATACACTATTGAATGTATAAGGAAAGCTCTTGTATCTAACCAACGCAAAGTTAAAAATTTCTCTTCAGAATGGAGCAACTTGTGAAAGAGATTGTACTTATGCTCGTACATGTTTACCATGACGTCACTCCTTTCATTAGTAAAAATATCTCCATTATTGTATTGTAAGCCATTCAGCAAAACAAGAAAAATACATAAAACACATGAAATGTTTGCTTTATATGTATTGCACTACTTAGGTAATCACGAAATAATCCATAAGAAATTATCATATTCCATAGATAAATGCTAACTTCTGAACGAGATTTGATAACTCTGTTAATAGTTCGTTCAACACTCAATAATTTTTTGATAGACTTAAAAGCTCGAGAAAACTCATTATAAATTTTTCATTTGGTTATAGACCCTGCCATAAATTTAACTATGTTATATATTTGAATGACATTAGTATTATGAATGAGTTGGGTTTATAATTGAATTCGGTGACCGGCCTTTACATTATTTTGGCAAAATCGATAATCCATTAAAGTTTATTTCATAGAACAATGAGTTAAATTATTCTATTGTCCCGAAATGGTGCTTGGAATAATTTTGGAATTTATTCCATTTCCCCTAAAATATAGATAGGTCTGTGAATATTACCATGAGATATTTTAAGCCAACCAGTATATGGATTTCTATAGAAATATTATCACATTGTTTATTGGAAGGTAATTTTTGATACGCTTTAATGGCGCTACATTTTCCGGGGTACCTACTTTAAAGTTGCAATTCATTCTTGTAGTAAAGTACTTTATTAGTCCGAAATTTATTTGTGATGTAATTGTTAAGTGGCAGTAAATGACAGCAATTAGAGCTAAAATTGAGGGTGTTTGAAAAAGACATGACTACTGCTATGTCTGTTTTTGCTAAAGCTAGTAAAACATTGAAAAATAAATGGAGTTTGCTTGATAAATGTATGTCTTAGATCCATTTATTTTTTGAGATACAAGGGCTGCAACATAATTTTTGAGAAATGTTTGTTGTAATTTTTTTAAAGCACAACATATTTTATCACAATTTGACACGTACGGTATGTGTTTGGTGGTACCCAAAGAGACAGGAAGATATAGAGGTAACAAAGTCTAAATTTTACTTGCGCCAAGACTGCTTGTTTTCCGGAGACTGGGTGACTTAGTGGATCAGGGTTGTATTTAAAATTTTTAGTGACCAATGATTACTACCGATTTTCATGAATAATTAATGATTTAAAACAGGCATATACAGGGTGAGTCAGTCATAATGTTATTAATTTTAAGAGGAGATAGGGAATAATGAGTATAATGCGAATACGCGATTAAAAAAAATCTAAATGCATATTTACACCAAAAAAATATTTTCAAATCATTATTTAAACCCCCTTTTCAGACTGTCGCTGACCGTTCACAGCCTTTGTCGTTTACAGCTCACAGTTCAACTCGATGTCGACCTGATGCAATGTTGCCAAGTTGCAATATTTTTCCAGTACCTACCTAGGTTTCAGACATCACAAATAAACGGTTGTACTGACTATTTTAGAATATCATTTTTTCTTGCTCAGTTCAACTTAACCATAATTTAAAATGTTAATATCCAATGAAATAAAATAATAATAATCAAATAATTCTATTAAAAATTGCAAGTAACGCGGTCTACTCAGGTTTTCCGGTAGAAAATACGGTCCAATCAAACGATACCCGTAAACTCCTGCCCATACGTTGACAACAAATCACCTCTGAAAGCTAAACCGACAAGTAGCGTGTGGATTTTCCTCTGAGCAAATGTAGCTGTTATGACTGCAAAGAAGTTAGTTTAGTTACATTGAAATCACAAAACTCCAACGTATCTAATAATAAATCGAGTAATAAACCATTTACGAACATTACATAAGAAACCTATACCTAATGGGTAAATTATTAAGAGAAGCTGAAAATTGTTTCGTGTTTAAATACTAAGTAATAAAAAACCATCGTGTTGTGGACAGAAAACTGTCCAAGACCGAAATGACACGCCTCTGATCTGATGCTCATAAGTTATCGAGAGTGAATCTTGACACCTACCGTATTATTAGGTCAATAACCTAATTACCTAGTTTTTGTACTGTTATTTAACGACAAGGAGTAAAACTAATTTTTTTAATCTAGATACATGAATAAATTTTCCTTAAATATTGATTTATTTGTTAATAAAGACAAATGTAGATAATAAGTAAATGTTTTCGAATGTTAGGTTATTACAGTTTAATAATTTTGATATTACGTTTTCACTACGTTTTACAAATAAATATGAATTTTTAGTATTACTCGTAAGTACAATTAATTATTCGTTTGTAGTTACGTACATCTAGCCTAGAAATTTATTGTTTTTTAAGTAGTATGGTACCTACTAACCTGTTTAAAATGCCAATTCGAGACATTCGAGGCAAACTGCACTCATGCCCTAGCACTTTATTAATAAAACGTAACAGTGCCATTCTCTGTATAACACTACCATTTCCGCATATTCGGAATTTGTAAAATTATGCATTGTGAATTTACGACGAATACGCGAGACCGAAATAGACAAACTATTGCTTACTGCTTGTATACTCTCCCCCCCTCCAAATGTGTGGCGTGATCTACAAATTTGGGGGGAAAGAAATGCAGGAAATGCAGAAAGTGTTAAATGGGGGTAAATTTGAATAACACGCTGAAGTGTTAGACGATATTATGTATGTAAACATGATGTGGCAACGATGTTTAATCCGGGATTCGATTGTCGTATGGGTGCGTCATCAGAAAGCTCGTAGCGCACCAGGAGTGTCGTATTACCGATTTTTATAGGGTGATTTGTTTATTTTGTTAAAGGTCGAGTAAACATTTGTTTTTCGATTTTCTGCCTTTATTAGGCTTCCCGAATACGTGGTTAATATTAATGACATTATGATTGACTCACCCTGTATACATATTTAATAATAAACATTTTTTTTTTTTGATGAATAACAAACGCTTTTTGTATCTGTTATGTCATGTTAAACTCAGCAGATTTTATTCAATATCGGTTATTAATGTATACATTTTTATAAACATATTATACTGTAGAAAAAAATAAATTGTTGAATTTTTTGTAATTAATAAACCAGATGAAAATCTTAGCGATTATGATTACTGATTTATACTAATTTGTATTAAATTAGTTGTCGAATATCATTTATTTTTACTTAATGCTAAGCATTCTATCATCACGAGAAATGTGAAGTATATACATGTTTTCTCATATGTAGTACAGTATATAAAATAAGAAAACAGTAGGTATTGATTTAACAATTTTTTTTTTATAGATTTGAAACATATAAAACATGAAAGTCAGTGACCCTTAAATGAAAGTAGGTGGTTTATTATATATTGTTCTTAAGCTTCTACTTATATTAATTGCATTTTTAAAATTGGTTTCATTATTCAACATTCTGTTCTTTAAAATTAATATTTAAATTTTGCTAAAGGATTATCCTAAATATTTGGATGTTTAATTCGTCTATTTGGAAGTGGCAAATATTAGAAAATTGAAAAATATTCTCTTTCTCTAAAATTTAGTGCAGTTATCAATTTTATACTTTTCATCTTTAGGAAATCTAAAATTATATTTTGAAATAAAACTTCAGCAAGTAAGCAGCAAGTTCTCGTAAATATCACTTTTTATTTTATTCCCATCTACTTTATTTTGTTACCCAAAAATTCATAATTATTAGGTACATTTTTATTTGTACCCAAAGTAGTAGTAAACAACAACATTAAATTAAATACGGCCCTGGAACGGACACATATGTTATGGAATCATAAACTACACCAACCAACAATGTTAGTAAACGATCAAACAGCATATTATGTAAAAAATAATTTTCCACAAAAAAGGTTCTCTTAATAAATTTGTGAATAATGAGCCGTATTCAAGGAACATGCAAAATACAGTGGCAAAGTCACTAGATGACTTTGTAATAATACTTATTTATCTAGTGCATAATGTATGTATGCGTGTATTCCGAACTCTTCAAATGATTTGTCATATATTGTTTATTCTCTGATTTGAATTGTAATTTATTCTTTTAGATACTAAATATTGTAAATTTGATAACAATTTATTGTGCTCTGTTACGCGCTACTACATAATTTTAGAATTTTTATATAAGCAGTAAATACGCAGATATGTTGTTGATTTTAGAGAGATCTTTTGGGAGTTCCGCCGCAGTTAGATACTTTTTAAAAGATCCATATCATTAGAGAAAAGCCCAAGATGTTACAGTTTTAGTATTCTCCACAAGCTAGAAGATTACCATTTTTCCATAAAGAATTGTGCTTATGCTAATGGTGGGACATTTGGAGTTCAAATTGAAAATATCTTCACAACGCCTTTCTACCGTCAAAAATGTTTTTCTATGTGATACCTGCTTCTTAGGTCGGAATAGCGTCTAACTGCTGCCGCAGCATTATCAAAACATTCTCCTAAAACATCGTAAAAAATCGCACTGTTCTGAATTTTTGGGATGTTGTAATGATATACACCAATAGTGTAAAACCAAGTTTGCAGCTTGGAAAGACCTAACTGCTAGGTGCTCAAAAAACTTTTTATTCCTGACTTTTTCAGTTTTTGGCTTAAAACTTGTAAAAGATGCATCCTACGGAAAAAAGTCGTTCTATACACTTTTAAAGCAGATAAAATTTGCTATAATTTGAGTGCCTTTTATTTTATACTCAATAACAATATTCGCTGCGTGCAGAGTATGGAGTGGGAGTAGTGAAGTCGATGGCAGCGTTTACAGTGAAGACAAATTGCATTAAAGTAGGCTGTCAGTAGTAGGATGTCAGATCAGATCATATGTGTGTCACAATAATTAAACTAGATTATACTGTGTGATGTATGTTTAAAGAAGTTATTTCAGAAACGAAAGCAAGTGAAGATAGTTGTCATCTTTTATACAGGACAAAAGTGAAGTTTCCAGAGGAAACTTAAGAAACTTACAATATTACCCGTGTCAGAATTAGGTTTGTCACTTTTTTGATAACAAAAAGCTGGACTATGGGGTAGGATCATGTCCAAATTCTGTCAATAAATATTTTTCGAAATAAATGCTAAATGAAAATTTAAAAATAGGAAAGTAAAACTTTATTCAAAGAAATTGCTTAGATAGCTACATTAATTAGATCAGATAAATAGATTTTTATTTAGCATTTCGGTTTCATCATCGACATGATCACTCGTATTTATTTACACTGAACTACTGAAATAAAAATCAACAACGCACAACAATAACAATGTATAAATCAACTAAACAAAAAAGATCAGCACGCAACATCACGTTCTTTAAATAACAAACCTGAAACGTATAAAACTCAGTGCATTCTGAATCCCCGGAAATCCTGAAATTTTGCGACTAAATTGCTATTTTGTAGTATAATATAGAAATGATTAACTTTGCTACCGCTACCAATGAGATGATAATATCGCCCATGATGTGTTTTTTGGAAGAGTTCATTGTTGCTTCCAGTAATTTTCCAAAATCGTTGACGTTCTGTTGAGAATGATAAGAAAACCGGTCTCTCTTAGATGCTTACCAACAGCCGGCCTTGTAAAGCCGCGTTTACCTAGGAAGCGTGATGGAGACGAGACGGATTCCGAGGATGTTGCACAGATGCAAAATAAAAGGTCAGGCCGGAAAACCGGCAAGGCGGCAACCCTAGTCAGAATTCATAAAAACTATTTTAATAACAGATTTTTAAAAATATTTAAAGAAAGAACATAATTATAAATATTTATTTACTAGTTTCGACCCACGGGATTTAACGCGGGAATCCTTTGTCTTCCTGAGGTAAAAAGCATCATATGTTTTAATCTAGAAATTTCATCCAAATCCGTTCAGTCATTCATGCGTGATTGAATAACAAACATTCAAACACACAAACTTTCGCATTTATATTAGTAGGATTGCGCGATTGCATTAAACAAATACATCATTTTACTATTAATTATAAATAATCAACATTAATTCTTTGTATAATTGTTTTTATTTATTTATAATTATTCATATTCATTTAGTATTACATAAAATCTATATTAATTTGCCCACATTTTTCCAGTGAAACTTCATTTTTCATGTGTCACATATTTTTTATTGGTACGAGCACCAGCAGTACTATCTTCCAAATACAACACTTATAAATAATGTCGAAAATAAAAACTTTCACTATATAATTGCATATTATCTGATTTATTAACTTAAATTTAATCCGATTTACGTGCAAATTTAATATTATCAATTTTATTAGAATTTTTGACAAGTTGTGAACGCGCGTCGCTGACGTCGCGCACATAGCGAATACTATTTACGTTTATAAAAAAAATCTTGTTTTTTAAAACCGGTTTACAACCGTAAGTGGTAGGTATCTGCCCAAAAGATGAGTCCTACGTTACTTCTCAACTACATTTCTTATAAATATGTAGGTGTACACTAAATAAATCAAATTTATAAATGTAATATCATTTTTAAAACAGGCTGGTGCAACTATGCAATATTAATAACAGTTTATATTGGGAGTTCCATTTCTTGAAAAATCCTATTCCCTTAATTTTTTATTTTACAGGGTTCCTCTTGTGCTTAATTAAAGTTACAACTTCATTTTATGACTTTCCTTGTAGGATGAGTATTTTAGCCGATATTCTGCTCGGAAGATGGCTAAAACTACAATTTAGAACGTTTTAGGAAAAATGTTCAATTCTTGGAAGTGCTGTATCTCAGGACCTAATATACCTACGGGGCTGCAGCTACACTCAAATTATAGTAAATTGTAGCTATTTTAAAAGTGTACATCCATAGGATGCACCATTTAGAAGTTATAAGCGAAAAACTAGAAAAAGTCCAAAAAAGAAAAGATTTTTCGAACACCACGCAGTTAGTACTAGCTTTCCGAAGCTGCAAACTTGGTTTTACACTATTGGTATCTGTCCTAACAACATCCGATAAAATTAGAACAGTGCAATTTTTTGCAACCTAACGCATTTTGTGTCCACTGTGACTGGTCTATTATTATTATTATGTAGTAGCGCGTAATGTTAAGAACTTTACGACATTCATAAAAACAACGAATTACTATTCAAACTAGATAATAAACAACATAGTGTAATTTCTGCAATACAAAATATAACATATCAAGAAGAGTTAGGGGTTTGACACACACACACTTGATAAATGATACATTATAAAGATCGACTGGTTAACTTTTTGCATTTTCCTTGAAAAAAAAAACGGCGTTAACAAATTTATTGAAACATCCTTTTTCTATAAAATGAATTTTATATGTCTTGTGACTAGCGGAAGTAACTAGTGTCCTATACTTTGTAAAAAAAACTGATATCAGCATTTTCGACACAACCAAAACGTCAAAAATTATCTTACACGCCCTGTATCTCAAAAATGAGTGGCTTTCGGACATACATTTATTAAGTAAATTCCACTTATTTTTCAGTATTTTATAGGCCGTAGCAATATTGCCGTATCCTTTTTAAAACACTTTCTATAATATAAAGTTTATAACGATGAATATTAGGTATAGGCATTTCTATATGTTAACACAGTCAACTATAACTTGCGTAAATGTATTCAGGTGGAATATGAGTCCTGTTTTAAAAGAATGTGAACCCAATTAATTGGATTTTAAAGTTGAACAGGAATTACATTTCTACTTATATATTTCTCTTAAACTTTCGACATTTTCTTAACTTTTAAGCAAAACTTTTGCAATAACTCTGCGTTATTTCATATAAAGACTCTTATTGCTGAAGGCGATTATCGATATACGTTGGAACAATTTTTGGGTAATAAAGCTCAACTTCTGCGAGTTCTAAAATGTAGCCTACGGGCTCTTTGAGCATTCTAAACTTCTTGGTTTGTGGAAAGGCGTCAATGATGAGATGATGAATATTCAGAAATTTCACTTATATACTGAATCTGTGGTCAATTATCAAACAGTGTATATTAATTTCTTTGTGCTGATACAATATATCATCCTATTTGTTAGATTTGAGTTACTTACTCTATACATAGTATGCGTCGCTATACCATTTAACACATTTTATTTAAGATGCTATTTTACTTTGTCGTTTTATATCGGTTTTACCTTTTAAGACGTTAAGAGATAAAGAGCTAAAGGCATATCGGTGTGTAGCAGCATTATAACTTTGAACATAAGCATCGTAAACCTCTTTCAGAGTAATGCACGAGGATATAAGTATTAAAAACATAAAACTTCCATAACGCAGTCTGTGTTAATCTATAATGTGTATGTAAACGAATACGAATGCTGGAACAATATTTAAACGTATAATACATATAGTTTCAGGTAATCATGAGCGATATTTGCCATTTATGCGTACTTTAGAAATATATACAAGAGGTGGTATTTGAAATATGAAAGCTTATAACTTCTTTATTTTGAATGGAAACATTTTGTATAGTACTGTATTTTTTATCACAAAATTTGATGTCAAAATTATTAAATTTTTAACAGGTGCAAAACCTTAAAAATTACTCTTCCGTATCTCTTGAGATCATTTGATTTTTTGTCAGATGGACCATAAGACGCATTGAATGCCACAATAAATTTTACTTGAATAACTATATACAGGGTGTTCGGAAACTCCGCGCAGAAAATTTTAGCGGTGATACTACTCGTGAAAATAATGTCAAGTTCATGTCAAACTTATTTTTTTTAATCTGTTTTTTTTTGCTATAACTTTTCTAATACTGGAACGATTTTTTTCAATTCAAATTTGGCACACTTGTTACTTTCATAGAGACGCAGTTTCACGTAAAATATTTTTAAAATTGCAGCGCCCTAAAGGGCAGAAAGGGCACGTGCTATTTGAAGAAATAATCATAACATCTTTTTCTTTAATTTTATTAAGATTTTGATGGCATAACATTAAACAATGATAGTTTATAAAAAATTTTGTACGTTTTTCGAAGTCAAAAAAACAAACCGTTTGCGAGAAAATCGACATTTAAGTTTTCTGGGCATACTGATGAATCTCATTTCTTTTACGATTAAGCAAAGCATATAGTTTTAAGGCAATTGAATACTCGCTGTCATATTGCTTTGACGGCAATTTCAAACCTTATATAATAATAATATCTCTAACCCTCATTCTAATCACGAGGATTAGCCCAGAAGTCAAGCTATATTCGTGGAGAAGATTGGGACCCTCTCTGCCGGTATGGTAGGGTGGAAGAATGTTAGCTTGGGTCAATGTGAGAGATTGATACCAGTCGACATTTGACTTCCCCCATAACTGAATGGTGCTTAGGGTCTAATATGTCGCCCCCTCTCCCGCACAAGTCTCCGACTTCTAGGCTAATCCCCGTGATTAGAATGAGGGGTGGAGATAATTATTATTATTATTATTAAAACTATTCCAAGTTAAATTTATTGTGGCAGTACGTGTATGTTCCTCCTATCTACCATTAAAACAATAATGATCTATGATACGAAATCTTTCAGTGTTTCTTAAGTTGTATCTGTCAAAATTTTCACAAAATGTCATATACCCCAGAAAGGTAAGGTTTAGGTGTGAAGTAGCTTGAATAAATTTGACTTCACGGCATAATTTTCATTGTAAGTATAGATAATTACAAGAAATGCTCATATAACTACAAATTTTCAGATTATCTAACGGATCCTAGACATACATGATTAACCCTGTATACCTACAGATATAGTAAAAGTTGGTTAACTAATAATCCTGATACATATAAAATTATACTGTTTTATGATCTTTAGATATTATTTCACTTAAAAAATATTTTGTGTAGTTAATAGTTGTTTTTTTTTTTATAAAAATAACAGAAACCAAAACAATAGTTAGTTTACATATTATATTGTTAATTTATGTTTATCATTGCTGTATAAGATGAATGCTAATCGTACTAGCGTTTACGGGTATGAATTAATGCTAATAGGCTTCTGCTTCTGCTAATTATTATACAGGATCTTTCAGAAAACAGTGGTAACAGCAACCTCAACATTTTTTAAGCAAAATCAGATGAATTTGAATCAAGTTGCCTTAATGCAAAATTGCTTCTTTTAAAAGTAACAGAATGTTACGTCTCTAATGTTTTTCAATTAGATAATATCTAAGAAGTCACGATTTAAAAATAGTCATGTAGTAGTTTTTACATTTTTTTCACAGCCCACCGACCTTATAACAAAGTTATACAATTTTTAATTATCTATTGATTCTACATTCTACCTATTGCCAATTTCTCTAAAAATTGCTAAACCTCTATTACAAAAGTAAATTTACTGCTTCGAAAAAGTAACCTTAAGATCTGTATCTGCCTGTATCTCTGGAAAATGAAAGGTTTTAGTAACTATACAGCCTATTTTCATTATCATATGTCTAATTTTAATTGTTTAATAAATTTCTGAAAAGATTAGTTCAACAGTTTTCATCAGAGCGCTACATAACTTTCTAAAACATCAATTAATCAGTTTCAGTTTTATATATTATTTTATGATTTTTTAATTTCGTATGAGTTTTGATATTTATTAACCAAAAGTACGTAAATAGATATACTCTTAATTTATGGCCCTCTAGAGTAAGCTTTTGAACACATTCTTTGAGGCAGATGGCAATCACGAGTTCAACAGAAGCAGGCGATAAGTAATAATATTTACATATTTTATAGAAATCTGCAATAAATTCATTTCATTAAAGGAACTATTATAAGTAATTTTTTCACAGCAACAAACCGAATCCGTCCCTTTACTAAATTTAGTAGTTAATAATAATTGCCAAAACGAATTTGGAGGTATATAATTTAGAAAGTTCTTCTTAGGCGAGAAAATATTTTAAAAAGAAAGGGTCATACAACTTATTCCACTGCACAGGAAATGGTCAAAGACGATTGCTTGTTATCACATTTGATTCTGATAGTTTGTCATTTCTAATATATTAATTAAACCTCAAGGGAGATTATAATATCATGTGGTTGTGTGTGATTACTCTTTTCTGATATTCTCCGTATAGTTGAGGGAACTGGTTATACCCAAAAGCAAAGAAAAAATGCGCCTGTAGCACTAACTATTTAAAACATTGGAATATGTTCTACTGATTTTTTCTTTAGTTATGGTTTTAGAAAATTGAAAAGTCTTTGCTGGCTCAATCTTTACCGTACGTGTTTCTGTGCCATACTACATAAACTTATGGGTTTCATTGCTAATATTATTTCCTTCGGTATCTTTTAAATTACCAGGGAATAAGTAGTTAGTACATAAACCTGAGCGTTAGTGACAACAAGTACTACACCAAGTATTTTATGCGACATATGTTCATGCTGCGTGCGAACGAACTTGATAAAATGGTAATGAAATGAGGCAACGAGTAAGAGTACTAAAAAAACTCACCGTTTGCAGGGCGGTGGAGGCTTTATCCCGTGTACTTCCATCTCCTTCTCTAATTGCTTTATTCTCATTTGAGCAATATCCAGTTCACGTTTTACTTTCCACAAATGAGTGTCGCAAATTGGATCCCTACAACGATGATTCTTGAGGATGTCTTGAGCCTCGTACACGGCCCCCCGGAACGTCAGGCTTTTCCCCATGGAGAGACTTATCAAGGCGCAGCAGCCGCCTCTATCCGTTTTCGCTAAATGTTTTCGAACGTATTTAAAATATAAATGTTCTAAAAGCAACAGAAGCGCCGCGAGCAGTATGCCTGCCATTAATAATAGAAACGCAGATAAAAATTGTTCTAAAGCTAGAGGATCAGAACTTTTGTGCTCCTGTTTGCCCGGCTTGCAGACGCCAGTCATCCAGTAGCGGCGCAGGCGTTCCAGATCTCCGTTTTCTCGGAAGTCGAGCAGTCTTTTGTTGAACATCTTCAAGTATTTTGAATTTCGGGGAAAGGCTAATCCGTATCCCGTCATAGCGTACCAGGACCCGACAGTAAGTAATCTGCAGTCCTCGTCTTGGGACGTCAAGTAATCTAAGACTGTTCCGTCGTATATGAAGGCATCCATTTCGCCGCTCAGTACGTCGGCTACGCCCTGGAGAACAGTTGTTTTGTTAAACTGCTTCATGTAAGCGTGCATCTCTTTAAAATACTTCGCCAGGGTGGAGTCTGTATGCGACCAAGGTATTGTCCCGAATTTGATTGTTGGTTTGTGCGAAAATGGTCTTGTTAAACGATGGTCGTCGATGCCTGCAAAAGAAAGAAAAACAATGTAAATATAATATTATATATTTCAGCCTCTCATTATTAAATTGTTTTATCCACAGTCACCTTATAATCGAACATTTATCCAGACATGAATGTCTAGTCATACTTCATCCACCAGTGGAATAAAATTACTTTATTTCACTAACAGAGTAATGAATACAGTAATAAACGTATAATAAATCAAATTTAATTTATTTATTACCATTAACATTTACATTTATAGTAATAGATATTTCGGTTTTTGTTTTATCACATTTAACTTTCTCTCCGTTAATAACAACACTTGTAGCATTGGTGCCATCGTTTTCGGAACGCATAATATTTACCGAAGTTTGTGAAGAATTTGCACAAGCTACGGATGTAGCTATATTTTCCTTGGATTTTCCTTGCAATATCAAGGTTGTTAGATATAGACTCCTCTACATAACTTTGTGCTACAGAAGAGCTCTTCCATCCACCATTCCGTTTGGTTGTAAGATCAGCACCTTTATTGGCCAATAAAGTTGTTGAAGTGCGCATTGAAGCAACTATTGAGGATACCTTCGCCAATATGTTGATTCCAACTGATTGAGAAGTGCATTTATGATTGATGTATTTTAAAAAGAATCTGTCTATTTTTGCATATTTCAACAGTATTCACGTGAAATGTTTCTTCTATAATTGCAAATTTTCTTGAAATGCCCCCCGTCTTGGTGTCACGTATTGAACAAAAGTAGGTAACTGTCAACGTCCTGTACGTCAGTAATTTTCAAATTTGTCAATTCGCAACATTGGTAGACACCAGAAACCTCCATTATTAGTGCAACCTAAAATAATTCAAAGTTCACTATATACCTAACAACATGTAACAGGTAAAGAGATATTACCTTAATAATTAAAAATAATTAAATATTCTTTATCGGAAGCCCCAGTAAAAAATTCTTCAATATGTGCTCTTTCCAATACTGCAGCTTTTTTGCTTTGCATCCTCTCGATTCACTCTTCGAATAAGCAGTGAGCTTGTATTTTCCAATATTATGTTTTTATAGACATTTATAGTAGCCTTCAACATCGAATACCTCGACCACATAGATAAAATTGCATATTTTTTCTTCAAATTTAAAAAATACGATAGCATGACTTCTTCATTTAACATTACTCTCCGTTTTTTCCTCCATTCGTTAAATTCGGCCTGGATTTCGCTGGCAATAAATGGAAAATTGCTTCTTGAGCTTCTTCGAAAACAACCACAGGGACACAATTACTTTCTTGCATTTTACCAAATTCAGATAGAACGACAAAGTATAAACAAGATAGAGCGGTATCTTCATTTATATAGCACATGAAAATTGTTTAGGGACAAGTCCATCCACTGAAAAAGCACAATTTCTCCAGTTCTTTCTGGGAACTCTAAAAGACAATTTCTTGTAATTGATTCACATTAAACTGAATAACTTTATATAACAAAATAATAGTATAAATCCTATGCCGGAAAATTTTAAGAAAGACATTTTCCTATTAAACACATCGAGACAGGCGTTCCCAATTAAGATTCTTATCTATGTATTCTTACAAGCCTAGAAACTTAATATTATCTGCTGGTGAAATAGTATGACCTATATCCATTTACGTGAAGTTGGAAGATAAGTGAAATGTGATGTTTGTTTTAGTGAGATTCAGTAACAAATTATTTGCAGAACCAATCATTCACATTATTCAATATTTCCTTGCATTCAGGTGCAACATTATGAAACAGTAATTTGTATCATTTCTCAGAACATAAAGAACATTATTTTGATATCGATATCATTTATATAAATTAGAAAGAGTATAGGGTCAAGAATTGAATTGAATAAAAACTATTGCATTATTAATTATTTATCTCAACTTTATATACATTTTCCTGTCGTTAAAATTTGTCTGAAACTACTTACGGCGAATACTCCGAACACCATAAAAAGTTAATTAAGTTATAATCTACACAGTCGAATGCTTTGGTTAAGTCACAGGAAACACAGTCGATGGCTTTTTGCTTCATGATGTTATCGGATTTTTTGAGAATACTCTCGCAATATATAATCAAATAAAATAGGCAGTTTTTCCGATGAAATAGCATAAGGTACAGTTGATGATATTAATAGGCAACTTTCTAACACGAGTAATTCAATGAAACAAAGTTAGTCTAAAGACTCTCACAGTCCATAACAGTTAATTTTACAACTACATAGGAGGAATACCTGAATTTACGATATTGCACATATTGGGATCTATTGTATATATATGAATTAAACAATTTTACTAGGCAGTATAGAGACCTACGTTGTTGAGTTAAATTTATCAACTTCGAGCCTATTAAACGCCTTGGAGAAGCTTGCATAGATGACATGAACTGCAAAAATATATTGAATTTTTCACAGTAATTGTGGACTGGCCTTGAATGAACCCGTGCTGTATCGGAATAATATTTAAGGTTTGATGAGATATAAAGCTGTGCAAGATAATCTTAAACACACAACAATACCGTTGGTCATGTCTTATGGGCAGGCGTGATACTTTCGAAATATCAGGAAAGACTCCAGAAATATAATGAACTATCTTAAAAAAAGAATTAGTAACTAAAATCATTTGGGAAATTTTGAACCACTGTGTGGTTCTTTATTCTAAGAATTTCACAACAATTAATTATCTCTTTATCGAAATAAAAATTTGTTATTTTAATAAAGAAATATATGAAGGATACATTGTTCTTCCTTATTTACGTTTGTTTCCCAACGATCTCGTCTTAAAAAGTTCGGTGCTTTGGAAGTGAAGATTCCACCAAGAAGATTGTGTGAAGTGCAAAAGTGTCATTAAAGGAATAGAATTATAGTAGCAGCAGATTGGGAAAATATGATAGATATGCAATAACTTGCCTCATGCTTTTAAATATCTTCTTTTGTGGTATTGGCGATCGTTGTCATGCTGCGTAGCGTAGTAGCTGTCTTCCAGGTCATTTCAATTATCAGATTGACTGGATCATCATGAATTAGACGTTCAAATGAACTGAAAGGAAAGGAAAGGCTCGTTTGTTCTACTTGGCGTCTATTATCTTTCAAATTGTATCTTCATAAATTTACAAATTGTACTATTAAACAATAATGTGCTAGGATAAGTCCGAAATGCTTGTTTTTAAATTGAATCTTTAATTTTAACCTCAAGGTGTTTATATATTTTGTTTTTAATTGTTTTCCTTGATGAAAGCGTGAAAAGCGGAACTAGTTGGAATAACAAATAGTTATGTTGAATTAAAAGAAGATTGTAAGTTATGCCTTCACACACATCCCATTCAGTGCAGTAATGGTTTTTCTTCAAGAAAAAATCGAATATAGATTAACAACGTTTAAATAACGTAACGTTTAAATTTTGGTAAAGATTGCCAACGTAACATTAAACGAGAGAAAGGACACCATGAATAATATCGGTATTGAATGTAGTCAAATATATTTGATACTATGAAGTATGAATGTTACGTATGGGAAGCAATAAATACTAATTTAAACATTTCGGTAAAATAAATTATAATAAAATTTCCTGCATTGAATAACCTACGTTTGCATAAATTTACTTATTATTTATACACGTTTTTCATGCACGCCTTGCTACTTTAATCCTTTTACAATGTCATATTAAAGAGTGCTGGAGAAAAACGCTGTATAATGCATGCTTGTGTATTTAGCGCCACAGGTGTTCCAGCTTAGAAGCATAAGGGAGAATATGTGCCTGCATAATTACACAAATGTTGTCTTAATAGCTAATGAAGTCCTCGCCATTAGCTGTCGAGATTCACACATTATACGTTCATTAAAAATGCAACTATCTTCATTAGATCCTCACTTTAGTTCAGTCTTTGAAAAATATGTCTCAAGTAAAGTATACAGGGTCTCACAATTGTGTCATGAAATGAAAAATTATTTACGTAAATTTATGATTGTTGCTCGTTAATAGAAAGTTTCCGCTAAAGAAAAGAACTTAACAAGTGATAATTAAATAATTGTTTGTTGTCAGAATACTTCATTTTCCTGTTCCATCAATGAATCATGGATGTTTTGTAGGTATTTGAATTCTGTAATTTACTGGGAATTTTTGAAGTTGAATAATTTATAATAAAACGCTACTATTTGCAGCGTTAAAATATGACGTATTATACACGGAAATAAAGCTATACTAATATCCAAGATTACTACACTTATTTCATGAAATAATGCAAGTGAAACCAAAAAGTGAACAGCTCTGAATAGATTAGGCTATTTTTGAGTAGTGTGCATTGGGGTTTATCAAGTGGCGTAACCTATGTGGAATTGTTGTTACAGTAAATCAAATAATGCACGTCAATTTAAGAGACTAATTTAATAAGAAAAGTGTAACTTGCAGGTTCAGTAGCCTAAGAAAAGATTTATCAATATTTTGTCGCAGCGCCATCTGCTGCACTAACATCTTCTAATCGTCTTCTCATTGATAAATTTAACGATCTAAAATCGTAATTATTTGAAAGTTCTTCCAACGAATTTTCAATAGTATCCCATAGTTCTTCGGAATTTGCACACCTAAAATATCTTGAATATAATTTCTTTTAATTTTTCGGTCCAGGAATATGTTGATAGTAGTTAGGACATAAACATGTTAAAGCTCCCCGCCCCTAACCCGTCCGCATAAGGGGGGGGGAGGGGGTTGAAAGGTACAGTTTTTTGATTTTTCGCTTATAATTCGAAAACTATATATTCGACTATAATTTTTTTATAAGATTAGATCTAATTATAGGATACTATTATCTCCTCTTAAAAATGAGAAATTAAAAAAAAAATTTGAAAACATGTTTTTTGTCATAACTCTCCTGGTTCGGCCGTTTTTTACACAAGAGTTCTATGAGAGAATGTTTTAGAGCAATAAATTTTATTCAAGAATATATTCAAATATGCTCATTTACCTCCAATGGGGCAGAAGTTACAGCAACTTGAATAGTTTAGTTAAAAGTAACGATTTTTCAAAAGAACTCCTTAAAATTCAAGAAAACTTGTTATTTTCGTCATTATAGAGTTTACAAGTTAATATATTTATTGTACATTCATACATAAATAGACAAAAGTTCACTAATTTTCAAGTTAATTGTGAAAAATTTAAAACCTAAGGAGAAGGCGAATATGTAACAAATGTATAAATTTTAGTGTTGGGATCACTCGAGTGAAAAATAACTGATAACTGGGTTTATGCAATAACCGAAAACACTCGATTATTAGTTATATGCGTTACGAATTATGCATTTGATTTTTTTCTGTTCTTTACAACTTGTGTTGTGTGTTCGAGCCCGAGTGCAAGAGATCAATGAAATGAAATAATGAATGATGCGAAGTTAGTGATTTGCCCTGTTTTGGAAAATACCCTCTCAGAAGGCACTGACGTTCCTGGTATGCATAAATACTTGGTTGCCAATTCAAAAAGCTGTGGTAGTGCCTGTTTTTGCTGAAACCAAAATTCCAGCGGATCTTTCTTTCTATCTAATGGAGGCATTTCCACTATGGGTGTAGAAAATAAAACTTTAAAATTAAATGAAGTTATTATTAATCAGTTTTAAAATTCTGATGATGAGGGTTCAATTCCGTTGAAAACATGCTTGACTGATAGTAAAATCATATAAATACTCAGCGATCATATAATGATGTCTGTAATTCATGAGGGTGAAGGTTAATGCACGACCCGTAGGGGTCCGAGTCGTGTAAATTACCCGAGCGAATTCCAGCCATTATACAAGGTGTAACAGTAGTAAGTATTCAAAACTTGTGAGCTTGTAAAACAAGTTGAAAAATTACGAAAACCTTAGTATAACTTTTGTCAGTGGCGGCTCCTAAAGGAGATACGCTCACTTAAAGGGGTAACCTCAGAAACAGTTTTTAATGCGTAACATCTAAACGGTTCAACATTAAGTCACGAAATTTTGGTGAGATATTAACCTTGACGTGCTTAATAAGTCCCATTAACTACATTTCAAAATTTTCCACAGGGTGTGAGAAAATGCAAGGCTCTGGTACAAATTTAATCATATCTTTTTAGTAGTTAATTTTTTCTAGTTTCTGACTCCAAAATATTAAGTATTTAACATAAAAAATGTACTCTTGTTAAATTTCAATAGGATGTACCGTTTTTCAGTAAATTCGATTTCAATCATTCCTAACGTGACCCACATTTAACATCCAATACATAGCCAAAAAAAATAATTGCAGTGTGCCATGGAAAAAACAACTAGTTTGACAGTTAACAGAAATGTCAAGTATTTTTAGTTTGAAAATGGTATTATTTGAGTCTACGCAGTGCCATTTTTATAGTGAACAAAAATAGATAAAAATTATTTAAAAATGCAACCGTATACATATTCTGAGTATGTAGATATGCTTTTGACGTTAGGTGGAGTGTCATGGGAGCGCAAAAGCAGCCGCACACCGATATGGTATAAAGTTCCCCAATAGAAATGTACCCAATTATAAAATATTTCTTTACACCGAAAGGCGTTGTTTTTCTGTTATTTATATTACGGTGTTTTTATTTGTACTATTGTTTTTAATTGTTACTGTTAAGAGTGTTAAAAAACTGCAATTATTAATTTATTTGGCTATGGATGTTGAATGTGGGGTACGTTAAGAATGATTGAAATCGATTTTACTGAAAAACGGTACATCCTATTGAAATTTAACAAGAGTACCGTTTTTATGTTAAATACTTCAAATTTCAATATTTTCGAGTCAGAGACTAGAAAAAATTAACTAAAAAGATATGATTAAATTTGTCCCTGAGTCTTGCATTTTTTCACGCCCCTGTAGATAATTTTGAAATCTATTTTATGAGACTTATTAAACACGTCAAGGGTAATATCTCACCAAAATTTCGAGACTTAATGTTAAACCGTTTTGATGTTACGCATTAAAAACTGTTTCTGAGGTTACCCCTTTAAGTGAGCGTATCTCCCTTAGGAGCCGCCACTGACAAAAGTTGTACTAAGGTTTTCGTAATTCTTCGACTTGTTTTACAAGCTCACAAGTTTTGAATACTTACTACTGGTACACCTTGTATACAAGTCCTTTGTCCACGACTATTAAGAATAGTTTGGTAAACGTTTCACTGAAAACATTACACAATATTTTGACACTCATCTGTCAAAATACCTTACCTTCAAGTTTGACATTTGTCGTACACTTGATAAATTTAAAGAATCAAATAAAACTATAAATTTATGGAATTATATTTAACGTATCTTTATTTTTATAAATATTTGTCTAACTGTTTAATTTATTTATAACTAATTTAACAATGCCAAAATTTATTTATTAATATTAATGGTAATGTGTGAATTACACATTGTGTTAAATTAATAGATGGGATTGAACTTGACTGTATATTAATATTTTATGCATTTTTTGATATAGTTTTGTTGATTGGATTAGGATTAGGAGTATTTTGTTGTATACAATTTCTATTTGTTGTTTCAATTCTATTTTTTTATGGAGTCATCGAGATATCCTTCAGCTACCGTCGTGGATTTCCACCCACCATGTATTTTGAGGGTGGTTATATCTGCACCTGCATACCTATATCAGAATAGTCGCAGAAGATCTGCGAAAGCTATGGCTTCAGTATTTTTCTGAGCTGGGCAATTGTAAATTTGTTAATACCTATCCTTTGTGACGTGCATTTATAATTTTAACAGTTTAAATAAATATATTAGATATGATTGAAGGTGGATATATAATTTACATATTAGATAAAAGCTGTGGGTGATTGTACATTTTTGGGTAATTTTGGCTTTGGTGGTTAGCACTTTTACCAAGAACGCCGATCAAATCTTCTAAATTTACGGAGATAAAGTACTTGCTTTTTTAGCCCGGAAACCATTAGAATTTCATTTTAGAAGGGCTCTTAATTTACTATAATTTTCAATATTAACACCGTGATTTATGTTAATTACTACTCCTAAGTATAAAGTAGTTTGTCCACAATGTTGAGTGTCGGACTGGCTTGGCCAGCTGACCAGCGATTGCCAAAATTGTCTAAATCGAGCCGAGTCTAAAGCCAAAAATATAAAAAATCGTCAAAGCAAAATTCGATATCGCAAATCTGAAGCAAAACTAAAAACTAGTGAGTTCCACTCATTACCAAACGAATAATGAAGATATTGATGAGGATGATCTTCTGCCGCAAAACGTTTCTGATGATGTTCCTGGGAAAATCAAAAGCTTCATTACGATCAGTGACGAAGAGGACAATCTTCCACTCGCACCAATAAAGCAAAATTTACTAGACGTTCAAAATAAAATAATAACTAAAGACTGGGTAAAAGATTTGTTAGATATCATTATGGTATAAAGGTTACATAAACCGCCTGCATAATATGAATAACCAAATTCAAAATAAAACTCCAGTTGAAATATTTGAAACACTTCAATTATGCTGTTATGCAACTTATTACAGAGCATACAAATTTGTATCCTTGATATTGTTGATTTCATAAACTGCCACGAGAGCGCAACTATTGGTGTTTAGATGAGGTCCTTTTGGTTCCTTCAGTAGCTAATGCAATGTCAAGGAACCATTTTTAAGAAATACAAAAATATTTACTTCTGTCAGATAATTCACAAATACTCAGAAATAAAATGTACAAAGTTAGGCTTGCCAATGAATAAACTGAATACAAAAATTTACCAATAAAAAAGTATATTGGGTATCACTCTTCCAAACAATTCGTAAAGAGAAAAACAGTGAGATTCGTATATTCGTATACAAAGACTGGATGCTTTGTAGCTCAATCTTACTGCTACAATTTCGATACATATTGCGGTGCAGTACTTGGTGATCATAAAGTATCAGTTTTGCCTTTAGGATCAAGGATCAAAATTTGGACATCGTTGATTTGCCCACTGACTATGAAAAATTCCAATGTAATGAAGAAGGAGTATCGTGGATATTTCGATTTGATAGAACAAGCTCGTTACTGTTTGTACAACAATATTGTTACCATGTCATCAAATTATGATTCTATCGAGCCACTTTCAAAAGTGAAACGCTGGTGTACTGCTACCAAAGAGAAAATCGACGTGTCTCAACCAAAATTTTTCCCTACCTCTAATACTTCAATGAGAGGCGGTGCCCTTTTGATCAGTCGGTTAATAACTACTGTCTATAATGTAAAAAAATGGTGGTGGTCTTGCAATTTACAAATGTCAACTAATAAAAAAGAATTAGATATGTTAAATTTTCAAGGAGAAATACACAGTTAAATAAGGAAACATTAGTTTTTCAACATTGAAGACTATCAATTACTATATTACTAATAATAGTTTTATAGCGGCTTTCGCGGGTAATTATTACGTGATTTAAAATACAATCTATCGCCTATCGTCTTATCTATAGTAATGACTCTCCCACAACAGTTTTTCAACTACTAGAAGTAGAGTAGAAGTTTCATTAGATCTCTTTGTTGGTGAGTGATTGCATCCCTCCCTTCCTGTCTTTTCTAGTATCTAAATATGGTAAATCCTGTTTCATATTTTATTTAAACAAATTATTTTCAGTTGTCAGCTAAACGATGAATTCGGTTATTAGTGAATATGGGAATTTTGAATGTGAATATAATGAAATAATGCAGATAAAGCTTACTGCAATTAGTGGTTTGTATAAACTTAAAGGAATGTCTACTTCACTGGCTGTTGAAATGCAGCAAATTGCGCAATTATATTTGCAGGGTTGCAATTGTGAAATGCGAGTAGAGTATCTAGTTTTAATTTGCCTCGAAGCGAGTAAAACTGTCCGAATAGAATTCTTCATGTTAGAGAAAAATATGGAAAAGTATTATAAAAAGCACTAATGAATATTTTAATTAGTTCGGTAGAACTGAAGTAATACTAGATCATTGAAAAAATCTCGCATCTCGATTAGTAATGTATATCACTAATGTTATATTTAGAATAAAAAAGAGCAAAAAAGAAACAAAAACCGTAGAATCGTTATTTTTCATCTCAATTTTCTGGAACCCTTTTTAGTTCTTATGCGGCTTTCTAGAGAAGTAAAATGAACGACTATGTAAGTTGGAATATGGGGAAGGCAAATAGCCCGTGAACGCTGTTAAAAGCAAAAAATGTTGGGAATAAAACAACTTGGAATAAAATTTATATTATCGGGATTTATCTATCTATAACTTTATATGTTAAAAATAAAATTTTTAGCTGCTACAGTAACTCTGAATTAGATCGCCTATGTGTAATGACAAACTTGTTAAAAATATGGCCAGACAGTCTAGAGTGGCTCGACGAACTCCAACTAGCAAAATGGAACTTTAAAAGAAGCGAATTATTTTATAACTATCGAATAGCGTTTAATGAACAATTTAATTTTATAAAACAAACAATTGTGATAATTTTGTTCCGGAAGAAAGTAATTATGTAAAATTGTTTTATAATAGTTTTTACAAAGTGCTTTATAGAACAAATAATTTTCAGTTCTTTAAATTTTTTGTAAAAGTGTTATAATGCGTGATACAACATTTAATATATATACAGGCTGTATCACATAAGAGAGCCACTCTCATGTATCTCGCTTAATACGCGAGACACGACAAAAATCTTTAATTGTTTTTTGTTGCATTTTTGGAGGCCTTTATGCTCGTAAAAACAAATTTGAGATCCATGGCCAACCCTATGAGTAATAACAAAAAAACCTGTAAAGTGCCCAAACTTTAAGGCTGTCTAACTTTTTTATTTTAAGAGATAGAGAAAACTTATTGGTAATAAATTTTTATTGCAAAATTGATACCTTCGACCTGATATAAACAGATTTTTGAATTATCGTATGTGGTTCGCTGCGCCCTCTAGGCGGATAAAAATTTTTTTTATTGAAGCAGGCTATGACCAAAAAAATTGCCTGTTGTTTCGTCTTTCATGCAATATAATACATGTTGCCCTTATATTCTGTATTTATTACATTTTTTTCAATTTTAGTTAAAAAAAAATGGACCTAAATATTTTCGTGTTGCTCAAGATAATGTAGAACCTGCAAACACGGAATTCCAGGAAACAACTACTCTGCGGGCTAATGCCCCGACCAGCATTGAATTACACCTGGGAAACCTATAGCAACAGCTAGAGTCATTCGTCAGAAGCCCACCAGACATATACCGGTTTCGAGCTTATTAGCTCTCATCAGTATGCCATAGGTAAGGTATCCGACGAATAATCCTAGCTGTTTAGTCTGTCTAACCCGACAGAAGGGACCATGAGTACGCGGTGTAGAACTAACTACATCTATCGCTGTTGCTATAGGTTTCCCAGGTGTAATTCAATGCTGGTCGGGGCATTAGCCCGCAGAGTAGTTGTTTCCTGGAATTCCGTGTTTGCAAAATATCGTTTCTCGCCGATCGCGATAAAGGTCGACAGCTTTCAATGGTGTCTACTGCATGTAGAACGCTTCGTGTCTGTGACATTTTCAGTCCGGCATGGAGTAGCGAATGGCCGATAGATGTAGTTAGTTCTACACCGCGTACTAATGTAGAACCTGTCTTAAAGACGCCAACTGCAAAAAAATAATAAACATAATGTACTTATTTATGCAAAATATAGATTTTCTTATACTATTATTTTATTGGTTTTCACATTAGAAGCAATTGGGTCTTTAAAATTATTTTGACACATACAATGTACACAAAGGTGTGTCTGGGGTAGCTGAGTCTGAATCTGAAATTTATTTAACCTTATCAGGTCTCTTATATAGTGGTTCAAAAGTACTGCTTAAAATACAAATCAAATATTCCGTTTATTGTCACTGAATCAGTGAACTATTGGAATATTTTTTGGAAGATGATGCACTTCTCCTAGTCTACTGATATTAAGCGATTAATGAACAAAGTTAGATCTGGATGGTATAGGCCTGCTAAATAAAGAAATCTATAAGCCGTCCTTTTTTTACAATATTAATGGATAACTTCTCATTCCATTAGCGCATTCAGCACTAGCTCTGGTTGGTTATTGCTGGATGCTCACAAAAGATGTACCAGAAGGAGGACAGAAACGTAAAAACATTAATTGCACACATCCTTAAGTGTAAGATAGGTAGATATCATAAAGAAAGAGAAGGAATAACACACGTTATAAACCTCCAAGACAGAAAACTCTCAAAACTACGACAATTCTTACTGTATAAAATTCCTTATTCTCAAGAGTTGTAATTTTTAACTCTTCTATGAATTGGTTGCAGGGTTACGGGCGTTATTGGATATTAGAGTTTTGAGGTTTTCAAGTTAAGCTGACCCGATGGTGTTAAATGAACTCCAAATTCAGATTCAACGACTTCAAAAATATAAAGGTACGAGGGTTTTCACACATTTGCACATCTATCTTTCGATTTGAACTTAGCTAGAACTCTTGAAGATAATTTAATACAGTTTAATGAACCCCCTTCCCAGATCCAGTGACCTCCTCAAAAACATAAATGTACGATGGTCAGGTTTACTTACATATCTATCTATCTTTGGATTTGACATGAAATAACTTTAAAGCTAACCTGATGGAGTTAAATAGACCCCATATTTCGGATTCAGCGACCCCAAAAACATAAATGTACTATAGTCACGATAGGCACGATGCATGTACGGTAGTCCACTTGCATATCTATCTTTTTCTTTGATCTTAAAATGACCTTGAACCAAGGGAGATGAAGTTAAATGAACTCCATATTCGGATTCAGTAACCCCAAAATATCATAGCCTGGCCCACTTGCATGTCTATATTTCGCTTTTGACCTTGAAATGAGTAAAAAGTGTAGTAAATACAAATAAAAAGATCTATTGGAGTTGAAATTTTATTAATTATTAATAAATATTTATAGTAATAATACAATTAGCAACATTATTCAGAAAATTCGGATAACTTCCCTCGCATTTGTTGATTATCACATTTTTCTCAAAATGTTGTCCTGAATGAATGACTTCTGTATGTTCTGCAATTTTCTGGATTCAAAAACTCACAAGAGTATTCTTGTCGACTATATAACTATAGCATTCGATCTAATAGTAATATATTTATTGACAACATGTAGATGAGAAACACAACCTGGGTAAGAAATAATTGTAAACATAAGTTGCATACTATTTTTAGAATCTGGAATAGTAACAATAATCAACCACATATGTAATGATGACATTACAGGTTTTTTAAATTTTTAAAATAGAGTTACATTACTCTCCTGTACTTTCCGTTTTGCTTGATTTCCCTGCTGCATCATAGGATTAGTCTGTGAGTGACACCAGGACCGAAAAATTTAGATTGCTTTTTCATACCGAGCTTTGCTTTTTATTGACAGCAAACTTTCTCCTAATTTGTGGGCTGCTTCCTGCAACTTCGGTGGTGTACCACATTCTTCGCTGTCGAAACATTAGGAACTCATGTACTTTTATATCCGAAACTCGAAACCGTCCAGGAATTTGAAAAAATGACAAAAATCCTGTTTGTTGATTATATGCCCTGTATATAAAATGATTCGATTAAACCTAGTGGTTCTTCTTAATGTGGTAAAAAAGTACATGTACTTAGGGAACCAAAAAAGCAATAAAAGGACCATGAACCTTTACTTTATTACCAATGTTTTTACAAATCTGGTCAGTTTGGCAGTGTATTCAGCCAAGTGTTCCTTTGAATTTTTGTACATTATAATGCCAGGTCGTGAAATTTCTGTTTCTACCCAAGCAAGAACGACTGCTTTACGTGATGCAGGACATTCTAATCATCAGATATCGAACATGTTGGGCATTCCTAGATCATCTGTTGTATGAATACTACACAGATATGAAGAATTTGATACAGTGGAAAACAGACCACGTAGTGGACGTCCTCGATTATCTAATGAAAGGGAGGATCGATATTTTCAGCTTAACAACTCGCAGGGTCCACTTTCAAGGTACCTTTCGCTATGTTATCTCGACACCTGCCATTCGAAGACGACTCCACAACGCAAATTTACGTGCTAGAAGATCGTTACGGGTCCTCACTCTACTTCCAAGGCTGCCCGTCTCTAGTGGGCGCGAGAGCATAGGGGTTGGCTTTTACGCTAGTGGCGGTGGGTCTTATTTACAGACGAAACCAGAATTGGGCTGGTTACTGATGAGAAACAACAAAGAGTCTGGAGAGAACCAGGTCGTCAACAGCGACTTCATTTTCCCCGTGGATTTGCTCCGCATGAAGAGATATCGTAATGTTTGGGGTGGAATAATGTTCAACTACCGCACCCCATTAATTCGCAAATTAGGTGAAAATTTTGTGCTTATGGACGGCAACGCTCGACCACATTGCGCAAGAAGGGTTCAAGAGACACTCGAAGCAGGACATATCAATAGATAAGATTGGTCAGCCAACTCTCCTGACATGAATCCTATTATGGAATTTCATTGCTAGAGCCATTCATAACCATATTCCTCCACCTCAGACTGCAGATGAGTTAGTCGTGGCGGCAGAAGAGGAATTAAACAATATTCCGCAATAGATCGTTAACCGCTTGATTATCTCAATGCACAGACGTGTCAATATGCTATTGGAACGTGGTGGAGTTTATACCGACTATTAGTCAAGTAGAGAACCTGCTTTGTTATTTCTTTTTTATTCAGTAAATTTTGTCAAAAATGTTACACATTTGCTGGGTTTTAATTTTGTAAGTACTCAGTTTATCGAACATATACATTTCATAAAAAAAAGTTCAGAAAACAATATACTTTTATAAATGTATTTGGTTTTTCTGATAAAAAAGTTTCTTTAACAAGAAATACTTTTCACGTTATGTGTATAACAGCGACTAAGCTTGGAAATAAATTTGCTACATACATATACATTTTTGTGTATATTGCGATACATATTTATTGGAAAAATATAAATTAGTCATCGGTTAGCAAACATTATATACCACGGGTTGCAGTACGTATACAAAACACTAATATATTGTAACCTCGAAACTAGGTTATCGTTGAAACACGTCACGTAGACAAATAATCTTTATTATCACTCTTGATAATACAAGAAATATCCTTCAACAAATTTCGCAACTGTCAACGCTTTACTTTGACGTTTGTCACTCGCGTTTGGCTGCTCAATACAAACTGACTGCAGCGGCCGAAAATGATCTGCTTATATAGGTTTTTACAGTTCTCGAAGTTTCTGAGATTTCGAGAACGTGTCGAGAAACAAATAGAATATAGCCTGGAATATTCCGGAAAACGTCAAAGTAAAGGCATCACAAAAATTGTAAATTCTAACATAAACAGAAACGTAATTTACAAACTAATGAGGTAGGTGAGCTTCAATTATAAATTGTAAGGAAAACAGGAACATAATTAACCAACTAAAAAGGTAGGTGAGCTTTCGTAACATTGCCCCCCTCTTAGAACTGATCGTCCCGATCAGGTTACTCCATTGTCCGCATGGCCTTCTTGATAAGGTGTCAAACGATCGATGTGGACAATCTTCATCTTGGCTTGGGGATTCCTCTGGATCCTGTAAACTACGTCATTCAATCGTGACACGACAGTATAAGGGCCTTCCCACGATTTCTGCAGCTTCGGAGATTTACCCTTGCTTCTCTTTGGGTTATACAGCCACACTTTCTCAAGCTCTTGAAACCCGCTGCTGTTGGCACGCAAGTCGTATCTGGTCTTCATTCTGTCGCTTTCTATTTTTATCTTCTCTCGTACTTCTTCATGTACCATCTTTATTCGATCTTTCAGATGGCTGAGATAATCATCTAAGTTTTCCTCGTGTTGCGGTCGATTCATAATTAGATCTATGGGTAGCCGCAATTCTGTGCCGAAAATCACGTTGGCTGGTGTTTTACCCGTGGTCTCATGAATTGCTGCTCGGTAAGCCAGTAAAAATGGAGGAAGACAGGTATTCCAGTTGGTCTGTTTCTGGTTGATGACCGTTCAATGATGCGATTGAATCTTTCCACCATTCTATTTGACTGTGGGCGAAGAGGTGTAGTTCTGGTTTTGTGAATGCCTAGCAGCTCACAAACGTTCTGAAATACTTCCGACTCGAAATTTCGTCCTTGGTCGGAATGGATCTCTCTGGGCACCCCATAACGACATATCCAATTTTCGAATAAAGCTTCGGCTACGGTAACAGCTTCTTGATTAGGTAAGGGATATATTTCTGGCCATTTACTGAAGTAGTCCATCACTACCAAAATATAACGATTCCCACTGCTGCTTCGAGGAAATGGTCCAGCTATGTCAATAGCTATTCTCTCGAATGGAGCTCCAACATTGTACTGCTTCATCTGTCCTCGGCTTCGAGTCCTGGGTCCTTTACTAGAGGCGCAGGTATCACAACGTCGGCACCATTCTTCCACATCGGACCGACTGCCAAGCCAGTAGAATCGTTCTCTAACTTTATTCAGAGTTTTGTTTATTCCAAAGTGCCCACCACCGACTCCACTGTGCAGTGCTTGAAGAACTTCTGGAATTCTTTTCTGGGGCAGTATTGTTTGATAAATCTTTTCTTTGCCGTCTGGGCTCTCCCAGACTCTTTTAATAGGCCGTTCTCGATGGCTAAAGAATTCCATAACGCCCAGTAACTTTTTAGAGATGGTGACTTATCAGCAATGTCCTGCCAGGTGGGTCTGTCCATGTTGTTTATCTTCCATTGGAAAATTGGTCCAAAATCCGGGTCTTCACTTTGTTCTTTAGCAATGGTTTTAATATCCCAATCCTCTGGACACTGGATGGTAGTTCTTCTGCAAAGAAATTCATCTTCTTCCTCACTTCTTGTCGCACACAATGTTTACAATTTGAAGGACATGGTCTTCTGGATAGAGCATCAGCATTACGATGGTTAGATCCTTTACGGTGTTCAATTTTGAAGTCATACTCCTGCAACCGTTGAAGCCATCTTGCCACTTGGCCTTCCGGATTCCTGAACTGCAGTAGCCACTTCAAAGAAGCATGATCGGTCCTCAAGACGAACGGCTGACCATAGAGATACTTATGAAAATGCTCCACAGTTTTAACTATGGCAAGCAACTCTCTTCTGGTTACGCAGTAGTTCATTTCTTGCTTAGAGAGGACCTTGCTAAAGTAGGAAATCACTTTTTCTTGCCCATTTTCAATTTGTGATAATATTCCTCCAATTCCAATATTACTAGCATCCGTGTCAACGATGAATGTCTTTCCAGGCTTGGGATATGACAGAATCGGAGAAGAACACAAAGCTTCTTTTAATCTCTGAAAAGCTTGTTGACATTGTTCCGTCCAGATAAATGGCTGATTGTTTTCTGTGAGTCGATGTAAGGGTTTCGCAATCTCGGCGAAATTTTTCACAAACTTGCGATAGTAAGTGCAAAGTCCAAGGAAACTCCTTAATTCATGTTTGTCTTTCGGTACTGGCCATTTCCAGACGGTTTCAGTTTTCTCTGGGTCAGTCTTCACTCCGTCAGAGGAAATAATGTGTCCTAAATACTTGACTTCCTTTTGAAAGAGCATACACTTCTTAGGACTTAACTTGAGCCGGGCCTCTCTCAACTTTTGGAAAACTTCTTGAACATTCTTCAAATGATCTTCAAAGTCTTTGCCAAGTATTATTATGTCATCAAGATAAACGAGACACGTTTTCCAGGTCATTCCTCTCAGAATGGTTTCCATAAGTCTTTCAAAGGTGGCTGGTGCATTGCAGAGACCAAAGGGCATAACGTTGAAGTGCCACAAACCCGTACCAATGGAAAAGGCGGTCTTCTCTTTATCATTTGGATGAAGCTGCACTTGCCAATAGCCGCTCTTCAGGTCTAATGTGGAAAACCATTGAGATCCAGACAGTGTATCCTGGGTGTCGTCTATTCTTGGCAATGGATAACTGTCCTTCTTAGTGACATCGTTTAGTCTTCTATAATCTACACAAAATCTGGTAGAGCCATCCTTCTTCTTTACCAAAACAACCGGCGAGGTCCATGGACTCTGGGATGGTTCAATGACTCCCTGCTGCTGCATGTCTGTCAACATCGTGGATACCTCTTCTTGCTTTGCTAAAGGAATCCGTCGTGGAGCTTGTTTAATTGGCGTGGTGTCGCCGGTATTTATTCGGTGTTGCACAAGATTAGTTCTTCCAACATCATCTTCTGTTAATGAGAAAACATCTTGATAACGCCTCAACAAATCTTCCAATTGTTGGACCTCATCGGCTTGTAGTGGGGACTTGAATCGGTTAACAAGGCCCTGAAGAACTTCAGGTAGTTTTTCAATACTTCGAGATGTTGTTGATGGTTCTATATTGCTGAAGACCGATCCAACTGTTTGACAAATTCCCAAAGGTTCACCTTTCTTGATCTGTTGTGGGTAGTCTTTCAGATTTAGCATTCTGACCAATACCAAATTGTTTTTCCTTTCTGTTAATGTCTTTCCAGTTAATATGCCCTTCTTATACAGGCTGCCCTCTTGTTCTGGTTCTACAATTACAGTTTCTTCAACTGCCGAAGGACTGCTACAAATAGCTTCGATTACAACTTCTGAACCTGCTGGAAGTTCTATGTCTGCTGACGCTTCCACAGTTCTAGTAGGAAGGTTTCTAATATCGGGAAGCTGCATGATGATTTCTTCATCTTTGGTCTTCAATGATCTTCGAGAAAGGTCCAGCACAAAATGATGTTCAGTCATGACATCAAGTCCAAGAATGACATCATCAGTTATATCTGCTACTAAGATGTTGTGTTGGAAAGTGGTTGTCCCCAGGGTTATTCTAGCTAGATGGATGCCTTTCACTGATATGACTTCTCCATTTGCTGTCTCCAAGATGTAGTTCCGGTCTGGCTTTTGTATTCTGCAGTGAGCGACGATGTTTGGTCTTACTATGGTGTGACTAGAGCCTGTATCAAGGACCATTTCACAATCCCGTCCACATATACGCCCTGGTACTACCAAACTCGTTCCATTATTTTGCAGACGGGTTACCTTGATCTTAATAGTTGGTGGGGCTTGGTAGCACCTAGCCAGCTTTCGCCCCTCAAAGCTGACTAGTTGGCGTTTTCCTGGTCCTGACTAGATGTATTCTTAGGGCATCGATTCCTAAGATGCCCTTCAACTCCACAATTCCAACACTGAATGGGTCTTCTCCTGCTATATACAGTGGAATTAGTACGGTCTTGTTCTTGCTGGAAGTTATTCATTAAATCTTGCAAACTCTTCATAAATCCTTCCATGTTATTTTCGCTTGCTTGTTGTTTGCTAGTTTGAAACCTAACTTGCCTTATTCTGCCTTGACTACTTCGGGAAGCTTGTCGTGCGGCTTCAATTTCTAGCGCCTGGGCCAAAGCTTCAGATATATTTTTATGCCTGGCCAACCTTAACGCTTGACCGATCTCAGAATCTCGCAGGCCATCAATGAAGCTACTTATTGCTAACTGTTCTTGAAATTCTGTCGGTGCGGTGGGGTAGGCTAGCTTTACCATACGTGCTATATCTGCCTCAAATTGCTGCAGATTTTCTTCGAAGCGTTGTCTTCGGCCTTTTAATTGTGCTTGATAAACGTGTTGTAGATGAGCATCGCCATACCTCATTTCTAAAGCACTCTTCAGCATTTGATAGTCTTTTGTTGATCCTCGGCTAGAGTTCGTAATATCTCCATGGCTTCACCTCGTAGGGCAACTATTAGTGATGTAGCCTTTTCTTCTTCTGACCAATTATTTGCCAAGGCAGCTGCTTCAAATTGTTTAAGGTAAGTGCTCCATGACACTTTTCCATCAAATGTGGGTGCTTTAATCCTTGCAGAGGAAATGCAACTGTTGTCAGCCTTAACAATCTCCTTCGCAGGCCATTGTGACTGTAAATTTGTAACTTTATGCTCCAACTTAATTAGGCTTTCTTCTAAGACTTGGACTTTGACGACTTCACTCTGTAATTTACTAACACTTTTTCTACGACCTGAACTTTATCTTGCACTTCATTTCTCAATAGATTAATTTCTTCCTCAACGGTTTCCTCAAACTCTTTGAGATTGATCTTAATTACTTCTTCTAACTTTTATTATTTCCTTCTTGATAATTTTTCATTTCTTCTAACCTGTTCCTTATTTCCTCTTGACCGTTCTTCATTTCCTCTTGACTGTTTTTCATTTCTCTTTTCAAGTCTTCCATCATATCTTTCATCATTTCGTCTTGGTTAGTCTTCATTTCATCCTGGCTGTTCTTCATTTCTTTTTTTAAGTCTTCTTTCATTTCGTCCTGGCTGTTCTTCATATCTTCCTGACTCTTTTTCATATCTTCTTGACTCTTCTTCATATCTTGCATCATTCCCATTAACTGTTTCAATGTTTCCTCCATTTCTGTTGCTCTCGATCTCGTTACCGGCATTCACTTATCTACTCCAAATGTCTTCTTTGTGGAACGTCACACTTCTGACACCAATGTAACCTCGAAACTAGGTTATCGTTGAAACACGTCACGTAGACAAATAATCTTTATTATCACTCTTGATAATACAAGAAATATCCTTCAACCAATTTCGCAACTGTCAACGCTTTACTTTGACGTTTGTCACTCGCGTTTGGCTGCTCAATATGAACTGACTCTGACGACGAAACTGATCTGCTTATATAGGTTTTACAGTTCTCGAAGTTTCTGAGATTTCGAGAACGTGTCGAGAAACAAATAGAATATAGCCTGGAATATTCCGGAAAACGTCAAAGTAAAGGCATCACAAAATTGTAAATTCTAACATAAACAGAAACGTAATTTACAAACTAATGAGGTAGGTGAGCTTCAATTATAAATTGTAAGGAATACAGGAACATAATTAACCAACTAAAAGGTAGGTGAGCTTTCGTAACAATATCTTTAATTTTTAACGAAGAAATACCTATAGTCTGTTTAGAAATGAAAGAGAGTAATAAAAACTTATTATGTATGCAAATCATAAATAAATGTAGTACTGATGTTTATATTCAATATTTTTATATTATGTATTATCGGTATAGATGAGGTGTACTTTTAAAAAAAACTTTGTGTGATCGGACCGGACTAAACTGTAGCAGGTAGCTTAAAACTTAATCACCGACAATCAGTCTTTGTCTATGCCGCTTCAATTTCTCGGTCCATTTCTCTTATAAGTAAACAATATAAAAACAGCATTTCAAAACATGAGGCAACTTTAAGCATCATAGCCGGGTTAATAGGGTTTTTAGTAATTCAAATAAAATTATTCAATATTATTATCAAAATATTTATTTAAATTATAATAATAATAATATCTCTACCCCTCATTCTAATCACAGGGATTAGCCCAGAAGTCGGAGACTTGTGCGGGAGAGGGGGCGGCATATTATTATTAAGCAGGCCGCATTTGCGCCCAGGAACGACTTACGTTGGTAGGCCCTAACCACTATACAGTGCAGGAATGAGGAAAACCTGGAAAACCTCATTAATTAGGGGGGTGGTCAAATATCAACCGGCATCAATCTCTCACATTGACCCAAGCTAACATTATTCCACCCTACCATACCCACAGAGAGGGTGCCAATCCTCTCTATGAATATAGCTTATATACGGTCTACCGGCAGCTGGGCTCGAACCAACTCCGTCTAGTCACCTCGATTCAAGTACTAACGCCTTAAACCGCGCGACCACTGACCGATGTAAAAATTTATTGAATAGACTTTTATTCCACACAAAAATATATGTATTTTGAAAATTCAAATTATGGTGAGTAAATGTAGTGTTGTATAAATGTATAATAAATAAAATAAAAAAGTAGGTATATTAAAATTCATCCTCTGAACATTCTGATGAATTATCTTCGTCTCCTAGATTGATAACGATAGGTTTCACAGTAACGTCAATTAAATTATCGAGTTCCCACATTTTATCCCCTTCTCTTTGTACACGATGTATACATCTTTGCCAGTTATCTGCAGTTACTCTACTCGTTCCAAGGAATTTTTTAACAAAATTTTCATATTTAATTTATGAACAGCAAAAATGATTCTAATGCCTAGGCAGTAAATGTGGCAGTTTAGTGCTTGATAGCTATTACTAAAACTATATACGTCTTTGATGTCGATCGGCGACAAATTACTACTGTTTACGTTCTAGAGCATAAAAACTATTAGGCGTTGTTATTACTATAACAACTGAAAGGTGTTCCTAGCAAACACATGTCAATTCAAGTACAAGCTAAATAAGAAATGAGTTTAGCAGATCTTGAATTACATATAAATTTATAATTTTAAATGGATATTGTTGCAAATTTTAATATTGTTAATAGTACGGCATCTCGGCTTGTATGACGTATTTCCGAGTCTTGAAAATACAGTGGCAAACCTCTCTCTGTACGAGTACCTAAATAGCTATATTTATAGAAATATAATCTTACATCCAAAATGTTTCAAAGAGTCAAAAGCCCTACACATATTTGCAAATTGCCTTGCATATCAGTAAACTTTACAGACAAGAATGATCCAACTTTTACAATTTTAGCGGACGGATATAAAGACAAAACGAAAGATATGCAAGATTTATTTATGCCCTGAAAACAAATTTGTATGCAAATAGGTTTCACATGAAACTCACACAGATCTTACTGTTATGCAAATTTCTTTTATTTGAGGAGTAAATTTTTCTTCAAGCTAAATAGCATTGTTTCAGATGATACAGCAAACTTCTTGTTTTACTTCGAGACGTGCTTCTGTGAAATCGGAAAGGGCTGCTACTTTGAAATATTTGAACGTCAATTTATTGAACACTACCCAAAGAGAAATCATTGTTTCAAAGAAAGCGTGAAATATATTAGTTGGCATGTCGTTTTTCTAGCCTTTGGTACAGACCGCATTAGTGGTGACGTCACAAATTTGGCGCCACTGTTACAAGTGTCATAAGAAAATTACCTGCGAAATTCGAAATTATGGAAAGGTGACTTAAGAGTGAAAATAAAATCAACAAGGTAATACCTACCATTTTCTCTTTTAATTCAATTATCACACTTATTTAAGAAACATAATGTATACGGGGTGATTCAGGTTCAATCTTGATAACTTCAGGAATTGACAGACCAGTTAAAATAATATTTATTCATGATACAAAGTTATTTCCTAAATCGCATCGTTTTTGGAGACAGAGGACGTTGAAGTAGGAATATATTTTCCGTTTTTTTTCTCATAGCTTTTAATCCACTCTCTGATTGAAGTGAAATTCGGAATATAAACACTCCTTATGATCTTACATAAGCTTCTTAAGTTTGAACCACCCACCCCTCTTAGAAGTGTATTTTGTGTGCTCCCTCACCCTGATAGTGTATTTGAGTAGAACAGCTGCAAACCAGATTTGCCTGATTAATTTTGAAACATTTTTGTTTCGTTTTTTTTTTACATTTCGCCTCGTTTTTGCGATATTCATTAAAATGCGTGACATCTCCATTTAACGTTAGAACAATCGATGAAAAACAAAACTCAATTATTTATGATGTTTGTGAAAGTTATTGTCAGAAGTATATTTCAAGAGTATTTTTAGTGCTAAGAAAAAATGCCATTAACCTCAAACATAAATTTAGTAACAACACTTACTATCAACTACTAAAAAAATATATAATAATTGCTCAAAGTGCATTCCTTCAACCTTAATACAATTTTGGCATCGGTGAACTAGTGTATTAACCGCAGCTGCTATTTGAACAGAATTGTTTTTTGTCCCTTGGATCAATTTCTCAGGGGGTATTTACTAGTGTATCACAGACAATTGCTTTTAGATAACCCCAAATGAAATAATCTAGAGGATTTAGATCTAGCGAGCGCGACGGCCAAGCCACTGATCCTTTGCAAGGAATCCACATATTTGGGTTGGTGTTGGGTTGCCGTCCAATCCATCGTGGATGATAATTCTCATCCAATGGAAGCGTACTGCCTTTCGTGATGTGCAGGAGCACCATACAATTGCATTCAGCTTTCTTGGCGTAAATTTAAGGAGACATCTTTGAGTACATTGGTGAAACAGTACTCGTGAAATCAATCCCCATTTAAACGAGCAGGATTATTTAAAACACCTATCCACATATATAAACTGTTGCTGAAACGAAGATGGTCTAACACATCAAGGATTGACTTCACTCGAAAAATGAAGGTTATGATAATTCACAATTCCAGCTCTTATGAAATTAGATTCGTCTGTCCATAAAATCTTATGCAGAAGTTGTGAATTTATTTCTGTTTTTTAAACCCATCTACAAAAATTTAGATGTTTTTGCGCATTTTCTGGCAGTAAACCTTGTACTGGTTGGCAATGAAACAGCCTGTGATGATCTTGTTTGAGTGTTCTCGGTACTTTTGTTTGAGATAAATGGAGTTGCCAGGCTGCTTGGCGTGTGCTTAAAGTTCTATCGATATCAAAAAGATGAATAATTTACTGATTATTTCTTGCTGTGCATTACGATCAAGTTCATTGTAGTGGCGGAAACCATATTCCAGAAATCGACGATGTACATCTACCTGCATTTTAAATTTTATTTGGGAAAAGGGTTCAGTACTTTTGAATTATAGCCGTCACAGGAACCACAAACATAATGTATATTGGCTTATTCTTATAGAAGTTATAAAATATATAGACCATCAGAAGCCTTTACATTAGGCAATCAAAAATAGTCAGACTATGGAGGAGCTTAGACAGCAGCCATCTAGAGAAAACTTAATGTAAACGGTTGGTTATACTGCATTTTAAACCCAGCAAACAATTGAAACTAAAACGGAATGACCATAGAAATCATATGTTTCTACGAATTGGACGTAAAATTGTCATATTTTGAAATTTCCGCTCATTCGTGTCAAGCTACCCCATTAGCGCAACGAAGTCATAAAAGCAGTGGCGTAGCCTGGACTAATCTAGACGTGGGCGAAGTCGCATCAGTGAGGCCTTTTTCTTCCGCCATTGGATGCTGAATGAACTCAATATTGTGCCACTATTAGCCACATGCAAGGTCACAGTGTGCATAAATTTTAGTTCAAATATTAAATTTTACAAAAATTATTTAAAAGCTGTATCTTGAAAACAAAAGGCGATCGGACATTAGTGTATATTTACATTTGTGTTTTTTGTCTGATTTATTTTTGATAAATATGGTATCTAAAAATTTGTGTATTGGTCATTGGAATACTCAATCTATGTTTCCAAAAATGATTTCTATTAGAGAGAGGCTTGTTAATAGGCAATATGATATTTTTTGTGTGTCTGAATCCTGGTTGAAAAATAATATTTCAAATGATTCTATTAAAGTTGCTGGTTACAATTGTTATCGTAGCGATAGAATAAATTTGCATGGTGGTGGGGTCTGTATATATGCTAAAAATTCTTTAAAAATTAAAGTTATTGAATGTTTTCACAGCAATGAAGTTTATGAACAATTATGGATAAGTCTGACGGTCGACAACAGTCAAATCTGTATTGGTGTTATTTATCGTCCACCGGATACAAATATTAATAAGTTTTTAGATACGTTTGAAAACGTTATTTCTTTGATCTCAGTTGAATGTACTAACTTTTTATGTGTTGGCGATTTTAACATAGATTTATTTGCTGATAATCAAATCAAAAACTTTTAATTCCTTGTTAGAGGGTATGAATCTAAAACAAATAGTTAATGAGGCAACACGTAAAGATCATCTTTTAGATTATATAATAATAAATAATTTTTTAGATTACTCGAAATTAAATGTCGTTGATATGAATTTATCAGATCACTTTCTCACGGAATGCATAGTTAATTTTAATGTGATGTAAAACACCCATACCACTAAAACGTTCCGAGACTTTTCTAAAATAAATTTTGACTCTTTAATAAAGATCTCATTGCGCTGCCTTGGCATTTGATTTATCAAGATATTACTATAGATGAAAAAGTAAACATTTTTAATGATCTTGTTACTCAATTATTTAATATACATGCACCGTTTAAAACTATTACTTTTAAAAAAAGCCCTAAGCCGTGGATTACTGACAATATTAAATTTATGATAAACTTGAGAAATAAAGCTTTAAATAAATATAAAAAGACAAAGAAAAACACTCACTGGGATTATTATAAAACGTTGAGGAATTATATTACAAATGCAATACGTACAGAACAGAAGGTTTATTTTCAACAAAAACTTTCTAATGTTAACAACAAACAGAAGTGGAAAGTAATAAATGAATTCACTGGACTTAAAAATAATGCCGACTTTGAATTTAATTCAGAAATTAATGCAAATGATATTAATAAAAATTTCTTAAAAGTAAATGGTACTGCTTGTGACTCCGACGTGGAATCTTTAAAATTTTATCTGAATAATTATAAAGTTAATTTAGAAAATTTATTTAATTTTGAAGAAGTAGATGATACTATTATAATGCAAATTGTTCTTAATATCAAAACCCAAGCCTGTGGTTCTGATGGAATTAATATTTCATTAATAAATTTTCTATGCCCTTTCATAATTCCTCACATATCACATCTTGTTAATTTCTGTTTAAAAAATTCCGTTTTTCCAAACTTATGGAAAGAAGGGCTTGTTATACCCATTCCTAAAATTTCTTCTCCTGTAAATTTAAATGATCTTCGTCCCATAACTGTTCTCCCCACGATCTCAAAAGTACTGGAGAGAATTGTTGAGAGACAATTACGAAATCATATTGACCGGTATGAGATACTCCCAAAATTTCAATCAGGTTTCCGTGCGGGTTACAGTTGTGGAACTGCTCTTTTAAATATAACCGACGATTTTTTCAGAGAACTGGACAAAAGAAAAGTGGGTATGTTAATTTTATTAGACTATAGCAAGGCATTTGATATGATCAATCACGAATTGCTTTTAGGTATATTACACTTTATTGGTCTTAGCCCACTTTCAATAAATTTCTTTAAAAATTATTTATCTGGAAGATTTCAAAAAGTCTTATACAAAGGTATGACATCTAGTGCAGAAAAAATTGGTCGTGGAGTAGCTCAAGGTTCAATTCTTGGTCCTTTATTATATACTATTTATACTAATAACTTCTTATCAGTTTTGAAACATAGTAAGACCCACATGTATGCTGATGATACACAGCTGTACAAATTTTTTAACAGAAATGACGAACTAAAATCATTTCAAGAAATAAATGAGGACTTAAATGCTTTGCTAAAACTCTCCACTAAGCACAATTTAGTAATTAATTCAAATAAGTCGAATATACTGTTTTTTGGTTTTACTCCTTCTAATGTTTTACAAATTAAAATTAATGATATACCTCTAGTACCTGCTGAAACAGCCAAAAACTTAGGTATTATATTTGACAACAAATTAAAGTTTACTCACCATGTTTCCTCTATTTTACAAAAGTCTTTTCTAAAATTAAGATCTTTATATCATTGCCGACATATGTTCAATAAAAAATTAAAAATACAGCTGTGTGATTCTCTTGTCTTAAGTATCTGTAATTATTGCGACTTTGTTTATGGACCATGTCTGACAGTTTTTGATAGTAATAGGCTACAAAAACTTCAGAACTCCTGCTTACGCTTCATACATGGCATACGCAAATTTGACAAAATTAGTTACACATTGGAACACACTAGATGGTTGAATATGTCAAATCGAAGAAGAGTTCATGCGCTAATGCTTTTTCACAAAATTATATTTACAAAAAGTCCTACTTATCTGTGGAATAAAATTACTTATCGCACAAGCATTCATAACGTAAATACTCGCATAAAAAATGCTATTGATATCCCACACCACCAGACACAGTTATTTAAAAAATCCTTTTCATATCAGGTCTCTAAAGAATATAATAGTCTCCCTATTGCCTTAAGCACTGCTTCTCTAGTCTCGTTCAAGAATAAACTATTTAATATTATCTTCAATGACCAGTCCGTAAAGTTAAGTAATAAGTGAACATAAAAATAATAAAAATAGTCTATTTTATGTGTTTCTTTGTGATGTATACATGCATTGTGTGTATACTTTTATGTTATTTCTTTGATCTGTATATATATATATATATATCTTACTATTTATTCTGCGTCCGTACATTTTAAATTTACATATCATTCAGCGTCCACCACCTTTCTACGTCCATATACGGACGCAGAAAAACATTCGTCTTTATTGCAATCGGCAATCATCGCTGGATGATGTGGTACAACAGAAACGATGTAGTTTCATACCTAATTTAATATCTACCGAAAAAGAATTCTGTAAGTTATTTTGTGTAGCTGTACACAATTTCTGGTCGGACGCAGAAATATTAGTAATATGTAAAATAATATACATTTTAAGGTTCAGCAGTTTAACACTAGTTGGCGTTGAATAGAGTGGCGTATATTTCCCGACTGTATAACCATTTTAATTATCTAAACCATTTTCAGATGATTGTGCGTCCACATCTTGGCAACAGTGTATTTAGTTTATTTCCGTTAGAAATGTTTTATTAATATGGAAACAAATTATTTTGTTTCATAAAGTTAGGCTGTACCCTCAGAAGAAATTGTCATATAATACTGCATGTCTCCACCAAATTGAACCAGTCCTCTCCTTCTTCTTTTACCGCGGATAACTAATTTAACGCTTTTTTAACAACACTTTTTCTGAGGAATTCTGAAAATTCTTCATAAATTTTAGAATTGAGGCCAATTCATATTTGGCTATTAATTTTATACTATTTATCACAACAAACAATTATAAATTTTTAATCATTGAGTAAATTTTTTGAAATTCAATTTCAATAGACTTTAGCCAGTTCCCTGAAGCAAATGTTAATATGCTGTTGTTCTCTATATACACAGTGATTTCACTTTAAATACAGAAATTGCAGAAATAGATAAATTGCCAAAAATAAATGTGCTCTATAAACTTTTTTCCTGGGAGACGCGGTTATCGACACACAGGGTGTTAAAGTTTACAAAAAAAATATATTTCCTGTAATATCATCATAAGTAGCATGCCACTGGTTAAAGCTCGAGGTTAATATTACATTCAGCAAAAGGTAAAATTAATTAAATACGATGTAGTAAATTTCATTTAACGTCAGCGCAATATGAAGATATTACAGAAAATATATATATTTTTTATTGTAAACTTTAATACTCTATCTCGAATACCGCTTCCCCAGGAAAGAAATTTATAGAGCAAACTCTTACTTATTTTTTGGCAATTAATATGTTTCTGTATTTCGAGTTCCCACTCCAGAGGTTAGTAAATAGATTAAATTCTTTAGATAATTATTGAATAGAGTTTTGTCTGTGGATGTTCATTAGCATACCTAGATGTTTGGTATCAGAGAATATACATATGACTTCATTGATAGGAATTGTAGGAGATTTGATACATATTATCAAATCTTAAAATACCTTTCTTAAACAGTAAAAAATGTTACAAAAGCTAATAATAAGGAATATATGGGTAGATATTGTGGGTGTAATTCAACGCAGGTTGGGGCTTTTGTCCACTGAGTAGTTAGTTTCACACAATATTGTTAATATCTGAAAATATATGAAGAAACTATACATAAAAGGTAAATTTTTTTATTATTTTTATTTATTTTAGTAGGTCGTTATGATATTCATTGACAGTTAATCAGTTTGACGTTGTCGACATTTAATTTCATTTTGACACTGTCAACATTTAATTTCAAACAATTTTAATTTATTGGTATAATAATATTTATAGTTAGATATTTGACTCAAGTTAAAGAAGGCCACCTGATGAAGCAATCCTAAAAATGCAGAAATAGGTCAGATCTCATCTATTGTGGTTGAATTTCGAGTTCCTACTCCAGAGGTTAGTAATTTCATTTTGACACTGTCAACATTTAATTTCAAACAATTTTAATTTATTGGTATAATAATATTTATAGTTAGATATTTGACTCAAGTTAAAGAAGGCCACCTGATGAAGCAATCCTAAAAATGCAGAAATAGGTCAGATCTCATCTATTGTGGTTGAATTTCGAGTTCCTACTCCAGAGGTTAGTAAATAGATTAAATTCTTTATGTAATTATTGAATAGAATTTTGTCTGTGGATGTTCATTAGCATACCTACATGTCTGGTATCAGAGAACATATATATGACTTCATTGATAGGAATTGTAGGAGATTTGATACAACATATTAGCTTAAAATAGCTTTCTTAAACAGTAAAAATATATCACAATTAGCGTTATTAAACTCCTAACATTCAGTATACAAATTTGATAATTATATTAAGTGTCAGTTTTTATCTTACGTAATGTCCGTATACATAAGTAATAGTAATAATAAGTTATATTTTGCCCTACAGGCCTCGTTCAAAATTTGCTCTGCTTGCATGTCTTCCCTCATTTATTCACAATCACGCAGTTGAAGTTCTATTACTTCTCTCTTCCCAACATACCCTACATCTTCTCTCACTTTCATCTGTCCGCCATTTATTATTTTTTCCTCATTGCCTCAACTGAATCTTACTAACATTAACCTTTCCTTCTTACTTTCCCTCTTAATTTTGTTCTTCTTTCTTGCCTTTCTGTGTCTCTTAGCTGTAATTCTTTTCTCATCTGTCTGCCTCCAGTTCTTAAGCGTTCTATTTATGTGATTGCATACCCATTTCGTCGGAAGTATATCTCTCTATCTGTCCCTATATTATCTCCTCCTTCCTTCTGTTTTTTTTTTAACCAGCACTGTTGTAGTATCTTGCAGTATTTCCTCATTATCTTTTCTTCATACTTTACTGCTAGATTGCTTGCTTTCACCCTCATTTTGTCTCTTTTGCTTTCTTCTCTTACAATGTAGCCCGGAGTTTCTCTGTCTGTTCCTAGTATTCACCTTAGATACTTGTCCTGTACTTTTTCTATTTTTCCAAATTCTCTCCATCACCACACCTCGGCCCCATACAGGAGTATGTTCCCCACTAAACTGTCGAATAATATTAGTTCTTTTTTATGTCTGAATTTTCTTTCTTTCTGTCCCCCAAACTATCCCCATTGCTTGATTTACCTTCCTTAGTTTTATATGTGCTGCAAATGTATTCCTTAAGTTAAAAACAAACCCTAAGTATTCCAAAATCATCAGTTTTGTGTTCTCCACATTCACTTGTTTTATAATCTATTTCATTTCGTTCTCTTCATTTGCTACTATAATGATGTCATCTGCATATTATAGAGTACGCAAACCTTTCTCTTTTCCACTACTACTCCTCCTGCCTGAGCCATCCTCAATGTCGCCAATAAATGCTGCAAATAAGGAAGAGCTTAGTGGGCACATTTGTCTCACTCCTTAGTTTGTATAAAATTCTGTCATTTCCATCCCGTTCACTTTCACTCTATTTAACGTTGTTTTATATATATTCTTAAGTTTGCTTATCAGGTATTTATCGACTCCTCTGTCCTTTAGGTGTTCCTACAATTTTAGTCTTTGTACATTATCAAAAGCCGCATTTAGATCTACGAATAACTTTCTATTTTTCTTCTGCATTTCTTTGTTAATTAGATGATGCAATATGTATACACTGTCAATTGCACCTCTACCCTTTCTGTACGCTGCCTGCCCATCTGGTATAATTTCTTTTTTCTTCATTCCGCCTTTAGTTTTTTGTATAGCAATTATGTAACTTTTTGTTTCCTGGTTTGTCTCTTTTTTATAAATAGGGGAGATTATTCCTTCCCTCCAGCTTTTTGGTTTACTCTTCCCTCATTGATAATTTCACAGAGACTGTTTACTACAGCGTCCGTAAATCCTGGCCTCATTTTGTATTGTGTTTTTTCCAGCAGTTTTTTCCTTTCTATAAATTTTTAATATGTTCCACTATCTCTTCACTATCTATTCTCTATATTCTTTATTTTCCATATTATATTTGCTCACTGTTTCTTTCTTCATATTTTTTGTTTTCACTTAATAATTCTACAAATAACTTTACCATTCTTCCATTTTTATCTGCTCGCTCACATTTTCCCGTTTCTTTCTCTCTTTATTAATATACTTCCACGCTTTTGTTTTCGTTTTTATTTTCTTAATTTTCTTCTCTTCTTCTTTCTCCTAACTCAGTTTCTTTCCTTACAACTTACACTATAGCTGTTTTTCGGTTGCATATATTCCTCTTTTGAAGTTTTGTTCCGTCTCCATTTTCTCAGTTGTCCTCTGGCTTGTCGTTTCAGTTCTCTGCATTCTTTATCCTACCAGCTGTTTCTTTTATCCCTTTTAAGTATTTTCTTTTCTCTGTTGCTCCCCCTATCCATTCTGTCAATTCCCTCATCTTCTCATCGACTGTCTTTCCCTTATAGTTCATCATCTGTGTTCTTCCTCTGTTCTTTACCATTTCCTCTTTTCCCCATTTCGATATTTCTAATTCGTCTCTTATCCTTGCTTGTCTCTCTGTTGCTCACAGTCCTCTTAAAATTATTTCCAAAGGCATATGATCCGATTCCACCCTGTCTGCTATTTTAAACTTTACACTTCCTCCCAAGCATCTTCATTGACTATTGTATAATCAATTACCGACTCTCCTCTAGGTCTCAGGTATGTCCAGTTTCCTTTTTCGTTTCCCTCCTTATTTCTATTCAGTACATCCCATCCATTATCTTTTATTATTTCCTTTATTAATCTCCCCATTTTATTATCTATTTTATCTCTTCTCCCATTTCCGACTCTTCTCTTCTTTTTGCCTTTTCTCTCATTCGACCGTTAAAATCTCCTGCTATTAACATTTTGTTCTTGGAGCGGTCATTTACTTTTTTCTTAATTTGCGTCTTCTTTCCTATGTTTACTCTGCTACTTATCATGCTCTTGTGTTTTTCATTTCCTTATTACTTCTATTTCCTCTCGTATCCCCATTATCAACCCACCCTTCGCTCTGCCTTTCGTCTTCACTCTTTTGGTCCCTAGGAGTTCCCATTTGAAGCATTTTAGTAATCTGTACTTAATTTTTCCACGATTTCTTTTCTACTCATGTTTCCATCATTCCCACTATGTCAAACCTTTCCACGTATTCCCAGAAGTCTGCCTTCTTATTTGTTACACCTGCTACATTCCAATACAGTGCTCTTGTCTTTCTTCCTGATCTCTTCTTCCCTCTGTCTACATGTGTTTTTCCCATCTTTTCCCTCAGTTTGTTCCTAAAATTAATCTCCCCTTCTTATTCATGGATTACAAAGTCAATACTTTTACATAACAAAATGCCATCTTTTTTAAATTTAAATTTATATCAACGTGACACGTGTACTTTAACTTGCTTATACGGTTTTAGAGAAACGTATTTATTATGCAGTAATTAGATAATTTTCAGTTAATTGCGTTTTTTTTTTCAATGTGTTTCAGGTGGTGTGACTTCTATTGTTTGTTTTTCCGTGGATAAAAAACTTGTTTTTTGTTTTTGTACTACACAGCTCGACGATAAATAAACAACGATTTTATAAATAAACTATTTTTTTATGTTTTAAATGTATAAATAAATTTTTTAATATCACGTTTAACATAATTAAAGATTATCTAGAAATATCAGCGTTAGGAAATATCATGGCTGTCCTGTATAAAATAAATTTGAAAAGTTCAATGTTACCAATACTTGGTTAGTGAGCAAAATATTTTCTCAAAAATTTCTATATCGCGTCGTGTCAGACCCAGGAAAGAATATACTATATAAATATTAAAGCTCGAAGTTGCCGAGAAACTGGCAACTATGTCGGACGTTCAAACATTGGTACTAAGTATTATAATATACTATTGGACGCAGAAAAGATAAAAACATATAAACGTATATCGGACGCGGAAATAATAGCAAAACGAAAGGACGCAGAATCATGGCAAAATAGAAATCTTCTATTATTGAAGGCAGCAAAAAGATTTCTGTTATATACTCTGTATTTTCAATCACAGCACATTTAAGACGCCACCTATGTCTAAAAATATTTCACTATACTTCTCCGGACGTAGAATCGTTGTAATATGAAAAGACGCAGAAAAGATATGAAGATGTATATATATATATATATATATATATATATATATATATATATATACGAACAAAGGAATTAATCGGATCGCAAATATACAAGATTGAAAACATTGTTTTCAATCTTGTATATTTGCGATCCGATTAATTCCTTTGTTCGTGTATTGTTCTGGCTGAGACCCTGACACAGTAGTCGCTGGACTCTCTTCCGCGGCGACTGCTACTCTTGTCCTCAAAACAGAGGATGTGTGGCACGATGCTGCAAATTAGGGATAGGTGGCTGCTGGTCATTCTCCTGTGTAGTCGTGTCATTTGCCCTTCTTTTTTTTCCTTCAGATAAATGTTTTCAATCTTGTATATTTGCGATCCGATTAATTCCTTTGTTCTTGTATTGTTCTGGCTGAGACCCTGACACAGTAGTCGCTGGACTCTCTTCTGCGGCGACTGCTACTCTTGTCCTCCAAACAGAGGAGATGTGGCACGATGCTGCAAATTAGGGATAGGTGGCTGCTGGTCATTCTCCTGTGTAGTCGTGTCATTTGCCCTTTCCTTTTTTCCTTCTTGTTTGTTTAAGCTGCACTGCGCTGATGAAGGGCAATAACCTAGAAACAACGTTGTCCGCAGTTGCTCGTTGTTCCTTATCACCTTCTTTTCTGGATCCTTTAGCCGATAAATGTTTTCTATATATATATATATATATTTTTTTATATTTTATATGCATGTGTATAAATTATGTGTATGTGTATATATCTGTATATATATATATATATATATATATATATATATTTCTTTTTGGGTCACATACAAACAAATATGTTTATAAGTTTTTCTAGGCCTTTGTGGAAGAACAGCTTAGCTGATCAAAGGTCCTTTTGACCATGTATAAATTAAATAGGTATTATGTTTTGTTTTTTATTTTGTTTTTATTTGTATAATGGTCAATAAATCTGATTTATTATTATTATTATTATTATTATTATAACTTTTTTACTATTTTTTGGTCCTCCATCGCGTGATACCATGAATTGTAGTTTTTTCAATGTCACCCTGTATATTTTCAAGAAAAGGATGGTGAAAAATCAGAGTGTTTACAAAATTATTCAATTATGATGAAACTAGTTAAAGTAGTGAAGTTTGGATGATCTGAAAATTTCATAATTATGAGGTGTTTAAATGCTAAAAATACATATTTTTTGTAACCTCTTCAGTACTAAAAAAAATGTCAATAATAGAGCACACCCAGCTTCGGTAAAGCTTATTCTTAGTAAGGTCTTTTAGGGTGTTATTCGTACTATTTAGAGTGCTCCAAAATTAAGAAACTTATGTAAAATCATAAGGAGTGTCTAATGTGCTTCTAATTTCAATTTAATCTGATGAGTGAATCAAAGGGAAAAGCGGGAAAAAAATCCTATTTTAACGATCTCCATCTCCGAAACTATGCGGTTTAGGAAATAAGATTATATCATGAAAGAACATTATCACCCTGTATAGAAGTTTAAGTTAAATTTTGTTCAATCTCAATTTTAATATACTCGTAAGTTAATTTAAAAAATCAGGTAAACCATGCACAACAGTTCTACTAATTTACCTTATGTACTCAAACAATCTGTAATAACGACAGTAATCAAATTATAAGTTAAATATAATTCATTTATAATGCTCCATAAATATTTTCAGTCTGTCTGATTCATTAAATTAATTCGTAATCATTATTTCAGTAAATTAATCCGTGTTGATTAACAAACCGGTACGATGAGTGATATTATGAAATGAACTGTTATCGATTATATTCGGTTGGGTTGTTGCGAACTTCAGTGTTTCCATGTGAGTAAAGTTACTGAAAGTCTTTAAACTGAATGTATTTTACTTCCTACTATGTAACTTCTGTTAAACTACTACCATACAAAGACAAATATCAGTAGTTTCGAAGTAATTTGTGAAACTTGCTCTATGCGAAACAAAAACTAACAAAGTTGTAAGCCTTTATTTAAATTTATGATGAGTAAATATATTTACTTCCCACGACAAAGATAATTAATTTTTTACTGTGCTGGTATAAAATATTATTAGTAATTCATATAATAGTTAAATTAACTAGCTACTCTAATTTTCAAAGTGGAAACTGAAGTTTGACACCAAACTTTGTAATCGAATCAGAACAAAACTATATTATATAGATAACTGGATAGATTTGTTGTTGTAGCTTCAGTAGTATGAGTTTGGGTTCAGAATCTTCTTGTATTTTGTGCACATCTTATCATGGAAAAAGAAATAACGCGTTACTAGTTACTATTTTTGTAATAATGTGGGTGGTCTCTTCAAGAACATTTTTTAAACTCTCGCAACAAGGGCACGTTAAAAGGATTTTTTCAACAGTTAAGAAGGTTATTTTAGAAGTATGTTTATTTAATTATAAAATTAACTGTCGCTAGTAAGATATAAATTATTGGACACAATAACTTTAAAACGTTTTTCGATATCAGTATAAAAAAAATACAATTCATATTTCGATTCATAGGATAATTACCCGCGGAAACTACCATTGAAAGGGACGCGAGAATTGAAAAGTACTCCATTAGGTACATTTAGTTGAAGCAACGAAGGAGTTGTAGCGTGCATTGAAGGTAGGAAAATATTTCTCTGCGCAAATATATTTGGGGTAGTTAGGACGTAAAAATATTAAAAGTCCCCGCCTCTAACCTGCCCGCTTCAGCGGAAGAGGGGGGTACACATGTCTGATTTTTTGGTTTTTTGCTTATAATTAAAAACGGTGAGTTGCCTCGAAAAATGTTTTATATAAAAATGAGAGTTCATAAAATTTTCAATAAGACTGATTTCATATATTTTTTCGCTACAATGTCGGTAAATCAAATAATAATAATAATAATAATAATATAATAAACATTTTACAGAGAGAGCATTCTCTAATTCCCTCTGTTAGTTCATCTATCAAGCTCCGCGATAAAAACGTTGTAGTAGATCCTCTCCTGCTTTTCCAACGGATTTACTTCAGTAAAAAAGTGACGTCGACTTAAATGATTATAAGCAGTAAGAATTGGCTCTTAAGATGGTAAGAATTTCCCTTAGCCTTATTCTTTTTCAATGAGGGTGGTATGAGGAAAACAAAAAAATCCGTACTTTACAAGCTGTTTAAATCATCTCACGTCATCTGGCACAGAAGATCTTTAGATTTCATAACTAACATATAGAAACAAAATGCAGAAAATGTACCACTGTTTTTGATGGAAATAGCAGCTCTCCCAACAGCATTATCTCGGTAGAACAGAAAAGGCTCTATTGTATGAAAAAGTGTGTCGACATCAACTTCTCAACCTGGAAACTGAATTTCAGTGACTAGAATTACTTATCTACAACCACCAGAACAAAGATAGACTGAACAACCTATTGAGCTCTAAACTCCTGGAAAACGGCACCATAACATATCAAGCATCACATAACACTGACGTGTTGATTGTAAGTCCGTAAGTAAAACAACCAATGTTGCTGTTACAGGGAAATACTTCGACCTCACTGTGCTACTTGCAACAAAAACGCCACCTGACAATAACATCCTGTTTATAAAACCGACAGAGGCAAAGTATAAACTAACGTTTACTCCGCCCATCAAATGATAGGACAGCTGGGAACTCGAGGAAATTTTATTCTTATACGCATTCACTGGCTGCGATTCTACTCGCGACATTCCGAGAGAGTAAACTTGATTTCGTAAACATATTACTAAAAACATGACATAAAAAAAAGCAGATGAAATGTTCCACAACTCTTCTTCCTCGCATGCTGATATTGAGAAAGCTGGGTGAATATGCATGCTGAGATGGTACAGTATCCCTGCTACGATAAGTTCTATGAACACGTTCAGGTATGATTCATTTTTGAAACCGGCATCGAATATGAAACGAGATCTTGCATCTTTTCCATCCTGTGAGAGGGCAACGAAATAATACCTATTACGCATTCCACCAGCTGCAGCTCTGACTGGGAAACCAAATACCTTCAGACCTGTGAGTATGGAACGCAAAGATAATATCTTAACTCCTGTGATGACAAAAAGCGAAGCAACAGCAGATACCTCATATTTTGTATATGCACTGTTGCAGTGGAAGCTGCAGCTCCAAAAATGCAGCGATGAATTACTCTCGATTATGCGAAAACTGCCAGGATCACTGTTTAAATAGCGTCCCCATTTTAAATAAATATGACGAAGAATACTTAGAGTCCATTCCCACATTTCCTGCGGAGGCTGATGATGAAGACAAGAGTGATTGTGCTGCGATCGGTGTTGATGCTGCAGACAGAAGCAGGACCCTCTCGGCCCGAGAGAAACAGGCCCAGTTAATTTTGTTTTGTTACGTTTTCGCCTTATTAGTTTTTTAAAATAAAATTAAAATTTGTTACACATTTGCCTTCTCCTTATGTTTTCAATTTTTCACAATTAACATGTTACATTATATATTTGTTTCAAATCAAAATATATTTATTGTGTATAACTACAATCGCTAATTCATCAACCTATACACAAAAGGACCAGACACAGATAACTGATAATTAAGTCTACCCCTCAAAAATAAGAACATAACCTATATATAAACATATATTAATAAATCTACCTATGTTAGCAATTACAATTGTTAAAAAGTAATTACGAGAATGTTTATGCATACTCACAAATACACTCATACATACACCTACATATGCATATACACATACAACAGTTACTTATAAGTATACACACACAACATTAAACCAATTAAAATACAGCACCATTTGTGGAGTTATCGTTTTCCATGACCAACTCTCGAATGCCTTGCTTAATTCGAATTCTATAAAGAATGCTAAATCTTGGGGCATCAATACATTATTTACTACTGTAGCCGCTAAATAAGTAAAAGAACACCTGAAATATTCAGTTCGATGACGCATTATTTGCAAATTTAAATTACGAAGTTGACGATTATGTATATCATTCCGCCAAACCAACTTTTTGTAAAGATAATCAGGAGTTGTAGCGCCTTTCATTAAGTCTTAATTTACCAAACTATCTATTAAATGGAGTAACATGATAAAAAGGGGTATATAAGTAACAAATCTCATGCACCAATTCTGAATTTTTTGCAATTTAATTTTATCAGCATTTGTAAGTAAAGGACCGTATACATAATCACAATAATTTAGATGTGACAAAACTAAGGACACAATGTTAGTTTGATGTCAGAACTCAAATAGCGTTTTAAAGGTGCTATTTGCTTGAAAGAGATAAATGCCTTTTTACAGAGATCACTTACATGTTGTGCAAATTGTATATATTCTTGAATAAAATTTATTGCTGTATAACATTCTCTTATGGGACTTTTGTGTACAACAAACGGCCGAGGAGTTACCAGGAGAATTATGACAAAAACATGTTAATTTTTTTTTTAATTACCTACTTTTAAGGGTGCATTTCCAGGCAGCCGCCATATTGAAAAAGTACGTGATTTATACATCATTTTTAGGTATCATATAGTATGTATAGGTATGTTAGGTATGTTCTCTAATAATAAATAATTTGTTTGTCATGATTAGACAAATATATACTTGTAGAATAAAGTGCAGTACTTGAAATTAATATATTATTATCTGGTCTGGAGAGAGGTTTTTGATCCCCTGTTTAACACTTAACTCATTGTATTTTTATAAACAAAACCACAACACTATATTTAAATTTAACCTGTCCATCGCGTGGATTACTCATTATTATTTCACATTATCACAACAAATTAAGATTTTAAAAAAGAATTTAGAAAAAAAAATGATACCTAAATAAGCATCCGATTCATAATAGAGAAATGCTGTCAATTGTCAAATAAATGTCAGAATTTAGTTGCGCTAGTTTGCCACCACGTGTCGCCACCGTTGTCTTAGCAATTATTATTGGAGATAAGAGTTTCATAGCAGTGTTGCGCTGTTGTGCATTAAGTTTTTTTACCTGCCAAGTGAACTAAAATAATGTTTGGTATTATAACTGACTGTTAAATGGGCAAGATTAAGCTCATATCTAATAGGTAAATGATATAATTTTTTCTAAGAAATATTTCTAATAGAACTGGAAATTGAGTGGGGATGAACAGAATTAAAGTAATAGTATATATAGGTATAACTTTTAATAATCATTAAAGTAACAATAAGAAGTACATTAATAAATAATAATACAACAACTTTACTGTTCTGTAACAAATTTTACAGTACAAACTTTCTCACAACTAAAATGATAAATGATTTCATAGTTTTTTTTGCACGATCCGTCAATTTAACCTATTTACTGGTTGGATTAAACAGAATAGTAAGTTGTGTTTACAAATGTCAGATCCGTAAGAACAGTTACTTACCGATCGGAAGGCTGTAAGTTATAAAAAAAATTGATAGGTAATAATACAAACGATTCAACTGATTGTTGTTTCAAATCTTTTAGTAAGTCGCAGAGTTGTCACTTTGATATTAAACAAATTTAAATATAAAAATCATTTAAACCATATAATTTGGTTATTGCATGGATCGTGGACCATGAATGGATCGATGGAAAAAACTTAATAAGCATCACAAGCATTAATGGCTACCGGTCTCAGGCAAACTTTTGTCTCCGATCAGGAAACAGCTCTTACCGCTTAACTGTTTCATTTTATACCTTTAATTAACATTTGCTTTAGACCGTCTAGATGAAGAAGCACTAACAGAACCGTTTTATTCGCTTTCCAAAATGAAATCAAAACTGTTCTCTGAAATGAATAAAATACTAACAATGATGGTAATAATAATAGTATTAATACACAATTTTGAGTACACTGTAAATGCAACATTTCATAAATGCAGTACAGCCTCTATTTTAGAATTACATTTTATCATCTAAATAATGAAATGGACTTACATATATTCTTTTGATGGTTTTCGTCGGAACATCTACGATTTCTATCCACAAATTTGGGAAGTAAACAAATAAAATAAAAATTGTTTAATTTCTGAAGCATATTTTGCCACATTTCCTCATCAGGTCTAATTTCTTCCACAAAAAGAGGTTCTTTGTCATTTATATATATAATAAAATAACAAATATTTCTTTTGCTGATATCAAGCTGACCCTGTACCTTAGAATGGAAAAATATATTATAGGTGTATACTGTTTCATGGAATATTTTAGATACTTCAACACTAGTTTCAAAGCTAGTTTCATGCATATTTCTAATGAATGTCATGCTGCATTTCTGAATAATTACATATAAAGGAATCTAAAGAGGAAATGTAACAGGTTACACTACAATAAAAACTCTCAGGGTTAATCTAAAACTGTGGTTACTTTTAAACTACAAATATAATTTCCAATCTCAAGTTAAGAGAGCTTTCCTTGAAGAATATATGAAAACCACATAATGTCATATTTTACACTGACAGCAAGCCCTTTTAATCGTATTACATCCACCCAGATAACAATTAAGTAAACAAGAGTTACCAATAAAATTATTATATTACCTTAACCTACTTACTTTGTTTTATTGAACTCCATTTCCCTTCAGCCACAAAATGAAAATAAAATTAATTAATCAAGATTGTTAACAAAATAAATATTAAAAAAAAACAATAAAAAAATAAAAATAAAAAACTGAAATTTGTTCTCATAAACCAAACAATAATCAAAAATTTATTTATGTAGGTCTCTTTGCTATCGCTCGCTTGAAAATACTAATCATGATTACGCTTCAGTACAAATTTTCCATTTTCTATATGCACAGGTAAATTTTTCATACTTGTTACAGCCTCCATCAAAGTTTTGCCACTCTTATGCACCTTGAGCAAACATTTTATTTCTATGATGCCGTCATTATCTACTAATTCTAAAAATGTAATCAACTATCAATTGCACCAAAACAGCTTTACTACTCACAAACACATATACTGTCTCCAAAACTGCGTTTCACTTTTCAGGGGAGAATTACAATTGCTTGTTTAAATTCTCCCTTGAGAATGTTACCTTAATTTACAAAACGTACTGTCGGAGCAGGTACAAGTTTTTGATGAATCGGAAAACTATTTCGATTGTTGATTTACTCTAAAGGTTCCAAATCTACCACAATTTATTACAAATTTTTTAATATGAAGTAATTGTCTTTGCGTGTAAATAAGTGATACAATGACATAAATAAATAAATTTTCTACACATAGGGAAGTTATCTATTTTATATTTCTTTCTATCAGGAGTGCAGGCCAAATGGCGATGAACTTGAAACATTCCGGATTCTTTCAGTTCCATATTCGGATGCAAACTAGCATCCTTTGTCTCCTTTTCTTTCCCATATGACTTATATTCATTATCAAAATTGGAAGGTGCAATAAAGGTCTTTAATAATGTCTTCATCTGTCACCTACAATCAGATAAGTATTGCATATATCACAAGTGACTTTTTGTATAATATCAATCAATCTTTGATGCAATTGGAAAGTTAAAAATTATTATAAATTCATATTACTAAAATATTTGCATGCCTTTAATGATTGTAATATTCTTGCTCTTTCTGAATTATATTCCTCTTAGCTAGTTCTGGTTGAATAGCATAAGGTCCATAATCTAAATTTTTTTCTTTATTTGTTACGGGTATCATCTTATTACTGAACAATGTCTTTTTTGTACTGTCAAATTGAAGACTTCTTTTAGCTTTCAATTCAATGATCGTTTATTAGCAAAAATAATTTTTTTAAATTTTGTCCTGGGGAACTATTGACAAGGTTTTTCTACTGTTTACGTTGCTATTCAACTCCTTCATTATATCGTAGCACACTTATAATACTTCTTGTATTAAAGAATCCTATTCCTGTCAGATTAAGACGTTTTCCTGCTTGAAATTTACACAAAATGGACATGTACAATTCTGTCCTGTTGTTCGTTTAATTGCTAATGAGCCGGTGGCTTTTCGAAATTAACCTCTCTAATGAGCCTGAAATGATTGTATGAATAAGTAACATAACTTATTAATACATTAAATACATGTAACTTATTATTTATATGAAAGTAAAGACCAGATTTCTTGGAGGTTTTCCCAGTATTACAAATGCCCACAGTGGTAAAATAACTTTCATGACATTTTGTATGGTCTCCAAACACATGGAAGGGACCATTTTTAAGGTCATTTTTAAGCTGCTCCATGTCATTAAGTGCATTCAAACATATTACTTTAGTGTTGATGTCCTGCAGTTCTTTTATTTTTGAAACCATTAAAAGTTTCCTTCCTTCTGCAGTCACTTTGGTATCCTTTTTAATTATAAATAAGGCTTTGCCATAATTTTTTACTGCGTGACTTCGACATTCAATTTTAGTGATATAATTGCCATAAGGAACATCAGAACGAATTTTTGCATACACTGATGAATCTCCATCTGCTGTAAAGTGTAAATATCGCAAGCCATGCATATTTTCACTCATTCGGAATCGTTCCACAATTATCGACGCTTCTATGGTACTTGAAGAACTCGTTCAATTTTTAAAACAAACGTGCTCTACTGGAGGTTGTTGTTTATTGGATGCACGGGAACATACTGTACAGTATTATTTATTTCTTACTCCGAGAAATAATATTTTTCCTGTTAGCTTTCCAACAATTACATCCTGTAACTCATCAATAGTTAAGTTTCAAATAAAATCATAGATTACTACATACAAAGCCTGATTTTATAGATGTAGCCATATGATCTGTGGCTCCACCCTCCGTCAATGAATACCATAGTCCATGGAGTTTCATCACTGTCCCTTTGTCCTGCTTGAATTGCTAGTTCTTTTTTCTCCTTTCCAGCCTCTTCCATTCTTAAAAATTTCATTTTGCCAGGTTTCTCCAAGTTGCATCTCAATGCTATGAAAGAGCCTGTATGGCATGCCTAAATAAATAAAATAAACATTTATCATTTATTATTCAATTAATGATTACCAATTTTAAACATACATGGAATGTCCATAAATACCTAAACGTTCCTTAAGATGTGTGTAAGTACTGCTAGTGGATAGAGTGCCCCACACAGTACCAAAATTTAATTTGGATTTAGTTTCTCCCGGCTTTTCTGTACACTTCTCAATCTTTTCATAGCATTCATTACTTTGAAATGTAAGAACTGATGTTAAGCCATTACGTGTTTCCTCTACTAAAGATAACTTTCCCAGTGTGCATTTTTTTAATGTTGCTGTTGCGAAGGTAATGCCCAATTCAGAACAAAACCTAAGTCAACTATTCTGTGCAAAAACACTTAAAGGTTCTGTTTTATCTTGTTCAGTGTTAAGCCTGTATGTCATTACACTGAAATAAATAAACATGTAGATATATAGGTATGATATATTGCTAATGTCCTTAAAAGTGTGTTTAGGATGGAATAATCGAAAAAAAGGACAATACAGTTAATGGCCAAGGTTTCGATTTTATTTTAAATCTTCCTCAGAGCCAGTGAGATAAAACCAGTCAAAAAAATTAAATTGTTCACACAACGAATAAGTCAAATAGAAAAAGAAATGCTTTTATCCAATGATACATAAATGTATAGCAGTAAACTGCTATATTTCAAATAGTCTTACAAATCTTTGTCTTTTGGATATTTGTATATTTGACTTGTAATAAAATCGAAACGTTGGGTTAGTCAGAAAATCTAGACCATCAACTGTATTGTCCTTTTTCCGATTCCATCGTAAACATGTAGATATACGATATTTCATTATAAAAGAGATTTGTTTTGGTTACCTTTCATATTCCTCCTGTGAAATGAAACTAAACTAAACTCGTGTAATTCGGAGGTTTCAAGTGGAACGTGGTTTTAGGTATCTTGATTTATGCAAAAATGTTATCACAAAAATTATTATTTTTTAGTTTGTTATAAGAAATGTATATACCTTAATATAGGGATATCATAAGAATTATCATTTTCAAAAAAGATAATTATTGTACAAAATAAAAAATTCGTAAACACTTTTATGGATTTTTCATGACAGCACAAAAGTCTAATTGTTCTTTGTACATATATGCAAAAATTACAACAAGTTTACCACTAAAAATTTATCACTGTTGTGGTTCTAGTGAAATCTCGACAGTGTCATATTGCATATTGTGAATTTCAATATTCCGATAAGATTCATCAGCTTGACACCCTCGTTGACACTATATGTCTTCATTGATATCCTCAACATTTGTGGGCAAGTAAGACCGAGGCTATCTAAAACGTACTTCTAAATACTCAATTTTTGTCAACCCCCTCCAATAGACAGAAATTTTCAAAATAGTTGTTGAGTTGCACATGCATAAGTTTGTGTAAAACTTCACTATTATACCTTTTCTGGTTTTCAAATTACAGGTGCTATTTCATATTTTTTAGGAAACTTGAGGGGCTGTATATCCTAAGGGGTAAACATAAGGGTACTAAGATAATTTTCATGCAATGCGTGTTGTTTTTAGCCATAGATTCACCGGTACCATGTGTGCTACTTCTGGTAATTATGTGCAACAGTGGAAACATTTCTAATTTTAATTAAAAAATTCTAACCCCCTATTTTCAACGATGCTGAACACAAATCGTGTCTAATTTTCAACAAAATTTAAAAAAAAATATGAGTAATCTCTATGTATGTATGTATATTACATTAGGTTGAAATTGCAATATAACGCCTCTGCCATCGTTATTTCATGATGCCATGCTGTGGTGAAAAGAAATAGGCGTTATATTGCAACTTCAATTTAATTTAACGCATACATAGGTTACTATTTTTATTTTTTTGAAAACTAGACAACCAAAAAAACTAATTTTATATTCGTGTTCAGCACCCTCGAAAATAGGGAGTAGACATTTTTAAATCAAGATTGGAGAGGTTTGCCGCTGTTGTAAATAATTACCCTACTTCTTTTGAAAACACCTTGTACATTACATTAGGTTGAAGTTGCAATACTTATAACTATTTATTTTGACAATAGTGTGATCTCACAATTCTAAAAAAAAATGTCATAACTAGACTTGAGGGCACAAAACTAATTTTAGATTCGTGTTCAGCACTTTCGAAAATAAGAGAGTAGGATTTTTTTAATTAAGATTGGAGAGTTTTACCTTGTAGTAAAATAATTAAATATGCCTTTTTATCGAAAAAATTTCGTCGGGCGAAAATATCAAAAAGTAAGTTTATTAAAGGTTAGTTTTATGCGAATTTTTGTTTTTCTTCCAGACCACCAAAAAATTGCTTTAGATTTGTATTTTTTATTCACAGTTCACACACGTTTTTGCTAAAGTATATGTTATTTCACTTACCTAACCTTGTAGAACAAAGAAAAAATCACATCAAAAAATAGGGCCGTTAAACCTACACTATTTATTACAGTTGAATAAAAAAGGAAAAACCAGGCAAATTTTTCACTAATAATTCACTACGACTTCACTTCCAAACTTATAGTACACTTATAGTTTTTAGCAACTCAAAGTTATGAGTTATGACTTATGTAAAGAATCACACAAACAGGCGGCAATAGTGCATGATGCCAAGCAGCCAAGGTCACCGACTAAATTATTTAAATATATTATCACAAAGTATAAACTAGATTTATACTTTTTTATTTAGATTATACATATATCGACATCTATAAAGGGTCCTTTGAACTAAAAGGGAAATGATTCTCACTTCCACCATTGTTTTAGACAGGAGCGTGCGAATGCGGCCTTAAGAGGCGATATCTCTGAAACGTAGTGAAAAAATTTATAGAACTGATCTTATAGAAAACTTTATAGTCTCTCATTTTTATTAATTTAAGAATATGTCGATGCAATGCACCGTTTTCGAGTAATAAGTGAAAAACCAAAAAAGGGTACCTTTCAACCCCCCTCTCTCCCTGAAGCGGACGGGCTAGGGGCGGGGACTAATATGTATAGGTCCTAACTACACCCAATACATTTCTGCACCGGCAATGCACGCTCTTCGATCCTTCGTTAACTAGCTTAATTAAGGCACAATATATAGGATATCTTTAGATTACTTAGACTAAAATAGTGGAATCAGACGAAGGTAGGTGAAATTGAATGACAAATATTCTAGCTCACTGGCTTGACGTCATATTCTTCGCAGGCCCGCCTTGTGTCTAGAGCAATGATTCTCATTTTGGTCTAGCAAAACAGATAAAAGTGGCAAGTGGTCTACGAGACAAAAATGCTTTAGAGCCAATGGTCTAGAGCTAATGAAATTATAATTAAGTATTATTACGTAATTTATATTCCAAAAAATTTTCCATATCTTATTCCAGCTATAAGAATGTAAATTGCATTAAATATTATTTACTTTTAGTGGTACAAGTTGCATAGGTTCAGATATACTTACATTAAAATGATCTTCGCAACAATAAAGAGTAGATAAAGCAGATACTTTTTTAATATATTGGCATATGGCTGCAAACGTTTTTCGATATTATTTTAAATCCTCATTTAACGCTGCCAATGTAGAGTAGGCAACCAACAAGCAAGTCATGCAACAGTCGCTCAGTCGGTATCGCTGTCATGTCATAATTCAATTCCTGTGTTTACGTTGTAATTTTGTGTTCTTCAGTTTTTAGTGCCTTATTTTAATTTTAAACGTTTTATAGTTATTAAATAAAAGAATATGTGTCGGGTACAGATATTTTCCCACAATATAGTTCGCCGGTTTGTTTTTCTAGGTTATGGGACAAGACTGTCGAAGGTGCATTTTCCTACTACCTACTTATTAGTACCACCCATTCCTTTCGTCCGATTTTCTTATAATAAATAGGCATTTTATCTAATTGTATCTACGGGAAGTGTCTTTTATCGGTAGTGAGTGGCTGTAATGAACGAATATGTAGTTTTACCAGTTTATAACGAAATAATGAAAAACGAATGCAAAATACTGGAGCTAACTGGATTAACTGTTACCTATCTATCAGGTATTATTAGTAATAAGAATGTTAATTTTTGTCGTTTCTACATTTAGAAACGCTACAAAAAGACGACCGCATAGTAGTTGACATTGTTGACAGATGTAAGCTTTATTTATGAATCTAACAGTGGTATTCATAGTCTGTCTCCGGTCGCCAGAGAGCGGTTTCCGTACCGAAATTATGCGAATTTCATAATGAAATTCACATAATTTTGAGAAGAGGATATAAGATACCACTGTTGCAGTACATTGCATTGTCCGTCCGAAATTATTTGAATTGCATTATAAAATTCGCATAATGTCGAGACGGAGACCGCTCTCCGGCGACCAGAGACAGACTATGAATACCACTGTAAGCCACCTCAGTCGATTCTTATCATAGGCGCCGACTTTCCGTAGGAAAAAAGGGTTTTGCTCCATTTTTTAAATATTGAGCTAAAATTCTGGAATAATTTTTTTATTGTCTTTTAGGCCTCCCTGAGCACATGGTTACACTTTTTGTACTTAGTCATAACGTTAACCCTGTATAATACACTTTTGTTTTATCCCTATCATTTACTACAGTTTTATGATGTGTATTTCTGCTACGAATAATTAAGAGAAGAACAATTACTATACATTTTTTAACTTCACAGTTATTTATAACACTTATAAGCATACATTTTGCAACCAATAGCAACATTTTGTGGACAGACCTATTGGCATTTCAAATTCCCTTCAACTGAGCGCCGTTTGTTCTAAACGAATGAAGATTAAGGAAATAACTATCTATACATTCTTATCTGAGATTTATTAAGGATTACTTTCTTCCTGCAATGAACGGTTTGAGAAAATGATAGCAAATACATTTTCTCCCAAAAATGAAATGATCCATCCAGAAGACTAGTAGCCACTTTTGAGATATTTAATCCCGACTCTATCACTAATCTCTAACACTCTACCTAGCATATCTTTATAATTGTAATCTAAATCCAATTATTGAACTAAAATTATGTAGAAAAAAATCTATGAATTTTTGACCTCCGTCCCAATTAACTGCTTTGACAAATTTCGTATTTGTAGTTACCATCTCATGAATTAATAAGACCACACACCTATACGTTTATAGTCTATTATTATAAGTTCAATGTGGTGTATTCAAAACATTGTGTATATATTTGGTTTTTCAAAATGCATTGGTAATTCTTTAAGAAATTACTCTTATCCTCATAAATACCAGCCAAAGGTAGATCATCATACATATCTTTTTTATCAAAATACTGTTATGTCTTATTAAATTCATTAAAAATTAAGCACTGAATATTTATTTGGTTCATCTGCTATAAGCATATATTTAAAGTTAGTTACCTGAGAACTCGAAAAATTCTTCTCTTGTGATCATGAAGGCGGCAAGATTGGCAGTGTAAATGGCAAGGAAGACAACAGCAAACATCGCCCAAACGTTGGTCATAAATCTGGCGGTAAAACCTCTAGGTGAATCTACATGTACAGCAGCTTGGAAGAGAACAGCCCAGACCAGCCAATACGTTCGGAAGAGAGAAAACCTGTGAGACGCTGATGGACCCTGCAAATAATACAGCTGCAAATAAAATCATGTAAACAACTGCTTTCCTTTTTAAAATTCAGTTTTGTTTGTACGAGATATTGATTGATTTATCGGTTTCTAAGTTAACTAGGGAACTAACTATATTTCTCCCGTGTATAACTACAAAATAGGCTGACCAAAAGGATGAATTGATGAGTGTAACATTAGTTAATGCGATATAGAAAAGAAATATGATATGACTTTTATCATCTAAGACTTTTACTTTCTGCGATTACTCTAAACGATAATTCCTTAATGTCTTGTGTGTAAATGAAATATATTGGACATCGTTGCAAAAAATATTGAGAGGAATTAGACAAATACAATGGAGTTCCTGTATATTATTACTTTCTGTTCATACAATTTAAGTGACATTTTATAATTCTTTCTCTTTTTTTTTGCATATTCAATAGAAACTCTACTTGCTTTTCATCAAGTTTAGATCGGTCATGATCTTGGTAATAGTTGATGTAGGGAATATTGAAGTAACCTTGTATATGCTATCTATAAACAAATTTACATTACTATTAGGGGATCTATAACATGTTAAAATTAAGGTTGTACCCCCTGAACGTCTTACATAAAATACCACATATTTCAATGTGGTCTATACAAAACGGTTCCAAATCAACTTGTTTCACATTTAAATTCCTCTTTGAAAATTGCTACACCGCCCTTATCGTATGTATTTTGACAATAAAATCTACTTAAGGGCGCCGTATTCTTGAAATAGTGTTTTCGACAAATACAAGTATTTTTAGACATTTAAGAACTGAATAATATAGTTTAGTAAATGACAAGAATGTTGTCTCATGCCACCTGCGAATATTCAGAGGTACCGAAGTAAAATCAATATATAACGTCAGAATGCGATCTTTCCAACAAACTTTTAAGTACTGAAATCTTTCAAAATACGTATTTTTATATTCCACTATAGATGTAAGCATTGTTATAACATAAACTGACATAGTTCTGAATATAAAATTATTCACTATTGTTTATAAGTATGTGAAAATAATTTTTAAAATGTGGGGTTAGAATAACGAAATAATGTGTGTCATATAAATGCATTTAGAAGTTATTTTATTGTTTGAGGAGAGTTTAAATATATAGTGAAAGTGTATAAACAAAACATCAATAATTTTATTTTTGATATTACTTTTGCTCTACGTGTTTTATTTTTCGAGATTTCAGTACCTAAAAAAACACCACAAATTTGATAATTTTACGGCGACAAATACGGCGACCTTTTAAAGAGAAACTGTTAATATGTTTTGTTTTGATTAATTCACTCTTACTCTTCTTTAAGACGTAAAAAAAATAATTTGTTGATAATTAACGGATTTAACATTTAAACTTTGTACATTAAGTAGTAACAAAACGGGGTTAAATATCATTTTACTGATCGTAGTGGTGTCCGCCTCTGAAAAAATCTGCTAATACAGCCACCATCAAGCCAAATGTTAGGTTGCATAGCTTTCCTAAAGTTTTCCTCAAAAATTGACACTTTGAAAGATGAATACCTCACAGGTTACTTCTGGAAATGACTTTTCTAGTAACTTGCACAAGTCTCTAGGGGACGTCTTGTTGTGTACTCGGGTGACATGTAACTGCACTAATTTCTTAACGCCCTTTATGGACGTTTCATTGTTGTTACCAATAATGGTCTTTCTTCGGCGATTTGACTTATACGAAACCTGTCACCACTTTTTGCTTGATTTTTTCCAGAAACAAGCAAAGCCTCATTCTCATTTGGTGCAAGATTCATTATTTCCTTATATTTCAGATACAACTGAACTTTTAAGAGCTCCGCGGATACTTGATCACCATGAAAAATCACAGATGATGTTTTTTTTGAACATTGTCGTTTTTAGTGGAATTAAATTGAATTATATTTTTTTCAGATGTTGAAATAAGTGAGGTTTTTAAATCCCCTTGTTTTCCAGTGGTGTTGTCTACCGTTTTTCTGGGAAACTCTTTTTGTGATGGCTGTATGTCTTTCTCTAATAACAGAGAAACTTTGTGAAGGAGCTTAATTTGCACATTTAACAAGTTGATTTTATCCCGTAGTTCGTTAATTAAAGCATCCTTTTGTTTTATAATATAGGCAGAGATATACATCTACCTTCTTGTTTGAGTTCAGTCTTCAATAGAATGCTGCGTCTGGACCTGCGATTTGAGACCTGTATATTATTATTTGAAGTTTAACATAATACTTTTTATATGTGATTCGTACGCAAACCTAAGTTATTTATGCAGAATACCAACATGTTCAATAAGTTTGATTGTTTCTGAAGTATGCAAGGCAATTATTTCAGTGTTACAGGACGATTGTATGAGAGTATTTTAAATATTTAAATAGTTACTTTCAGTTTCTGTCTGAAAGTAAGACGATAAATTATGTGTTGGTTGCTACTGATTAATATACTGTTCAGAATCGTGTGAATAATTGGAGCTAGAGATTAATCATTTTTTTACGTAAGTGGTCTTACAAGAGGGTTCTCATTTTGGATTCTATATATTTCCCAAACATTTCATACTGATCCTATTTTTCTGTTAAAGCGGATATGGCTTTTTGCAAGAGTAAATCATTTTGTTTTGATTTTTGATTTATCTCTCTTATATTGGGGTTAATACTAACTTTTTGTTTTTTTTTTGGTGTTAAGGGAACAGACTGTTTCCAATAATGTGATATCTTCTTGATTGTCAGAGTGTACCACATGCTCATTTCCGATTTCATCTACATTCTATTTTATAAAATTGCTATAATAATTGATTATTAATTTATAATGAATGTTAACTGATGTCTCATTACAGATGTCTTCTGCGCCAGAAGAATGGAAATGTATTAGCAACACTTTTGACTCAAAGTGGAACTTTCCCAAATGCCTAGAAGCTATTGACGGCAAACATGTTGTCAGAGGTGAACACGTGACTAGTTTCGCATACCCGCTCACGTCAGTCCTGCCCGCTGAGTATGTAAATTGGAAACTTCGATCACGCGTGAATTACAAGTGGACGTCCACTTCACGCGTGACTTTGTAAATCACGACGTCCATCAATCATTCGTGGCCGTAGATCACACGTGACCGTAACTTATGAATGATTTACGCATCCTAATTTCTAAATTGGTAGGTAAAAAGTATATTCTTGTATTAAAAAATGGAATGAAAGTAAAACTAAACTCACCGTCAACATAATTTCACTGTATGCATATCTACGTTTACATTGTACATATTTACGGCTATAACATAAAATAAATATAAACCAAAACATAAGCATTCATAAATATGATATGAAATATGCACATATAATAAACTAATATAACACAAACATGTATTCCGACAGGCAGATTTAGATGTATATGAAATACTTTATAAATCGCGATTCGTATCTAAAAATAATAATCTATCTAAATTGCTAGATAATAGTCTGCTTTGTCGCTCCTCTAAAATTCTTCCTGATGTAGAGAAGAATCTTTCACTTGTTGCAGAATTTGCAGGCCCATTTAAAATTCGACAAGCTAATTTTATTAAAAGGGGCAAATCAGTCCAATTTTTCCAAAATTTTAAAACAGAGATATTTGGTTCAACTTTTCTGTACAAGTACATTTCTATTTCACTAGGTTTGTTTTAGCAGCACTTCAAACTGTTTGGAAACTATCAGAAATGTCCGTCCAACTATTTATTGCGTCAAATTCAATGGTAACTCGTTCTCAACTTAACTGGTCGAATATTTCTGACAGTTTCCAAACCGTTTTCAACTGCTGCAAAAACAAGCCTACTATACACCTTATCTGTTTGTTCCTACCCTGATGAATATTGAAATTTGTCAAAGATTGACGCAGAAGGGGTTGAAGTTGAAGGCGACGTTTCAGTAAGTCGCTGACGTTTTGTGGGAGAAAACTATTGTTGTTCATTGCTTGTGTTCTTAGTTTCTTCATCGAATATAGACTGTATTTTCATTAAATTATTGATATAATTCTGGTATGTATAAAACAGCTAAAAAGTTTCCCGAAAATTTTTAGCAAAATTAGGAGATAATTTTTTGCTATAATTCTTGTTTGTGTAAAATGGTTCTTAGATTCACAAAAACTCGCCGTGACTCACGCTGCGTCACCTCACTAAGCTGCGTCTCATTTTGCGCCGGGCCTAATAGTCTAAGAGCCAGTGGCCGGCAACCTATAAGTAAATGATTATACCTGAAAATTTGCACAGTGATTCTCTTATACCTATCACTCATGAAGTGGGGACTTGCTAAGCCCGGCGAGGCCGACCCAAGTGTCACTCAGGTGCAAGAGGTATGAAAATTTAACCAACTTCGTTATTAAATGAACAAAGCTGCCGTTTGAAAATTTTAAAATATACAATTATTATTATATAAAAATAACAAAGGCAGACGATTATCGCGCTTCCAAGGTCATGGCAGACACTTGTGAAATTGGCAAAAATTATAAATTTCAAAAGTATTTGATTAAATCTGATTTTTTTATATGTTGTTCATGAAAGTATTAGAAGCCTATATTTATCACGGCAGACGTTTTTTCCGAGTATAACATGCCGGCAGACGGCAAAACCTTACCTACTGCCCGAGCGTATCTACGTATGTATAGTATGTAGTACTCCCGCTTACATTTAATCTTCACGCAATTCAATATACTATTACGCTTATATTATTATAAAAATTAACATATTTGCTGTCGTAAGATGGATGATGACGAAAATGGGTCTATTATAACACAATAATAAATGTCAGAGTACAATGGTGGTAAAAAGAATATAATTTAAATTTTTATTTTTATTTTTCATTCATTTTAGGCAAAGTATGAAGTAAATGAAAACAATTGTTCACACAAATATAAATAATATGTCCACAGTCAAATCGGTTCTATCCTTCAATATCATCTTCGGAATCATTTTCATCTTCATTTGTTTGGTTGTCATCGTCTACTGAATCGGTTTCTTTAAAAATAACATTCAAATTTGTTAATTTAGCCAAATATGTTCAATATAGAATTTATTATTATCAACTTACCAGGAAGATCTTCGATCAATTCGTTGACAAAACATGGAAGTTGATCTCCTTCGAACCATTTAAAGATAAATGAGGTTTCTTGCTCTATCCAACCATATTCCAACGGATTCAATGTCGTGGGGTTTTTTAGAGAAGCATTTTTCCAAATACTGGAAATATAATGAGCTCTTAAAACATGCTGGTACAGCTCACTTTTACACGGTGGTATACAGCTTGCATCAAAAGTGCGTACTGTTTTACTAAACTTTTCATTACCATCTGAAGCTTTGTAGCTACTAACAAAAAGCTGAAACCTGCCATCATCCACGTCCTCAGATTTGTTTGCGTTATACATTTGGCAAGTGAACTTTTGTATAATACTAAACAATTCTTGTAACCGATCTTCTGTTAAATTGAGGTCACCTAAAGCTGCGAAAGCTTGTTGGAATTCAACACTCTTTTTTAATAAGGTGAAAGGTCTTTTTTTTCCTTTATTAAAAAAAGCAGGATTGAAGTCACACCCGGTGAAAGCGTGAAAACCAATCAAGCTTTTAGCTAGTAATTCACCAAGCTGATCATGGATTTTTGATACGTCAATATATCTTTCACTATTTCCTGTCCCAGTCAGCATCCAGACATGAGAAGCAGAATTTTTCAACTGAGTCATATTACCTAGCATTATTATCAAAATATCGGTGTCAGAGGCTCTAATTGCAATATTGGACTGCTCTGCGACACTACAAGCATGATAAATTATTTTGCTATCTGCTTCTTCATGCAAATTACAACACAGATCGTGCATAATATTTGATTGTACTTTTCCATTAACAACTTTGTAAGAATAACAATTTCGGAAACTCAAATGAATTAATTTGTTACTTAAAAATGATGCAAGTTCATCACTAGCCCAATGAATAATAAAGAAATCGATAAGGGCTTCTTTAAATTTAGTATTCTTCATTTCTTTTGCAAAGTCTGCTGGTCTTACTTGATCAGGCCCAGAAATTTTATAATCAATTAATGGTGCTTCATGTCGTAGACATCGTTCGTTGTCTTTTATTGACGGGTGTAAATATTGGTCAAAAATTACGTCAATTCTTCTTGCCGGATACTTGGTTACCATTTGCAGAATTTTTTTTGAAATGCTTCCGAAGGTTTTTGGAACATCCTTCATGGAATGAAGAATGAAAAAACCATCGATCAAAAATATGTCTGTATAACGTGGTGGCTCATGGTCGATGTTTGGTTCCAGAGATTTTATAAGAGCTGATTTAGCGGTTTTGCAGATACCACCATCCAAATGGCATAAAGCTAGAGGCACAGGAGTTATAGGATAAGACAACATTTTTAGGACATCGATTTTGTGGTCCATTGAAATCCCTAACATGCGTCCAAATAAATCCCGCTGTATCTTTATTTCCTGATCTTTCCCCCCGATTTTGACAGATTTTTTTCTTTCAATTTGGCTTGAAAAATTATTCAACGGTGTTTTTTTAATTGCCTTTTCAAATCGCTTGGGGTCAGCTGCACATTCCGATATGAACGTCTCGCGCTGTTTGTTACCGATTTTTTCAATATTCAAAAGAAATTTGTCAACCTCAGGAATAGCAGCTTTTCCAGACGCAATATTGAATAACTGGTTTGGAGATAAATCAGGGCTGAATGGATTGATGTACTGATCGAACGACTGAACAAACTTTTGAAGTTGTTTACAGCTTTTTTGAACATTATGTGGCAGCAATTCTGCTGAAATGTCTTGTTTCTTCGTAATTCCTAGGTCTTCCAAAACGTGTGTAATAATACTTGACCGGATATCATGACTTCTTGCCCACCGTTGACGAGCCGAAATGGAATCGGTCAAATGTACGATTCCTGTCAGTCTTCGTGCAGCATCCGCATTGATTGTTTGCTCTAATGTCAAATCTACAGGCTGCCTCGAAAACGATTTACCAGTGCGTTTTATTCCAAAAAACCCGTTCTTGAAATCTACCTCTAATCCAGGGTGTGTTTCGGAAACTTTTGTTAAGTTGTAGTGGTACTGGACTGTCCATCTAGCATAGTTTTGATGATTACACACGAAAAATAAATTTGTAATTTTTGGTAAAATATCTTGAAACAATTGAAAATCTCCAACACGAATGCTCCTGCTTAAAGTTAAATAATAATGTATAAGCTTTATATAAATCATGTAAAATTGGGCAGTCTTCCCGAATTCACCGTTCATAGTTTGTTGTTCATATATAGCATAATCATTACATAATTGTTTTAATTTTTCATTATGAATAAAAAACGATGTCTGGCAGGTTCGTAATCTTTCGAGTTCTTCCTGTATATCATCTGTTATTTCAATATTTTTACATGTTAGAAAAGATCGAAAATGGAGAATATGTAATCCTAAAGCCGCTATTGGGTGTAGCCTCTTGCATCGATTGAAATGCTTACCTTCGATGAAACTTGATACTGATCCACTTGCGAGCATTTCGCTTTGAACCATAATTGTAGGTAATCCACAATCATTTATAACTTTCCCAATAGCCTTAAAGTAGGATAACATAATGTGAAAAGCACCCAAGTGAATAAATAATTTTTCAAACTTGCCTTTTTCAGTTGATGGAATTTTTAGCGCTATCTTTGCTATAGCTAAATCATAAGTTACTTGCAGGTAAGGTTGATTCAGTTCTTTTAAAATGGTCACACATTGCTGCATTGTTGCCAAAACTACTGCATTATTGGTCGGTGATGCATTAATTGGAGTCAGATATGAAATCAATTGTTGTGGACTATCATCTTTCATTATTTCACTATTGAACCCAACCCACATAGGAATATTTGACAAACCAAGAGAATGGCTTAACATCCAAACAGTGTCGATTCGATCATAAAGATTCATATTTACAATAATATTCTCTTCTTCGGCATTTCCAGATTGAATATTACTAGTCATTTTGGGTATCTTGGGATAGTTTGGTAATTCAACATTAATAGTTTCATACGATCGTCTTCGGCGCTTATTATGTGTAATGGTTTCCGATAGTTCCGTAATATTATCTTCAACGCTATGGTTAAGGTTTTGATAAATTATCCCGACGGTATCATGGAGAGTGTCTTTTCCCGTTTTCGTGTCAACATACCGATCAAAATTGTCGAATGCAATACCTGCTGAGAGATTTTCGGTTTTATTAATTACTTCAGGACATAACCCAGCTCGCGTGCTCGATGTATAAGTAGCTTCCGTTTCTAATTCTTCAACAGCATTATAACTTATACAATGACCGTAACGATTTACAATATCGATAATCTTGCGACTGCTTGTAAGGCTTTTCAATGTCATGCCTAAGCAAATATGTTTGGAGGTTTTAACGTTGCCACTATGAGCCATGTAGATTAAATCCTGAGATAAAGAATTAACGTGACGTTTAAAACTATCGCAATTCCGACGTTTACGGGTAGATCCTCCAATAATTGAAGCTACAAAATCTGATAAAATTGGTGGTGTTGAACATTCACCCTGTATTAACCGTTGACTTGTCAGATAGTCAGGTAATTTTGATTTTTTTATGCCCATGATTTCATTCCGCAAAATAGATGCTGCTGCTTGTAGAATATCCTGTTCTTTCAAATGACCAAATAATGAGTCATCAATAGTGGTGATACCTTTAGGCGCAATTACTTTTTTATGATTTGATTGTAATATCTGTATTTTACCTTCAAATTTATTATAGATCTTTTCTTCCAGATAGTGCGGTGGAAATACAGATGTTGCTTCCGAACCATTTAACTCTTCCAATGAATCAAGATATTGTTTATGTAAATATGTAAGGAAATAACAACGTCCTCTATTAACAACATTTTCTTCGATCAGAGCACAGATTTCTTCAAAAACAGTTTGATGGATTTCTCGAGAAATGTGCCATGGTGTACGAACAGGACTTTTTATTAATGTTCGTTTTTGGTTCCTAAAATTTTGTCGGCATATATTGTGGTAATATACCTTATTATCAGCAACACTTTGCAGTTTTGTCAAAATTTCATTATAGACATCCGTATCAGCTTTAAGATTTTGCATAATACTTTTTTCAAACTGCTTTTTTTCCGAAGTATGTAAAGCCTCATTCTTAGACCGGAATTGTTTCTTTTTTTTGTTACAAAAAAAACATAAAATATCCACGATTGCTGGAACCACATTTTCAGAAGCTGGAATATCTGATGACGAACTTGCTGCTTCAGAATTTAAAACCATTACTTCCAACGGTATATCTACTTGGACATTATTATCTTCTTCTACAACTTTATCTATCACAGGTACATTTATATTTTCTACAGACGAATCCTGTACCATAGTATCATGAATTATTGAGTTGTTGGCCGATGTTGATGGCTGCTCAATCGTTGACAATTCTGATGATAATGTACTGGGTTGTGGAGGTGATGGATCTTCTATTGTTTGTGTCGATTCTGTCCCATAAAACATTCTTTTCAAAGCCGTAAATACCTTGTAGCAAGTACTATGATATCCTGTGTCATATATGTCATTAGGTAGAATAATATCCTTATACTTAAGTTTATGAAATTTTCGTAAGAGTAAAATCTTCCGACATTTTGTTATTGTTTCTTCTGAAAATAAATGCACTTTTCCAGTTTTTCAGTACTTCCATAGACACAAAGAGACACTTTAACTCAGTCGACATAATGTTGGATTTACGAAATAAATAATAATGACATTTATGAAACAAAATAAAACTTCAGTCAAGGGCAACATGACCCTCTGTAGGTATAAACTATTCATATATTTCAAATAATAGACCATAAGAAATAAATACAATAGGTTAAAACGAATACTATCATTATATTTTAGATTTATAGCAATAAGAGGGTCCGTCTAATTGTTGATATTGCCCACAACTTTTGACGTTAAAAAACTGTCAGAAATGTCAAGCATCAACATCACTAGATCTCAGAACCTGTGCCAGAAATAGAGGTAATTTGTTACTTATATTATTTTAATATTAAAAGGTGCTAAATATAATAAATAATAAAAATAAATGCCTAATTTGTTTGATCTGAAGGTGTTGATAGCAATGCCCGCTTAGAAAACCAATGGTACTATATCGAAAATAATAAAAAGATGTGACTATATGCCGCCAATACATACGTAGGTACGCTCGGGCAGTAGGTAAGGTTTTGCCGTCTGCCGGCATGTTATACTAGGAAAAAACGTCTGCCGTGATAAATATAGGCTTCTAATACTTTAATGAACAACATATAAAAAAATCAGATTTAATCAAATACTTTTGAAATTTATAATTTTTGCCAATTTCACAAGTGTCTGCCATGACCTTGGAAGCGCGATAATCGTCTGCCTTTGTTATTTTTATATAATAATAATTGTATATTTTAAAATTTTCAAACGGCAGCTTTGTTCATTTAATAACGAAGTTGGTTAAATTTTCATACCTCTTGCACCTGAGTGACACTTGGGTCGGCCTCCAAGTCCCCACTTCATGATTGATAGGTATAAGAGAATCACTGTGCAAATTTTCAGGTATAATCATTTACTTATAGGTTGCCGGCCACTGGCTCTTAGACTATAACCCGCGCAGGCCCATTCACGTGGCGGTTTCAAAACAAACGCAGAATCACGCACGTCACGCGTGACCCGCCGTGACGCCAAGTGCCCACCTCAAATCCTTATTTAGATGCCAACGAATAGTGGTAGTTATTACTTTAAAAAGGACAGCATAGTATTGTTTTAATGACAATTGTTAATGCTGATTATAAATTTCTTACCGTCACAGTTGGCAGTAATGGAAACGTTTATGATGGGGGAGTTTTCAATGTTATTGGATTATCAGATTTCATTCAAAACGTTGAAAGCTGAAGATGCTTTTCCCTTACAACCTCATATTATGAACCCATACTCATTTAATAGTCACGGTTCCATGAGAATCTATAAATACAGACTTTCAAGAGCAAGAAGGATAGTGGAATATGCATTTAGCATTATGTCTAGTGTATTTAGAGTTTTGAGGAAACCAATTCTTCTTACTCCTGAACGTATTGATTCTATACTGCTAGCCGCCTGCAATTTACATAATTGGTTATTATCTGAAAAATCTTCTGCAAATGTGTACGCTGCTGAAGGTACATTTGACAGAGAAAATGTAGAAACAGGTGAAATAATTTCTGGAGGTTGGCAAAATGAAGACTCATATAACGTTAACGTTCGTTAGTCCCCAAGGCGACATTCCCTGGCAGTACAAATTAATGTAAGCAAGTAAACTTTAATAAAGTTAAAACTAAACATATTTATTTTACTTATCATTTGTATATCCCTATAGCTGATCTACACACTGAACCTCCTTGTAGAAAGAAAAGCAACTTATAATAGGGCCGTTTGGAAATATATAATTCATCGGTACCTTGTCCTGATTTTGTGCTAGTAATCTTTTTAAAATCACTGTTAAATTGATTCCTAAAATTGTGAATTTTTCTTTGAATTTCCTCTGCCGTAGTAACAAATTTTACAGCAAATTCCACTAGCGCATTAATATGACATTTGCTTATACATGTGCCATTGTGCAATAAAGAGTGTGTCAACTTATGAAGAGAAGAATATAAATAGTTTCTATAATAATCGAAATAGCGCACTCTCGTGAATGTCCACATAAGCTGAAATAAATTTTATATTCACTCATAACTTTCACTTCTAAGGGGGGATGTTCTGTGACATATCGTTCATAAACAAATAATTTGTGGTTGTCATAATAACGTCCCTTACAGTACTAATTTCTATTATTTATGAGACGCTAAGAATAGTTGTCTCATCACAAAGTATATAGTTTATATTTTGTCTGTCACATTGAAGAATATGTTTTACAACTCCTTCACATTTAATTAATGACTACACAAAAGTAAAGACATCTGGCGACAATATTATTTCACATATTTAAAATTTATGGTTTATACAAAAAGAAACTGTATGCAATTTGTCCTTAAATAGAGCTTCATCGGACTCACCTGATATTATAGACTCGGCTGTCGCCAACAGACATCAGACTCGTCCCCTAATGTTTTATTTTAAGAACTTGTTATACAAATAGTTATTTTTTAATTGTGTCATATTCTAGTGGAGTTTATAGCTATGACATTTCGACCCCTATAGTCCCACTTTAATTCATTCCTGATACTCGTGTAGTACATTGTGGATAACGTATACGGAGAACGGTAAATATTGACTGTTATTTCTGCTATTCATATGAAATCCGAGTCAAGTCGAATCTCTTCGTCATCGCACCCCAACAGCGTCAATTTGATTTCAAATGTTGACTGCGGTAGACGTGAACCCTTGGTAAGGTATAAATTTAAGTTGACGTCCTTACTCAAACCTGCTTCTTGATTGATGTTTGAGAGGATTCAGCATTTAAAGTAAATGGAACATTTCCGTACAAGTCAATGCGAAATTAATATTGTATGTTTAGATTTAGTAGTAGTAGATTAATGTTTCCATACACGGTAAGAAATTGCAACCTTTATTATTCGTATAAGGATAAAATTGGTTCCAGTTAGGGGAACACGATTGCATTCGTTTCAAAATACGTTACAGTTTATAGGTATGATTTAGTGATCGGTATGGTTTCACCTTAAGTTCATTATAAAATAAATTACATCACATGATTGCATTCGTTTCAAAATACATTTACAATTTCTAGATATAATTTAGTAATCAGTATCGTTTCACACCGTTAAATTTATTGTGAAATAAATTACATCACATTTTAATATTATTCTGTTTGGATTTGCTGTGATTTGAACGACTAATAGCTCTAAACTATTTAATTAATTTTCTAAACTCAGTTAAAATTGTTATTATTCGCTCTCATGGTATAGAGGAGAGATCCCACCGTACAGAGGCAGTTGGACTAAAATTCCAACATATCTTGAAACTGAAATTATATCATAATTGGAAACTGTTATGAATTTACCAATAGTGACCTTAATGAAATGGAAAAAAAGGATTCGATTCATGGAGATTGAGAAAAATATCTTCTTTTCAATGTAATTGGAGTGAGAGATATTGGAAAAAGAATTAAATACTTACATTACGTGCCAACAAAAATTTCATGTAGGATATTTCATCATTTTTGCATTTTCCTGTAGCTGTTCTTTTTGGCGTGTGATTCGCAAAACCAGCATTATTTTTTAGTAATTCTCGAAACTTGTACCGACTACATGTACAGACTGTGTGTAGATGCACAGGGTCTATCTAAAAGATCTGAACAAAATATTACCACATGTTCCTGGGGCCAAGATATGATAATCTAATCCAGTGTACCTTAATCCAAAATTTGGCAGTAGCTGAATAAAGAGCGAACTCAGATAATGGGTTTATATTTATGATATAAAACCTTTTAATCCAGATATCAAAAAAAAAAAACCAAAATAACATTTACCAAGAATACCTTTTAAGAAAAAACGTCAAATAATAAGAATTATTGATTAAAAAGTCGGTACACCACACTGGAAAATGCAATTTACTATGATTAAGGATTATCATTGATTTTCATGCACAGATATAGTAGTCTTACTTACGATTTGTAAAGTTACTAATGCTGTGTAAAATTTCAATGAAATTAAACAATACGTAAAAATTATTTGTATTTTTACTATGGAAATTACGTATACTCGTACATAATATGTAAATCGACTTAATTCTTTGTAAAATTAGTATGAAATTATTCACTTAATACATGTAAAAATAATAGTTATATATCTACATATATTTTTACCATTACTACTAATTAAAATTAACAAATTCTCCGTAAAACTCCAATGTAATTAAATAAAGGAAATACTTAGGTATACATACTTATATAAAAATGATACAGAGTATTCCGAAATTAAACGGTATTCTGTTGATGAGAAATTTCTATAAACATGCGTTACCAAGATTAAAAGGAGTTTTCAGAAGTTAAGATTTGTTTCTGAAAGCTTGACATATTATGTAAGGTTTATGTAAAGTATGGTCGACGGAACAGATGAACTTATTAATAGATCATCAGTAATCTAGGTATTATGGTATTAATATCAGTTCATTAGATGCCTGTGCGAATTAGTTATGGGCGAGGCACTTTACCAGTAGGAAGAAGAACAAAAATAACTTCACTTTACTGTTGATTTATTGTTTAATTCTTCGTATATACTACTTCTGTATAAGTCAGAACAGTTATTGCACTATTGATTATTATAGCACGCAATATATTAGTGAATATGTATGTATACAAAAATGAATATGCATACAAATATTTTCACCTACCTAGTAATATTTATTGATTGTAATATATTATTTTGTGATAAAAATACTGTTGATTAATATATTGTAATTTAACAAGTTGATGCAAATAGTGGCGAGATCTAGCAAAGCTACTCATCATTTTTGTATATTGTGTAAATTTTAATTTTGGGCGACAATGTGTTGTGTAATTTTTATTTGTTTTTGTGTGTCCCCTTTCGACCAAAGAATTCCACAGTCAGCTTAAAGGCATATTAAATGTATGGGCGAGCACCATAGGAAGGCGATTTTTATGTCCTTACTTTTTTAAGAAAACCTCACTACTGCTGGATATTTAGATTTTCATCGTTTTGAGTTGGTGCCGGCTGTAGCACTTCTTTTCCACCTCACTTTGGCTTAGAAGTTCGGCAATATCTTGATTATGCATTTCCTGGAAGATGGATAGGGCGGAGATGATCTCTTAAGTGGCCCCCTCGTTACCCCCAACTTAACTCCTCTCTATATTGTTCTATGGGGTTATTTAAAATCTAGTGTATACTTCAATTGACCAAATAATTTAGCATACTTACAACTGAGAATTCGTGCTGACATCGAAGAATCAACCCAGAAATTATTGAGCGTAGTGTGCAAAGTGTTTACACTCGCGCGGGCCAGTGCCAAATTGTTGGTGGAGGAGAATTTGAAAATTTACGTTAAAGTTCGTTAATTATTTGCATTTGTTTCGTACTCAAGTACATTTTTTTTATGAAAAATGACGTTAATTAATTATTTGAAATAATAATAATATCTCCACCCCTCATTCTAATCACGAGGATTAGCCCAGAAGTCGAATACTTGTGCGGGAGAGGGGGCGGCATATTATTATTAAGCAGGCTGCATTTGCGCCCAGGAACGACTTACGTTGGTAGGCCCTAACCACTATTCAGTGCAGGAATGAGGGAAACCTGGAAAACCTCATTAATTAGGGGGATAGTCAAATGTCAACCGATATCAATCTCTCACATTGATCCAAGCCAACATTCTTCCACCCTACTATACCCGCAGGGAGGGTGCCAATCTCTCCACGAATATGGCTTATATACGGTCTGCCGGCTGCAGGGGTCGAACCCACAGCGATCCAGTCACCTCGATTCAAGTACTGACTCCTTAAACCGCGCGAACTCTGACCGATCCGAAAATAAATGTCATTTTCCTAATCCTTCATCAGTGTATTCGTAAGAGAAAGTTTTATCCGAATATGAAAATATATACAGGGTGTTCTATAAGAAAAAACAAATTTATTGGCCGTCAAGCTTTTCTGGGTCGCCCTGTATACAACTGAATCTTAGAAGATGTCCCTCCCGAGAATAAAATCGACTTGTCTCGGCGTTTTTTCAAAAATTACGCAGTTATTAATTTTGTTCCAGACTTTATCATCACGCTATATTAATGTCTGAACATTTAAACCATAAGGAACTCGGAGAAAATGTTTTAACGAGATCGCCGAAGTATTCAAGCAGCACAGTTCATTATGTTCTGCACAGTTTTCAGCCATTTAGTTTAGCAATTTGTCATATTTTTTGTCGTAAGCCCTCAAATTCCTTGGCAGCAAGTTTTGTGTTTTTTTCCGGTTTTTAAACATTTTTATCAGGAATTTCGCAACTTTGTTGCATTTTGATTTGTAAAGTTTGACATTACAGACCGGACTCTCCAAGGAGTGGAAGAAGCTGTGCTTAATCAAGCGATTGCAGCGCCGAAACTTTTTTAAATGCACTAAACCAGTTATCTAGATTTTGAGTAGGTTGGACTAGTTTTATGATATGTTTTAAATCTGTTTGATTGGGTTTGTTCCTGCAGCTGTTGGAAACCGTTTTGAACTCAAAAATATTCAACCAGTTAAGTTGAGAATGACTATACGGACGTTTGTGAGAGTTTCAAATTGTTTCAAACTGCTGCAGGAACAAACCTAATGTTAATGCTGATAATACTTTCGACTTACTTGCACTTTTCTAATCAATGCACATCAAGTACAAGCGCAGATAAGTCTAAATGTTGCTTTATACTGGGCCCTAATAATAAATATTTGTACTAAATGATTAATTACACTTAATGATTTGTACGGATACAAAAATAAATACCTAACTATGGTGGATAGGTACTAATAAATAGATGGATGAATGAGCCCGTTCAGTTATTCATTATTATAACTGCAGATATAGTAGATTATCCATAAAATATCAGTATTAGCGATATTATTATACAGGGTTAACTATGACTAAGTACAAAAATTTTAACCACGTGCTCGGAAAGGCCTAAAAGACAATAAAAACATTATTCCAGAATTTTAGCTCGATATTTAAAAAATGGGGCAAAACCTTCTTTTCCTATGGAAAGTCGGCGCCTATGATAAGCATCGACTGAGATGGCTTAGATCCATAGATAAAACTTACATCTGTCTATCTACTACCATGCGGTCGTTGTTTTGTAGCATTTCTAAATGCAGAAACGACATGAATTAACATTCTTATTAGTACTAATACCTTATAGATAGGTAGGTAACAGTTAATCCAGTTAGCTCCACTATTTTGCACTCGTTTTTCATTATTTTGTTACAAACTGGCAAAACCACAACATTTTCATTCATTATAACTACTCACTACCGATAAATAAGCTCTGGCTAATTGGTTCGTCCAAAGCCATACATTTTATCACACACACACACCACTACCGATAAAACACACTTCCGGTATGTACAGCTAGATAAAATGCTTATTTATTATAACAAAATCGAACGAAAGGAATAGATAATAGAAAAATTTTAATGCACCCGCGGCAGTCTTGTCCCATAACCTAGAAAACCAAACCGGCGAACTATATTGTAGGAAAGTATCTGCACCCAACACAATGTTTTTTATTTAATAGCTATGAAACGTTTAAAAATTAAAAAGGGCACTAAAAACTGAAGAAGAACACAAAACTATAAGGTAAACACATCGTATTAAATTATAACATGACTGGAAATGTTACAGTCGTGTTGCTAGTTGCCTACATTACCTACTCTGTTTCTGTAAACGTGTGACGGACAAGTCGCATAGGCGGCGTTAAATAAGGATTTAATATACTTTCGAAAAAAAATGTTTCGCTTTATAAATAAGTTTGGAATTTTTTTGAAGGGTGCTTCCGTTAATTCTTAATTTTCTCTATCCCCTCTTAAAATATTTGTACTTAGTCATAGTTAACCCTGTATATGAATTATTTTTAAATAAAAAACTGCAACCACGTGTGTCTACTTACCTACAAATCTTGATTGTTTTTACAATTGGGCACAACAATAAATTGTTTTGACACAAAAACATAAAGTACAACTTACTTTAAATAGCCACTATCAACTATAAACAGAAGCGGCAATTTTGGCATGGTGACATCAAAATTGAAACAATATATAGTGATCTGTACAATACTTAATTAGTTGATCCGATCTTGGTTCATTCTAAAAACATTGTAGACCGACACAATTGCTCTAGCAGCTTTCCGTCTATTGAGAGAATAGTCTATAATAGTTTCCTTGTCTGTGGTTTATCCCAACAAATACAGCTTTTCCCTAGCAACGATAGTCCTCAATTATTATTATTTTCTTTTATTAAATGCAACAAAGGCAATTACAATTGATTATACAAAATGATGTACACTAAAATGATTTAAATACATGTACAGTAAATTATTGAAAAAGTTTGGTCAATTGCGTGAACTTGTATCTGAGGCTTCAGAGCAATTGCGGAACTTTTAACATGAGTTACAAAGCCTCGTTATATTTTACTTTTATCCCACTTCATGCTTAATGTAACCATTAATTATGAAGTTGTTTTTTTATATAAATTAGTGTAAGATAAAGTTTTAATTAAATTGGAAAAAAGATAAATGTTATTATAAATCAGTGAAAATGTCCTATTTTATCTCGAGGTCCTCCTAATCACGGAGCTTTTAAGTATAATAATGAAAACAGTCACAATTTTTATTCAGACCAAAGAAAGATTATAAAATTCAAACATTTTATTTAAAAATTAAGCCATTTTAAGAATATTTTCCTGTCGATTAAAATTTTTAAGGACTTCAATCTCTAACAAGTATGTTCTCAGCATATATTCTAAATTTTAAAAAACTTGCAAATGTTAAGCTCTATGATATGTGGCATTAGAGACATTTTCACTCTGACAATAAATTTAAATAAATTGTCATAGCATATGTGCATAATATATCAATTTAAGTTCAAAGTGGCGTGCGTACGAACACTGACTTTGATATGTTTAAGAAAATAATGGTACGCCAATAGTTTTTTTACCAAATAAAATTATTTTTTAAATCCCCGTTCAATTCGAAAGTTAAGAACTCTTGATTTTTGTCCTGCAATGTGCCGTTTTTTAATAAAATGGAACCCGTTGTATTGTCTGTAATTAATTAATGTAATTATCGAAGAATACAATTCTGGAATAAACCTAGTTGGCATGGAATGTATCACTTCATATCTGTTATTCAAATATGTTCGCTGTGAATATCTTATGTTTGCAATCTTGTTAATGATGGCGAATTATTCAAATGTTTAAATGGCGCAAAAGGATTAATAATTCTGTAAGTTTTTTTTACTCAAAAACGGTGCATCGCAGGATAAACATTTAAGAGAGTTCTCTAAATAATTATTAATATAAATTAATTGGACTATCGTGTATAGAGCAAACTATCATTAATTTTCCATGTAGAATCACATTCGCATTCGAATTCATTCGCATGTCATTAAGGAACATCCAATGTTGATTTCAGTTCCTATTTTTGGTTCTAAGACTAATACTGTTGAAACTTCTCGTCAGCGAATAGACTTTGGACTCAGTTATGGCGAAGCTTTGGTACTAACAAACACGGCGGCTTAACATTAGAGTCTAAAGTAGATAAAAAGTAATTGGTGGTGGATTTCCATATTCCAATGCTAAATTCGTGACACCCTGAATAGCACATATAAATTATATGTTCTTCCTGAAAATGTATGTAATGCACCTATGGAATATGTCAAATGATCAAGAAACTCCTCGTGCTTCAAATCCAAAATATCTTATAACCACATTCTATCGTTTTACATTTTCTACACATATATCTCTTATTTTACGAGATCAATATGCAGGGGGCAGCCTAGCAGCGTTGGCTCATTCTGAACAATTTTTCGTGCCGGATCGCTTAAAATTCCCTTTTTGGCAGTAAAATTCCCTCCATTTCCGTTCCTAGTTTGTGTTTGATGAAAACATAATTTCATATTTAATAATTATTGAAATTATTTAGGAAACAGAATGCATGAAACAAGACCTGTATTATATTTTAAGTTGGGAAATAAAAATAAACAGTTTTGTAATAAATAATATTTTTATTTTCTCTTAAATGTCATACAAAAATTTAAATCGAGGAAGGTTGGTTTATAAAAACAAGTTGCATAAATTAGGCATTATTATGTAAATAGGTAGGGTACTTCGCGAAGTACTTATAGCTTGTTCATGTATTATATAGTTATTCACAGCTAGTTTTTCAAGATAAAGGAAATAGTTACCCGTTATATATTGCTTAACACAGCTGAAAGGACCGCTTTTGTAATTTTTTATAATTAATACACATATATTGCATTTCTAAACGCCCAATAAAGTCGATAATTGTAAATTATTTTATTTGCTTCTTAAAAACTAGGTGTAGTTTTGTTGGAATTTTTAACAGCTGCTGCAGAAGTCAGAGTCAACAGTCAACCACCCTTGCCCTTGATCACACTGAGAACTGAGACTGATCTACTGGTCAGTGCGTCAGTTGTCACTGATCACTGATTCACTGCTCATTAGTCAGCCACAGAATAGATATACGAGCCCAGAGTCATATCATTTGGCCCAGCGGCTATTTTAATTCTTCACTTTACTTTAGAAAACACTGGTAGACACAAATGGAAAATTTATTAATTCCAACTATTTTCATTGTAATTTGAGACATTTTGGAAACATTTTTTATTAAAATTAATTACTTAAATGCTAGAAATGTGCCCATAATAACAAAGTATATAATTTAACATCAAATCATTTCGTTTGACCCAACAATCATATCAGCAAATTGGTGATATCACCATTGTGTAACATCACCCTTTTGCTACAGAACTGCTTGAATTCGCTTTGGCATAGTGCCTACTAACTTTTTACAATCTTCAGCAGTAAATGAGTTCCAAATGTGAGTTAGTTTCTCTTTTAATTAAGGAACTGATCTAGCAGGTGAGGCACGCAACTTTTTCTTCATAATGTGCCAAAGTGTTTCTATTGGCGACAGATCGGGACTACTTGATACCCAGTTTAAGGTGGGAATATTATTCTGCAACATCCATTCCTTGACTATTTTGGCAGTGTGACACGCAGCGCCATCTTGTTGGAACACGTACTCATTTTCTATTGTTTTTAATGTTTCAATTGATGGCATTAAGCTGTCCCTAAGGATGTCAATGTATCTAACAGCATTAACAGTCCCTTCTACGATGTGCAGTTTTCCAACACCCTGGGCTGACATACATCCCCAAATCATTACAGAAGCCGGAAATTTCACTTTTCGGCGCAAACAGTCTGGATGATATGGCTCATTTTTTGTCCTCAATACTCTACTTCGATAATCTCCGACACATACCTCAAACCTTGATTCGTCACTCCAAATGACCCTATTCCATTGCATTTGTGACCAGTTCTGATGATTTTTTGCCCATACCAACCTATTTTTTTCTGCTTTCCTGTTAACAGAGGTTTTTCTTTAGCCTACGATTTAAAAATTGTCTGCTGTTAGTGCCTATAAAATGAAATAAAATTACTTACTTTGTAAAACTTATAACCCAGTCGTTTGATAGCTCTGAGACAGGTTGATCTTGAAAAATATTTACCCGTCGCCCTATTCCATTCTACACTTAATTCGGCACAATTGGCACGGCGGTTTTGCTTCAAAATACGGCGTAAGCCTCTCAAATCGGTCGCGGTTATTTTTGAAGTTCTACCCAAATTTGGTTTTTCTTCCACTGCTCCTGTCGTTTTATATAATTTGACTATATTTCGCACAGTATAGCGTGAAAGTTGCAGTTGGTTAGCAATTTTACCACAAGAATGACCAGCACTGTATAAATTAACAATAACTTTACGCATATCGTTTGACAAAGCTTTACCACGCACCATTTTTGAGAGGAAAATACTGTCAACTAATTTCTGACATGTCACTAACAACAATCAACAAATAGGCAAATGTTATGTTTAACTCAAGGCTAATACGACGATAAAAACCTATGTTTATTATATGGGCCAAACGAAATGATTTGTTGTTAACTTATATACTTTGTTATTATGGGCACATTTCTAGCATTTAAGTAATTAATTTTAATAAAAAATGTTTCCAAAATATCTCAAATTACAATGAAAATAGTTGGAATTAATAAATTTTCTATTTGTGTCTACCAGTGTTTTCTAAAGTAAAGTGAAAAATTAAAATAGCCACTGGGCCAAATGATATGACTCTGGGCTCATACTCCACAGAACAAAACACTATTTTGGGGTTATCGTTACCTGTCCTCAGCAGGAAATAGAGCGTAAAAAACTTCCAATCACAGGCTAAATTCGACGTCAGATTCAAAATTATATTACATTACATAAAATGTTCAATTTTAATCCAGTCCACCCTTTTTATCTGAAAGAATCCCTTTTTCCCATTGACTCTCCAAAATTCCATAAAAAAGAAAAATTCACTCGAATTGGGAACACTGCTCCTTAGCAAAAATTTTATAAGATAGCGTGCTGCATCCTATGTTTTTTTTTAAATATGTTTCCATCAATGAGACATTATATAACGCGCATGAAAGGAAATTTAACTAGTTGGGAAACTATTATAATTAACCAGCATCCTGAATACATTATAATACCGTATCTCTATTATATTCCAAGTCTAATGTATTACATAATTACGGTCAGGTTTGTCAAGTTTGTTAATCTCGAAATCTAATTAAATAAAGTTTGTGTCAAGCACAAAATACCCCATTAGCTGATAGAATGCATACACAAAGTATTAATAAATTATTAAGGTTTAATGCTGCTTACAAGAAATTGTTTCAGAAGTTACTAATGACAAAATTGAAAATGGACACAGCTTTAGTATCTAGAAGCTTGGTAATTATAAATATAAATGAATTTCATTTGTTGTAGAAACGTCTCTTTCAAAGTCAAGTTGGCAATTTTCTTTCTCTTCTCTATTTGATTATCTAAACTTAAAACCTTCCCTTTAACGTTAGTAATGTAACTTCACCATCAATAGATGTATAGCAGACTTTCTTCTAAAGCTATGACCAGTATATAGTTGACCGGTTCTGTAACAATTACAAACATTTTACTAAACGTATGGATTCCAATATGCTATACTGACAAAGATGAGGATATTTCTGATTTATCCGCTTACAATGTCTTTGTAATAGCAACAGTAATACAAAGTATTTGTAATAGCAACAGTAATACAAAGAAAGATTGTGGGCCTCAGCGACGCCAAATAAGCTACCATCTTTATCATTAAGTACACTGTTCGATAACAATTTTGTTAAACCTTATGCCACCTTCATATCCAATATGACTTCTTTTCAAAAGGGTTGTTATGTTTGAGAAATTCCCTATGTCAATATTATGTTCTAGCACCAATATTGCCCTAACATGAAATATTTCATCATGCCATCAAGCACTACGGTATGTCATGCAAATATACGATCATTCAGTACATCAATGACTCCATTCTCCATCTTCCACAGAATATTTCTTCAAATACTTATGTTAATATTTTAGGCAATGTGTTACCACCACGACTCACGGAGTCGCCAATTTTGGAGCTCACGATGCCACAATTTTCGTGTAAGGATTTTTTCGTTTTCCTATTTGTAATAACTGTGACTTAAGCCAAAGAAAGACATTGAAAATGACTATATAATCCAAATTAGTAACACGTATATTGTAATTATTATTATTTGATTGTCATTACTTGTAAAGGAATATTTTTAATTTTGATAAATATCTTCCGTTATTATGGCCTGGTAGTAGTATTAGCCTTAGTCTAAGATCTGGCTGCAAAATTAGTACATTCATAAAGTAGTTAACCGAGATTTAATTTTTTATGTAATTTTATAAATGGAGGAACCCATTTCTCATGAGGTGCCAATTAAAAAGTGCCCGCGATTATTATTAATTAAAATATTATTAATTGGCTTTTCGTGAAACATATCGTTCACGTCCTATGGAAATAAAGCATATTCTACTTCACGGCAATGTATTTAAGGACTTTGAAAATGCACAGTTGCTATTGATCACTTAGCCGTAATCTCTCCGCAGCCAGGTGTAAACAGGTATAATTTTGTTAAATTTTTACGTTCATGGCGTATATTCATTTCAATTGTGCCACATTAAAGCTAATTTTTTTCTGTACGTGCTGTAACATGTCTGCCTATAAAAAACAAGCCGCAACTAGGAGTTGCCTGCCGTTAAAGATGCTAGGTAATTAAAATAAAGTGACAGAGAGTGAGCGTGCAACGTTACTTGTTAGACGAGGATGCTAAAGGCCAACTATGCACATTTTTTAAGCTACTGCGCTGAAGCATTTATTGTTATTCTAGCCACACTAACTAAATTATTCATGGTATTACGAAATAGGCATAAAATACAAAGAGAACACACCAATTGACAGTTCTACACAAAAGCACAACATTCTACTTATTATCATAATAATATGTCAAGTTTCAAGTTGTTTGTCCTACAGCCGCCATTTTTAAGTGATTTGACAGCAAAGTGACAGCACGTTGGATTGCTCTATACTACTATTTCAGTTAATGCAAACTCTGACTTTGAATAAGTGAGAAAAAAACGTAATATAAGCTTTTATAATTTTGTAATTAATTTTTTTGCCTAACACTAATTTGTATGAATAGTTGATTATTTTGTAACTCATAATTACTATTATCAATTTACTTTAATTAATTTGTAACTCATTACTATACTCGCGACAAGAATTCAGACGACTTACTCCATACGAATAAATGAATAATTCATTATATTTTCATCAAAATATTTAAGAAACTGCAACTGATAGTAATAAAACTATATACATACTACACTAAAAGTTTGCATTATATATTGCACTAAATTTATTGTTTTAATGCGACCAAATATCGAAAATTACGTTGACAATAGAAACAAATGTGTAACGTCAGCCGTGACGTAAGACGTCTGACTGCTTGACTCGAGTATACACTGAAAACATCAATAAAATCAAACATTTGCTTAAACACGGCCTACATAATAAATTTTATTTGACGTAAGTAACCAAAATATTATTTCTCATAATAATTTTTGATATTTTATCTATTAATTAATAGATAATAATATTTTTTGGAGTATTTAAATTGAGTAGCTCCTAATACTACTTAGATCGTTGGTTGAGAACCCTATCTATTGAGGCATGCGCAGTAGCTTAAAAAAACCGTACAGTTCGCCTTTAGCATCCTCGTCTAACAAGTAACGTTGCACGCTCACTCTTTGTCACTTTATTTTAATTAGGTACCTAGCATCTTTAACGGCAGGCAACTCCTATTTGTGGCTTGTTTTTATAGGCAGACATGTTACATCACGTACAGAAAGAAATTAGCTTTAATGTGGCACAATTGAAATGAATATACGCCATGAACGTAAAAATTTTACAAAATTATACCTGTTTACACCTGGCTGCGGAGAGATTATGGCTAAGTGATCAATAGCAACTGTGCCTTTTCAAAGTCCTTAAATACATTGCCGTGAAGTAGAATATGCTTTATTTCCATAGGACGTGAACGATATGTTTCACGAAAAGCCAATTAATAATATTTTAATTAATAATAATCGCGGGCACTTTTTAATTGGCACCTCATGAGAAATGGGTTCCTTCATTTATAAAATTACATAAAAATTAAATCTCATTAACTACATTATGAATGTAGTAATTTTGCAGCCGGATCCCGTACTACCTGTGACGGGGTTTGTATATAATTATCATTGAATGCTGATGATATTGCTAAAATTAGTGAGATATCAGTAATTGTCAGTACATGGCACCAGTATTCGTCACAATCATTACAGGAAAGAAAATACGGATGAAAATATTCCATATTAATTATTAAAAAGGTTTCTTCAACAAAAGAGAAGAAGAGAAGAAAATTGTGAATAACTAATAAGAATAATTTAAACATTTATTATTTTTTAAATTTTAGATATGTTGCAATAATGTTTTTATTTGTTTCAGATACATTTGTACACCTCATGGAACAAAACATATCTCCTACGGCTATTTCTTCGCATATCGATTGATACCAGACACTTTCATTTTCTTTATTATCTTTGTTTTTTCTACCTTCTCGGTTATTTGCTCTAATCTTTTTCCTACCTATTATTTTTATTACTATTCTATCTGTTTTTTTCTTTCTTCCTGCGACATTCTTTCGTTTTAACTTTGGTGATACTATTGGCTAGAATGGTATTATTGTGTATTTTTCGGGTATTGATTTCGAAATATCTGGTTGAAAATTTAAAAATCAGTTATCGTCATTCGTGTGCATCAGTAATCGTCATAATTGTTCAGTTTTAAATAAAAATAAAATAGATGACGATTGCTAGTCCTTGTATTTAATAATATAAAAAGAGTGCTTTTACTGTTGGAGTGAAAATAAAATTATATGAAACTAACTATACGTAGTGCGCCAGTTTTCGTCAGCTATGACGAACTGTGGTCTTGTGCTTATTATAGTGCATCAATGTTTGTCACCAAATTAATAAAAATAAAGTTAGTTTCTATATTAATTTTAATCCACAAGCTAATATATTTCAAGATTTAATAAACCATATGCCACTATATATTCCAGGCGAACTCTTTTTATGCTATGAAAACTAAAGTACTCACCTTAACTGAAGTACTAAGGGTAACATATTGCAATTGTCATTGCACAACTGGCATCTGACAATAAATTTGGTCGAATTTTGCGGCAATATATACAATAACCTAACATCAAAAAATGTAACTGGAAATTTTAGGTTGTACTATTTAATCAATCCGGTAACCCAACATGTTAAAGTTTAGTTTTTTCATATATTTTCAGGTATTAACAATATTGTGTGAAACTAACTACTCAGTGGACAAAAGTCCCAACCTGCGTTGAATTACACCCACAATATCTACCCATATATTCCTTATTATTAGCTTTTGTAACATTTTTTTACTGTTTAAGAAAGGTATTTTAAGCTAATATGTATCAAATCTCCTACAATTCCTATCAATGAAGTCATATGTATGTTCTCTGATACCAAACATCTAGGTATGCTAATGAACATCCACAGACAAAACTCTATTCAATAATTATCTAAAGAATTTAATCTATTTACTAACCTCTGGAGTGGGAACTCGAAATTCAACCACAATATATGAGACATTTAATTTCAAATAATTTTAATTTATTGGTATAATAATCTTTATAGTTAGATATTTGACTCAAGTTAAAGGAGGCCACCTGATGAAGCAATCCTAAAAATGCAGAAATAGGTCAGATCTCAGCAAAAGTAACTAAACTAAATATCTAAATTAGAATCTAATTTAAAAACTTAACCTGCTAAAATGTGAATCTTCTGTTTACTGTCAAAAAAGCTGTTTTCTGATTGTTGGAAAAGGAATGGTAAAAGCTAAAATGCTTTTAGCTTCTGCCACACAACTGCAGTACAAATGCGTAACTGTTAAGTTTATCTAAACGTTACAAAAGTCATCCGTATTTCTTGCCGTTTTACTTCAGTATCTTTGAATATTTGCAGGTGGGATGAGTTAACATTCCTATTATTTGTTAAACCCTAGATTATTCAGTTATTAAATGTCTAAAATTATTTGTATTTGTATGAAACACTATTTCAAGAATACGGCGCCCTTTTTAATAACTTTTCTGTAGTACCAATGCAACTGCACTAACTTTATGTGAATGAAGCTTAAAGTCGATCTCGTTCTCTTCACCAGAAGGCGGAAGATAGTTGGTTGCATTCAGAAGGCACGAACGGTCAAGTTTTTAGGGGTTACTCAGGATGCTAAATTAATTTGAGCACCCCTTACTGACAAGCAATTGTAAAAAGCCACTGCATTCTTTTTTATTTGCAGGAGGCTCTTTGGGAAAATGTGGGAGCTTAATTCAAAAGCTACGTTGTGGCTTTATACTGCAGTGGTTAGGCCCTCTTTCACTTACGTTTCTGTGGTACGGTGGACTGTACTGTAGTCACTATTACTTAGCGTTTAAACAAATTTTAGCGACTTGCGTGTGTGTCAGCGCGGCAAAAGCGATACACACAGAGGTCTTAGAGCCTGTCTTCTCTCTTCCAAAACTGCATCTCGTTGTTGAATTTGGGGCAATAGGATCATGCTATCGACTAAAATAGTTGGGGATGTACCAAGGAAAAAATCACGACAGCGATCGCACCGTGTTCCTTAGTGAGCTAATATAGTAGATGGAGATGAAATTCTTGAGGCACTTAGTAACATACTCTTTATTTCAAATGAATTTTAAGGTAGAGATACCGACCAGGCTCTCTGTTTCGCTAAACCTGATGCTCAGGTTTCAAAAAAGGCTCATCTGGTTCAGGGATGGGTCCAAGACGGATCAGGGTTTAGGAACAGGGATCTATGGAGTGCGTCCAAGAGTCAGTGTATTTAATTCTTTTGGGAGATACGTCACAGTATTTCAGGTTGAAGTATTTACTATATCTGCCTGCGTTCAAGAGAATATCGGAAAGAGTTATGTAAATCAGCATATTCAAATATGTACAGACAGCTTTACGAGTGCTTCTATCTTTCAGGATCACATTTCGTGTGGTTCTAGAATACGTCAGGGCCCTTTTCTTCTTGGGAAGAGATGATCGTGTAAGTTAACCTGGGTTTCCGGCGACAGTGATGTGGCAGGTAATGAGTGGGCTGACATGTTGGTCAGGCAAGGATCAAGTAGTCAATTTATGGAACCTGAACCAGTTACCATAATGTTATCCCTCAAGGTCCATTGATAACTGCATCAAAAAGCGATCGCAGGAAGATTGGTTGAGTGGGTCCGACCTGCGTCAGGCCAGGCTTCTTATAGCCTGGGGGCCCATGGGCTGACACAAACCAAAATTTTATTATGCTTAACAGAAACAACATTAGAATTGCAGGCATTGCGATAACGCAGACGAGGATTCGATTCGCATCCTCTATAACTGTATCTGTTTAATGATAGAGACAAAAGAATCCTGGAGCGGTATTTCGTTCTCCTCATGATATTAGAGAGATTCTATTAGAGTTGGTGCTAGCATTTGCGCGCAGCACGGGACTGTTCTGAACTCTACAGAAAGCGGCATGTACAATGGATGTTCAGACCTGAGTGTTACGGGTAATCCGCACCGCATTCAAGAACAACAATACAATAAAACACAGCCATTTTAAAGACATGAGTAGATATAGAATTGTGTACGTGAACGAGTATTATATATATCCATGTTAGAACTAAGGATGTGTATTTATCGTTCAAAGTAATGAATCGTATAAATCGATTCATTTTAACAATGAATCGATACACTAAAAAGAATCGAGATGTCGACTTAGAAATAACCATCCAAATTTGTCCGTCAAAGAATGAATTATTTTGTTAATATACTCAACAAAGATTTGATTTAATGAATGTCAATATTCAGGTTTTATCTTAGGGTTAAATTTCACAATTATGCATGCGTTTCAAATTTAACATAAGAAGGCACTTTGCTGTATTATCTACTGTACTATTTTGTTACATCTTATTACAGTATACTTTGTATGCATTATGCCTTAACTTGTTTGCACTACCTTGAAGCTGTATAACATATGATCAAGTTGTCTTACTGAATATTAAACCGGTTGCGACCTGAAAATGTGAGAAAGCTGTAAGTTACATTACCTCGAGTCGAATTTGATATTCAGAAAATCTAGGTTCAGGAGAAAATGTCAGAGCGTCTGCATGGTTATTTCCTTTCTTAAAGTCTGTCGGTAACTATTAATTAGGAATCTTAGAAGTGACGTAGATAGGAATTACAATACGAATGGCGATATCCCGCTATTCTAAAAGCTGAATTTTGTTATATTCAGTGCGAACGCTGGCTGAAACGTTCTAAATTTAAAGTCCCCTGTTTACTTAACTACAAAACTCAGGAATAAGTAGATTTTTCTTTTTAAAAGTTTATTAATTTCGGTAATGCTAATTTTTTTAACACCCACTCCATCCCTCTTACGGTGACGTCATGGTGGTCGGGGTGTTAAATGGCAACCAATTTTTTATAGCGAATTCTAATTCTCCTTAAAATTCTGCGTACAGCAATTATCTACCTTAATAATTTACGCGATATGGAAGTTTAGAGTTTCAAAATACACAATAGAATATCGAAACATTTATATTTCATTTAAATTTATTACCTGTGAGATTTTTGAAATGTTGTAGAAATGTATCTAATTGTTATTACTTACTTACTCATGTTGGGCTTTATAATATAGTCTCGTAGTCACTTCTTTAAGATACTTCCCTGACTTATTAAAAAAGAAACGCCACAGTTCCACGTAAAGGTTTTTAATAACAATAAAAGAGATAAGTAAAGTGTTAACAAAAAAATTAAGGAAGGAACTGTTACAAGTATTAAATGAGACACTTTCTGAACCTTCAATTGACACGCGACACGCTAAAATACAGGGAGTAATCTGAAGAACCGGATTTAAGACTTTAGATTGGCAAACGGGGAACGATTGAATGGCCGGTTCGTCCTATATATTTCTTTCTTTGCAGTAGAAGGGTACAGGTCCTAATCCTCAGCATACATTTTATTTTTCTTTTTAGTTTCGGCTAATTTAGAAAGCCAACTTCAGGGAATGGTTAATTTTAATATATAACAAACCGTAAAAAACTTATACATAAACTCCAGAAAAGAAAAACACACATAAGACACAAAATTTGTTACATAAAAACAGTTTTACTTACAGTATGTGAAGAACATTAATACATTAAATACAAAATTATGACCAACAGACTAAAGAAAATCAAATCAGTACCGAGATCTAAACAGATTCTGAACTGGAGGGGGTCACGCGAAAAAAATTGAAAGTTCTAAAATTTTTAATCTAATTCCATGTTCGGATTTGTGTAAAAAAATATTTGTGTTTTAATTACATTTTTTTTTCTGAATTTGTTTTTGTCATATTTGTTTCGTTATTGTTGTTGTTCTTCAATTGGCATTATTTCCTTCTTGCTGAATTATTTGTTTGGATATTTGGAAATTACATACTCTTACTTTGATAGTGGTACGATATACAACAGCATTCATTTGTTTAAAATAGGCAAATATTTCATGCCGATATCTAATTGCTTCTTGTTTTTAATATATCTCTTTTTTAATTAAACGGAGATACACATTTCGAATAATAAAATTTTCTATTACTTAGACAAATAATGATTACCAATGTTTGTATTGTTTGTTGTCAGATTGTCAATTTATGTCAGAATCCATTGTCCAGTTTCATTGTTCATATAGTTAAAAACACTTGTTATAACTGACGTTTTTAGCAATATTTTCATGCATGGTATTTATTATTTGATTATAAATTTTCAGTAGATATAAAATTAATAATTTAAACTCGTCTCAAACAGGGTTGTCAAACGCAATTGGGTAAGTTATCAACAGCTCTAGTGCAGTGTAATAAATATCTAACTGGTTAATTTTGCACATATAATTAAAAATGCAAATATCTTATATTAGTGGTCCCTGAAAATTCTAAATTCCTAGATTTTTTCTGATTGCATTGTATTTAAATTTACATTTGCAACAGTAATGTCTAGTTATTTTACCAATAAATAAATGTGTGCTTTGCGAATTTTATTATTAAGAATTTAATTCGGAATTTATTAATTTTTCGAAAAAATTTTTCAGGTTTCCAATTGGCAGCGCTTCACAGTATTTGCGTTGTGGTGTGTGTTGATATAACTGAAAATTTTACTTCAATATATTGTATTCTGCTAATCAATAAATTGAGGGAATTTCTGAACGTTACCATGACAACCTATGTATTTCTTCGGAAATTTTCTCCTGCTGGAGTAAGTACCCCAGTAGATATTACAGTGGAATTTTTTTGACATAATAAAAAGTGACAGCAGGACTTCATGAAATGATAATGAGTGTCAACAATCAACCAGTGCGTTTTGTTAAATTTTCTGTATTGTTTAATGTTAAAAGAATAAAAACACCTAAACCAATACCAAATTATTTATTTTTTATGAAACATTATTTTTAGTTACCAATTTTAAGTGTCTTGAATTCTTCTTCTACTTCCTCTCTTTTCAATGTCGAATAATCTGGTGGACAAATTGTATTTATTAAATATCTGTATTTAAGAAAATACATGTAATATTCGGAAATAATTTTGTTAAGGTTTTGTCCACGTAGTAGTTTGTATTTTCCAGAATTCTTTATACGAACGATTGAAAGACATTATCCTTCTCTAAATCATAAACCATAGTACGGTGATGCGTTTTAACGTCGTATATTTTTTGCACAAAGTGTAGATTTTGTAATTTGCAAGACGATTCATTCAGAAAATTACATTACTTCAAACAACCAACAACCAGTAATGTCTGCAAATTTTACTATATAATGTTTTGTATTAACGTTTGTATCAAAATATACCTTATATGTAAAACACTAACAATTATGTTTTGCTTTGCTTTTGCACTATGAATTATAATATAAAAATAATGAACAAAAATGTATCTATCGGTAGCATTTTTAACAAACTAAAATAATACCAAGCTTTTTTATATATTAAGCAATACCTAGACTCATAAGTAGCACACTCTATACAGGGTGATTCAGAACTTATCTAAAAGAATTTGGGAATAGATGCGTCGAGAAAAATGGAGTCGATATAGTAAATATTTTTTTTATAAAATCCTTATAGTTTCCGAGTAAACCATTATTGAAGTTGTAGTATTTTCACCCTTTACATCGCTGGGCCGCTGTAGTCACAAGACAGGTGATTCCGAATATTGAAATTCGATTACTTTTTGTAGGCACTAAAGTTTTTGTGACGCCTGTGCTTATATTAGTTTTTCAAGTGTCAAAAATGGCTTACGTGTATAGTAGCAACTCGGAGTTGATGGATATCGTTTAATGACGTTGTTATAATATTTTAGCAGGACGATTTCCTAGTAAACATGTGCCAAATGCAACTACTCTTATCGCGATGTGCATTGAGTAAAAAAATGTAGTGCAACCCGGGAGAAATTTGAAACCGAATCATGAAAGACATGGACCTATTACAGCACTGTGGCGTATCATACACGAGGCTCAATTATACCCGTACCATGTACAGCATGTCCAAGCATTAACACCAAGCGATTGGACGAGGAGGACCGGTCCCATGGCCGCCACGATCTCCTGACTTTAAATCATTTGGACTTCTTGTTGTGGGGATATTTAAAAAATTAAGTGTATCACGAGTTCAAAACGGACAAGAAGTATAAACATTTGTGTTTGTTTGTAGAAACTGGGTAAGACGGGCCCAAAATGTTGTAAGATCAGGTATGTCAAATTATTTTATTAATTAAAACCAGAAATATATTAATATTAATAATTAATAACAATAGCGGCATAAGTAGTTAAATTGGATGTATAAAATCAGCGTTATAAAATGTTATTTATTTGTTTCTTTCCATTTTTTGTCCGGTCGCATATTGCCGCCTTATCAGGTTTTCCACTGAACCAGTTTTCAGTGCCGTGCCGTGTCAGATACCTTATTGTAAAGGTAGTCAGCCAATTCAAATCGTAACATCATCCTACAGAATCTGTCATGTAAATGATACCAAAGAAATATAAAATACAGTGTATTAGGAAATAAATGCAACAAAACTTTGGTCACAGATTGTTTTAAAAAATAGGTGACCTGTATTTTTTGTTTTTGTCAAGTGACCCCGCTTTCAGAGTTACAGCCCCCTGAAATGCATCCTTAAGAATAGTCTTATTTATACCTTAGAGCCCTGTTGTACGAGAATCACTAAATTTGATACACAGGGATTTTATCCATTTAATAACTGAACTATCTAAGTCTCATGCCATCAGGCATCAGGCTGTTTTCAAGGATACCGAAGAAACATGAACAAATAGCTGCAGAACGCGGTTTAATCAAAGCTTTAGATACTGAAATCTATAAAAATGTCATTAAATTTAACTGCAGCTGCAGATACCCTTGTAGTATAAACTTTCTTAGTAGTTAGTAGACATACAATTGTTTACTATTATTTATAATTATCAAAATGTGGCGTTAGTATAGCAATAATGTTACAAACAATTTTTATACTTTATTATTTTATTTCAGCAAAATTTAAATATTAATAATAAATAAGTGGAGTAAACCTTGAACTATTACCGTAGCTTCGTTGGACTTGCCCTTGACTCTAGAATAAACAAACATCACATAGAGCCAATCATATTATAGAGTTCTGTATCCAACAAAAAATACTTATTTAATTACTATAAAAATTTTAAAACTGTAAAATTAGTTACTAAAAACTGACTCTCCAAACATCAAAAGTCTCTACGGCAAAGAATACTGGTCACAGAAAGATTTTTTTTACAGAACACTGTAAACATTTCGGGAAGTTACAGTTTAAAATAGTACCAATTATTTTATGCAAACGTCGCTGATTATTGTTGCTATTATTAGTAATAGCAGTATGTATTTAATTCTCCAACAACACAAGAAGTTTAAATATTTATCGTGAAATACACCTTGCGCTAGTGATTCTGTGAATGAGAAAATATCCCAAACGGTGTTTGAATAATTTTTCAGTATTTGCCTTCGCATATTTAATTTTTCGTGTAGTGTTTGTGTACTTACAAAAATGTATTGAAAGGAGGTGATGAATATGATGCTGCTGATGTATGGGAACTGCGACGAGTGTATATTATTATGTGGCAGCGTAACACCAAAAACGTTTTCAGAATAGATAAATTATGCCGAATACTCTTTGAATTGCATTGAATATCTGCTGTAATGCCTTGGCGGTATTTTTATATATGTCCATTTGCGTTAGTTTCTTTATTATTCTTTGTGGTCTCTCCGACAGGGGGTCCACCTGGTCGTAGTCATCGGGCTGGGCACAAAAGAACGATCGAGGAGCAAGAGCACCCAGCAAGTACAAACATCTTTGAAGTCAGAATATAAACAAGAAAACAAAATGATTTAACATTCTTAAAATCTTTCAAAACATCAATTGGAATAAATATCAATAAGGTAGGTGCTACCTCTCTGTGCTATCATTCTCATTAAATAATTGTCTACATTTTGAAATTATTTTCTTTTCTTTAAAAACCGCGTAAATAGATATAAGTGACAACGAGGTGCCCTGTCACTATCTTTGACTTATGTGAAATGTAACCTTGTGGCTGACGAGTGGCTATAGATATGGGTTTAATATGGTTCTGAAAAAAAAAAAAAAAAATTGTATTGTATAAATAAGTTTTGAAATTTTTTGATCAATTTCTTATTTTTTCTCTATTCTCTTTCAAATTATTTGTACTTAATCACAGTTGACCCTGTATTAACGGACAATCATCTCAATAGTAAGACTTTGACATATTGTAATCTTTAAGCGAAATATTTTCAAGATAAGTTGACTTAATTTTATTTTACTGTTTAGCCACTGTTGTTTAGACACCTTGTGTAAATAAATTCATTATACCTACCACAGGTGTTATTATTACTTCTAGAGCTTCTCTTACCGTATGCAATTTTTCTAACAAAACGTTAATAATTGCTATTCTTAATATCAAGGTTCAGTAAAAGTTCAACCGTGAATATAAATCCCTTGTATCTAGGAGGACAAAATATTATATACAGTTGGAACTTAATTTGCTTTTAATTCATAAAAGCAGGCCAGCAGCAACCGCAGCCATTGTAAATGTGAAATATATAACATTTTATATATACGAACCCTTTGTTATACACCGGATAATGGCCATATTATTAAGGCTATATTGCTCTTATGCAACGTTAGAGGGTCGAATGTAAGGTTTTAAATATGCCATTTCATACCGAAAATTCCAATTTGAAAAGTCTTGTAAATTATGAGCTACTGTTTCCCAAACCATTAAGTAATAACATTTTATCACAATTTCTAACACAAAAACGATTATATTAAGAATAAATCTAGTAAAAATAATAATAAATATAAATTGAAATTTGAGAAATTATTTTCATACAAAAGTGTGATAATGGTTATAATATCTACTCAGTAAGTTACGTTTTATAAATTTGGAATGAATTTGCGTAAATACTAGCTAAAGAAATAAAAAAAATGAAGTTTGCTTGAAAATTTGTGAAAAAATAGTTATTTTCAAAAGAAACTAAAGTGTCAAGCAGAACAAAGCGACGTTAAAAAGCAATTAAACCTAGTGTAAAGAAATAGACCTGAAAAGTATCTTAAAATAATGGATGATATTTAAGTAAATATAAAAAACATCAGTCCAATGAAAACCTCTTGCAGTTATATAGAACGAAAACTTCAGTGTTTGTAAAGTAAAACCAAATGTCACCTAGATCAATATTCATCAGTTTAGAAGACAAAAACTCAGTGGACATCTGACGATATCGAAAATCATTCAAATTACAGGATCATCATCAGTAGTATTTTTAAAGAAATATGAATCATTATACCTCTTACCATGATATACACAAAACACTGACTCGTTTAGGAAGTACAAGTTTCTCATGATTCAATTGTGAATTTTCCTGACCCCACATATGACAATGTTATTTATTAACATATTCACCCATTTCATGTACTTCATCGGAAAATATTATTTATTGGAAAAACTCATTTGATTAGTCTTTGATCCAATTGATTGGATATATGCATCGCTTCACTTCTCTAGATTGTTGCTGGAAATGACAAACTGTGCCTTTTTGTCAGCACCAAGAACGGCAACTCTTTTAGTTGGAACCCATCCGCGTAAACTGATGTGTATTTGATAGGATAGAGAACGCGTCACGTATTATAAGTTATTTCGAAGGAATGTACCATCACTGCTGAGGTTTATTCCCAATAATTTCGTAGTTTTGATGCCATAATCCAAGAAAAAATACCAGGCATATATTATAGAGTTTACAGCACAATAACGCCTGCCTTCATATCACTATCAACATATAGTCGGCTATCCAGGAGCTAGGTTAAGTTTTTCCATTCTGCTGATTTCTTCCACTCATTCCATATTATATGCAATAAACAACCTTCGAAGAACCTCCTTTAAGGAAGTGGTACTTCAAATTTGATTTGGTCAACTACCGGACATCTTCAGATGTGGAACTGAAAAACTGTGAGATCCTTGGAAGGCAATCATAATTAATGGAGGAATATTTTACTTGATTAGTTCATACAGGTACAAAATAAATACATTTTGAGTTCAATACGTCATACTCGACAGACAAATACTTATTCTACCAATAAATTATAACCGTAAAATCGCTATATTAGTCACGTTTTAATTGTTAATCAGTTTTAATGAACTTTAGATAGAGCTTTAAGACTTTTGCTACAAAAATTAAAGTATCTATTACTATTATGATTTTTTTTAATTACAAAATCTTATCAATTTATGTTCAGGATATTTCAAATAATTCAGGATAAGAAATAAGGAATCTATGAATGCAAAAATCATTTTTTAATATCACTATTATAGGTATAAGGGTTAACATGTAAGTACAAAAATTTTAACCACGTCGTCAGGGGGTGGGGCTAAGCGACAATAAAAAATATTTCAGAATTCTAGCTCACTGTTTCAAAAATGGGGCAAAAACCCTCTTTTCCCATGGAAAATCGGCGCTTGTGACAATCATTGCCTGAAATAGCTTAGCATTGTCAAATGCAGAACCGACAAAAATAAACATTTTTATTAATAACAATTTTTATAGTAATAGAAAGTATCTGATAGAACAGTTAATCCGGTTAGCTGTAGTATTTTGCATTCGTTCTTCGATCCTTAGTTGCACACTGCCTAAAAACTACATTTTCTGTATTTTCAATCAATGCAGATCCGTCAGAATTATCCATTAACAGAATACACAAACGTGAAACGCTCTTCTATTCTAAGAAAAATTGAAATTTAATGTAATGAATACCTACTAATACAAATCCCCCGCGGCAATTCATTGTGTAAAATCTAAAATCGTGTACGATTGCCTAACTCCGATGGACTTTCCCTTGACTCTAGAAAAACAAATATCATAGGGCGAACCATATTATAGGGAAAAATCTGTAACCGACATAACTAGTACTGAACCAGATTCCGATTATGACATTTTGCATTGTTAGTTGCATACTCTCCAAACATCAAAAAATACTGATCAAAGCTTAGAAGGAATATTCTAAGGGATTTTTACAGAAAACTGTAAACATCTTAGTATGTTATAGTTTAAAATAGTACTAACTATTTTATGCAAATATCATCGGTTATTGCTACTATTATTAGTATTAACATAATTAAAGCAACACAAGAAGTTAAAGAAATTATTGGCGTGAAATACATTTTGCACTAATGGCCTACAGATGGCGACTGCAGAGTGGATCAGCAGTTTATTGACTATAACGCATCAGATTCATAGGCCTTAGTAGTCTATGACTAGATTTTGTCACAAATAAGATATCGTATACGGTAATTAGTACAACGTGACACGTGACAACGCGGTGCCCTGTCACTACTTTTGACACCTTCGACTTGTAGCGTATATCTAATTTCGAGGCTAACATGTCAGAGTCAGCGAATAATATGAGTTTAATATAGTTTTTTCCGCTTTATATATTATAACTTTGTCAATTTTTTGACGAGCAATTCCGTTAGTTCTTATTTTTCTCTATCCCCTTCTATAATATTTGTACTTAGTTATAGTTAACCCTGTATATGGACAGATATAACGATTAAAAATACATTTTTACCATAATTTTGTCCATCATTAACACAATTTCAATGAAATCATCTTTAACATTGTAATTAAATTTTCATTTCATTTCATGTTTGCAGATTTATATTTTAACCATGTTAACAACTACAGATGTTAGGATCTAAGCAGAGTATATTGTTTATCGTTGTAAATTTCTAGTTTACTTGATTGCTTCTGTTGTCATCGGCCTAGAATGCTACAAATGAATTAATTAAATTGGTGTAGTAGCTATTCACCCAAAGCCAAGATAATGGATCATCGTGAGGGTTGCCTTACTGAAACTCCTCATACTACTAAACACTTAATATATGTCTGTTGAATTGTATCGCAACTATTAAAAGTATTATCTCATCATGAAGATATACACCCAGCTTATTTTCCAGGAAGTGCGTTATACCCACATATTTATAAAGTTAAATAAAAAAAGATAGGTACATAGTAAAAAGATATATAGTGACTTCAAACTACGAGAATGTGAATTTAGTATTACTGTCTAACTCTAACTATCTGTACAATAATTTTTATTCCAAATGTTAAGATATAACAGCAATATTTTACAAAATAATACAAAATACGACTGATGGCTACCTAAACCATAGTAGATTGAATCATTTTTCTGCGGGGAGTTTGATGTTTTCAATGTGAGGCCGTATTCTTGTTTGACATGCTTTCTTAACTCGTCATCGCTTTTTTGCAAGGTTGCAAGTCATAGTCTACCGCTGTACGTAAGTCGTCTGCTCTGGACAAAGCGTCCTTTATAAACTCCTCATTTCTTCCACGTGGCGTATGCCCGTCGTAAACTGACTATTGAAGTCCAAGCAGTGATATCGTCGCGGTGAACACTAGTTGGACTTTTTTCACGAAGGCATAAGTCAGGAATTTGTGGTCAGTATAAACGACAAATACTCTAGCTTTTATCATATTCCTGAAGTATTTCACAACTTGATACATTGCAAGTAGTTCACGGTCAGACGCCGCATATTTACACTGAGCACGGTTAAGGTGTTTCAGAAAAATATTGTAGTAGTTTTCAATTATCACCAAGCTTTTGTTGCACAACCGTTCTCACAGCAAAATCAGAGGCGTTACATACTAGAGCAATTTGTATATCAGAACGTGCTAGTAGCGCTGCTTGTGTTAAGTTTTATTTTGACACATCAAAAGGTACTTTACTGTTTGTGGTTAATCCAAGATACTTTTTAACAGGTCATTCATTGGTCGTATTTTTACAGTTTTGGGTATGAACCGCCGGTAAAAATTGAGAACCCTCAGGAACTATCTCAACTACCTGACTGTCGTAAGCAGTGGAGAGTTATTTACAGTTTTTATTTTTTAAGTAGCGGTCGTGTACCGTCGTTTACTCTGTTCGAACATACATTTTGACGTGTTGATAACCGTACCATACTTCCATAGCCGTTGAAGTAGCACTTCAAGATGACGTAGATGATTGTTATCCAACGACGAAGCTACTAGTATGTCACCGATGTATGTCTAATCTCTTCACACCTCGTCGCTGGAACGTTTGAGCTGCATTGCACAAACCAAACGTCATACACGTAAACTCAAAAAGCCCATATGGTATGGTCACAGCATAGAATAGCCATTTCTCTCCGCTGTCGGTACGTTGAAGTAAATTCAGATGGCTATATCTTCAAGGAAACTTTATGGGCAACTTTCATTTCCCGATACTTTTGTCCTATATTTTTCCTTTGTAAGTGAATAGAGATTTGTATTTGTTCGATGGCACAAAATAGTTGATTCTGTTGTGTCACTATTTTTCAAATATATCGGTGATTATTCAGTAGTTCTAATTTCATCTAAAAGCAAGACAGTAAGAAATTTTAAAATTCAAAAAATAGAAAATTATTTTTTAGAGCAGAAAAAAAATACTCAAATTTTAAAAGCCTCGATAACAGCGTCGGCCAGCTCTGCTACGTCGTCTAACGCAGCATCCACAGCTAGCTCTTATGAAACAAAATGTAGTATGATTTTAAATTCGTAAAATCTAGCAATCTTTTTAAATTCTGAGAAATCTTAGTTTTTTCACTAAAACTACCATTTTCTATGAGAAGAACAATTGCTATTATGTTTCTCGATATGACTTTGATTTTTTGCTTGGCTTCTTATTCCATTCGGTAGCGATGAACTATTAATGTCAACACAAATACTAAAATGTAATGACTTAAATAAACATTTAGTTGAAATAATAAAAAACCAAATGAATTGCCCAAAGTCAGCGCAATATCTAATGCATTATTTAATGTAGGCTAGTAGTATATTTATTCTTCATCTATAACTTCTTTTATCTGTCCAATTGATGTCTTCTGATGAAAAAGTCAACGTACTCATGGCCACTATTTTATCATCATCATCACTACCGCCAAGAAGATCCAGGAAAAACAAATGGGGTTCAACGAAATTCAGGACATGAGCGAAATTTATAGAAAAAAAACTGGAACAAGCGTATTAAGATATGCGATAAACACGAAACTGTAGAAGACAGGTTTCTGCAAGTCGAGCAAAGTAGAGGACAGCTTTTCCTGTATATAACTTGCAGTAGGAATGATAAAGTCAAAGTTGTAACACGGCAGTTATGGATTGAAAGCCGTCCACAAACAGTAGTACTCCACATTTTTCGGTAAGCCAACAAAAATTTTACTTCAAAGTACTGCGTATTTTTTTTCAGAAATAAGTATTTTGATTTTGTGTAAATATGATTTTGTGTAAAATTTAAAAATTGTCACAGATTCAGATTGATTTTTCAAAGCACTGACCATAGATAAGTGACTGCATGGCAACTTTGGACTGAGATTTTGTCGCCAGAACAGACGATTTTCCTACATACAGGTCCAGGCAATATTAATGGTCTGTGGTCTCGATCTATCAACAGTTCCGAACAGTAGGTTGAATATGTGTGAATACCTATTCATGCACTTTAATGCTATTCGTCTACTCTCTGATCACAGCACAATGGAAATGTCTCTCTCCAATAGAGCGATGTTTCTAGATTTGTAGAACGTTTGTATAAGAGATTCTGGTAATGTACTAAACATTATGTAGTTACCTTTTGATTAAAGGTTAAGGATATTTTTAGTTTCAGTATAACATAATTAAAAATTATTGTACTGAATATAAGACAATCACATTCATTTTCCTTTTAGTGGAATAAACTGTGTAACATTTACAACTCATAAAGTGAGTATTCAAATTTATACAGAGCGTATCTAAATAACACCGAAAATATAATAGTAAATAAGTAAGAGACATTGTCTGTCAGTAAAACTACATTTTTAAAAATTTTTTCAACCCTGAAGTATTTTTGCAAGGGGTTGCATAAATCAAAAATATAGTAAATGAATGGGTCCTCTTAGACACATTTTTTAAAAGGAAAAAAATTTATCGACAAAAATATAAGAAAAATGTCTGGCTTAGGCCAGTAGTACAATGTAGAAATACGGCTAACCGTCTTAAAAATTTCTAGGTGGCCACACAGACGAGGATGGTAATGTTCACGTATAAGGTTTATACGTTGTTCTTTGGGTACAACTTAAAGCCATAAAGTTCCTGTAAGTTCTGGGTAACGGATATTTGCTTTCTTATAAAGGAGATCATTCATAAGGGAAAACGTTTTGGATTGTTAGTATCCTGACGTAGCTGCTTCAAATACCATTTATCCTGGATCTCTGTTGTAGGTTATTTGGTGACACCTGTCTGGTTCACGGAGTCTACAGCAGGTACAGTTCGAGAGAAGGCATCGGGTACGGTATGATTTCTTCCACCTCGGTGAATAACTTCAAAGTCATACTGCTGTAAACGTATGGCCCACCTGGCAATTCTGCCGACTAAATCCTTAATTTGTGAAGCCACTTCAAGCTGTAGTGGTTAGTGACGACCGTAAATTTCGTTCCTTCAATGCAAGGACGCAGTTTCGCTATGGCCAAAAGGACGGCTAAGCACTCTTCCTTCGTCACTCTGTAAGATCTTTCGGCCTTGTTGAGATATCAGATTAACTAGCAAATAACTTTTCCAGCTCCATCTTGCACTTGCGAGAGTACGGCTCCGAGTCCATAGTCCTAAGCGTCGATTTGGATCACGAAGAATAGATCGAAGTCGGGACAAGTCAAGACACATGCTCTTTAATTTTTGTTAAGACCTCTTCACACGCAGTATACCAAATAAACAGTTTATTTTTTCATGTTATTGCGGTGAATGAGGCAGTAATGGTCAAAAATTTGGTACAAATCTCCTATACCAGGACGCTAAACCTATAATTCTACTTACCTCGGTGACAAATTTCGGTGACTGTATGCGTAAAATAGCTTCAACTTTTTCTGGGTCTACTAAATGTCCCGACGCGTTAACAACATTGCCCAAGAACTTAAGCTCCGATTTGCAAAAATTACATTTATTTCGGTTTACCGTCAAACCAGCTTTCTTTAGTTTTATTGGGTTTTTGCCACACTTCTGAAAAATAATAAAGATTAATTAAATAAGCCCTTGCGCCAAACGGATTAGTCAAGGGTTATTTTTGAAACTAAGTTTGCCTAACCAAAAAATCTCACAGTGAAAAGAGTAGATAAGTAAAAAATAAAAAAAATCACAGCACTATCGCGCACTTCCGTATTATTGACGTTTCGAAAAACTCTCTGTTTTTGTTCTCAAAATCGTAGTAAAAATATTAAACGTATGTCAAGTTTGACAGTTTAAAATTTGTTTATCTGCTTCCATAGAGATGTTAAATGATTTTTATTTTATTGCTACTTACTTCTTCTTGATACAACTGTAACAAACAATGATCGATGTTTACTGAACAGTTTGACATACACTTCGTTCAACAAAATTATCGCGGTCTCTTTTAATTTTCTTTTTGTTGCATTATCTTCCTTTTCTAAAATTTTAGCCGAACCCCATTAAATCAAATGACCGTTTTCCCAAGTGTGTTCGCAAATTTTGGATTTTTCAAATTCCCGTTTTTTTATGTTCCTCAACTCTAACATTCATAGGCCGAGACGTTTCTCCAACATAATGTTTATTGCATTCACAAGGTATACTGTAGACGCAATTTTTTGAATATTGTATATCATTTTTTGGACGCGTTTTAGACAAAATTGATCGTAAAGTATTAGTAGTCTGAAAAACTGTTCGAATATTAAATTTATTACCGATTCTTCTTAACTTTTCTGATAATATAGGAATGTATGGAATTTTTATTGTATGATTAATTTCTTTTATTTGTCTTACAGTGTTCGTTTTCTGTAATATTTTTGTAGATTCTATCAACAAAATTTAGAGGGTATTCATTATTTATTAAAACATTTTTAATAAATTTTAGTTGGTTATTAAAAATATCATTGTTTGATGAAATTAATTTTGCTCTATCATATAAACATTTAATAACACCTTACTTAATATCGATGTGATGGTTAGATCTAAAATTTAAATATCTATTGGTGTGAGTTTGTTTTCTATAAACACTTGTTTCTACAGAATTATCGTGTTTTTTAATTAAAACATCTAAAAATAGTAGCATATTATTATTTTCTATTTCCAAAATGAATTTTATTGTTGGTTCTTTATTGTTAATATCATTTAAACATTTATTTAATTCTGTAACAGTAAAATGCCAAACTGCAATAATGTCATCTACATATCTCCCCCAGATAGTTGGTTTTTTATTTATATTTTGAATATAATGTTCTGAAAAAAAAATCCATAAAAATATTACTTCAAATTGGTGATAATGATGAGCCCATTGACATTCCGAAATTTTGTTGATAAAATTCATTGCTTAGTTGAAAATATGTTGTTGTTATACATAGACTTAGTAATTCCAGTATATATCCTACATTTAATTTTGTTCTGTTTGCCAAATTGATATCATTTTCCAGTTTATTTTTAATGATATTCAGTGTTTTGTCTACTGGTACGTAACTCACCATTAAATGATTATTATTAAAATTATTTGAGAAATAAATCTTTTCTAAAAGATGTTTGCTATTTTTAATATAAGAATCGGATTGTCCAAATAAAGGTTTAGTAATTTGTAACAAATATTTTGCTAATTTGTGCAAGGCGAATTTATAGAACTAACTATTGGTCTTAGAGGTACATCACGTTTATGAAGCTTTGGTAAACCACAACACATTAATTTTGGTGACAAAAATGTCGTGGTTTACTATAATGTGGGTTTAAAATTTTTCTTTCAATATCTGAAAATTCTCGTTTGTATTATATAATGTTCTATAAATTTTGTTTTCAATAGATTTAGTTAGTTGTTGTTGTATCTAATATAACTGTGGCATTACCTTTATCAGCACACTTTTATGGTTTACCAAAGATTCATAAACGTGATGTACCTTTAAGACCAATAGTTAGTTATATAAATTCGCCTTGCAACAAATTAGCAAAATATTTGTTACAAATTATTAAACCTTTATTTGGACAATCCGATTCTTATATTAAAAATAGCAAACATCTTTTAAAAAAGATTTCTTTCTCAAATAATTTTAATAATAATCATTTAATGGTGAGTTTTGACGTAGTTTGTTTATTCACTAACGTACCAGTAGACAAAACACTGAATATCATTAAAAATAAACAGGAAAATGATATCAATTTAGCAAACAGAACAAAATTAAATATAGGATGTATAATGGAATTACTAAGTCTATGTATAAAAACAACATATTTTCAACTAAAGAATGAATTTTATCAACAAAATTTCGGAACGGCAAGGCTCATCATTATCACTAATTTTAAGTAATATTTTTATGGATTTTTTTGAAGAAAATTATATTCAAAATATAAATAAAAAATCTACTATCTGGTGGAGATATATAGATGACATTATTGCAATTTGGCCTTTTACTGTTACAGAATTAAATGAATTTTTAAATGATATTAACAATAAAGAACCAACAATAAAATTCACTTTGGAAATAGAAACTAATAATATGCTACTATTTTAATTAGAAAACACGATAATTCTGTAGAAACAAGTGTTTATAGAAAACAAACTCACACCAATAGATATTTAAATTTTAAATCTAACCATCACATAGATATTAAGCAATGTTGTTAAATGTTTATATGATAGAGTAAAATTAATTTCATCACACAATGATATTTTTAATAACGAACTAAAATTTATTAAAAATGTTTTAATAAATAATGAATACCCTCCAAATTTTGTTGATAGAAGATTACAGATAAAACGAACACTGTAAGACAAATAAAAGAAATTAATCATACAATAAAAATTCCATACATTCCTATATTATCAGAAAAGTTAAGAAGAATCGGTAATAAATTTAATATTCGAACAGTTTTTCAGACTACTAATACTTTACGATAAGTTTTGTCTAAAACGTGTCCAAAAAATGATATACAAAATTCAAAAAATTGCATCTACAGTATACCTTGTGAATGCAATAAACATTATGTTAGAGAAACGTCTCGGCCTATGAACGTTAGAGTCGAGGAACATAAAAATTACATAAAAGACGGGAATTTGAAAAATCCAAAATTTGCGAACACGCTTGGGAAAACGGTCATTTGATTCAATAGGGTTCAGCAAAATTTTAGAGAAGGAAGATAATGCAACAAAAAGAAAATTAAAAGATACCGCGATAATTTTGTTGAACGGAGATAAGTGTGTGTCAAACTGTTCAGTAAAGATCGATCATTGTTGGCGACAGTTGTATCAAGAAGAAGTAAGTAACAATAAAATAATAATCATTTAACATCTCTATGGAAGCAGATAAACAAATTTTAAACTGTCAAACTTGACATACGTTTAATATTTTTACTACGATTTTGAGAACGAAAACAGAGAGATTTTCGAAACGTCAATAATACGGAAGTACATGATAGTGATGTGATTTTGTTATTTTTTACTTATCTGCTCTTTTCAGTGTGAGATTTTTTGGTAGGCATACTTAGTTTCAAAAGTAACCCTAGACTGATCCGTTTGGCGCAAGGGTTTATTTAATTAATCTTTATTATTTTTCAGAAGTGTGGCAAAAACCCAATAAAACTAAAGAAAAACTAAAATTATGCCACAAATAAATAGCTTCAGACAATAAACCAGCTTTCGTGATACGAAACAAAATTTCTCGCAATATATCGACATGGAGTTCAAAAGTCGGTGTACATACTATCACATCGTTCAAGTACACAAAAACGTACTGTTACAGATCTACTCCGATTATTCGATCGATTAATCGTTGCCATACGGCTGGAGCCGAATGATTCCCGAATGGCATTGGTTTAAATTGAAATAGCCCACGATTGAGCACAGTAAAGGCAGAAAGTGAAAGACATCTTTTTGGTGTATAAAGTAATGGTTTAAGGGTACTCTGTAACACCAGCGATACTGCATGTTTGATCTCACGCTCAATGTTAAAAATTTGATTTTGATTTGATATTTATTTCTATTTCAAAAGAAAAATATTAATTACATTTTTCACATACTAAACACGACTACTGTGCAAAATATATGTGGACATTTAAGATTCACCTTGTATACTCCTAGATATTCTCAATTAGAGTAAATTTTTGTATCAATAAACAATTTTGATTATAACTTATATGTTGGATATTATGTAACAAACTTTACGTGACACTCATCCTCATCACAATATTTACCTGATTAAATGACACCTTCATATCAAAACCACTGGGCGATAACCATTCGAACAGGAATATTGTGAATGTAGCCGCCTGGATTGCAACAACACCGACCAACATCCATGAAGCGGTATCGAACGGTTCCAAGAATGCAGTGGGAGAGATAATGCCTGTACGTTTGGCCACAACTATTGCAATCCCGGTTTCCATAAATGGTACGCTGAAATCCACCTGTAACAAAGGACATGTTAATTTGCATTACACAGTAAATTACTTGATGGGTAATTGGAGTGGATATATGTTTAATTACGGTGATTAAAGGTAGTTGGTACTGTCAGTGAATAATAAAACAAAAATAGTTTCTTTTTGTTGAAATTAGTACTTATACAGGGTGGTCGCGACGTAATGGGCCAAAATTCATGACTAGATTCCTGACGTGAAAATATTGCGATTTAGACAAACTCACCTTAGTTCAAAAGTTGATACTTACAGAGATACAGGGTGTTTAATGCAAAATATTATATTAGTTTTTTCTTATTTATTTCATAATAAATGCTCATATCGAGATGAAATTTTGGTGTTAGGGATTTTCTGGGGCGAGAGATTGAAATATATCCATGGTTTGCTTGTAGCTCATAGAGAGCGCCACCTGCGCTAGGTCGAATGCGTTGAAAACGACAGAACTTTTTATCTTTCAAAAATCTAATTCTCTGGTAGCAAATTCTGATTTTACAACTTCTTTTACACAAAAAGCTATACTTTTGATAGTCGCTATCTTGCACCGTTCTCGTAAAATTTGCCATTGAAAATTCCAATGTATTTGCATTCAATTACAAATCGGCAAAAATTTTCAAGTAGGCTTATGCTAAAATTCAATTTTGACATTTTCCACTTATCTTAGTGCTGTCAGTAATATTACAATATTATTCGTGCCTTATTAAAAGTATTCTTTACTTTATGATCTAAATCGTAGTGAGATAACATGCCACGCCACAATTTATTTAAATGGAGAAATGCGCGATATGGTTTGCGTTTATGCGCAATCAGATTATGTTGGACGTCGAGCGCTTCGTCGGTATTCAGTGTTGTATCAGAATATAAGTCAACCAAATCGGTAACTATTTCAATATCTTTTTATTATGAGAAACTGATAGTTTTCGTCCTAAAAGAGACAACGCAGGGCGTACTGTTACAGTTCACCAAGAATAAACAATTTTAGTAAGAGTGGCAAGAAATCCAGAAGTTAGCAGCAGCAGGTAGCTAGAGAAACCGGTGTTAGTAAAACAACAACAGTTCTCAAAATCTTTCACAAGGGAAATTTATGTCCCTACCATTTTACACCCGTGCAAAATCTTTTAGCAGCAGACTTACCAGCTAGATTACAATTTGCTCATTTTATGCGCAATCAGCAAAATCTTGACCAGGAATTTTTGGATAATGTACTATTCACTGATGAAGCGACCTTTACTCGTCGAGGAATTTTCAATTTTAGAAACAAGCACATATGGGATAATGAAAATCCTCACGTAGTCAGTGAGTGTCACTTCCAACATGAATTTAAGATAAATGTTTGGTGCGGAATCATAGGAAATCACCTTTTGAGTCCACTTGAGCTTCCTCCAAATCTAAATGGTGACTTGTATTTAGATTTCCTGCAGCACCATTTAGTTGACTACCTCGACAATTTACCACTGAATACACGGCAAAATCTATTTTTCATGCAAGATGGAGCTCCCCCTCATTATTCTGTCAGAGTACGGAACTATCTTGACCACATTTTTCCGGATCGTTGGATCGGTCGTACGAGTCGAATATTATGGCCTCCTCGTAGTCCTGACTTTAATCCTATGGATTTTTGTTTCTGGGGCTACATGAAATCAGTTGTCTATAGAGAAACTATAAACACCCGCGAAGAGCTATGGCAGAAAATTGTAAATGCCGCCGAACCATTTCGTAACAAGAATCTCTATTTTAAAATACGGCAGTCTTTGAACAAACGCGTTAATAAATGTATTGAAGTTAGAGGCGGACATGTTTAACATTTATTGTAATATTCGATATTCAATTGTTCATCACAATTTATAATTTGAAATAACCTCTTGTTCTTTTTGACATTCGTACCTTATTTTGATTACTCGAATTACCAAAGCTAAATATCTTGAGAACGGTGCAAGATAGCGACTATCTATCAGAAAGTATAGCTTTTTTGTGTAAAAGAAGTTGTAAAATCAGAATTTGCTACCTGAGAATTAGATTTTTGAAAGATAAAAAAGTTCTGTCGTTTTCAACGCATTCGACCTAGCGCAGGTGGCGCTCTCTATGAGCTACAAGCACACCATGTATATATTTCAATCTCTCGCCCCAGAAAACCCCTAACACCAAAATTTCATCTCGATATATATTTATATAATGTATCTCTGTAAGTATCAACTTTTGAACTAAGGTGAGTTTATCTAAATCGCAATATTTTCACATCAGGAATCTAGTCATGAATTTTGGCCCATTACATCGCGACCACCCTGTATATAATTAGGCTGAAAAAATTAACAAAACTATAACTTAAAAATTGTTACAAGTACATTCTTATTTACACGAAAATTTTAGTCTAGTCCGAGAAAAGCAGTAGGTTAAAGAAACTGGTAATTCTGTTACAGGCAGCAATCAGTTACTTAGGGATTGGCACATCAATCCCAAAAATCATTATCGATAAAATCAGCTGTATCGGCTTATTTTCTCAATATCTGAAAAAAATGTGTTGAAGATAAATAGTTCATAGATTTTTTTATGAAGTATAATAGTGCCATTGAAACGAAGGGAAGAATAATATAATATTTGTCACTCATGCATCTCTTTCCATTTTCCTGACAGTAGTATCACTTATAATTCCGACTGGAACGTTGTTTTAGAAATTGAATGATATAGTTTTTAAGGAATTGTAGGAGATTTGATTTATATTAGCTTAAAATACCTTTCTAATACAGTAAAAAATGTTACAAAAGCTAATAACAAGGAATATATGGGTAGATATTTTGGGTGTAATTCAACGCTGGTTGGGGCTTTTGTCCACAGAGTAGTTAGTTTCACACAATATTATTAATACCTAAAAATATATAGTTTTTAAATTCAGATTATATTACTGAAGAATTCATTATATTGAAATGTCAATAATATATCATCTCCTGGCAATCAAACAATTCTATGTTCAAGTTATTCTCAAATCGACATTTTTATATGAAATTATTCTATATCTCAAGCGCTATATGCCAATATATTCTAAATACAAAAGAACTATTTTATATCAATGCAAACTTTGTTAAAGTTTGAACCATAGTATTCAAAGTCGAAGCGACCAATCAGGTCACAGTACAATCGTACGTGGAGACATAGAATAAATTGTGTCAAGTAATAATACGATACTAGTGTGAATCAACATTTTGCGTTGTAAACATGGCAAATAAATAGACTTTCATGTTTTTAATTCTTAAAACATAATAATTGATGCATCAGAGGAATCGATTTCTGTGCCCCTTGGGGACTCAAGATCAGAATATCAAATATCAGTGTCTAGAAAATGTTTGTTGACAGTTGCTAATATTTAATAATATATTTATAGTTCAAGTTACAGCTTTTGGTAATGGTCAGAGGATTAGTACGATAGAGACGCATGTTCTTGATTCATGTTTGACGTTAAAACCAAGTAAAAGAGTTGAAATAAAAAAAACTAAAACAAAGACTTTAACTTGCTCCCAAAAGTCAACAAAATAATCAGAAGGTGGTTTTTGCAAGAAGCTACTTATTTTTTCAGAATAAACATTATTGTAGTACCGGTTTTATTAATTACTCTATGTTGAAATTAAATTTTGGATGTATGTATACATAAGGCGATTGCAAAAGTTTTTAACTTAATTAATGTTCAAGACTGTTTTATATAATTTATTTTTATTTTACTTTAAGTGTCTTCTCAAAAACACCATAATTTATCATTTGAATACTAAAATGGTCACTGAAAGTAGAAAAAATTATCCTGTAGAAAAATATATATTGGTTCGAAATTCTCAGTCCTAAGGTTTAAATATGCTCTCCTGTAAAATCTAATAAAATGGGCATAGAACAGTGTGGTTGTCAGTCTATGATATAAAGAAATATCTATAGTCAAATGGCATGTATCTAAATTTTACGATTTTTTTTGCCATTTCAGACACATTTGAAGGTACTTATACAGGGTTAACTATGTCTTAGTACAAATATATTTTAAGAGGGGATAGAGAAAAATAAGGATTAACGGAATTATGTTTTAAAAAATTTACAATTATTTATAAAGCGAATTTTTTTTTCAAAAGCATATTAAATCCTTATTTATCGCCGTCACTGGCCTTCTGTCAGCCGCAAGGTTAGGTATATTCTGCCAAAGTCAAAGGTGTCACACGTAGTGACAGGTTACCGCGTTGACACGTGTATCAGTTTACGCCGCTTTGAAAGTACCTACTTGGTTTGGCGGCATGACCAGATCGATTACTTACGTCGAGAAAAAACACAGGATAACAAAAAAATACACGCAAATATACACAAATACATAAAAACACTGCCACACGTTTACCGCCAAGACATTATATCCGTTAGTATTCAGCATAATATTTTGTGTATTCGGAAAACGTCTTTGGTATTATGCTGCCACACGGTAATATGCATTTGTCACACTCCCATAAATCAGCACCTTATCCGTCATATAGCCATTAGAATACGGAATGTTTGTAAATAAAAAATACGCAAAAAATTAAATTTGCGAAAAGCAAGTACTGAAAAATTATTTCAATCAGACCCTATGTAATATTTTTTGGTATTTGTAAGCCAATTTGTTTAACTTCTTTTGTTGTTGAGGAATTAAATTCTGTTAATACTAATAATAGCAACAATATTAACAGTAGTCGACGATGTTTGCATTAGTAATATTTTAAACTAAGTATAACATTCCAAGATGTTTACAGTGTTCTGTAAAAATGTTTGTTAGATCCTTAAAATATAAGTAACTTCGCATGTTCTTTAAGGTTTGGAAAGTATGCAACTAGCAATGCAGTATTTTAGATTATGTTATTTTAAAACAGTTAAGTGACTAATTTTAAACGTATTACAGTAATTAAATAAAGTATTTTATGTTGGATATGTTAGTGGATAATTATAATGAATCTGCAAGGAGTGAAAATTTAGTTTTGGCAGTGTGCAACGAAAGAACGAAGAACGAATACAAAATGCTGTAGCTAACCGGATTAACTGTTATCTATCAGGTACTTAGGGATTATTATTATTAATAAAAATGTTTATTTTCATCGTTTCTACACTTGACAAGGTGCAAAAAACGATCGCATCGTAGTTGACATATCTAACCATCTCGGACGATGATTGATTATCATAGGTGCCGATTTTCCATAAGAAGATGATTTTGCCACATTTTTTAAACATTGAGCTAGAATTTCGTAATAAATTTGTTATTGTCTTTTAGACCTCCCTGAACACATGGTTAAATGTACTTAGTCATAGTTAACTCTGTATATAGTTAAGAAAGTACAAAGTTCACCTGGGCTTTCTTGAACAGCAATACCATATAGTGAAACAAACATTCACGCAACATGTCTTAACCAGTGGAAAACAATGTTTTGTTTGCGTACATAGTTGTATTTGAACCGTTTTACCACTCGTTCGACTTGAAGTAGTCATAGGTATTACATACTGAGTATGTTGAGTGGAATTAACGCTTCCGGAATTTGACCTTGGATGCACCATAACACTAATATTTACAGAATATAAGACTACCCATCGACCACGAGTCAATGCTTCTAGTGTTCCCCGTCCATCATACATGTAGACATTGGTCCGCCCACGTAGACACATGTCGAGTAGGCATATCATGAATATCACAAGCTCTAATCAACTTATAAACAAATACCTGGGTAGACAAATATTACTTATTTTATATAAAAAATATATATAAATTTTATATAAAAATATAACCTGATGCACAGATCTCCTAATTGCAAGTTCGTATAAATCAAATCTTGACAGCAATAAGCTATGTGAGAAGCCCATTGAAGGATATACATGATTCAATATGTATGATGCCGACTTCAAGAACCGTCTTTGTACTTTCTCTAATGCAGCAATGTGAGTGCCATAAATCGGGCTCCAGACTACAGATGCGTATTATAATTTAGAACGTATAAAGAATATAAAGAGCAATCGAAGAGTAGAAACATTAACAAACCCGTTTGACTTCCTGATAATAAAACCAAGGCATTTAAATGCTGGAGAAGCAACAGTTTCTATATGTTTTGTGAATGATAGTTTAGGATCTAAAATAACTCCAAGATCCTTTCCATAACTAGGCCTGCAAAGAATAGAGTCACCTAATTTATATGCGAAAGTGAGAGGGCTAGTTTTTCTAGTAAATGTCATAACATTACTTTTCGATGCATTTAAGGGTAAATTACTGCAAGAACACCAACTATCTATAGCTTCTAACGCGCTTTGTAATTTTTGACAATCACTGACGGTATCTGTTTTACATAGCAACTTGAGGTCATCCGCACGTATCAAATAGTCCACACGTAATTCAGACACAATATCATTCAGGAACATAACAAATAAAAGGAGCCCAAGCGTCGAACCCTGAGGGACGCCAGACATTTGTAGAAAATTTTCAGAACAATAACCACGATACTGTACGAACTGATATCTATGTTGCAGGTAAGATTGGAACAAGTGCAATGACGAATTAGAAAAGTCATACATATCCAGCTTGTGTAACAGAATATCGTGATCGAGTCTGTCAAATGTCTTAGTAAAGTCATTGTATACTACGTCAACTTGACCACATTGGTCCAACTCACTAATAAATTGAGTCTTACACACAAGGTCACAGTGGTCCTCTTTTTTATGAAGCCATGCTGTCAAGGCGATGGAATTTCAGATACAGAGCTATATCAAAGAGTAGTCTACTCTTTGGCTATATAATGAATTGTGCAGTAGTATTTCCAAGATTTTAGATAAATTGGAGATAATGGCGATAGGTCTATAGTTCGATATTTTGGCTGTACTATCTTTTATGCACATGACATATCCTCGAAATTTTCTCCACATATCAGGGAAGCTTGCTATTCTAGAATTAGGATGAACATGTAATTGATCATTCGGACGAGTGAAGGATTTTGCAAAAAAACTGGCAAAATTGTCAACAATCTCTTGCGAATCATCTAAATCTTTATTATAGTACGTAAGCATCAATGGTATTGTCGAAACATTCATTTTCGTATTTAGAAAAGACCAGAATTTCTTGGAGTTGTTCTCTAGATCATATTCAAGAGATCGGAGATATAGTTTGTATGATATGTCTATGTCCTGTTTAATTTTAGACCGCAAGTTTTTGTATCTGTGTAAAAAGTTAATATCACAGGTTTCTTGATACATCTTAAATGACCGACTCTTTTGTTTTATTTTAAATATAATTTTACCATTAAACCAGGGAAGGTATACACGTCAACCAGACTTCTTACGAGATATATGGCGATCAAAAATATCATACAATTTGTAATTAAAAGCTTCCATTGCTATATTTGGACAGGCGCACCTGTTAAGAAAAGTCCAGGTGTTAAAAATTTCATCATATAATGTTACAAAATTTGCCTTCCTGAAATTGTATTGGGTGCTCATTTTCACAGAAAATTTACGCTGATTGTATAGGACCGTAGTATTTATAGCATGCGCAGGGTGATAACGCTCTTCAGGAAGAACAGCATCAGCTCTGGCAACTATAGAGTACAAGTTCGGTAATAGTAAGTCTATCAACCTATTTTGAAACTATTATTAGACTGAGTTAGACAAAAAAAAATTAAAAGTGCTGCGTCAGTTTAGATATTGGCGTAGATACTCAGGTATATTAAAGTCGCCTAAGACAAGCATATCAGAATTATAAAATTGTTGAAATGAAATCAAACAATCATAGAGTCTCATAGTCGTTATAAGTACAGCGAGGGGTAATGTAGATAACTACAATATAAAGCCACCGGTAATTTATTTTTACTTTCACAATTAAGATATCGATGTGTTTAATACTAGTCAATTGTGCATTACAAGTGGAATTAAAATCAACTTGAATGGCGTGACATTATCCCATTGCTAATAGGACGTCCCCTGCTTTGCAGGTATTAGTAGAGAGAAAATCACGATCGCTTCTGAAAACTTGGTTTTATCAAGATTAAATAGTTCAGAGGCACGGATGCCTACATTACAGAAAGTTTCAGTAAATGAATATGCTTGGAATTGACCAATGGAAAACGTAATATTAAATAAGTCCGAAGTTTTAGTCCGTAGCCCACACACGTGGCTCTGATTGCTACTTCGTATCAAGAATATTTGTTTCAATTTACTTAAAATCTTTTTGTACACAGTCAGGGTCACAGACGACATGGTCTATTGGTCCGTCAAAGTTAATAGTCGCTTTCAAACTAGCGCAATGAACACATTTCAAAGTTGTGCTGCGGCATTCCTCTATAGTGTAAGGTTCAGTACATTTTGGGCACACGGAATTTTGTCGATAGCATTTGCTGGCAAGATGATGATACCCGAAACATTTATTATAGCATCTTCTAAGTTCTATAGCACAAAAAAATCAGCAATTAAAATCGAGACGAATAGCCAATTTACCAGCGTCTATAATCTATTGTAAGAAATTACCTCGCATACACTGCCATCGGAAAAGCAGGACTTATTTTGAGCTCGCAAATATTTTACAAATGTATTTCTGCCAAATTTTTCTGATATATTAATTACCCTCACTCTTGGATTCAAAGTTGAAAGCTGCTTAACATCATACCGCTCACCCAATTGATTACAAGCCTTCTCCTTGAGTATAGCTGATTCTTCGGCGGTGTCACAACTTATTACTAGGGCCCATTCCTGGCTTTCTTGACATTAGATATTTTAATATTGCAATTTATAGGATCGATAGCACGCAGTACAGATTTAGTGGTAGTACTATGTTGACTCGTATTCTGATTACTCCATCGCATTCACCTGGGCGTCAATTATTGTCTGACTAATCCATTGTAATAACTTGATGCGACGTACTACTGGGAACTGCAGATGAAGTTTCATTATGCAGTATCCTGTTAGCTACTTCAATTTTGTTACAAAACCTGTTACTCATATCTTTCCACCCACCGTGTATCTAGATAGCGAATACATCAACTCCTATAATAGCCAGCAACATGGCTGATGCTCCCCTCAATGAATAAATTTAAACATTGTTTGATAGGATATTTATAAATTTCTCCAAGTGACATAAATACTAAAACATGGAACCGATAACCAATGTACTACACAAATCAACAATTCATTATAGCGCCTCACTCATAGCCACTCAAATTGAGATCATGTTATTTTTTGACAACTCCCATCAAAGCATTCATGATTGATTTTTAATAATTTTATTTGATTACTTAATTTTTTATTGTTTTATTTGCAGATAAAGTTTTGTATTGCGATTTATTATAGAATAAAGTTGTTTCATGAGATAAAGCCCTTACAATACAAATATATAAGTAACCGTAATTTTAGGAATTTCATTTAAGTTCTGTACAAAATAAGGAATTTTATATTTAAAATAATATGTCCATAAATTTCACTGGCAGACGAAAATTGTCTATAGAAAACATGGAAACTGCTCCATGTTTTTAAGATTCGTCGCAGACAATCCCGAGGGAATGTAAACTAGAGGTAATTTTAAGCGTTTATAAAGTAATTTCCTGCTCGGCTCTATGTCGAATCTTGGAATTGTAAACCGGAAAACAATTATTTCACCGTCTTTAATGCCACGTCAACAATTATCTTGATAGATTTCGACAAGGAGACTTTGTAGAAGTTCAAGAAGTTTCATCCTCATATGTTTGATAGTGATTAAATTTATTTAGTTTACTATTTATACAGCATGTTCTATCCCTTCAATAGTTTACTTGAAATAATGAAACCCCTAATCTGTACTTAGTTTTTATTCAGCATAGAGAGTGTTTTATAGTGGATATAATAATGTTATCATCTTGGGTACTATAACAAAAAGAGAGATGATTCAATCGGCGCAGACTTGCATAATTTAATCTGTAACTTTTGAGTTTTTTTTTTTTTTGAAGAATGTACATTGTTCGACAATTTGCTGTTTCGTCTTCCGGAATTATTTAAAACGCTGCCCGAAAATTATAATTATTATGGAATCATTTTGACGTTTGTCTTAGTCGCCACCATCAGTTCCATTTTTTAAATGTCTTTCAATATCTTACAGTATTCTCCAGGGAAAACCCAATTACAGAACAGAAACTCATGCATACATTAAATAACATTAACAATTACAACATTACGAGGTATAGAACAAGCTACATCTATCCGGCATGCGCTACTCCATGTCGGCCTGAAATGTCACAGACACGAAGCGTTCTACATGCAGTAGACACCATTGAAAGCTGTCGACCTTTATCGCGTTCCTAGAGAAACCATATTTTGCAAACACGGAATTCCAGGAAACAACTACTCTGCAGGCTAATGTCCCGACTAGCATTGAAAAACACCTGGAAAACCTATAGCAAACAGTTAGAGTCATTCGTCAGTAGTCCACCAGACATATATCAGGCATTAGTATGCCATAGGTGAGGTATCTGGCGAATAATCCTAGCTGTTTTAGTCTGTCTAACCCGACAGAAGGGACCATGAGTACGCGGTGTAGTTACATCTATCGGCCATTCGCTACTCCATGCCGAACTGAAATGTCATAGACACGAAGCATTCTGCATGCAGTATAGACCATTGAAAGCCGTCGACATTTATCGCGTTTATGCCCCGACCAGCATTGAATTACACCTATAGGTCTCCCAGGTATAACAGACAGACTAAAACAGCTAGGATTATCCGTCAGATACCTCACCTATGGCATACTGATAGGAGTTAATAAGCTCGAAACCGGTATATGTCTGGTGGACTACTGACGAATGACTGCAGTTGTTTGCTATAGGTTTTCCATGTGTAATTCATTGCTGATCGGGGCATTAGCCCGCAGAGAAGTTGTTTGCAATTACTACATTAAACGGTAACACACTTGCATTTTATCCGCGTGGCACAACTACCTAGTTTGTTTGTACACAAGTCTTCTTTGAAAAAAGTTTAGTTTCTAGATTGACTCAAATCATGGGTTTACTAAATAGAGGGGAGAGTACCACCAATCTAAATGAAAGTCTGGAACTACCGATGCGGACCCACTTCCTGAGATCCCCATTAATAGAGGAATAGTCAGACGAAACTGAGAATCTACCTTCGGCCAAATCAGCTTGTGTACTGTGTATCGGTGTGGTTCAGTTAATTCTGCTCTGCAAACAATATAAATTTTCTATAGTTATACACTCTCAATCATTTTGAAAAGTTGGCATCTATTAGTTAAGTTATATACCATCACAGTGCGAAACTGTTTTTCCTAATATCCAAGTGCATTTCTGGAGAAATTTGTAAGTACATTCCAGCAATTGTTATCGTCGTTTTGCCGCAAAAAGTAAGACATGCCCAGTTTTTGTTCTAACTGCTCCAAGGCGGTGGGCGATCGCGACTCGGCTTTGCAGTGTGACGGCTGTAAACGGTCTCTACATATGGAGTGTACGGGACTTTCATCCACTGATCGTGTTACCAGGCAGAAGGTCCGCGGCGCATTTTGTGCAATGCTTGCACCTCTAATTTAAGCACTTTTGCCGATTTTAAAAAGATTATTAATGAACTTAAATCGGATATTCAGGAAAAAATTGGCGATTTAAAAACAGACATGTTGAAAACAATTGATAATTACAATACACTGCTCTCTGCTGAAATTGCCTCCTTGAATAACAAACTATCAAACGTAGAATCTCTTAACTCTGTTGAAATTACTGATAAAATTGCAAATGAAGCTGTAGAACGTATATCTCGCGCTAAGAATGTATTTATAAGAGGTGTACCTGAGCCGGCAGGTGACACACAGAGCAAAAAAGACAGTGATCGACGCATAACTGAGGAGGTGCTGAATGCGGTCACTTGTTCGGCTGAGCCCGTTTCGCTTTATCGGGTTGGTAAACCCAATCAACGTTTCCCCCGTATGCTGAAAGTTGTAATGCCGACTGAATCGGACGCTAAATACATTCTCAAGAATAAAAAGCGGCTCTTGGAGCATGCTTCTACCAGAACATTTACTATTATAGATGATAAAACTCCCATTCAGCAACAGTACCTCAAGCAACTACGAGCTGAACTTGATACTCGTTTAAAAAATGGGGGAAAAGATCTGACCATTAAATATGTTCACGGCTCTCCAAAAATTGTGTCGTTTCGCCAATAGTTCCTCTGTTTTCCGCAATTCTTCTCTGGTTCATTTCACCGACTGGTGTTTTCTTTATACTAACTTAGACTCCATAATGGCTAAATACAATGAATTCTTAGCTACTGTGCATCTGTTAAAGCCTGACATAATTCTTATAAGCGAAACTTGGCTTAAACCATCAATTCCAGATTCGTTGGTAAATGTTGACGGGTATACAATTTTTCGTGCTGACAGAGAGGATCGAGCTGGAGGGGGTGTTTGCATATACCTGTCCAATGATATAATTAAAAACTTCTCTACATCTGTAATTGATAAGTCTGTTCCAAATATAGACATATTGTGTCTTGAAATCAAAAAATACTCGATAGTGACTCACATTACTTGCATTTATCGACCAGGAGACACCATGCTTGAAGGAAAATTCAGTTATTGTTGGAGATTTTAATTTCCCTGATATATCGTGGCCAATATCCAATATTCCTAACAACATCAATCCTAAAAGCCTCCTTATGGAATTCATTCAGAATTCAAATTTAATACAGTTAACAAAGGAGCCCACCCGCTTTCGTGTGAATAATGAACCGTCACTTTGTCAATGATGAACAGCTTGTTTCGTCGGTAGAAGTTTCTTCCCCTATTGGAATATCCGATCACGCAGTGATCACAGGACATATTCAGATGAATTTACTACCATCTCATAGTTATTCCAATTATCGCAATTACGATGTCACCGATTTTGCAAAAATGAATCACTTTTTCTCATTAACTGATTGGGACTACGTTCTGAGTGACAACTGTTTAACAATGTGGGATAACTTTCACAGAGTGGTGACCGAATGTTTACGTGATAATACCACGCAACGTAAGGTTTACCGCAACAGTTTGAAACCCTGGATTAGTTTCGAAGTTTTGCAGATGATAAATCATAAAAGAAATCTGTGGAGAAGGTATAAGCTCTCTAACCAGTATGATGATTTTTTGGCGCATCGAAGATTTTCTAATACAGTCAAACAACTTCTGGCTACATCCCGCCAGACATATGAAGAGTCAATAGCAAGTAGCGGCAATAGCAAAAAATTCTTCAAATACATTCGGTCTACTCTCTCCTCTAAGGTATCAATACCTTTACTTCAAAAGGCCGACGGTCAATTGTGTGCATCTAATGTCGAAACTGCTGAAAATCTAGCTATGTGCTTCTCAGGAGCTTTTACCAATGAACCATTACACAATAACCTCCCCCAACCAATTACGCCACGTAATCAACTCTCGCTCAATGACATTCACTTCTCGGCGGATGAAATAAAAGCTCGTCTATTGGACCTCCGTAGTGACTCTTCACCTGGCCTTGACAGTTTATCTCCTTTCCTCCTGAAGAAATGTGCGGAATCGATATCCCACCCCTTAGCCAAATTAATGAACGCTTGTTTTGAGCAGGGCTATGTACCTCCGATGTGGAAACTTGCTTCTGTCACACCCATATTTAAGAAGGGAAATAAGCTTGATGCGAATAATTATCGTCCTATTAGTTTACTACCGGTTGTTTGCAAGGTAATGGAATCGATTATCGCTGAACAAATGAGCCAGTTCATGCTAGATAGGAATATTATCCCTGCGCAGCAGCACGGTTTTGTCAGTGGTCGCTCAACCTTAACCAACTTACTGCATTGTACCAACGCCTGGACTAAAGCCCTTGACGAGAAAGATCCTATGGACATAATATATCTTGACTTCTCTAGGGCTTTCGACAGAGTCCCCCGTCGCAGACTGTTGCACAAACTGGATCACTTTGGTTTTCGAGGCAAACTCTGTTCATGGATAGCCGATTTTCTGGACAATAGACATTTCAAAGTTAGAGTCGGCCAGGCCTTTTCCGATATTTGGCCAGTGACCAGTGGAGTTCCTCAGGGCTCGGTTCTTGGTCCCCTATTATTTATTATATATGTAAGCGATATACCATATCATCTGTCGAGCTCTTTGTCATTCTACGCTGACGATACGAAATTATATGCAAATCCATCTAGCAATTATTTAAGTCTTCAAAAAGATCTGGACTCCCTGACGGTGTGGTGCAACGATTGGCTGCTTCCGTTGAATACTGATAAGTGTGTTGTTCTCCACCTGGGCAAAAACAATCCTAACTTTCCATACTCCATTAACGGTCAGTCGCTAAGGAGTGTATTATCACATAACGATCTTGGACTCACAGTGAACATTAACCTAACGTGGAGTGATCATATCGCCGCAGTGTGCAAACGTGCCAACGCTAGACTGTTTCTGCTACAAAAATCGTTCTCCAAATTGTCGTTTGATACGTGTTGCCGACTGTACAAATCGTATGTTCGTCCGATTCTCGAATACGCCGGTCCAGTGTGGTACCCTGAACTTGTTCGCGACCGAGAAATGTTGGAGAAAGTTCAACGCCGAGCCACCAGACTCTGTTTTGGCCCTGTTAGGCCGTCATATGAAGAGAGATTGGACTTAGCCAATCTTACAACGTTTCAACAACGACGTCTCAGAAGCGACCTGATTCTAACGTTTCGCATTATGAAGTACAATTTTGGCGGCTTAGCTTCAATTTTTCAACTCAACACAGATGCTCGCCTGCGCGGACACCAATACAAACTAAAAAAGGAATCATTCAAGACACGGGCTAGACAGTATTTTCTTAGTAACAGGAACTTTGACTTTTGGAATAATCTGCCCTTAATGTATTAGATGCTCAATCAATTAATTCTTTTAAAAATAAGATTGATAATTATATGATCGCTTTTGGCTAGATTGGCTTCTCGATTGAATTTGTGCTTATTTGTCATTTTGCTACTGTTTGTCAGTTATCACACCGATTATTTGTAATTGTAAATGTAATTTAATTGTATGTGCTTACTTGCCACAGGCATATTATTTGTTATTTTTCTATTTTTCTTGTAATGGGCATAATAGGACTTTGTCCTCTGCCCTCATTAAATTTTAATAATAATAATAATAATAATAATGAACTGGCAGATTGTCAACCAGACTGTTACTAAAGATAGAATAAGATGGGGCTTGGATGTTTTAATGCCGCACCTGGAAATTATGCTTAGGCTAGCTGTGCTTTCACGCTTCTATATTCCGATGAGTTGGAGAAAAGTGATAGTAGTATAAACAAGTAGGTTGGATTACACCACCCCAACATGTTCACAAACGGATCAAAAAGGAAGGAAGGTGCAGGATGTGGATTCTATTCCAGATCCCTGCACATCCGATAAACGGTATTAGCACGTATAACCATAGTCGCCAAGGAAACTGTCCATACGCGTACAACGGGCAGATAGTAGGCAATCACTATAATAATACTCTTACTATATAGATAGTAGATGAGCATCGGAATGCCACCGAGCACTGGAAGTGACCTCAAGCGACAACAGTATATTCTGTATGCTGGGTAACGAGACACGAGCGGTCCTATGGCGACAGCCGATAAACTGGCTAGGAGTTGAAATTATTAAGGGGGACGCCCACAAAGAATTGAGAAAACGGTAGAATGAAACAAATAGCTATCGATTTGATAAGGGGTTCCTAGAGTACCCCAGCAAACATCTCTTTGTATGGGTTGCGAACAGGAAGACGAGCCAGTACTTCATGTACTCTTCGAGTTCACTGCAGTCTCGTCAACAGGAGAATCTATGTTGGGAGAGCGATGGCCTTCTGTGGCCTAAATTAGAAGCATCCTCCCGAGCAACGTCACCTTTTCTCTTTATGGGAGGAAGTACAAGGGGTCCAGTGGGGTTGTTCGCAATTCCAGAACCCAGAAGCAGAACTGCCTATATTATATAAAAATATATAATTATATAATTTAAGCAGTTCTGATTCTGGGTAAAACTAAGGTTTCAAACGTAAAGAGAACAAAATAAATGGGCATTCTAGAAGCGGTGAATAATTTTATTAATATATGCTCTGTTTGTAAAATAATATAATTGATAATAACTTTGTAAATTTGGACACTGAGTAACCGATTACGTTCAAATAGAATCAGGTGATGGAGATAAGAGGCAGACAAAGATGGTAAATGTGAGAAAAGTCATTAGATTATAGTTATATACCAATTTGAAATAGGTCTGTTCTTGATTTTATAATCGATTAGTTTTTTTCTTATTACCGTCTTACCCAAACCTTTTTTATGTCTGCACATTCTATGTTTTCCTGTTCTATTTATGTTTACTCTTTCTTTGTACCATTCACAACAAAATTTTTATATAAATTTTATATTATATTTTTTAGAATTTTTTGAATTTATAATTTTTGTAATTTTTATATTATCTTCTATGAACTTTTTTCTTTTTACATTTTTATTTTATTAATTGGAACTCTTTTCTTGCTATTGGTTAAGTTACTTATGTTATTTTTTACATTTTTTTTAATACTATTTTTTCCCATAATACAAACCATTAATTACGTCATTTATTATTCCTAATTTTCTGTGGTTATATGTAAGCCATAATATATGTAATTCTAGACTAGTTGTGTCATTAATTAGTCCACATAATAGTTGCTTCTTACAATATCGTCAGTGATTTTAAACATTTCAGTTATTGAGATATTGGAAATAAATTGTGTAAGTTTTATAAATGAATTGTCATTATCTTCTTCCGCATTTCTGTAGCATTAAAAATGAATTCTATCACCTGGGACGTTGCTGAAAGTTTCGACATTGACAAATTACCCAACGTCGGCGTCTCAGTATTTGTTTTATATGTATATTGACTCATATGCATATTACATTTAAAAAAGCCTGAAAACTGTTACCACATTATTATAATATCAATATTTATTGTTTAAACCATATTACTGAATTGTATTTTAGAGTTCGGATAGGCATCTACATTTTTTAACTAAATTAATAAAATATGTATAATCATCGACTTAATCTAAAAGTGTACATTAGCATACATACTGACAAAAATTGTCAATATCTACTATAGTAATTTGTTAGTGTATATTCATGACCAAGATTTAATTTTAATTGAATAAAGTTATTGACTTTAACGGAAGATAAACAGAACTTGGGTACAAATTCCATTTTATCCAAGCATATACATTACGATTGATCCTAGCATTAGCATTTTCTATTTCATTTTGAATGAGTTTCAGACTTAATGCAAGAAAGTCCCTTAGGCAATTGATCAGAACGGTTACCTTACTCTTCCAAGTTTTTCAAAAGTTGGCGAATACGTGCCATGTTTTACTCATGTGGTCTAGTTGAAGTTGTCTTGAATAAGTTTATTCTATTAGATTTCTATACCGTGAATGTGAATTGCTGTCGATAAATTTGTTATTATAAGCAATTTCAAACGTGCTTGAATGCATGAATTGCCATGATAGTAATAATACTACTACGTCATATTTAGAGTTCAGATATAAAAAGAATGTTGTTACAAACAGAGCGGGCGTAAGGAAATTCGATTATTTTAATGGAATTACTAATTTCCAAGCACAACATCATGAAAACATTAGAATACCCACGACACAACAGAGTTGTGTTCGGAGAAATTTTTTCCCGCCAACATGCTTAAACATATCAAGACCAACTTTGGTCCTGCTACAAGTGTGTACGCAACTTAACAGTCTCGAAGTTTCATCAGTATGAGGTTTGTTTCTACAGCAATCCTCAATGGTTTCCAATTGTCCGGAACATGCGCATGAAGAGATTACTGTTTTTGCAGAACAAATCACAAACTCTGATTGAGAATTTGAACTATCATCAAACGACTTCCGTCGCAGTAGTCAGAAATCTCGATTCCGTGATTATAGTGATTATTTGTCAACCTAACCTTTAACTAAGCATGTAAAGTCTTAGTTTTATTTAGAATATTTTGCTATTCTTATTTTTCCCAAGGATACTAACAATAATAATTAATTTTATAGTTCCAGGATAGTGACCTTATTCAATTATTTTAAAGGTATTTGTAGTTGGAATGAGGTCATAAATTTAAGACTTTTTATTTTACATCATCAACGTTTCGACATGTATAATGTAATCATCAGGATGTTACAAGATTACAAACAAATTAAAAAGTACAATAATATCACATAGATTATCAAAAAAACAGGCAGTACTTACCGAAAAATTATGTCTTTTATTAGTCTAAATGAGCATATGTCAACAATTGATCCCTTTCCCATGAGTATAGTTATTTATGCAATAAGTACAAAAACTAAGTGTAAACTTTTTGTACGAGTTGCATACAATATTTTTTCTACGTTCATGCAAAAATGTTATTTAGATGACACTAAGTCTAGGAAAATGTGACGTCGATTTGAACGTTTATGTCTGTCATGATGACAAAACGCTGTAGTAGAATGACAGATGAATGCAATAAACATTTTATTGCACTAGTGCAATAAACAACCACTTTTTCCACTAAATATAGTTCAATAAAGTTTCGTTTTTTTGTATGAACGTAGAAAAATATAATAATTTGTGTATCAGGCCGTCTGTGGGTAGATTTTAGTAAATAATTGCTCAAACAGTGGTAGATCGATCATACACGTTTTTTTTTTAAATAATAAAATAGAAGCAAATTTCAGCAATTTATTATGTTAGTAAGCATTATAAATTATAAAATACTTTCTGGTCAGTTATAATAAGCGCCTTTTTATTCACTAAAGGTTGTGAAATGATGTCATATAAACAAAATTTGTGACACTGTTTATAATAAAATTTTATGGCCCTTTATAGTAAATGTGTCGTTTATGAAACTTTGACATGATTCATGAAATAAATCTAACTTCAGGTGTTCACGCTGACTAATTTTATGAAATAACAAACAAATCGTGGTAGTTGGTTAAAGAGAATACATTTTTTCATGCTAACAAGTTTGTGAGCTGTGGATGTTTTTACAGTATTAGTAAAGTGTATGATCCTATTTTATTTTGAAAACTGAATCAACATGTCTAAAAGGTAAGATAATAATTACTTAATACTAAATAACATACATAGTTTTGTAATTATGTATTTATCTATTATACGAGTATGCATATATTGTAAAATATAGAAGGTCTTGAAAACATATTCCTCTTCTAGATTTTCCGAATAAGAATTCAAACGAGCTCTATCATTACAAGAGTTAGGAGCGTTACTGGAGGAAGATTCCGATGTAGAAGGAGTCAATGACATAGACGCGGTTTATATACCTCCCTAAGTTGATACTCCAACCGATGAAGAAGACTTAGATGATAATCTTATTCTAGAGAAAGGAAGCGCCATTGATATTGCTGGAACATTTGAGGTCCATACAAGACCTCGAGAGGATATTGAGACCCCAACAGTGTCAGCATCCGAACCATCTTCCAGTAAGGGTAAAAAGAGGAAAGTAAGCTCCCAACAAAGGCAAAAACCAATACAATATCAATCTTGGTCAAAATCGGAATCAAATTATTCTTCATTTCCGACAGAAAATTAATTCCCAAAAAAAACGGAGGAAATAAAATTGAATGCTGGGGGAAAAACCCCATTTGAAGTATTTTCATTATTTTTTGACGACATCGTTTTCAATAAAATAATCAATTACAGTTTGAAATACGCTCCAGATTTTACTTTTTGTGCAGTTCAATTACAGAAGTTTATTGGAATCCTAATATTGACTGGATATCATACACTTCCCGCTTGCGACATGTATTGGTCAAAAGACTTGGATAAGGGTTTGGAGTTGGTAAGGAAAAGCAAACATTCCGTAACATCAAAAGAAATTGTTGTCTCCGACAAGACTTGGATAAAGGTGACAAATTTGCTAAGTTGCGTCCACTGTTTTTACTGATGAACGAGCGATATTTGAAGTTTGGAATATTCACACATAACCTTTCAATAGATTAGATGGTTTCTTATTTTGGCCGGCACTCTGCGAAGATGTTTATGAAAGGTAAACCTGTGCGGTAGCTAATTACAGAATATGAGTAAAAGGTGGTGGTAAGAAGTGGTGGTGGCCCTAAGAGCCTTTTCACATGGGCCACTATGCAGCGCTGCTGAGTGGAGCCACTAAGAAGCGCGGGCTAATTATACCAGCCACTCTTGAAGCGCCACTCAAGCCATTACTGACCATGTTATTCATTTAAAATTATTTCGAGATGAGTAATGCGGCTCTGCAATTGTTTCTTTTATTGGCGATTCGTCGACGACAGCGACGACGCCTTGGACAAAAAAGAACAAGAAAGTTTTGGGTACACCCATTGCTAAGTGAACGACTTGAAAAGGGTTTGTTTGCAATACTGTACAGGGATCTGGAACAAGACGATGATAAATTTTTTCGTTACTTTAGAATGTCCAGGAAATCGTTTTCTGAATTGAAATGTATATTAAATAATGAGATTTCTGGAATAAATACTGTAATGAGACGATACATTTCAGTGGAAGAGAAACTGGCTATCACCTTAAGGTAAGATTTGTACGCAAATTTTATATGTAATTATTTCTATGATCAAAAAGAGAAGATTTAAGGTTTCAAGATATTTTTATTGAAACAAAATTTATAACAAAACAAACATATATCTACAATTAAACATATTTAATCAAAATGTATGAATGACATCTGAGATAGGGGTGGGTCCTGGGAGGAAGCCGAACAAAGCGATTCGAAGCTTGATGGTGATCCTACAGGTGTGTCTGAGTATGTTGTGAGTTCATGTACTGTCGTAGGATATGCTGTGGTAGAGGTGGATGGTTGACGCTGTATATTATGTTGTTGCTGATAATGAGGAACTTGTGTAGTCGACAGAGTATGGCGTTGAGTGTTTTTAAACTTTCTAAATACGTTTATTATCTCCGATTTTACATCTAATTTGAAATCATCCGGAATTTTTTTTAATTCACTTACTAAAGATAACATAAACAAAGTATCTTCGTCTCGTTCAACACACACTTCTGCCTTATCTGTCATAAGCTTGTTCGCCAGGTCTTCTGATTCCTTTACACCTGAAGAAAGTCTGTTCCGTTTACGGTGCGTCACTAATGTAGGGCGCTCTGGCACTTGTCTTCCTTCGTTATCAGCTTGTGTACCATTTTCTTGACTTTCCACCGGTTCTACTATTATGCTGGAAGTTGTTTCCTTTTTTGAGGTCTCTAGAAAGCTTAGCTGGTTAAAATAAATATACTGTTTGCGGCCAGAAGCACCTCTCCCAGATTTTTCATTCTTCATTTTTGCCAATTCTCTCATGTAACTGTCTCGAAGACTCTTCCATTTTCTTTGAAATCGCAGTGCTAAAAAAATTGTGAATGAGTATTTACTGTGTTTTGGATTGACTTAACTATTTTGTTCCAGATATTTGGGGACCGGTTGTTCAATGATTGATTTACATTTCCAGTTTCAGATTGGTGTTAGTACAATAAGTGACATTATACGTGAAGTTTGTTCAGCTATCTGGCGCATTATGAAGAGTATTTGCATGCCTACACTTTCTAAACAAGATTGGTTGGAAGTAGCTGATTTGTTTGAAAAACGTCTTGGCGCTATCGACGGCAAGCATATAAGAATAATTAAGCCAACTGACAGCGGCTCTCTATATTATAATTATAAACACTTTTTTTCATTGGTCTTGTTAGCAGTATGCGACTCTAACTATAAATTTTTATATGTTGACATAGGAGCTTATGGAAAATCATCTGACTTGACAATTTTCAAACAATCAACACTTTTTAAGAAACTTAATAACAATGAAATGAACATTCCTGAAAGAAGACTACTAAAAGGTTCCTATATTACAAATCCATTTGTATTAATTGGAGACGAAGGTTTTGGAATTTCAAAATTTGTAATGCGCCCTTTTGGAGGAGTGTTCAACTATCGACTATCAAGAGCAAGAAGATATATTGAATGTTCTTTTGGAATTCTCGCCAATAAGTGGCGAATTTTTCACCGACCATTAAATGTTTCAATTGATCTTGCTAAACAAATTGTGCAAGCTTGTTGTGTACTTCATAATTTCGTTAGGGAACGTGATGGATATAATTTTGAGCATACATTGACTGTAGAAGGGCTGGTTGATATGGTTCCTGATGCAACAAGGGGTGGTAGAACAATTAATGATATACGCGACAAATTTGCAAATTACTTTATAAGTAATGAAGGTCAGGTACCTTGGCAGTTTCAAAGAATATATAATTAAGTTTTCTCTTTCTCTCTTTCTTTTACGTATGCCTATGTCGTGTGATACAATTTACAAATTAAGTAATGTAAAAAATATGTATTAATAAAAACATACCGATAATATTTTTTTCCGCTGTTGCCTTTCCCCAAAATCGGGGCAAAATTTCAATATAATTTGCTCCCAACTATTTTTTTTTATTACTTTGTTACTATAGTCATTCGTAGAGGTGTCCCAAATAGCTGGGCAGAGTTCAATTTCGGCAATGAAATCTTCTGTACTGATATCATCCATTTCCGAAGGCAACTACGGCGCCTGAAGTGTTTTGCGTAAAAACTTGCATTTAAAAAAAATTTATTGCTATCAGCAGTGCTTCTTTTTGTGGTTGGCGTTTCGGCGGGAGTCGGCGACTGCACGCCACCGTAGCGCTGCTAAATGCGCGCCCGTGTGAATAACTATACAGGGTGATACAGAACTTATCTAAAAGAATTTGAGAATAGATGCATCATGAAAAATGGAGTCAATATTGTATAAACAATTTTTGTAAAATCCTTATTGTTTCCGAGTAAAAACTTTTTGAAGTTGTATTATTTTCACCTTTTACATTGCTGGGCTGCTGTAGTCTCTAGCCAGGCGATTATGAATATTGAAATTTGATTACTTTTTGTAGTGTCAAAAATGGCTTACGTGTATAGCAGCTCGGAGTTAATGAATATCGTTTTAACTCATGACGATGTGAAAATACTTTAGCAGAACGATTTCCCATGTGCCAAATGCTACTTTTACCGCGGTGTGCAGTAAGTGCAAGTGTAGTGCAACGAGACGAAAAGTTGAAACCGTACTGAAGCATCATACACGATGATTAATTATATCCGTACCATGTACAACGTGTTCAAGCATTAATATCAAGGGATTAGACGAGGATGACCGGTACCATAGCCGCCATGATCTCCTGATATTTAAAAAATTAAGTGTATTGCACCGAAGTGGATACCTACTATTGATAATTTACGCAAACGTGTCATAGTTGTTGCCATTAACTTACAAGTTCAAAGCATAAACATTTGTGTTAGTTTGTAAAAAATGGGTAACACGGGGTCAAAAATTTGTTGTAATATCTAGGTATACTTATTATTAATAATTAAAACCACAAATTGATTATATTAATAATTAATAACAATTGCGGCAAAATCAGTTAAATTTGTTGTATAAAATAGGTGTTATAAAACGTTATTTATTTCTTCCCTTAGGAATTTCTTTCCATTTTTTGTCCGCTTGCCGATAGTAAGCTTTGCGGCCTTATCAGGCTTTACAGTGGACCAGTTTCCAATGCCGTGCAGAAGTGTATTTTTAAATCATTTTCAAACTACCCCTTTTGATTTTTTTTACAACATTGTATTTGTAAGAGTCCCCCGTATATTCACATTTTTTTAGATAAGTTCTGAATTACCCTATATAAAACAATGTTTCGTCAAAACGGACCACTCTATGACGCTTCCGAGAACAAATGCAAGACGTCTATGTGAAAAGACTTGTTCTTTTTTGCCTAAGGCGCCGTCGCCGTCGTCGACGAATCGCCGATAAAAGAAACAATTGCAAAGCCGCATTGCCGCATTACTCATTTCGAAAAGATTTTAAATAACTGACCATGTTGGTGGCTTGAGTGGCGCTTCAAGAGTGGCTGGTATAATTAGCACGCGCTTCTTAGTGGCTCCACTCAGCAGCGCTGCCTGAGTGGCTCGTGTGAAAAGACAATCTTGTGGGCTGCACCATGGTAAATTCATGGAGAATTTACAACATTGCAAATGAGTCGACGAATGTCGCAATTAGATTTTTGCTTCCTGGTATTATCACTGCTACAGAGTGAAAAGAGGTTCGGGGCAACAGCCGCAGTAAAAGAAGACACCGAGGAAGGACCAGAAGCAGAATTAAAGCTGTCAACATCTGCATGGGGTCGTGCTTCTAAATCTAGTTTGCCTTCTGATGTGCGATTTGATCAGGTTGGTCATAATATCGTACGTGATCAGGATGGTCGAAGACGCAGGTGCAGAGTGTGTAAAATGAATTCAGTTTATATGTGCGATAAATGCAAAGTGCACTTGCATGCTCACTGTTTTGATAAATTCCATAAGAAATTAAATAGTATATACAGGAATTGTTTACAATATTATTATCATTATTATGTTCCCCATTTGCTTCATATATTGTGCCAAAGTTTTGTTAACGAATCATATTTTTTTTGTTTGTTGCTATTATGATTATTACTAATATTAGGTAAAATGGTGTTCTTAGATTATTATTTAGAAAATATATATAATCAACATGTAAAAATTCTAATTATTTTAATGCTTGGTCATTAATGGGTTTTACTTGTCTCCCTAAATTTGACGGAGATTGTGTCTAATTTACTTCCTTGTATTTATGAATCAATAATAGTTATAAAAACAATTTAAAGGATGGCGATATTTACCATACGGCTCTTCCATATGACCATCCGGAAAAGTAAGAAAGCATTACAAAAAAATATGCTATTGTAAAAATGATATATTACTGAAGTAATACACATAAGAAAGAATTACTTGAATACATAATGTAAACTCATATTGATACAACAATGGTTGATTCAGCAATAATTGAAATAACTGATAGATTATTATTTAAGACTTAAAACTGTGAACAGAGTTAAGAGACGTGACAATATTAGGCAGATACTTTTTTATAGCATTGATACATAGCATAGCATATAACATTGTAACAATTACACGTGGGTAAAAGATGTAGGTACATTAAAAATAAAGTAAGATTTGTAAAAAACTTTGACGCTAGATATTCAGGTTCAATATTTTAAAAGTTAAGCAAGGTTAAACAAGTTCGATTTTTTAAAACTAGGAGAAATACAATCAAACTTACGAAGATTATAACTGAACTTGATACAAGCATTCTGAGTACCAATGCAGGCTAATACACGACCATTCAGTATGCTAAGGTAAGGTAAATTTTTAATTTATTTTTACTACTAAGATCTGTATGCATGTAATTTCAAAATATTTCTAAGTGAGGTATTGACATGATTAGCAAATCTAAGAGAATTGTCTAAACATAAACATTTTTGCAGTCATTAGTTGGCACAATAGAACGACATCCTTTATATTTCCAAAAATTAACAATTGAGCTTTAGATGCATTTAAAACAAAAACCAAAGACACCTCAGAGACAGAATTGAGGGCTATGTTGATCTGGGCCACAGCTGAAGAGCTGTCGGTAGGACTAAAAGAGAAATATATTTGAGTGTCATCGGTATACTGATAATGACAATGTTGAAGGTGATTACAAAAATCCGTAATGTAAATGGGAAACAGAAGAGCTGCTAGAATACAACTTTGGGGAATCCAACAAAGATGATATTAAATCTAAATATGTCAGCGTTCAAAGTAATTCATCTACCCGATAGATAATTTTTAAAGAATGTGACAGCAATCTAACATTCATATGCCGAGACGTTTGTCCAAAATAAAAATACAGAAGTGTGCGATAGTGATGTGATTTTTGTTATTTTTTACTTATCTGTTTTTTTTTCAGTGTAAGATTTTTTGGTTAGGCAAACTTAGTTTCAAAAATAACCCTTGACTGATTCATTTGGCGCAAGGGCTTTATTTTCTTCAGAAGTGTGGCAAAAACCCAATGAAACTAAATAAATATATGACACTAAAACGTCTTTGATTCAAACTAGACATACAAAAATTTAATCTTGAGACAATATCTAAGTAGTCTGTGATATTTTTAACTATCTTGTAGAGTGTGATTACCATGAAATTGTCTCTCAGCTTTTCCAGTTAAGCAAAGTTTAACTTTTTGAGAAATTTCCCGTGCGGAAAAAAACACTGTTCAAGATAAAAGCCGTCACTTTTCGAAATCAAATATTTTTAAGGTTTTGGCTGTATCCCATCTAAGTTGTCAGCGTGTACATTATTGCCCGAATGCCAAACTACTGCCGCATATTCAAGTTTCGATCTCACGTATGATGTATATAGGATCATAATCACATTATTATTAGAAAAAATCTCACGTAAAGTAAAATCGACAGATTTGTGTGCCTCAGAGATAACTGTATTTTCATTTACAGAAGAAAAATATAATTTGGTGTCAAATAGAACACCGAGATCTGTAAACATGTCCACTGGATATATATGAACCATTTAGCGAATTTCGATATGTTTATGCCATAATTTCAGGAGACTAAATGATATATTTTGGATACATTATATATCGAGAAACATTTTAATAATTTTTTAAATAAATTTTTATTATTCGTGAAATTAGATTTATTGTGTCATATGTATTTAAAAAAGCTAATGTGTTTCAGTTACATACGATTTGACCTCTGTTATTTACAAAAAATATTTATATTTAAAGCTCTTCTTCTACGAGTTAAATAGTAAACGAAGCGGTAAAAAAGACTGTATTAGAAAATGGCGTGGAATGTCTATCAAAGTTAAGATAAAAGCGTACAAAAGAAACTTTTGAGATCCCTACAAACAGTTAGTTATTAGATCGCTGGAACTGAATTCAAAAAAGAAAATGGCAATAAAATAAACCAATTTGAAACGCTCTGTTGAGACGATACTAAAAGAGAATGAGACAATAATTAAAAATACGAGGATCTGAACCGAGGAAATAAAAGAAACAATTTATTAATTTTGCTGTAGGGGGAAACTAGGCAAATATAAGGACATCTACATACTGTAAAGAATAGTGAAATTTTACTCAAATCATAGTCATAAGGTGAACATTTTTTGTGGTTTGAACTACGGTATGATATTAAAATTATATCTTCTTGTTGCTTGGTAAACTTTTTCTGTGAATACTTTAATCCCAGTTGAAAACTGTCTAAAAATGTTTTGTTTAAATAAATGTGCAAATGCTTTCAAAAGAATTTCCAAAAATGGAGTAGGGGAGAGTGCTCCAGTACCGTCACCTTAAGATTTATCAACAATAAAATCGAACTACCTTAGGTTACATGTTTAATACCTCCTGGTATGTGTGAAGGAACTCTTGTGCTATGAATAGAAATAATAAACTACCGTCACGTTTAGAAATAATCAACTTTATTATTGCAATTTGAAGACTAGGAAAAATCAGTCTTTAAAAATGGCCTCCAGTACCGGCCAGCAAATATATGACCATTTATACCATGCAATAATCGCAAATATACTGATATGATAGCTCTGATATATTCGCACAAGCTTTGTGGACCCAAGCCTTACAGTTTTCACACTGTATCTAATCTTCTTCATGAGAATCAAGACATAAAGGTAGTTCGTGGCACCTGATAGCGATCTGCGGCTTGGCGTGCACTCATTTCATTATTTAAGACTTTTCCTACGGCTTTACGCATGTTCGCAGGATCCCAGGTACCTTTCTTCTTCCTTTTCCTACCATCATTTTCAAGATCTGACATCTTTGTGTACCTGTAAGCAAAGTAGCGTACGTCTACCACGCTTTGCACTGACAATAAACTGGTCGCGACAGGTCGCCGCCGCGTTGTGCATATACTTAGAGAGTAGTAGAGTGTATGACACTAATAGTGGTATGAGTATCAGCGCTACTCGTTATAGAATATTAGAACTAACAACTGGCCGGTACTGGATGCCGGCCAGTACTGGAGGACATTCCCCTGTTTTGTGTGGCTTATTCCTATTTCGGATCTTCCAAAAAATTTACTATACTGCTTGTAAAATACAATGCGCAATCTACAAAACATCTAATTTATTGCGCAGTCAACCTTTTGAAAATTAACATACCTATTTCCAATATTATATGTATAGGTAATAGTTATAAATAAGTACATATCTAGGTATATCTAAGTTTAGCGTTTTTTTAATGAGTACATTCGTTGGTTTTGTAAGAAATATACTCGTAATTTGCTCAAATTTTTATGTAAATAAATTATAAACCAGACGTTCTAACTTCTTTATTCGTCACTTACACCTATACAATAATTAAAAAAAAAATGTATCATTTCATTTACGATAAACCATCAAAATCGGCCGCGCACTCCGCATCTGTAAATGTCCACATCAGGCAACGAAGTATGTTGTTGACGTCATGCATCCTAGCCTCGCGTATAGGTACGTTTCGTAGCCTCGCCCTTATTTTTTTAAATTTTAGTCTAAATTTGACAAAACTATTTATTATCGCATATTCAGTTGATTTCAATAAATTACAAGAATTGTCGAATTGTTAATGAAAATCAACTTCATTTCTATCACTTGCAAAGAGTATAAGCATTAATATCACAGGACCATCCAAAGAGTACACTTTTGCAAGTGACAGGAAAACTTTCGCAATAAAAAAAAATCTAAATTTATTCTAATAACGGATAAATCGATTTTTACTTGTAATGTAATGGCTGGCTATTTGGTTTAGAACCAGTGCCATAGAAAGAAAACACACACACACACTTGTAATGTGATAAATAATATTAGAATTAGTCATGTATGGATTATGCACTCCGACACTATTCGCCAAATTAATTTCCAACCGAGATTTTTTTTAAATGGTTGGGCCGCACCATCTCCATTTTTTTAAATTGACTAGAATTACTTGAAAATGTCTTCTTAAACGTTTGACAATCCATGTGGTTCTTACACCTCATTTTAGAGGCAAAATACGGGACTTTTTAAAGAACCGATTATCCAGGCCGATATTGCCAGCCTAAATCCATGTGACTTTTATCTGTGGGGTTATACAGAGTGATTCCGAATAACGTGCAAACAAATTGACGCTAGATTGTATGCCGATTTTATTAGGTGTCCTTCATATGATTTTTTTAAATTTAAATCCCCTAGGAGGAATTACGACCCTTTAACAGGGGCTGATAATTTTAAAGTTTTGTTTGATTTCTTCTAGAAACTTTGAAATTAAAATGTGTATATATTTTATCATCAGATCATGAAAAAAATTTCTCTTTTTTTTGATGAGTTGTATAAATTTTGAGTAAAAAAAATAAAGTTTACTACCCTACACGGACCTAGTTTATTTTTCAATATCTAATTCATGCATTCATATCTAGTAAAAGTTGCAATCTTCGCGCTATTGAAGCGCTTCCATGACATTCTCCATAAATGAAATGCTCGACTCATCCTCGTTCGAAAATTTTACATTATCGGCTATTTTTACGTAAACTTTATAGCTTAGGCACTTAAATCTAATACACAACAATATTTGATATTACTAAAATTATATAAAGACATTATTATATATTTTTGTTATCACCCTGTAATGTACCCGTAGCTTAAGTTATGGAATATTATTATCGTGTCATAAAGAATGTGTGTAGTCAGCACATCCAGTTCCTATTATATACTCGAACGGATGCGCTGACCAGTTAGTCTGATTTTGTACGTAGTCTGAATAAACTCGCTTATATCCCGAAGCCGTAGCTTTATTTCAAAAATCTCAAAAGGACCCAATACATTTAACTGACGCAGTCGGTAGGATTGGCTAACCCTTGATTAAAAACAAGTGGGAGTTTTTCTTAAAACAGAGAAGCCAATCTAAAGAACACTGTGTTGGGACTTTGAGATTGGAATAAAAGCATAGTCGTCGCGGTCGGAATTTCTACGTGTAGTAGTGGGCTGAACTAAGTAGGCCACTCGTCCGTGTGCTATACCACATTTGCGCATAAAAAAATAGTGGGCTGAATTGAGCAGGCCACCCGTCGTGTGCTATTTGAGGATTACAGTGCCTTCTCCTGCATCCTGAAAGGATCCTGTTTGGAACCTGGACCCAGAATTGATACTTCAGGGTTAGTGCCAGTGCTAGAATTTTTCCTGACTCTATCCAAAAAACCCAATTGTAAATTGGGAGATAGGTTTAGTTTTAGTAGTGAGCAACGAGTTGAGTAGCGATCGTTAAAAGTATAACAGTCCTATTTTCAATACAAGTTATTTTCACATTAGAAAGTTCAATTTGAAAATAGTAATTTTTTATAATAAAAGAATAATTTGAATAAAATAGTTGTATTTTAGTACAATCATTTTTTTTATGAGTAGGTAAACATAGTAATAAGCCTTATCGTATACCTAATAAAGTTTATAATACGAGTGATAATGAGGACGATTTAGTAGTCGAGCAACCATTACTAAATAGAATGGCACTTTCATCTGCATCCCCCCAACTTGACTCACAGAAACTAAATTATTTAAGTTCTACGATTCCTAATTTTGATGGTTCTGAGATTGAACTTACTCAGTTCATTGAATCAGTAGATACATTTCTCATAGCTTTAGATTTACCTCAACCCAACGAACTTCAGTGGTGTCTGTTGTTACTAAATGTAATAAAAAATAAATTAAAAGGTCCAGCTCGATCTCTTGTTTTAGGTCGCCCTGAGCTGCAAAGTTGGCCATTAATTAGAAACTTATTAATTCAGAACTATTCTGATCACAAATCACTTCAGACGTGGCAAAACGAGATATGCATGCTTCAATATAATTTTAGAGAACCTATTTCGTCTTTTTGCAATCGTGTTTTGGCAATGAGATCAAAAATTGTACAAAAAATTCAATTGCAGTACAATGACGCAACAGAAAGAAATTCTTTGCAATCCGTCTATTCATCTCTTTTACTAAACAAACTTAAAAGCAATTTGCCACATAATTATGAATCCATCATTTTATCTAGACCAGACCTTGATACTATTGAACAAGTAGTGCAAGCTATTTTAGAATTAGAAACGTTTGTCGAATTTAAAAATTCTAGTCGCCGTTTACCATTATCTCAATCCACGAAAACTTTTCAACCACAAACGAGACCGCCACCAGTTGTTCCCCGGCCATATTTTCGAAATGACGTACCTCTTTTGCCAAGGCAAAATCCACAAGCTACTCCACAAACAAGACAACCTCAGTTACCACCAAGACAAAACTTTTACCAACCCAGACCACAACAAAATTTTTATCAACCTAGACCACAACAAAATTTTTACCAACCTAAACCACAATTACCGCCTAGAAAATTCAATTCTACGCAACCTCAAAATACTCAAATTTCCAGCCGAAACCAACAATATAAACCAGAACCTATGGACACCTCGAGTACAACGGTAACAAAATACCAAAATGTGCCCTCTAAAACTTTTCAAAATTACTACCATGACCTAGACCCATCTTGCCAAGAGTATAGTACATTACCATACAACACTGAATATGAACAAGACTATCAGGACAATCCACAAGTACCTGAATACCCCGACTATTACGAGACTCGCGAATTAGACGAAAATCAAACTGAAAATTTTCAGATGAATGCCTCGAAACCCCGATAGAGAGATAGTTTATGAAATAAATTCCGTTCGTGGAACTCCTTGTCGTATATCAAAATTTCTAACCCACCTTTAAAATTACTTGTTGACTCGGGTTCTTCAAAAACAATGATTCGTCCTGACATTATTGAAAAATTTTATCCTGAATATATTTACCAATCTACCAATACAATTAAGACTTGTATGGGGCAGAAAAATACAAAATTTTGTGCAAATATTCTTACCTTCGATGAATTTCAAAGTAAGGAATCTATAGATATTCTATTATACGATTTTCACGATTTTTACGATGGACTTATTGGACTAGATATTATAAAACAATTTAATCTTTTTTTCGATTATCAAAATGCAGTAGTTTTTAATGATAAAATTAAAATTCCTCTTTTATTAGAGATCCTTTAGAAACCTCCAAAAGAATAACCGTTAATGCAAACGAAATTTTTAAAACGCAAATACCTGTATCTATAGATGACGGTGAGATTATAATTCCTAGCATTGAATCAGACCATATAATTATACCGGAAACTATATCTTGTGCCAAAAATGCTGAGCTTTTGTCGAAATACATAATTACACGGATGAGCCCTATACTGAATATTTTGACTATCCTGTTAGAGTAGAATCTTTAGAAAATTTTATTCCTACAAAATTAAAAATTTCTCCTTTGAAAGAAACTAATACTGACATAAAGACATTACTTAGAACTGACCATATGAACACGGAAGAAAAAAGAAATCTATAAACTATGTAACAACTATAGACGACTCTTTCATACTGATGACCAACAACTTACCTTCACAAACGATGTGAAACATACTATAAGAACAAAAACCGACGATCCTGTTTATACAAGATCATACCGCCTTCCTTACGTGGAAAGGCAAGAAGTCCAAAACCAAGTCCAAAAGCTTTTGGACAGCCAAATCATTAGACCATCCCAAAGCCCGTGGTCCAGTCCCGTTTTAATCGTAGATAAAAAACCAGATGCATCTGGAAAGGTTAAATATCGAATGTGCATAGATTACCGTAATGTAAACAATGTTACAATCGATAATAGGTATCCAATACCAAACATCACGGATATACTTGATAAGTTAGGCAGATGCAACTACTTTACCACCTTGGATCTAACTAGCGGATTTCACCAAATCGAGATGGACCCTAGTAGTATTCCAAAAACAGCTTTTACTACGGAAAGAGGTCACTACGAATTTCTCAGGATGCCTTTTGGGTTAAAAACGCGCCTGCGACGTTTCAACGTGTCATGGATAACGTATTGAAAGACCTACAGAACCGAGTGTGCCTGGTATACATGGACGACATCATCGTCTTTTCCAGTTCCTTGACCGAACATATTCAAAATCTTGAACTTGTTTTTAAAGCCCTTGACAAAGCCAATCTCAAAATCCAAATCGATAAATCCGAATTTTTACGAAAAGAAACAAAATTTTTAGGACACGTGATAACGCCGGACGGACTTAGACCTAACCCAGATAAAATTTTAGCAATCAAAAATTTTCCTATTCCGAAAACAGCTAAGGAAATAAAATCATTCCTTGGACTAGTAGGCTACTATCGTAGGTTTATTAACAATTTTGCCAAAATCACAAAACCACTTACATCTTGTCTAAAAAAGAATCAGAGGATTATACATACTAAAGAATTTATAGAAGCCTTCGATAAATGCAAAACGCTAATTACTAACAGTCCTATTTTAGTTTTTCCCGACTTCAACTTACCATTTGAAGTTACAACCGATGCGTCAAATTTTGCCTTAGCTGCTGTTCTGTCACAAAACGGAAAGCCTATTTCTTACCCTTCCTTAACTCCGCCGAAACACGTTACTCCACTATCGAAAAAGAACTCCTAGCAATCGTTTGGGCAACAAAAAATTTCAGACCATATTTATATGGCCGTAAATTCAAAATTTATTCAGATCACAGACCTTTACAATGGCTTTTTAGCTTAAAAGATCCATCTTCTAAACTTATGCGTTGGAGAATTAAATTAGAAGAATACGATTATACCGTACATTACAAGAAGGGTACCGAAAATAAGGTAGCGGATGCCCTTTCAAGAATTAGAATCGATGAATTAAATGCCAATGAATTGCCTACTTTAGAAAGCGATGATTTAGATTCATTATTAAATAACCCGCCTACAGAACCAATAGAACAATTAATAGCAGCCTTAGGTGATAATGTCGAAAATACCGAAATTAATTTAGCTTTACCCGAAAATTTTGCAATACCTGATCAGGAAGCCGACTTATTAAAACAACTAGAATAAATGTCACTCCATACTCAGCATACAGCTGTTGAAAATCCTATTTGTGCTCCGCCAATTTCGGAACGCAGTATCAATAGTTACCAACGTCAGATATTTTTACTTGATACTCCAAACATAATCGAACGCGTCGCTATTCGTACAATAAAACCTTTCCCTGAAAAAACGCGTACTAGTATAACTTTTCATACTTCTATTTCCGACGAAGAAATAACGAACGTATTAAAAAACTATCTCAGTAATACTCAGTTGACTTGTTTATATTTCCATACTGAACAAATAAAAATAAAAACTCTCCGAGTCCTATCAAAAAATTTCTCTCCAGAAACTAAAGTAGTAACTTCTAATACCCTTCTTAAAGACTTAATTTCAGAAAACGACAGACAAGAACAAATTAAATTTTTCCATGAAACCAAAACCACACATAGAGGTATAAACGAAACTATTAAACGAATTTCTCAGAAATTATATTGGCCTAACCTCTCTGCAGATGTACACAACTACATCACTAAGTGTGAAATTTGCAATCTTACGAAATACGATCGCAACCCACAAAAGGTCCAAATTCAAACTACTCCAACTCCATCACGCCCTCTTGAAACTCTTCATATCGACCTATTTCTCATCGAAAAGAAATATTTCTAACACTATTTGACCCCTTTTCAAAATTTGGCCAAGCCATAAAAATAGCTTCTCGTAACGCTCTAGACACCATCCAAGGATTGATTACATTTACATCCTTCTTCGGAACTCCTAGAAGAATAGTTCACGACCCCGGAAAGGAATTCGTGAATGAACTTTTTAAACAATTTTGTAAACTTTATAATATTCAAATTCATGTGACATCTACACAAAATTCCCAGAGCAATAGTCCCGTAGAGCGATTCCACTCTACATTATTAGAAGCGGTCCGAGTTTTAAGGGCAGAAAACCCTCATAAACCTTTGGAATATTTAATAAAATTGGCTGTTACTAGCTATAATAACTCCATTCATTCGGCAACCCAACAAACACCCTTCACGATACTTTTTCCCTTAATTCACAAAGACCATATCCCTTTATTAGACGATGTAGAAACGACTCAAGACTTTATCGAAAATTCTAGGAAATTGTCCGAAATAATTAACGAACAAATTCAAATTAAATTGAAAAAAGAAAAAGAAAAACGTAATTCAAAATTAAACCAAGATAAGTCGGAACCAGAACCTGTAGAACCAGAGGACCTGGTATATTTAAAGACAAAAACCCCTTGGTCTAAAAAGACGCAAAACCCTTTTGAAAAAGTAAAGGTAATACAAGACCTAGACGTAACAGCCTTAACAAAAAAAGGCAAATACCATAAATCCAAAATAAAAAAGAAACGAAGACTTAAAAAACCTTCCTTGTTAAAGGAAAATGGTCCTTTTACTAACGCTGACAATGACGATGTTAATGAAGGACCTAGCTCTAGGACTAGATCTAAGACCAGTCAATAACCCAATACTACCTATCAACCTTGGGCCCTTGAAGACAGTTGCTTCTTATCATTCCTTCGTCCATATTATAAATTTAACCGAAATCGAGCAACATATTCACATTTTAGTAAATTCATCTGCGAACATACCAGAGACCAAACAGTTTTGGCATAATCAGTTGTTATACCTATCTAGTCGAGTATATCAAAATTTGAGATACTAACTTCTTCAGAAACTCGAACGAAGCGAGGTCTGTTGAACCCCATTGGCAATATATATTCAGAACTTTTCGGACTTATGAGTAACGACGAAAAGAAGTGCTAGAACAAAAGATCGATATCATTTATAAAAATCAACAAAATATAAATAAACAACTTACTACTAAATTATCTATCCTAAACTCATTCACAACAGGAATAACTAAAGCTATGACCGAAATTAATAATTATTGGAAATTAGCTTCAGATTTTATTGACACACAAACTCTGATAAATGATTGTACTATAACCCTCGAAATTTTAGACCAAATTGAAAATGGATTATTATTTGGGCATCTGAATATTGTCCATTCTGATGTGATTTCACCTTTAGTAATTGCAGAAATTTTCAAAATTTTACATACTTTATACGATGTCTCAGTGCTACCAACTTTAGATCAAAGTTCAGTTTATTCTCTTTTTCATATAAAAAATCATATTTCAAAATCAACTATTTATATGGAAATCCTTATCCCAATTTATAATCCAGAAGAGTATAGCCTTTTCCAAACTTTCATGTCATCATCAAACCTATCCATTATTCCCGAACAACCCTATCTAGCACTAGGTAAAGAAGCAGATATATACAAATGGTTACCATCTAAGCCACCTAAGATTGGAAAGTACTACCAGTCCACAGAAGAAATCCATGAGCAAAACCTTGCCTGCATCCCAAGTATCATTTCTAATTATAATAGTTCTGCATGTACCTTCTACAAGGTGCAATACCATAAAGACAGTGTAATCTTGTTACCTTCTGGACAACTACTAGTTTTACCTTCTCGCTCAATACATATTGAAGAAATATGTAAAAATTCCGTTCATCATTTTATTACACAAGATACTCTTATTAACTCTGAAGGATGTACGTTGATTCTAAATGGGCGTAAATTCTTCATGCCAATTTCTACTCTACAGTCATCTGCCCTTGTGTTACCTGCGGTAGAAGCTAAACATATCTCTAATACCACCCTCAATAACGCCATAGACAACCTTGAAGGCCTTAATTCCCAAATTCAAGCTATGGATATCGGAGTCCGTTTGATAGACCCCTCTTCAGTGAGCACCTGCTCATGGACCCAATTGATCTCTTGGATCCTGATTGGACTTATAATTCTCTTCTTACTATTCATCTTCCGAAAGAGCATCAACTCATGGTTTGTGCGAAGACGCAAACCGAGACCAGCGCCGAGACCATCACTTCGACCCGTTGTAGACTCAGGAGGGTCTACACCTCCCGAAGTTTCTTCTAAGAGGGGAGGAATTATATAAAGACATTATTATATATTTTTGTTATCACCCTGTAATCTACCCGTAGCTTAAGTTATGGAATATTATTATCGTTTCATAAAGAATGTGTGTAGTCAGCACATCCAGTTCCTATTATATACTCGAACGGATGCGCTGACCAGTTAGTCTGATTTTGTACGTAGTCTGAATAAACTCGCTTATATCCCGAAGCCGTAGCTTTATTTCAAAAATCTCAAAAGTACCCAATATATTTAACTCTAACATAAAGAACCACGAACTGTCATCATCAAATGCAAAACGAAGGAAAATACGTGCGTGTACGGTCGTGAACTATATTGTTGACTCAATTGCTTATCAAAACGTTAGAAGAAACAAAAAATGTTCTAAATTCACAAAGCAAGCGTTTAGAAGAAACTAAATAAAACTTTAAATTTATCACACCTTATTAAGGGGTTGTAACTCTTTCAGGGCATTTAAATAAAACAAATTGATATGAAAGACCTCTTAATAATATCGTCCTACAATCTACCCTCAAATTTTTTGCATATTATTCGTGATCGATCAACTTGTATAAGAGTTTGGTGTTTACAACTGAAAAATTAACACAGTGGAACAATTGCATGAACGTATAGAAAATCCCACGGAAATAATTAGAGGCAAAAGATATCATTTAAGGGTTGTGGTTAAGGCCAGCGACAATTTATGTGAATTACGACAAGTTTGACAATTATGAACATCTTTTGTAGCCAAACCCGGAGTAAATAATAATTATAGGTTTGCTTTTTATTAATGCCTTCATACGTGTATTAAATTAGTTCGGTTGTTTTTGAGATTTCAAGAAAATGTTGGTTGAAGAATATGCTTAATTGCTTGAGGTCTGTGTCGTGTTAAAAGAAAATCCCTTACTTAAGATTTACCCTGTATATGTTCTGTAGGTTTTTAAATTAACTTTGCTTCCATAGGCATTAAAACGTTTCCAAATATTATCTCTCTCTCTCTCTTATTTATCCCTCAATATTCAAGGTGTTTATTGTGTCTTGGTCCCTTTACCTGGACATGACAGGCTCTGTCAGAATACCACATTCTAGTTACATTTCAGTTAATTATGTTTATGCGGTGCGTTAACACTGACTGAAGTTGACAAGCTTGACATGTTAATTACCTATTAGGCGGCGGTTGCATTATAATTTATACGAAAATGTATTCTACGAAATGTAAGATTAAAACAAATAATTTAACCACTACACACATTATACTCGCATGTTAAGACATTTGTTGCTAATATTTTAATCGAGTCCTTTAGCCGATAGCAGAAAGTATGTAAGACGAAGAATTTAGTGGAAAGTATCTTCACTGTCCTAGGTATAGTTTCTTTTTTGGTAAAGTAACAATGTCATTAAATTACAATTTTGAACGAGGTGGCTCAGTTAAATGAGACTGACCTTTATTGGATGCCCTATAAGCATATCCTAAAAAGTTTTAATTTTTACTGTTTTTTTATTTTTAGAGGATGGAAAGGTAAATTCTAGTTTTCACAATTATCAATTTTGCAAGAAATTTAATTATGTAGAAAATTGTAGTTTATAAAATTCTACACAAAAATGATTTCTAGAGTATTCTCATCAATCGGTTTTGAGGAAAGTTGTTGTGGGGTTGTTAGATTAAAAACGTTAGAATATATAATCACTGGGAAAGAATGTTTCACCAATAAATAAGTCTGGACGTGTTTTGGCTGAAAGGAAGCGAAAAAGTAACTGTTGTTCTCGCCGGACCTCTCGAGGAAGGTCTAGGGAGGCTGGTTAATGTCTCGCCATGTGTTTATTTTATCATAAATGGGCCCAAGTCTGAAGGTTACTTTTATGCTTTTGTTGGCATTGATTTGTTTGGTGCCTTAGTGCAAATGTCGTAAATTGTAGGGATCACAGATGTAGGTCGGTGACCAGTGTCGGTGACCGCTACAGTTGTTACATATGTTTTTTTGTTAAAATATACATAGTCTTTTTTTCAGCACCACATATTACTGGGCGCAGTTTTTTATGTGCTATTCTCAATAGACCTAGCCACATAGAAATACAAGTGTAACCTGAGGGGTTATTATTTTAATTGTCGTTACGAACACTATTATAATGACCTTATTTATATTGAAAGAGAGCAAAAATATTTACTTTTAATTTGAATTTATCATATTTGGGATTTTCGAAATATTACGGAGACCATATCTAATTGTTCTACAGTTCTACTTACCCATCTCTGACTTTATAATCCGCGCTTCCGGGGTTATTGAATAAGGACACTTATTAAAAGGAAACGCCACATTTCCACGGAAATATTTTTAATAGCAAAATAACGAAAACAACTGTGATCAATAAACATGGAATTAGCCTGAAGATCTAAATTTAAAAGTTTAACTTTAAATCTAACAATTACATTTTATTTGACTGAGACGTTAAAACATCGAGCCAGAGGGACCAAGGGAACTGCCTGCCTCGGGGTACTTCCAAACATGTGCGAGTCCACCCTTATGCAAGGGGGTGGTGCCTTTTCCTATTTTGCCTAATTTTCACTAGTTCTTGGCTATCTCCACATATCTTGACGAGAACTGTACTTGAGTCTAAATCCTGTAATGACTTACGTCTTTTTTTTTGTTGGTAGTATTAAAATATCGAATATACTCTTTCTTTGATGGTTCCAAAAGAGCACCACATGGCCTGAGGGCCGTATGTAGGTATGTTAACTGATAATAAACAATATTCAACCTTTGAATAAATGTACTGTTGACAAAAATGGGCCTCTTAAATTGACAATTTTACTTAATGACTTCGTTATGCTTCTTACTTATTTACTGTTTTTTTCTCGGAATATCGACTCTAAACTGACAGTATACATACCTATTAGAGACAAAATTTATTTTAATTAATTAGTGTCTTACTATTATCATTATTTTTCATCTGAATACTTATTTCCGTATTTAAAAGTCATTCATCTAGAAACACAACATATACCGCGCAAGCAGTACGGTATAGTACATTTTAAATGTCCATAACATTTCTGATCTGAAGATAGCCGATAGCAAAATACAGAATTTTTTGATATTACACCTTCTTTATGTTATTTTAATAATTATATATTTTCTCTTCTCATATGTGTTATAATTCCGTATTCGCAGAATTTAAGTGAAGTAAAACTTAAAAGCATGATACCTTTTGTTGACCACTGATTACGGTATAATATGTTCATATTCTCCGGCAATTAAAATTTATCTCTAGTATATTACGTGTGAAGTAGTTGCAGCGGATGGTTACAGCTTGTTTACCTCTTATATAACGAGCCATAAACTGAGATATGCTGTTTAAGTGCTCATAAACTTAGCCAACCTCAGCAAAAAGTGATAAAATCGATGGATGTATGTAGTAAAAAATATTTAGACTTGGCAGTTTAAAGGGAGCCAACATTTTAAAAGATCTTTTACTCTTCAAATGAACAAAAATTTCCATATAAATATAATAAGGCATATAAGTATGTGCTAAAATATGAAATTTTTCAAAATAGTAGTGGAGTAGTGGAATTTACAAAAATTCGATCGATATAATTAAGAAATTTATATACTTAAGTATACATTTTCAAACGATTTGTTTCAGTTTGCTAAGCTTCTGCTTTATTATTAATGCAAATATCTGCAACACCTTAATAAAACCCTTTATTTACATTATAAACAAATAAACTACAATTATGTAGTAAATGTTCTTCATCGGAAGTGTTAGAAGACGTTGTTTTAAGTGTTTAGTCGGACCCTAAATGATTTTTACAGTAGAGACTGACTTTATTTCTTTAAGACAGTTCGAGGGTGAATGTGTGCGTGCATATTAAATTAAGTCATTAAATAGTGGATTAGACAATTGTTTTAGTAACCTGTGTTGTGTTGGATTATTGGGTGAGTTACATCACTGAGTACCTACTTGGCATGCTTAACATGTTTATTGGCTAAGTTAGTAGGTGATTAATTAAATGTTTGAGATTATAAATGAAGCGTGTATTATTGACGAGACCTGCCTATTATTGTTTTGTATTTTTATTGGCCGTTAGCTGCGTGTGACACGGTATTTTGGGGTATCGGGTATCCTAGGGCTGTTAGCTGCGGTGATACAGTCCGGCCCTTAGCTGCGGTGATCGGGGGATATCTCGGGGGCCGCTAGCTGCGTGTGACGCGGTCTGTTTCTGGTTTAAGACCTAGTCTTGCTATGAACTATCTCTGCAGAGGTGGTCTGATCAGTGTACATTGTTGTATTGTTGATATCCAGCTGCAGTCTGAGAGAGAATATATTTACTAGTTGACAAGTAGTACATGTTGATTGTTTAGAGAATGTGAAGATATGCTTGGGTACTTATGTGTTTCTCTCTTATTTGTTGAAAGGTTCTGAGCTTGTTACGAGAGCTGCATGCTAGTGGGCGATTTAGACGGCAACTCTATCCTGACCTAACCTCAGTAAGTGTTTTAGTTATTGTTTATACATAGTTATATACTATTAGTTGCAAAGCAATAAATCACAATCAGTTACGTTCAATGGTTCACGCCCTGTATGAATAGAAACGCCCCTGACAAATTATAAGTAGGATTTATATAAACAATCAAACAGAAACAAACCAAATCATACACCTAACAGAAGTATCCTTCAAATATTTGACAATGTCATCCCGACTAAACACTTTAGACTTTTTTGGCTCATAGCCTTTACTTTTTCGCTTGAGAAACGCTTCCAGTTCATGAAAGTTTCTTGCATCTGTATTACTAGAAATTGTCATCATTGATTTTAACATTGGCTAGTTAGTCCACAGAGAATAAGGACTGTAAGATTCAGACTGTAAGAAAAATAAATTAATATCACTCTCGTATCACTTATACTAGAACGTGGAAGAATAAATCCATCCATGTCTTGAAAGTTGTTGGGAACCACTTGTTTCGTTGCAAAAAAAATAAGAGACTGAGCAATTCACTAACTCTAGTTTATTGAATATTACAAACAGCTGATATAAACTGATGTGTGTCGTTCGAGTAACTAGCGGGTGTGATTTTCTCTTCTCTGACGGAACAGTTTTATTAGACCGTTAGGTCAGAGTTTAGCCTCTGCGGCTCATCTACATCTTTCTATTAGAAGCCGACGAAATTTAATGTATCGTTTAATTATTTGATAATGGATCGTAGGAAAATAAAGATCTGTGAATGGTTTCTAATAGAGTATCTAATTATCCAGAATATTGGTCCTGAAGAGAAAAGCAGAGCAATAACTTACTTTAAATAATTACCAAAATTATGATCTTGCATAGAAAAACAAAGCTGTAAATTGACTTGAAAAATAGTATTTTATAGAATTAATTATTTAATTTATGAGGGTTAATGATGTTGGGGTGAATACAACAAAGTAATCTAACCTTATACTTTCACTTATATTTTTGTTTTCTGTTAACTTTCACCCACTGCAGAAACTTGTCATATTCTTTTTTATACTTCGGTTCCGACTTTGTTGGTTATCATGCCCACTTTATTATTAAACAACGTTCGTTTAATTTTGAAAACCAACAAAATTTAAATCTTTATATATCACGTGAGTTATTGGATGTTAATAATATCGGGCAAATTAACGTCCCTCTGGATTGCAATCTGTTGCCGTCGATAATTAACATCTTCATAACTCCCTTGATATATAAATAATTATTTCGGTGGGTCTGTTAAATGACGAGTGAAGTAATCTTGGTAATTTTTACCAGTATTTAGACGTTATTTGCTTTGGCAGTAGCCGAAACTGAAAGCATCTGTAACATTTTTCTCAATATTAAGATGACCGCAATTAGCCTCTGACCTTGTGAATACCCGACTTACCACTAAATTATATTTTAGCAGTATCGATTATATTTACAATAATGTGGCTTATTTTTTTTACTTTCATTTTAAATTTTGCTTAATAATTCTGACTGTTCTGACTCACCCTGTATAAAAATAACGACAAAAGGTATGATAAACTTCAGATTTCAAGGTTAGAAATTTTAAACCTTATTCAAAGCTGCAAATAACTATACCTTATGGGCAACCACAATATGTTCAATTTAAGGGCTGATTTACGGACTTTTAATGCTGTGAGGCAATCTTTGCTTGCTGTACATTATAATGCTTGTCACTTCCCATTAATTAAATTCAAATTTCCGGTTTCGCAGAAAATCGTTTGCAGCATAAACGTGCCTTTAGCATTGACAGCGTCAATAAGTTGAAAAGTTGAATTTTAATGGAACGGGTCTACCTGAAGTTTACATGATTTAGTACTCCTAAATCAAGTCGCCTTTCATATTATGACAACATCAGAAGTCTCCCCAGCACTGAGCACAATCATCAAGAATTAATAAGGAACTCTCAAATTGTTTGTCGGGTTGACACCTTTCTAACCTCTGTTTTTATAATAAATTGATTCATTCATTCATTAAGTCATGTATTCACTTTAATTAAATTACTCAATCTAGTGTTGTGTGAATTTTCTGGCAGGTTCAACAACTCTGCAAATGATGTTGTTTGTGGAATAAAGTGTGCTATGATATTTGTAACGCTAAGTAAGCCTTGGAATCAGAAAATAAACAGATTTTGTTTTTCACTGGTACAGTTTATTTTTTGAATCATATACATTAAGAAAAATATATATGAACTAAAAATCGAATAAATGTGCAACATTTCGATGTTGAAGGGTAACTTTAATTTCTTACCTGATTTTAATTTTTTAGAGCTGTTGACTAACTAGGTAAAGTAAAGTAACCTAATATGAGACCCATTTTGAAGATTTAGTGTTATTCTTACAGAAATAGAAAATTTTTAAATCTCGATGTACTTATTGAATGGTTAGGCTGTGAATTTTGAGAAACAGATAATAGAAGTACAATTTGCAACAATTTTATTTAGAAAAAGCAATAGTAATATAACGCTAATAGTTACCTACTGAAAAAAAAACGGCTCCTAATATGAGACCCTATTAAACCTGCATCAAATAACATAATTTTATAATAATATTATATAATTATTTTCTCTGCTTATTTATGCCCATTGGACACACAAAGGCTTCATCTTCTTCATCACAGTCTTCATGTGCCCATCTGTAACAAACTGTGGATTTAACCCACTGCCATGTTCGTCTGCTGAATACAGGCCTGTTCAAAAGAGACACTCTATATCATAGTTCTCCTCTCCACCACTGTCATCATCAAAAACAACTTTTTCCATATCACTCGAACTATCACTTCAATCAAATCAGGAGGAAAAAATTATTTTATAATATTACCGTTGTATGTTCCTAATATGAGACCCCTCTCATAATAGGAGCCTTAGAGGATCTCATATTGGGAAACAATAACCAATTTAAAAATATATTACTTTGAGGTTAGATTAGTGTATATTAATCGATGCGCAAGGAACGGTACTAAATCATCTGTGTGTTAGCTATATGATAATCATATCAGAAAATAAAATTAACTTATTATGTCAAGAATATGATTTGAAGCTCAACAGGTGAAAAAGTTAGCGGCGTGAAATTCACCGAATTGCACTTCAAACTTTTGCCGAATAGAATTTAGCGGCATATACCGACTAGGAATGGTAATAATGAATTAGCACACTTATACACCTTGTTGTATTAAATTATTCTACATAAAATTTTGCCGGGGGTCTCATAATAGGCACGGTCTCATATTACGCTCCTTTACCTTACCACTAAATATTAAATTTCTCAGAATGAAAAATCAAATAACTGCAAAAATGCAATACCCTCACCTCCTTCAATAATGGGCACGCACACGTTTAAAAAACATTTAAAAATGGTTGAAAACTAAAGATTGAAACAAAGAAAAAGTATCGCGCTAGGAAACGTTATTTTTAACTAAAAAATAACCTTTTATTAAACATTAAGCTATGTTTAAAAACATAAATTAAACAGTTAATAAACGTTTATAGAAAACGTTTTATTTAGAGTTTTATTAACGTTTATCACGACATATTTTAAGAAAGTTTTGCATAATGTATTTTTCAACATTATGCTAATAATTCACTGATGATTAGATATATCGAATTTTTGAGAATGAACTAAGGGTAAAAGCCCCGATCAGCAGTGAATTTACACTACAAAAGCCAGCAAGCAGCCAGGTCCAGAGTCCAGGTAGCACTAGACATATGCCTACCGGAAGCCTATAGCAAATAGCCAGGTCAATATAGACATATACCTTATAAACCATGGACCGGCCCTAGAAAGAGAGGTCCGGTGTCCTGATGTGTACAAGAGGGATGAAGCTAGTCCGGGCAAATACAGATGTTCTATGACAGAAAAATATATAAACATAACCTGACAAAACCTTTCCTGTTAATATTGTTAATGATTTGTGTGCCTTTTGTGATTTAGTTGTGTTTAGTGTGTTTATTAAGCAATAGTTTTTAAAGACTCATAAACTTATGGTGGAGTCGGTCTGTCACCGTAAATGTCATACGTCTGTCATTTACGGTTTTTGTTTTTTTCGGCCAATGATCTGTGGGTTTTTGCCCGGACTAGCTCTATCTCTGTCGTACACATCTGAGCATCAACGATTTGTATAGGCAGAAAACGGTTTTGGGCGCGTCCATGATTTATAAGGTCTATGATATAGACATACATATATAAATATATTTGTTTCGAGCTTGTTACCTCGTTAGGCCGACGATAACTGTAACTGCTTGATAATATATCTAGCCGATAGAAGTATCGAGGTGTAGTATCAATGTATTTTATTGTGTGTTTTATTTTTGTGTTACTGAAACTTCGTGTAGAAAACGTGAAATTAACATTTGAATAACACGTTTAATGTATTAAATTCATATATGTATTTGCAACATTTAATTCGACGTTTTACAGTTTAATATTATTAAAATATAAACCTATATTATATATCGTGAAGTATACCGTATCAGAAATTATATTATTCGGTGTTTATTTATACCTTAAGTTAAAAACATGTGTAGGAGCAATGTATTTTATACGGTTTATTTTATGCCATTAAAACGTTGTGTAGAAAACGTGTATTAACATTTGGATAATACATTTAGTATATTAATTAATTAAATTGCACTTAACGTGCAGTTAAATTGTTGCACGCGGCTCTTTAATAACTTAATTTTTATTGTTTGATGTTATACGTAAAAAGCTTTACTTCCGATAAAAATATAAAATTAAGAAAATATTAGAACACGTCCAAGACATTGGATGTTGCGTAATTTTTAATTATGAAAAACATTTCATTTATCACATACAGAAAATATACTTTTGCTAGTGAAGAAATTAGATGTTTCTAACATAAAATATGTTTTCACACTCATAAATTTTGAAGGCAGTATTCTATAAATGGAACTTTTTGGAATTTTTCATTTTGTAGTCTACGAGGAAAAAGATGGCGCCAGGAATATTTAAATTCGCTTTATAATTTGCGTTTTCCTAATTTATTACTTTTTCGAGCTTACAATAGTCGTGTGCTAAAACTGCAGTATTATTAGGTGATAGATGAAAACTATCCCAATCTGGCTTTAAATTTAAATTTTATGACAATAGATATCTGTATGTGCTACACCAATATCTAAATTCAAATACTAATAAATTAGGTGTTTTACCCAGGTGTTTAAGTGTTTCCTGAAAATCTGTCCGAGTTAATTTTATCTAATAAATAAATGTCTTCGTGCAGGAAATAATTAAAGATCTCATTAAAATATGAGTTCTCTAATTTTTTCCGCTCTTTATCAATCTTCAGATATGATAACCTTAAAAAAATTAGTAGTCGCTGCAGATATATATTTTATTCGTTCGTATTTTCTATTTATTTTCTTATACAACACTTAGAATTAACTCTATATGACCCAAATTTTTCACATAAGTTAAATTAAGAAAAAGTTATGAAAAACCATTTAAAGGCGCCGTCACCGAGTATTAGCAGAGTAGTCTTCAAGACAGTAAGATGTTAAAACCCTTGACAGATACTGCTATCTAATAATAGCTAACCTAAGTATAAAATCGCTACATTTTGGCAATATAAATACTACCACGACCTAAGTTGATCTTTCTAGTATTCAATAATATATAATTATATTTGGTAACTTTAGCAGGGTTTAAAATTCCAAACTTTAAAATCGACATCGACATTCCATTATTTTGGACCACAAATATGGCCACCTTAATATAGTATTTTCATTTAGACAAAAATGTAATATCCAGCCTTATTTCTTTCATAGATACAACATTTGTTGTTGCTGAACATTGTTTTTCATTTGTATGTCTTTTTCTAAATCTAATAGTCCACTTGTTTTTGTAATAATTTCCCTATTTATTTTATAGAGGTCCATAGTTAATTCTGGACGAAAATCTACTAAATAGGTATTACTAAGTCTCCCTTTCTGTTATTGAACTCCTCAGCAACCAATAGTCTGCAATGGCTTGATCCAGCAAAGCTATGAAAACCATACCATTTATTTTATATGGACCAATTAGACAGAATTTTCTCATGTAATAAAACTTAAAACAAACTTCTTAGATATGTGTAGTTCGTTTATGTTCTTGATATGCTATGTCTTGATATTCACTGCCTAGACAGTTTCTTAGAAATTGTTTCAAAACTTAAAGACATACAAATTTGATTATCTATATTTAGTTACAGTTTACTTACTTTTACATGATACTATCTTTCAATAAAGGAAACTCAAAATATATACGAAATAATTCATCAAAGATCTTCCAATCTTATTAAATCTGACAAATACGTAGGAAACTCATTGTTTTTTTAGGTACCATATAGAATTCAATTCGAAATATTTAGGTATTTATTAGAACGCAAAACACTTAATAAATGTGAGAATGCTACACTATTTAAATATTGCGCATTCACCATGTCCTCCTTCGATAATATACATTCATCTTAAAGATAACATCATAACCTCTTCTAAAACCTGAATTACTTTTCCCCTAAGTAACATTAAAATGAAATGACTCCAGCTATATTTCTCAGTTTCAAGTCGTTTACATTATCTGATTATCTCGAGCATCTCAGTAAGCCTTTTATTTGAAACGTCTCTTAGGAAAAAATCGAGGAGGTTAAATCAACGAATCGTGATATCTACTAAATAAACTCTGTTCTGTTTAACCACTTAAGTGGAAACTGAAATTCGAGAACGAGCACATTTCTGCCATTTTACTTATAAGATAATGGAATATTCTTCAACACTTACAGCTGCTTTAATATTTCTCTTGTATTTATAGGCACACGGAAAAAATCGCTACGTATATTTTCAGCATATATTATGCCATCATTGTTGTGCACAATTATGCAATAATGAAAATAGTAATAATAACTCTTAAATTTTGCAATGGGCAACCAGCGCTACAAGTGTGCAATTGGTGGGAAAACTTACCTATGAAATTCGATCTTAAGGAAATGTGACTTAAGAGTCAAAGTGAAATCAACGAAATTACACCTACTATTTCCTTTTCTTATTCAATTACCACACTTATTTAAGATATATCTGGTAGATCGGTATGTAGAAGATTATGTTACATTTTATTCAGTCTGGGTTTAAATATAAATTTAATTAAGTCAAGTACTTACTTAAAACTTAAACAATAGTTCTACTAATTTGAATGTGAATATACCGTTAACTTGCATTAATTTGCACTAAACATATAACATTATATAATTATAAACATATATTTAATACCATATAGCACATAAAAGTACAGATAAATTCACACAAGATTTAACAACAAAAAAAAACGTCATCTCAACATACAAATTTGCAAGTTGAAGTTTTCTAACAGATGACAGATAAACCAAATGAAAATTAGTTCCTCAATTGAGCGTAATTCTGTTTTGCTATTAGTAGAGAAAGAACACATTTTAAAAATTTGTTTAAAACATTTCAAGAGAATAATATTTTAGAATAGAAAACTTGCAAATAACATTCTTCTGTAGAATTCAAGTGAACAAATTTCTTAAATATTTCTATTAAGCAGAGAGATAAGCCGAATTCCATCTCATTTCGAACCAGATAATTTGACCTTTAGATATATCTCACATAAGGATCATTATAATAACACTTAATTGAAATATAATTCCTTAGGACACAAAGTAGCGCGGGTTACATACTACTATGACGTTTCACTAATGCGACTTATTCACTTTTGGGGGATTTTGGTGAAAACTTAGTTTTAATATTACATACAAAAAAAAACAAAATGTTTACATATTATTTTTTATTTATATGCACAAATAAATTGCTTTAAATGCACAATTTTCATATCTATTGTTTTTGGCATTAGTAAATATTATTTTATTAAGTAATCAGTGATTACTAGATGTAGACATTTACATCTCGCGCATTCGTGTTTTTATGTTGGTTATGAGTTATGACATAGGTAGCTAACAAGCTCGAAACCACTATATGTCTGGTGGCACCGTTAACAGCTAGCCGTGGCTGTTTGTTACATATTTTTAGGTGTAATTGAGTGCTGGCCGGGGTACTAGTCCGCAAAGTAATTGTTTCCTGAAATTCCGTTTTTGCAAATATAGTAATCGCCGAGGCGAACAGACCCCGAAGTTCTTATAGTACCCACAGTATAGTAGGGCGCTCCTGTTTATCGCCTAGCAAAATGATATATTATACACATTGATTACTATAAAAAAAACTTGCATTATTGAAAATCTATTATGACATTTTTATAACATAACTAGTCGTCGGAACTTGTCCCGTCAATTCAGGGTCGTATTTCACTCAGTACAGCACAACCGAAGCAGATATTTTAGAATTCATTACATATGTAGCTTTCATTGTGTGTCGTACGTGTTATTTATATACATTAAGCCACGTACATATTAGGTGCAACAAAACATGCATTGCAACATAATTGGTCAATTTGGACGTGTTTGTTGAAGACTCGCAAGCATATGGCGCGCATTCGCAGCGTGTTTGAAGCTACCCCAAAATTGTCAATACTTGTAGCGAACACAAAGAGAATTTCAGTTTGTATTTGGATGTTGCTCGGGAATTTTAATGCAGTTAGAACGTAACCGCAAATATAGTGCAAACTCTCAACATGGCTGGACTGCAGAAAGGACTTTACTTTGTGATGGTTCGTTTTAAAAATATATAATAAGATACATTACGTAGTGTAGTGCGCAGGAGTGCGCGTGTCTTAGTGGGAGCTAGAGGTGGAGTGAGACGTCCGACGGTCTGGCTCGAGAACAGTATTAATACGTAGGGAAATTTCCTACTTATAGGGAAAATTTGTCAATAAATTTGTTGGTGGGGACAATATTCTTATTTTGTAGGGGAAAAGTACTTTAACAAAATAATAAGCTTTGCAGATACTTACTATTTTACCACTTAAAAGAAAATAAGATTTTATGGATCATTTCTCATATTCGTTTGTAAACAATAATATGTTGCCAACAGCGCTTTATCTTTTATACAGAATTCTACATAATCGGCGGCCGGCGAAGACGTTTGAATTCGAAATACCCAACGCATATTGTAGATGGCGGGATAGTTTTCAACTATGTGCAGTGCTTAATATTTATTTCTATAATTTTATATTTCAACCTCGTTAAACGTGAACGGTGCACGTGCACATATTCGGTGTTATTATTAAAATGAGTTTTTCAGGCGCGCACACAGATACAAGTGGTCCATCTACTTCTAAAAAACAAAAAGTGTGGAGGAAACAGAAATTTAACAAGGCCTGGCTAGATATCAAGGAATTTAAAGGTTGGCTTCAACCGATTGCAGGAGATATTTTTTCTTGTCGATGTGCAGCTTGTAATTGTGTATTAACATGTGGAAAATCCGAATTGCAGAAACACGCAAAAGGAAAAAACATATGCAAAAAGTGAAGAAGTGCAAGTAATATTAGCATAAATCAATTGTTTAAATCAACACAAACTAAAAATGAAGAAGATCAACTAGTTCAAAATTTTGAAATAAGATTATCTGAATTTTTTGCTGAACATAATGTCGCCCTTCAAGTTGTAGACCACTTGGTACCTTTACTTAAAGAAATTATTGCAGACTCCAAAATAATACAAAAAGTTGCACTTGGACGTCAGAAATATACAAGCATAATAAAAAACGTTGTAGCGCCTTGTGTGTGTGTGTTACGGAGGAGTTAGTAAGCATTTTAACTACAAGTTTTCTGTTTTAATAGACGAAACTACCAATATTAGTCTACATAAAACAATGTGTGTTGTTGTGAACGTGTGTCCAACGAATGGTAAAATAAATACAAAATTGCTCCACTTAATAGAACTTGACGCGGCGGACTGTACTGCTGAGAAATTATATTTATAATTTAAAAATCTGCCATCTGAGCTTCAAATATCCATCGGTAATGTAATAGGTATGGCAAGTGACGGGGCAAGTCTTATGGTGGGTATAAACAATTCCTTTTCTTCTCGGTTGTTACAAGACAATCAATATACAACCATCATTAGGTGTGTGTGCCACACTTCTGCGATAACATCAAGCAAAGCTTGCGTGGTTTTGCCATGTGCACCGGAAGATTTGTTAAGGCGAATTATCTACCTATTTGTCAGGCAGTTCAAAGCGACGCCAAGTAAAGGAATATTACCATGTTAATATAAAAAGATATTACGAGTAGCAACCACTAGGTGCTGTCTTTACAAAAATGCATGGAAAGAGTGTTGGATAATTGAGATATTCTAAAGAGTTATTTTCGGGTAGCTGTTGTTGAAGATATACTATAATCTGCGGAGGTAATTTTACAAAAATTATAAAATGAGTGTGTAAAAGTGTATCTAGTATTTTTAAAATATGTTTTAAATTATTTTAATTCTTTAAATGCGATGTTCCAGTCTAGGAAGCGATTAATTCATGAATTACATTCTGAATAAAAAAAAATATTTTTTAAATTAGCACAAAATTGTATCAAGGCCAATAAATTAAATATTAATGTAAATGTTCGATGTCCAAGCAATTATGTGCAACTTGAGGAGGTGTATTTGGGAAGTGATTGCAATAAAATGCTATCAACTTTCACTGATAAAGATATAGTTACCAAAATTAGAACAGATTGTTTAAATTTTTATATTGAAACGTTGGAAGAAATACAAAATCGGCTTTCAATAAGATATTCCTTTTTTAGAAACCTAGTGTTTTTAAAACCGGAAATTGCACTAGAGAAATATCGCGAAAATATCCGCATTGATTTTAAAGTTATATGTGAAAAATTTGGCCTGGGTTCAGAAGTTATTGATAAAGTTATAGAGGAATCGCGCATCCTTAATTCAGTATCAGAGGAAAGCCATAGACAAGCATTAATAATGGAGACAGTGAAACAGTTTTGGTACGCTGACAGTGAACGTATTTTCTCAATTGTTACAGACGTGCGCACAAAAGAACGAAATAAGCTGAGCCATCAAGCCTTAAACGCTAATTGCATCATCCGATCCCACTTACAAGACTGTGACACTGACTGTATAAAATATAACTGGAGCATGCACAGTAACATTTACAAAAAAATTTCTTGTTATTTTTTATTCGACCACAAGAAAAAGTAATATTTTTTTAAAGTGGACCTATATCTAGTTATTGTTTTATTTTGAAAACCTATTTTTGTACCTGTTTAAAAAGGCTGTAATAGATCTTTATGGGTTTTTGTATTTTCATTAGAAAGCTGTTTTTTTTTTTAATTTATTTTAGACTGATGTTACGTTTCTGTTATATGTATAAAAAAGACGAATAGCTATTTATTTATTTGTTTTATTTTAGGGTATAGAATGATTATTTATTTATATGTTTTGTATTCTTGAAAATAAACATAAAACATAATTAAATATTTTTTCTAACTAAAAAAATACATATTTTGCACCTACATCAATTAAATGCGACAACAGCTCTATTATATAGTACAGTGCCTTCATAAATGATTACAAGCCACATGATTAGGGTCGAGATTCTCAAATCAATCGCAGAGCAATTCATATGCGAATTTCCTTTTCCTCACTATGGCAATTGAGAGAGACAAGAAATCTATTTGCATACGAGTTGTTCTTCGAGAATCACAGTCTTGGTCACGTGGCTTGTAATCATTTATGAAGGCACTGTAGATACCTATATTGTTATTTCATGCTATTCTATTCTAACATTTTTAACTTGGGCGGGCAGCATAAGGCAATTTATAGTAGAGTAGGGGAATTTCATACGTCGTAGGGAAACAAATTTTAAAAAGTTAACATCACTGCTCGAGAACAGTCAGTGGCGAACTAGCCGTTGTTAGGTGTAGATGTACGCCGTCATTTGTCGCTATTAATTTATTACTATTATTGTGTACTTATTTCAATGCTCTCAGAGTGTATACTCTATTCATATTTGCAACATAGTTGCACTGTCGTGCATCAGTGCATCTCAACTTTTATTAGAAATGTACAAAAATAACACATTATTGTGGAACCCCCTGATGCAAATTATTTGGTAGCGAGATGAGAAAACCTACATATTCTTGTAAAAATAAAATGCATAATTTATTTTCTTCATACAGACGGAAAAAGGCAAAGAAAAAGAATTCCCGAAGAACTGGAAAATGTAAATGAATGAATATTTAAGCTTTGTAACAATGTTCTACAGATGGCTTAATTGCGTACAAGGTGTTGGAAAATCAAATTTTGTGAACTTCAAATCGTCAAAACAATTTTTTTAATGGAACGCCCTGATATATATTGACATATTCTAGTGCACAGAATTTTATTCTCTGTTAATCCATATTACACACTTCTATACCTATATCTCGCTTTCTGTGTAAATAAGAGCTTTTGTTAAAATAATGTCAAATTTTTGCTGGAAATTATTATTACCTGTCTGTGTGTTTTCAAAACATCAAATCATATTTATGCAGTTATGATGGCAAGCAATGAAAATGATTACTGTGTGGCTAAATTTCCGCCGACGGTATTAAACATGTGAATTCTGACATTTCCCTCGGACGCGAGATTTATTATGATTACAATATGTCCGTCGGCAAAATTAAGGTATTGAATACGCTCGGCGAAATTTTTGTCGGAATTTTCCACCGATCGGCGGTATATTTTCATATGTCTCAAAATTCTGCCGTAGACATTCTAAGTTCACTGAAACCTTGCGATCGACCTGTAAATAATGACTGAAATAAAAGGTTTTAAACTTGGAGAAGTTATTGAATCCAAAGAGTTCGCAAAAACAGCATAATTATTTCAATAAAGAATATTATGTATCATTCTATAAAAGAAAAACTAAAACTATATTTGCAGTTAAAAAGAAAACAGAACGGTACATAAATCCAAATCGAAAATACTATCAGTAGAAATATGCTTGCATAAAGGTGGTAAAGTGTTTAAATCAGCAGCAAATGGAAAACGAAGTACTAGGTAAGTTGACGTATATGTATAATTTACGTGTTCATTAAGATACACAGAAGTGTCACAAACTAAATACAGGGTGTTTCAGTTCGAGTGAATCAAATTTTAACCACAGATAGAACTCGATAAGTAATTAAGAATTGCCTTATAAAGCAAGGTTCTATGTCTCACCGTTTTCGCTCTACAGGGCCATATTGGTCGGTTTTTTACATCATATTATTTATGATATCTCTGGTATGGTTGTAACAATTTGATTCAAATCTGGTATGATGTTAATACTTACGAATGTCTATAATTTACTGCAAAATTAACAAATTTTTTGTAGGTCAGTGGCGTAGAAACGGGTGGGGTAGCGGGATTTTTTTGCCCCAACTTCTACGCCAATGACCTAATACTTATTTGGGGTAAATTTTTAGATTCCTTTGACAATTTGGCATAATACTGGTTTGAAATCGGTAAAGTGTTTCGTTCTGCCGAAAATCTCAATAATGTGGGAGGCCGTTCTTCTGATAAAGCATTTAGTTTCGTAATGATAACAAATGCATTTCAAAGTAATATTACTTTAATATTATGTATTAAATTAAAATGGAACGTTTTATATAAAAATGTTAACAGCAAACAATGAAATAATCTTTTTCTTATTGCTGTATCTTAGATGCTAATAATAGGTAATAGTTTGTAGGTACGGTTTTTACAATTTTAAGTAATAATACAAAACGGTAAATAACAACATAACAAATAACACTAACATAAAACAATATTAAATAACATGTTCAAAATGACCCCCATTGGCTCTTATACATGCTCTGCATCGCCGAACCAACGACTGATAGGCATCAAACATAATCCCTTCTGTATTATTTATTGCATCTGCAGCATCGTGGATTCTTTCTCTGAGATCATTTTCATCTTGCGCGACAGTGCGGTAAACAAGCTGTTTTATGTGACCCCATACAAAAAAAATCAATTAGATTAAGGTCTGGGGATCGCGGTGGCCAATGTATTGGTCCTCTATTTCCTATCCACCTATGTCCATAGTTTTCCGTTAACCATGCACTAACATCTCTTGCATTGTGCGGAGGTGCACCATCCTGTTGGAAATAAACGTATTGTCTTTCATTTAATGGCACCTCGTCTAGAATTTCATGTGTGGAATTCTGTAGCAATTCTAAATATCTTTGCCCATTCAGTATACCATTTATTTGAAAAAGAAATAATTTGTTTCGAAAAATTACTCCCCACACATTAATCTTAAATCTGCGCTGAAAGGAACTTCTTCTTGTTAAATGGGGATTTTGTAATGACCATTGATGTAAGTTTCTAAAATTATTCAGTCCATTTTTAGGAAAAAGGCTTTCATCGCTCCAAATAATATTTTGTAAAAAGAGTGGATCTTCCGTCAAATTTTGGAGGATCCAGTTGCAAAATTGTAATCGTTGAAGGTTGTCACCCAAGAGGGATGACGCCGACGATTTGGAAACATTCTCCGATATTCTCTTTCTGCTTCTCGAGCATGACCATGACAATATCCGTACACAAAAATCATATCAGCGTATTCTTCACTTGAATATTCATTCATATTTTGACAAATAGTAAGTACTGTTGCAAATCTTTATAATTAAAAAACAATTCCTGATCACAGATAATGTCATTATTGTTATGTTTTGCATAGCAATCTTTGTGAATACATACTCCCAAAGCGCAGACTTACAATATGAGCCTCACATCAATTGTCAATGAGGGTTGTAATTTTTTTAAACAAATTATATCTAATTTGACATAAATGAAACGTTAAATTAGCAAAAATACTTATAATAGTTTCAGAATAGCATAAATGAAATGTAAAGGAGGTATCATTGAATGTGTACCGCACTGTAGTGCAACATAAAACAGAGCTCAGAAAGGAAACTCACCACACTATAAATGCTATAAAAATAATACACGAAGTGTAGAGACGTATTGTTTAATATTGTTTTCAACCGTAATTTAATAACTGCTAAACTGAACTAAACTTGATTCCTTATCAGAAGAACGGCCTCCCACATTATTGAGATTCTCGCCAGAACGAGACACTTTACCGATTTTAAACAAGTATTATGCCAAATTGTCCAAGGAATCTAAAAATTTACCCCAAATAAGTATTAGGTCATTGGCGTAGAAGTTGGGGCAAAAAAAATCCGCTACCCTACCCGTTTCTACGCCACTGACCTACAAAAAATTTGTAAATTTTGCAGTAAATTATAGACATTCGTAAGTATTAACATCATACCAGATTTGAATCAAATTGTTACAACCATACCAGAGATATCATAAATAATATGATGTAAAAACCGACCAATACGGCCCTGTAGAGCGAAAACGGTGAGACATAGAACCTTGGTTTATAAGGCAATTCTTAATTACTTATCGAGTTCTATCTGTGGTTAAAATTTGATTCACTCGAACTGAAACACCCTGTATATTAAATTATGCTGGGGATGGGCGGAAAATGCAATTTCGAGTGAACAATTCCGCCCAACATATTCAATAGATTAATTTTACCGGCGCACATTTTTATACATTTTTAGGTATTAACAATATTGTGTGAAACTAACTACACTGCGGGCTAAAGCCCCGACCAGCGTTGAATTACACCCACAATATCTACCCATATATTCTTTATTATTAGCTTTTCTAACATTTTTGACTGTATTAGAAAGGTATTTTAAGTTAATATATATCAAATCTCCTACAATTCCTATCAATGAAGTCATATGTATGCTCTCTGATACCAAACATCTAGGTTAGTAAATTTAGCTAGATTAATTTTTTTAGATAATTATTGAACAGAGCTTTGTCTGTGGAATTGTTCATTAGCATACCTAGATGTTTGGTATCAGAGAGCATACATATGACTTCATTGATAGGAATTGTAGGAGATTTGATATATATTAACTTAAAATACCTTTCTAATATTGTCAAAAATGTACGGCACTAGAATGTGACACATTTTAACGCGTCACTGCCTGACACGTGAATGGGTGGGGGAGTTCTGTTTATGACTGATGTGTTTGTTATTGTATGCAGTTTAGTAGCTATGGAGAATTGGCCGGTAAATCAACGCGTGTTTGCCGTGACGGCTTACATTGAAATGAAGTCTGTTATTACGGCCCAAAGACGATTTCGGGCTGAGTTTAATATCCCAAGACGTGGTCGCATTCCATCGCGGAACATTATTTTGCAATGGTTTAAGAAGTGGACAGCGCATGGAACTGTCTGTGATAGGTTTGCTGGTTATTTTCGTTCTGTGCGAACGCCTGAAAATATTGGAAGAGTTGAAGAAGCAGTAACAGCCAGTCCAACACGTTCAGCGAATAAAGATGCAAACGCTCTAAACCTATCAGATCGTACAGTGCGCCGTATTTTGCATGATAATCTTAAGTTTCATCCTTATAAAACACAGATTGTGCATCAATTATCCCCACAAGATGCACCTAACAGACTTGCATTTTGCAGGGAATTCGTAAGATTGTTGGGCAAAAGAGAAGATCTGATGAATAATTTAATTATGTCAGATGAAGCTCATTTTTATTTATCGGGTTTTGTTAATAAACAAAACTTTTGATATCGGTGTGCAGAACAACCAATGCAGTTGCATGAGAAACCTTTACATGTTGAAAAAATTACGGTTTGGTGCGGTATTGCAACCTTTGGGATTATTAGACCGAGAGAACAATCGAACTGTAACCGTTACCTAGGAGCGATATTTGCAAATGCTACAAACATTTCTTACTGCCGAATTACGTAGATTGAGAGTTGAAGATTACGAAATATGGTTTCAACAGGATGGGGCAACTAGTCATACCGCTAGAATAGTTATACAGTTTTTAAGGAATACGTTTCCTGGGAGATTAATTTCTCGAAATGGAGACCTTGCCTGGCCAGCACGTTCTCCTGACTTAACGGCTCCAGATTATTTCTTATGGGCGTACTTAAAGTCTAAAGTGTATCTAAACAAGTCTCGCACACTGGATGAGCTAAAGAACAATATAACTGAGGAGATAAGAAGAATTGATGAAAGACTGCGAGGCGCAGTTATGAACCACGTCCGAGAAAATATTGAAAAATGTATAGAGTTTAATGGTGGACATTTAAAATCTGTAATTTTAAAAAAATTATAAACTGTTAAAAACTGCATTTAATGAGTATTATTTTTCAGATTTTTACTTTTTTTACAACAAAATTTCTAATCACTACACTGTAGCGAAAAACGTCACATTCCACTGCCGGTGTATACAGTAAAAAAAAGTCTGTCGTCCGACGGAAAACTGAATTCACATTTCACATGTATAATCCGCCGGCGGAAATTTAACCGCACCGAAATATTCATTTAATATTAATTACCATCCGTAAATGAAAAAACTCTTAAATTTTTCTACATTTGTAAAAATAAAAGCAGATATGGACGTTCTAGACTAGACTTCTTCTATTATTTTGGAACTACTGCTGATGAATGAAAAATAATACATGTTATAGTGTTATAGCAGGCGCATTGGAAGGAAATTTTGACACAAGATCTCATCTGATGGCACAAAGGTACTAGAACACACAAATGCAGAAGTTATAACAAAAATAGTGACTGTTAGTTTGACAGAATTGTGGGGCTGTAAAATGCGAAAGTGACGATTTTTTTAGTGAGGTAATGTAAATGTAGAAGACAATAGTCTAGATATGCTTCACTACAGCTTCCAACTAATTGTGATGATGTATTATATACGCGATGAGGTTCCGGCGATACGAGTCACTAGAAATGGTATAACATCAATTAAATCTAAGTACCTATGTTTAACATATTTCTACATGTATACACCTCAGTGCGGTGATAAACCGCAAATGACGGGACATTCCCTAGATTATCAGTAACTGCTTTGGATATGCGGAGAATTTGAGGAAATTGTAAATATACGAGTTTCAAAGAGCGCTGGTTAATACTACCTTGTCACATTTCCAATAAAAATCGCTAACATAAAATCTCAAAAAATTGTTATGAAAAAATGTGTAGGTGAAAAGTGGAACACAAAAACAGAACAGATCTTTGAAACTTCAGAGCTAGCTATAAATTTAAAAGATTTGATACCTTCATATATCTACATGTAACAAATTATTATTTAAGTAAGCATTTATTTCGTACACTCTTTGTATCTATTAACTCAGTTGATGTCAAGCAACGGAACTGAAAACGAATTTAGGATAAAATTTATATTTTAATTCGTTTAATGGATATAGAACGCTCATTTATTCTGTTTTCAGTATATTTATTTCGGTGTTTCGAAATTCAACACTTTAATTTCTTAAGAGAGGATTGCGTAGTAATACCTACGAATTATGTAAATTAAACGCGTCCATTACGGTAAAAGAAAATATATTTTTATTTCTATTACTCTATAAAAAGGAGTTTTGCTGCACATAAAAATTAAAATGTATACTGATAAATATCTGGATACATGATATATTAAAATACAAAATCATCATGCAGTTACAACGTGAATATTATGTTAGCATTTGTGGTTTGCTGTTGAAGATAAAGCCTTTGAAATATTATTTCGAAATACATTGAATAAATAATGAAAAAATTGGAAGCAATTTGTAAATGGTCAGGACTTTTATAAAGAACACAAACCCGTAAATCAAAGTGTATTTGATAAATATTTTACTGACTGCAACGGAAAAAGTAAAAACAATGCAGTAGCACAATGTCTGATAATTTAAAGATAAATTACGCATATGAAATAATACAGATACGACAAAAATCCATTAGCGTAGAATAAATTTATTTTTATTTAGTTCAAATACATAAAAATTGAGGTTTTCCTCATAATTTACATAAAATTTCGTTATAATTTACATACTATTTTTTGTTCAATTTAAGTTACGAACTTGGCTGTGTTTGCTAAATATGTCATGTAAGATTTAGATAATAGGTGGATGTGATAAATTGGCTGTGACTTTTGGTTTCTCTAATTTCCTGGTCGAGCTTATTAAGTCTTATTTATATAACAGTTTGCGTTTAGTACAGTTTGTTAGTTATAATGCATTTGATTTGGTTGCAACGTTGCAAGTTCTGGAGTACCCTTGACCTGTTACTATTCAATCATGCAAGATATTGTGACCTCTAAATTTGGTTAGCGAAACACGTCACGTAGACAAACAAACTTTGTCACTCTTGATTACACAAGAAATATCCTTCAAACCAATTTCACAACTGTCAACACTTTACTTTGACGGTTCTATCACTTGCGTTTGGCTGCTCAAAATAAACTGACTGTCAGCGAAACCGATCCGCTTATATATGTTTTTAGGGCTCTAGAAGTTTTCGGCGGTCTAGGGAATCAAATAGAATGTGGCCGAGAATATTCCACAAACCGTCAATTTAAAGGCATATCAAAACTTATAAATTCTAAGATAAACAGAAACATAATTAACAAACCAAAGAGGTAGGTGAGCTTCAATTATAAATTTTAACATAAACAGGAACATAGTTAACAAACTAAAAAGGTAGGTGAGCTTCCGTAATGCCCCTCTTTAAGAACTGATCGTCCCGATCAGGTTACCCCGCTGTCCACATGGCCTTCTTGATAAGGTGTTAAACGATCGATGTGGACTATCTTCATCTTGGCTTGGAGATTGGATCATGTACACTACGTCATTCAATCTTGACACGACGGTATAAGGGCCTTGTCACGATTTCTGCAGCTTCGGAGATGATCCTTGCTTTTTTGAGTTATACGCTGCTGCTTGCACGCAAGTCGTATCTGGTCTTCATTCTTTCGTTTTCTGTTTTTAGCTGCTCTCGTACTTCCTCATGTACCGTCTTTATTCGATTTTTCATATGGCTGAGATAATCATGTACGTTTTCCTCGTGTTGCGGTCAGTTCATAATTAGATCTATGAATTCGCAATTCTGTGCTGAAAATCACGCTGGCTGGTGTTTTACCCATGGTCTCATGAATTGCTGCTTGGTAAGCCAGTAAAAATGGAGGAAGGCAGGTGTCCCAGTTGGTCTGTTTCTCATTGGCGGCCGTCCTCAGAAAGTCTTCAATGGTCCGATTGAATCCTTCCACCATTCCATCTGATTGCGGGTGAAGAGGTGTAGTTCTGGTTTTGTGGATGCCTAGCAGTCCACAGATATTCCGAAATACTTCAGATTCGAAATTCCTCTCTTGGTCGGAATGGATCTCTTTAGGGACCCCATAACGGCATATCCAATTCTCAAATAGAGCTTCGGCTACGGTGACTCCTTCTTGATTAGGCAAGGGATATATTTCTGGCGACTTACTGAAATAGTCCATCACTACCAAAATTAAACAATTTCTTCTGCTACTACGAGGAAAAGGTCCAACTATGTCGATAGCTATTCTCTCGAATGGAGCTCCAACATTGTACTGCTTCATCTGTCCTCTGCTTCGAGTTCTGGGTATCTTGCTAGAGGCGCAGGTATCACAATATCGGCACCATTATTCCACATCGGACCGACTGCCAAGCCAGTAGAATCGTTGTCTAACGTTATTCAAAGTCTTATTTATTCCAAAGTGTTCACCACTAACCCCACTATAGAAGTGAAGAAAAAGCTTGAATAACTTTTGGAATTCTTTTCTTGGGCAGTATTGTTTGATAAATCTTTCTTTGCCGCCGGGGCTCTCTTAGACTCTTTTTAGCAGGTCGATGGCTAAAGAATTCCATAACGCCCAGTAACTTTTTAGAGATGGTGATTTATCAGCAATGTCCTGCCAGGTCTGTCCATGTTGTTTATCTTCCATTAAAAAATTGGTCAAATATCTGGTTCTTTACTTTGTTCCTTACAAATGGTTTTAATATCCCAATCCTCTGGGTACTGGATGATAGTTCTTCTACAAAGAAATTCATCTTGTTCTCTCAGTTCTTGTCGCACACAGTGTTTACAGTTTGGAGGACATGGTCTTCTGGATAAGGCATTAGCATTACGATGGTTAGATCCTTTACGGTGTTCAATATTGAAGTCATACTCCTGCAACCGTTGAAGCCATCTTGCCACTTGACCTTCCGGATTCCTGAAATGCAGTAGCCACTTCAAAGAAACAAGATCGGTTCTCAAGACGAACGAACCATAGAGGTACTTATGAAAATGCTCTGCAGTTTTAACTATGGCAAGTAACTCTGTTCTGGTTACGCAGTAGTTCATTTCTTGCTTAGAGAGGACCTTGCTAAAGTAGGAAATCACTTTTTCGTGCCCGTCTTCAATTTGTGCTAATATTCCTCTAATTCCAGTATTACTAGCATATGTGTCCACGATGAATGTCTTTCCAGGCTTAAGATATGACAGAATCGGAGAAGAACAAAGCTTCTTTAAATCTTTGAAAACCTTGTTGACATTGTTCCGTCCAGATAAACGAATGATTGTTTTCTGTGAGTCGGTGTAAGAGTTTTTCGATCTCGGCGAACATTTTCACAAACTTGCGATAGTAAGTACAAAATCCCACAAAACTCATTAACTCATGTTTGGTGGACACTTTGGAATAAACAAAACTTTGAATAAAGCGAGAGAACGATTCTACTGGGATTGTAGTCGGTCCAATGTCGAAGAATGGTGTCGACGTTCTGATACCTGCGCTTCTAGTAAGGGACCCAGGACTCTAAGCCTAGGACATATATAGTAGTACAATGTTGGAGCTCTATCCGAGAGAATAGCTATTGACATAGCTGGACCTGTTCCTCGTAGTAGCAGTGGAAATCGCTATATTTTTCTAGTGATGTACTACTTCAGTAAGTGACCAGAAATATATCCCTTACCTAATCAAAAAGCTGTCACCGTAGCCGAAGCTTTATTTAAAAATTGGATATTCCGTTATGGGGTCCCTAGAGAGATCCATTCCGACCATGGGAGGAATTTTGAATCTGAAGTATTTCAGAATGTCTGTGGGTTGCTAGGCATCCACAAAACCAGAATTACACCTCTTCACCCACAATCAGATGGAATGGTGGAAAGATTCAATCGCACCATCGAGAACTTCCTGAGAACGGCCGTCAACGAGAAACAGACCAACTGGGATACCTGCCTTCCTTCATTTTTACTGGCTTACCGAGCAGCAATTCATGAGACCACGGGTACACCAGTCAACGTGATTTTCGGCACAGAATTGCGGCTACCCATAGATCTAATTATGTATCGACCGCAACACGAGGAAAACTTAGATGATTACCTCAGCCATCTGAAAGATCGAATAAAGATGGTACATGAAGAAGTACGAAGCTAAAAATAGAAAGCTACATAATGAAGACCAGATACGACTTGCGTGCCAACAACAGCGGGTTTTGAGAGCGTGAGAAAGTGTGGCTGTATAACCCAAAAAGAAGCAAAGGTGACTCTACAAAGCTGCAGAAATCGTGGGAAGGCCCTTATACCGTCGTGTCAAGACGGTATACATGATCCAGAGGAATCCCCAAGTTAAGATGAAGATTGTCCACATCGATCGTTTAACATCTTATCAAGAAGGCCATGCGGATAACGGGAAACCTGATCGGGACGATGAGTTCTAAGAGGGAGGCAATGTTACGGAAACTCATCTACCTTTTTAGTTAATTATGTTTCTGTTATGTTAGAATTTATAATTATTGTTGTTATACCTTTATTTTGACGTTTTCTGGAATATTCTCGGCCACATTCTATTTGATTCTCGAGACCGCCGAAAATCTCTAGAACCCTAAAAACCTATATAAATGGATCGATTTTGCTGATACAGTCAGTTTATATTGAGCAGTCGAATGCGAGCGACAAACGTCAAAGTGAAGAATTTGAGATTTGTAAATTTGTTGAAGGATATTTTTTGTGTAATTAAGAGTGACAATAAATTTTGTTTGTCTACGTGACGTGTTTCTACGCTAACCCAACGTAGAGATTACAATACGTTATTTTATTTAATTTATGAATAGCAGCCAATTAGTTATTATTCTGTTGCCACAGTGATTATTTTTATACCCTTTACCAGTGTTATAGTTAGTCAACCGGCCTTAGTTGTGGACCATGTCGGCTAGATGGCGGGACTGTAATATGTACAAAATCTCTTAAACGAACCCTACGCAAGTCAGTAAACAGAGTCAGCCTGACTGTGTTTTTAAAATAAGGTCAGCCTGACTATGTTTACTGGCTTCTTTAAAGCTTGTGTAAGAGATTTTGCACATAATATAGTCCCGCCATCTAGCCGACATGGTCCACAACTAAGGCCAGTTGACCAACTATACTTTATATAAACACTGCCTTTACTAGGTAGTAAATATGGTAAATTGAAAAATAATGAATCTGCAAAATATTAGAATTTTAGGGGAGCGCTTATTACCTTAAAATTAATTACAAATCTCCAGAGTGCAAGAATGGGGCGTGGATTTGGCGCACGTTACGTCACGCATAAGCCCTGCGATTGCACTCAACTCGATGCTACATGCAAGTCTTTATTTATTTCCAAACTAATTTTTATACTTCTGCTAGCCAATTGCCAGTCTGATTTATATTTACTTGCGATATTTTTCTACCCCTGGTTTCAAAAGAAACAGTCATTTTTAATAAGTGTATTAATTAAATGTGTCCAGGGACTGACAACTAACATTAGATATATTTTACATGTATTTTCGGAGTATTATTCTTGTTGCGTACTGCGTGATTGATTCAGTGAGTACAGTAAAGAAATAAGTATGGCATAGTTTCACAAAGTACAAATGCGTCGGAAAATTATTTATTTGTTTGCCAATGGGCCAAAAGTAAACAAGATCATGGCAACGTGAAATACGACGATCTGATTTTATATCCGACAAAGGCACGATATTTTATTATGAGGACCATTTTGTTTACTCGTTTTTATTTTAAATATAAGTTGAACAGATCGCAGAATATTGTCATTATTTAAAACCCCTGAAGTGTGGGATAGTATAATTGAAATCAGAAACGTTTCATATTACACACTTTTAAGTCTTGATTATTAGCACAAAGAAAAGGAAAAGTTGTTATAGAAGAATTATTATTTGAAATTTTGGCAAGTTCATTTGGAATAGTGGTTTTGAAGCTTCTACAGTCGGTACTGTTATTTAATCTATAGTGATTTTCCTGGCTATGATCTAGGTAACTGGAAGCTGCCGGAATTAACTTGCACATATCTGGTTTTAGTTGAGATTCTTTGATCTGTTCTTGTTGTTCACGGGCTAGGCTTTTTGGTGAACGGACCCGTTTTCGATACCCCTGAGCCCTCTATAATATGAAGATTTCGGTTTCTCTATTCCTATTGTTGTATTACGGCTGCTACGTCGCACTGCGCCTTCGATAACGGTGGTCTTCCTAGATGTCATTCATCAGCCTTCGTATTTTGACACATTATATATTGTTGTGTATTGAAATTTGTTGGGCGCTAATTAATATTTATGTTTAAATTGTATTTGTTTTTTTTTAATGTTTTGTATTTATGTATCTTGCATGTAAAAAAATTTTATTTATTGGGCTACAAACCTGTATCTTATTTTTTTTTTAACTTATTCAACTACCCTGGCTGCTTGTAGAACATAGACTCTGGTAGTCGGTTCGCTCGTCAAGTCAAATCTTTTTACAACACACTGTACCTTACTTTATCAAATAAATGTCATTTCAAAATGGACAATTTTTATTTCATAAGAGATTTTTGTCTACTACTCATTTAAGAATATTTTTAGGTTTTATGTACATTGAATTTATAGGTAACAGATAAAATTTCTTTAAATGCAGTTGCGTATTAAAAGTTGCCTATCTTTAAAATTTTAACTTCTTAAACTTGATAGTACAAAACATTCTTAAAATTCCTTATTCAGTGGTACTCTTACTTGATGTTCATTGCTGGTGATATATTATATTTGCAAATGATCCTTTTTGTGACAGATGGTCCACTAAATAACAAATTTTTATATATTAAATAGAAACGTAAATATTATTAACTATACTATGGTAAGTAACTTATTGTTTTACTAAATCTTTGAGTCTGTGACTGTCTATTTTCTGAATTTAATGGCTAGCTAGCGTTTATTTTCTTTAATTAAATTTATGTAAATTTATGTGCACATAAAATACCTTTATTATGTTGATTTTTTTATATGACTTCTACTGGAAGTCCTCTTGAAATCCCTCAGAACTTGTGATTGGGCTGCTGATATTGATGAATGGTTTACCCACTGTATGGTACTGCCAAATTCCTAGATTGGACCTGAATATCTGTATCTATTGTTGTTCTACAATTTTCTTATAACGTGAGTATTACTTTTAACTTTTACTTTAACTTTTTCTTGCTAAATTTCTTATTTTTCTGGAACCTCTTTTAAAAAACCGACGCTGCTCGTTCTTTCTTTCTTTCGTATCTAATCAACAAAAACTTGTTTTTTCTATATTTTTCTATCAATTTGATATCTTGATTCCTTGTTGTAAAATTTGCATACATATTATGGTTCATACATATGATTTTATTGAGTTTTTTGATGCACTGTTTTTATGTTTTTCACTACACTACTTAACCTACTCCAATTTTTATATGTATTTACAATTTTACTTATATCTAAATATTAAATATTCTTCAATATTACTCTTTTTTGTGTACATTGTGATATCTCTTGTGAAGCCAACTTTATACTTGACATTTGTCCATGTCTATGAAATTTATTTGACATTTCTAAACATTTTATAAAATTTATTTATTTAAATTGTTAATATTTTTATTATCTTTGCTTGACTCCTGTGGATATATGTATGATATTACTAAATGATCTTTACTTTTTAATTCTATATACTTTGCTCTGGGTTTAACTCCTTTTTTGTTTATGTACTATTCATAAATGTGAGATCATGTCTCAATATTTGATAAATTTTAACTATATTTTATTTTCTAAAATGTTAATTTATTTAATTTACACTATAATAAACTACTTATATGCTCTGCATTGTCCATTTTTATATTATTTTGTTCAATTCTCCTGTATTTTAATTTTAATAACAATAATAATTTCAATACTATTTTATGGTTTTTAAATAAACATGTAAATCCTCATAGGTATTGAAGCTGATATTTCATTTTGTCTCAATATTTTAGAGAAAACTATAAACATATAGGTAGTTAAAAAATAAAATAACATTTCGTTTTTAAAATCTTTTATATCTATTCTCTATAAATATAAATTAATTAAAGATCGAAGTTTTTAATCCAAAAATAATTTTTTTATTTTCGGAAAAAACCAATTTTAACTTTGCCATGTTGTACGTAATTAATCAATTATATAGAGTAATTGTAATAGTAATGTAATATTTAAATGACTAAAAATAAAGTATATTTGATAATAACTAAATAAAAATTAATTTTATTACCTATAGCTTCATTTTATCAATATTAACATAAATGACACGAGAAAAAAGAATAACACGAAATAGAAAAAATATTTATTATGTTAATAACTTTTGAAAACGAAAACAGAGAGATTTTCGAAACGTCAAAAATACAGAAGTACGCGATAGTGATGTGATTTTTGTTATTTTTTACTTATCTGCTTTTTTCAGTGTGAGATTTTTTGGTTGGGCAAACTTAGTTTCAAAAATAACCCTTGACTGATCCGTTTGGAGCAAGGGCTTATTTAATTAATCTTTATTTTTTTCAGAAGTGTGGCAAAAACCCAATAAAACTAAAGAAAAAAAATAACTACTTTATTCTTCTCATTTCTGTAATAATAAATAAATAAAATAAATAAATAAAACTTTATTGGTAGGAATTCGGCAATGCCGTTCTTCCATTCCACCAATAACTATCAAATGCATATATTTAGGTATCCAGCTAAATAATTAATACAATATTATTTATCATATACTAAACTAAAAAACTAATATAATATTTTATTAACTACCACTACGAATTAACTTCACGTGTAGCAAGCATTGCAATATGCCTTATAAACTGGACATATGGCAAGTTGATTTCCTGTAAAACTTTATTTAAAAAAAATAATGGCCTATATCTTTATTAAAATAGTCCGTAATCATGGACATACCAACTTCTGGTAAATTGTCAGAATCAGCTTACTAATGTCAACTTTAATGGAACATGTACTATAGTATATTATTTAACGAGCGGTAATGCAGGTTATAACTCACGCAGATGAAGTTTGCAGTACGAGCCGCAGGCGAGTGCTGTAATTCATCAAGTGTGTTATGACCATTACCGTAAGTTGAATACTATACTTTATCTACGACTATAATCTTTTTTAGGACTATTATTAGAAATTGATTTGAAAACGTCAAAATTATTTTGTTAAAATATCAAATGACATTAGTCCTCTCAATGATAATAATTGACAGTTCCGCCTACTGACAGGCGTTGGCACTTTAATAATTTAAAAATCTTTTAATTATTCATTCCTTTCCACTTGTAAAAAATTATTTCCATTTTACACCAATGCATAAACTACTAATTGATTCTAAACTACTATGACCTGTATATTGGATATCACTTGATTCATTCAATAATAATTAGGAACGTTTAAAGTTAAATTTGATCAGCTACTGCCATCTCAGTTGGGCACCAAAATATATCATTACAATTATATTTCATGCAACTCTAGCACATATAGGTCTACACACAGAAAGCACAAAATCTACCTATTTTGTGAAATACAGTACAGAGTACAATGTTTCTACTATAGTCAGCATTATTTACTGCCCATTTTATTAAACAACGTTGTCCAGTGGCGAATATCTGGAAACGCTACTGTATAATTTTATCCATAAATTGTACGCTACTGCCTTTTTCTGGAATTTTTATTGAAGTTTCGTAATCTACAATCGATTTAGAAGAAAAAAGTGCTTGTATTTTCTTCTTAGGATAAATAGTTTGAGTAATGTTACATTTACCACAACACGACAAATATTTTAAAAGGGGATAGGGAAAAATAAGAATTAACGGAATCATCTATCAAAAAATGTCCAAACTGTTCGGCCATGTTATCACGATAGATTGATATCTGCAGATCTCACGACATTTCATCAACGACGTCTTCGTGGTGATTTGATATTAACTTACCGTATTTTAAAAATCAATTTTGGCAACTTAGGCACAGCTTTTCCACTCAACACATACATTCGCGTTGGTGGCCATTCTTTAAAATTTAAGAAGGGGAACTTCAAAACGCGTACCAGGCAACATTTTCTGTGCAATAGAGACATTTGGAACTCATTACCTCAGGACATAGTGGATTCGCCAACAGTTTACTTATTCAAGAATAGAATTGATATTTATCTTTAACAATTATTATGTTCATTTCTGTGAATGATAATTATTTTTTTTTATGTTATTCTTTTTGTACTTATATTAGGATAATATGTGTTACTTCATCTATTTCCTCCTTTTTGAGCACAATAGGACAGTAGTTCTCTGCTATTCTATAATTTGTAATAATAATAATAATAATAAGCGAATAATTTTTTTTTTCAAAACTATTAAATCCTCATTTATCGCCGTCACTGGCCTTGGTGAGCCGCCAGGTTAGGTATATTCCGCCAAAGTCAAAGGTGTCCAAGATAGTGGCAGGTCACCGCGTCGACATGTATATCAGTTTATTCCGCATTGAAAGAAAAAAAAATATTTACAATATGTAGATTATTATTTAATGAGAAACACGATCTGGTAGCACGGGGAGGCAGCACCTACCTTACTAATACTTATATCCAGGATTGATATTTGCAGACATTTTAAGAATGTTGTTGAATCATTTTCTGTTTTCTTACTCGTTTAAATAAAAAAAATTGTACTTGCTGTGGACCTTTCCTTCCCTCGACCGTTCTTTTTGTTTAAAGCGTCGTACCTATTTGGTCCGGCGGTCATGACTAGGTGGATTACCTACGTCGGGAAAAAAAGTATTCAGCATAATATTTTGTGTACTCGTAAAACGTCTTTAGTATTACGCTGCCATAAGATAATATGCACTTGTCACACTTCCATAAATCAGCACCTTATCCGTCATCTAGGTATTTGAATACGACATGTTTGTAAATACACAAAAAATACGCGAAAAATTAAATTTGCTAGAAGCAAGTACTGAAAAATTGCTTCAAACTAATCAGAATATCGTATGCAATATTTTTTGACATCTGATGCAGAGGCTATCTGTAGGGGAATTAAATTCTGTTAATAACTAATAATAGCAACAATATTAACAGTAATCGACGATGTGTGCATAAAATAATTAGTACTATTTTAAACTGTAACTTCCCAAGATGTTTACAGTGTACTGTAAAAATGTTTCTTACACCCTTAGATTATAATCTATGTTTTGCCGTATTCTTTGATGTTTGGAGAGTATGCACCTAGCAATGCCGTATTCTAAATTATATTATATGCTATTTTAGAACAGTTAGTGACTAATTTTAAACGTTTTATAGTAACCAATAAAGTATTTTATGTCGGATATGTATGACGAATATGCAAGAAGTGAAACTGTAGTTTTGACATTGTGTAACGAATGAACGAATACAAAATACAGCTAACCCGGATTAACTATTATCTATCGGGTACTTAGGCATTATTATTAATAAAATGTGCATTCTTCTTGTTTTCACACTTGACAACGCTGCAAAAACAATCGTACTGTAGTTGACATATCTAGCCATCTCGGACGATGATTGATTGTCATTGGCGCCGATTTTCCGAGGGATAAGGTTTTTAAATCGAGCTAGAATTCTGAAATAGTCTTTTAGACTTTCCTGAGCACGTGCTTAAAATGTTTGTACTTAGTCATAGTTAACTCTGTATAAGCTTTTTTTAAAAAAAAAAATAAAAATAATCACTGGATGCCATATTTTGAAAAATATATATAAAGTTCTAGCTGCCATAAATTTAACGGTCGATGCCCCATGGTATATATCAAAATGAACAAAAATTTTATACGACATGGACCCAACCATCTTTGGGAAAATAATTTACAAGTCTTCTATTGAATGTGTAAGAATTCGGTTAATTAAGGGTTCTCACCATAATGTTCTGCATCAAATGACCATAAAATTTATTTATGTTTAGTGTTAATAAAAACAAATTTTTCCGTTAATCAATAAAATTCGACAAAGTCGATATCGCGGAATGTGACAACAGTGCGAAAAGTACAGTGACTACAGATCAGTTAGTATCTAAAATGCGAAGTGTCGCAAATTCTTTTACGTGCCACCATTTCCTCATCTTTTCTTTGTTTGTTGAAATGTTTAGCATACGTGAGTATCACGATATGTTATTAATGAAAGGAGAAGTTCGTCGCTCCATATTTATTTAGATCGTTTCCCCCAACGGCTGATGTCTAATACGGACATTCGTCCCTATCTTCGTCTATATCTTAATGGCTTCTTGGACACCAATTATTTGATTATAAAATTTGATAATTATAAAATTATTTTAAAATAATAATTATTTTATTAGTATTATTATAATTATTTTATAATTATAAAATATTCGGGTAGTGTCGCGCATGTGTGGAAAATCGCGGTGGACATTTTGAATACATGTTGTAATTATGTGTTATGTTAGTTAGGTATTTAAAAATAGCATTGTATTTTGATATTCGGTAATTACTTTTTTTTGTATATAAATTATGATTATTTTTGCGACGCGATTTTTTTAAAGTTTTTATTACTAATTTTCAAACTCCTATTTGGTTTAAGTTATGTTATTGTTTTAAATATTTAAAAAACATCAAAATTTAAACATTTAATATAAAAAACATTAATTTTACCATTCTATGTTCAAAAATAAAATAGCAAAACAGTTGTCTAAACTAAGTTCATAAATTTTTACAGTAGTTATTTATATTTGAACTTTTTGTCATCACTAAACAACAAGCTGGCACGTGGTAGGCAATCCACAAACCGCTCGCCTGTCACAGCGTGTATTCTCACTGTTGCCACGTTGTGATACAATTTCTTGATATAATAACTTATTTTAAGAACGGCTTGAGTTATGCCCTTGTACTATTTAACTTTTTTGTTAATTTATATTTATCTATCTTATATTGAAGTTATGGTAGTCAGACTTCTAACATCCTGTATAATCGACCGTTTCTCATACTGTCCTTTGATTTTAGTTACTATTAAATATTAAATTTTACTCCAGAAGTCTTATATAGACCGTAGGATGCTGAAATCTTATTTGAGCTCTAAACTTTGTCCGGTAAATGTTTCCATATTTATGAATTTTCCTGTATATTAATATATAATGTTGCTATTAAGATTATCGTATTTTGGCATACTCTCTGTGAACATTTGAATATTTGAATATTAACAATAATCATTAGCCATTATTCCAATATACAGCAGAGCTGTTGACATGTCACTGTTATTAAATAAAATCTTGTAGAATTAGACAGGAAACAATTAAAAACTCTTTTATATAATAAGTAAATTAAAGGAGCAATATTCATTAATTCTCGGCTCATTGCTCTAAATTAAGTAAAAGGTTTTTGTCAAAATCATTACAACTTCTAATGAACTTTATAACAGGAGCAGTGAAACGTCAAGGTAAATTAGGAGACTGTGTTACACCCTAAAGTATTTAATTGGAAAAGAAAGGAAAGACGATGAGAGCCTACTTACTACCAAGAAATACCACTTATCAGAGTTTAATATTACTTTGAATTATACAGAATGTTTTTTAATAGTTGTAACTTTAATATGGTTGTGGATGTCTATATCTCACATGGATGTTCTCATGTCAAACTTGACATCTGGAAGTAAAATCTATCTAAATTTACTAACCTCACTTTTGAAACAGTGGGAACTCGAAAATTCAACCACAATAGATGAGATCTGACCTATTTCTGCATTTTTAGCTAATAATAAAGAATATATGGGTAGATATTGTGGGTGTAATTCAACGCTGGTTGGGGCTTTAGTCCACAAAGTATTTAGTTTCACACAATATTGTTAATACCTAAAATTATATAAAAAACGATTACATAAAGGGTAAACATTATTTAAGTAGGTATTTGTCATTTAATTTAAAATTCATTGACAGGCTAAAATCACTTTTGTAATTATCGATATTTAATTTCAAATAATTTTAATTTATATAATAATTTTTATAGTTAGATATTTGACTCAACTTAAAGGAGGCCACCTGAAGAAGCAATCCTAAAAATGCAGAAATAGGTCAGATATCATCTATTGTGGTTGAATTTTCGAGTTCCCACTGTTTCAAAAGTGAGGTTAGTAAATTTAGATAGATTAATTTGTTTAGATAATTATTGAATAGAGATTTGTCTGTGGAATTGTTCATTAGCATACCTAGATGTTTGGTGTCAGAGAGCATGCATATGACTTCATTGATAGGAATAGTAGGAGATTTGGTTTATATTAACTCAAAATACCTTTCTAATACAGTAAAAAATGTGGGGTTAGAATAGCAAAATAATGTGTGTCATACAAATGCATTTTAAAAGTTATTATATTATTTGAGGAGTGTTTAAATAGTAAAAGTGGATAAACAAAACATCAGTAATTTTATTTTTGATATTACTTTTGCTCTACGTATTTTATTTTTCGAGAATTCAGTACCTAAAAAACACCACAAATTTGATCATTTTACGGAGAGAAATGCGGCGACTTTAATTTGAAATATAATAAGTAAAAGTAATGATTAATGATATAATTAATTTTTTATTGCTATTTACTGCTGATATCTCTCGTTATACATTTAATGTAAACAGGCAATTTGATGTAGTTAAGTCAGATAGAAAAATTGTATAAATGCCTCAAATAACACTCACTTAAATGATAGGAGCAATATGGGAGATATTTTTACGAGTCTATTTTGCAACTTTATTCAATACCAATGTCTATTTAAGACAACAACATCTAATAATACGCCATTTTGATTAAAATAATACATCCTATTCTGTACGTGTTCTGAAAAATCATGCAATTTCCCCATTTTAGTATTATAGTGAATCCTACTAGAAGAACGTGCATTTATTTAATTAAAAAGAAATAATAAAAATAGGACACAAGTTTATAAAACCAAGTGCTATTAATTTAGTTTATTATTCTATTCTTTTAAATAAATTTCGAAATAAATATCGTCAATAGGGACTAATGTTTATACCAAGATTGGACAAAGCTTAGCGTTGGCATGGTTATGTGAAAAATCTAATCTGGTAACAATTAGCAATAATTGTTCTTATTAAATTGAAGTAAATTACCTCTTCATGTCACATTTCATACGAATTAGATAATTCATATAAAAAAGTGTTTACCATTTAATCACACTGTATATTTATAATAAAAATGTAGGCAAGGGGTACTTGAGATATCAATTACAGAAAACAAATTTTTATGGAGAAGAATTCCTGGTACAGAAAATATACCGACGGAAATCGAAAGACAAGTTATTGGGATATGTTATATATAGTTGCGATGTACAATGCTAGAATTGAGTGACAGTTCGATAAATCTTTCCAGTTGATCCCACATAAATGTGTTTATTGCGTCAGAAATGAAAAACTAACTTATAATCGAAATGGAGTGTTTTGTCGGATATCAATCAACTCACCACGGCCTCCCGCTCTGCGTTGATCATGAGCGACGTCAAAACCATGTCCGTTTTCCGATTGACAAGATCTGCAATTAAACCATTCCATTTCCCATTTTCGTTCGTTCCCCACTTGCCGTCTTCGACCTTGACAAGCTCGTATGTGAAGCCCAGCTCTTCGGAAAACTTCTGTAGCAAATCTATGCAGAATCCCGAGCAGCACTGGTAATAACTTTCATTCCTGTGAGCTTGAGACATGTCTACTCTGAAACAATTATTTGACATGAGAAAGGAGTGGAAGAATGAACTGTCTATGATGTTTATTATTTATTTGATTTGTTATCGAACTAACCAACAGTTATATTTAGAGTTATGTGATCTTTCAAAGCTTAATTAGGTTGCTTTTGCATTTCGTAGATTAAAAATGCTACGACAGTCCCTCATATTAGAGACTGAAGTGTCACTTTTAATACCTCGGGGAATAAACAATAAATTTAAACTGTAATCCTTCAAATACCACTTCAATGAAAAAACAAGAAGAAAATGGTTCTATAAACAACTTTATTCATTAAAATCAACAATTAACATTTGTACAATTATATCTACTTTTGATTAACATTTACGGCTATATTTATATTAGTACAGTTATTAAAACTAACAAATTTACCATAACCATATTCTTGAGAATTAAAAAGATTACTAATTGATGTAGAAGCGATTGATGTATTGCTTATACAGGGCGGCCAAATGAAAACAAAGGAGAGCCATTTTCAGGAATTGCATCAAGATTGTAGAAAAACGCTCAGACCCCTCGATTTTAGATTAAATGGGGAAATTATTTGCTGGTATTTTTGACTCCGCCACTTTCACCCCCAGGCAAGGGTAAGCACCACCCCAAAATATTTAAATGGCATTGAGGGTTTAGTAATACTTATTTTGAAAGCTTTTACAATTCTCTTTACAACAGACTTTACATTTTACAATTCCGCTCAATACTTTGCAAATAATTTACATTTTAAAAGTTAAATTATGTTTAGTTGCTTACTTACTACTTAGTTGATTAAATGGTCAAACTGATAACCGCCCGCTTCCGTACAAGAATAAAAATTTTGTTCGAAACGTTCGCGCACATTCTGAAGTGATTCGACGGCATTCGTCGACGATTCTTTGACGCAAATTTTACAGCGACGCTGGCTGTGTTTTATAGATATTACTTTTTACGTATCCCCACAAAAAATCAAGGGGCGATAAATCCGGTGATCGTGGAGGCCAGTCAATGCAGCCTCTTCTCCCAATCCAATTCTGTGGAAAACGTTGGTCCAAATACTGACGGACAGTTAACGCATAATGCGGAGGAGCACCGCCCTGTTGGAGAATCAAATGATCTTCATCATACCCTGGAACATTTTCAATAATATTAGTCAAGGCAGGGTCAATAGCGTCTTTAAGTAATTGCAAATACAATTGGACAGTCAAATTACCAGGTAGAAAAAAAGGACCCACCAGCCGGTCACCGAAAATTCCAGCCCATATATTTAATTTTTCCGGTTGCTGTGTATGAAGCTCGTGAAAAACTCTTGAGTTTAAATCTAACCAATAGCGGCAATTGTGACGATTGACCGTCCCGTTCAAGAAAAAACTGCGTTCATCAGGAAAACAGATGTTAAAAAGGAACTGTGGATCGTTCCCTGCTCGCTCACGTATTATTTCGCAAAATTTAAAACGGCGGTCATTATCATCCTCATGAAGTTCCTGGACTAAACGTATTTTGTATGGATGGAATTTATTCTTCTTCAAAATGGTTTGTAGGCTAGTTGGATTGATCCCAGACACAGATGCCAGCTGCCTCGTACTTAATGTAGGATCAACTTGTCCCAAAACTGCAACTTCACTAGCTTCATTAGCTATAAGTTTTTTCTTTCTCGTTTTTTATTGGGTACGTTCCCTGTCTCTTGAAATTTTTTTACTAACTCTAGAACATATATTCTCTTGACATGTCAATGTTGTTCATTAAATAGCTGAGATGTTTTACACACATTTATTGTTCATAAAGTAAAGCGAAATGATGTCTACCATTTCCGCAATTCAATAAACCATAGTGTTTAATTTTCAAAAGCACAATTAAATAAACTACCAACCAACGCTTCCAAATAAAACTAGAAAATAAATTTGGAATAATTTATGTTTTTTACAATTGTTTTTTTTTACAAAATTGATAACAAATCGCCGAAAACCAATGTAACGCAAGAAATACTAAATTGACACCATTGGCGTACTTAACTCGAATAAGTGACATTTTTACCGTTAATAATTGTTTGTACAGTTTGTCAGTTTCAACTTTAAAATCAAAATTTTTATAAAGTATTGGGCGGAATTATAAAATTTAAAGTCTGTTGCAAAGAGAATTGTAAGAGCTTTCAAAATTAATATTACTCAACCCTTGCTTTGGGGTGAAAGTGGCGGAGTTAAAAATACCAGCAAAGAATGTCCCCCTTTAACCTAAAATCAACGGTTCTAAGCGTTTTTTTTACAATCTTGCCGCAGCTCCTGAAAATGGCTCTGTTTCGTTTTCATCTGGCCGCCCTGGATTTATTTCGTTTCCTTAATCTAAATTTTTTGAGTCTCATGTCCAAGAATTTGTCCCGCTATATATTTTTTGTTATTTATTGATCTGTCAACATATCCCTCAGCTACTGCAGAGGCCTTCCATCCACCGTGTCTCTTTAGTATGTCAATATTTGCCCCGAGCAATCATCATGCGGGAAGGACGCAGGTATGGGGCATCGAAAACAGTGACTGGTATATGTGGAGCAGGTTTCAGGAAGTTTTTAAGTTACAATTCTTTGGGGTAATTTTCCAAAAGTATTTGTTCAAATGGGTTGTGTATTGGACAAAAAACGGTGAGTAGTTTGTGTCAACTCTTCTTAAAGCCATGTAATTTCTACATAGTTGAATGAAATCAATTGGATTTTTCGATGAATTTCACTAATATGTTCAGTTCATGCTGTGTTTTGTATTAACTAATATAGGCGTTCCGTAGTCGCCGCTGTAACTGGTCGCATCCCTTGCTTCCAAACGTTTCGCCGCTCTTCACTGTCGGCATCTTCAGTGGTGACTCTGCAAACTCGGCGACTCGGAGGACCACCAGTATCCGAGAAGCGGTTCCGACCGTATCAGTCGTAATACCAACAGTTTAAAAATAAATGAGGTTTTGCAAATAACCATTCATTCAATAATGCTTCATTTTACACAGTGATAAAGCCACTCAAATGGCGAATATTTCAAAAAACATTAAGAGATAGGTATAGAAAAGCTTATATGAAATATGTTTAAATTAAAAGTCGTAATACCAACAGTAGGAACCGAAATCAATATATGGACAGGCCCAGAGACACCGATAGCGGTTCTGTCCCCACATAGCCTAGCCCGAGAACAACCAGGGCAGGTAAAAGTATCCCAGCAAATGCTAGGGATGTGCATTTTAACTCTGTTTCTGGCAGCTACCAGTTACCGAGGTCACGGCATAACAACCCGGAAAATCACCATGTATCAAATAATAATATTACTACTACTACTAATAATAACACTAATATTATTATACTAAAGCATTTGATAAGATCGATCATGTTTTACTATTACGTAAACTTAACAGCTGTGGCCTCTGTCTCACATTAATTAAACTATTTTAGTCTTATCTAACGGATCCCTATCAGTTTGTTCAGTATCGTGGTTCTAAATCGTTTACTTTTTCTCGGACTTCTGGCGTTCCTCAAGGCTCTATATTGGACCCCATTTTATTTGTAATATATATTAACGATATTGTCAATGACCTAAATGTTAGTTACCTTCTATACGCCGATGATGTAAAGTTATTTTCTAGAATTGACTGTTGTAGCGACTGCGAAAATTTGCAAAATTTAACAATTGGTGTGTTACAAACAAACTACCACTAAACACAGTGAAATGTAAAGTAATGTCTTTTGGTCGTATGACGTGTCCGCTACTTTTTCTATAAGATTGATTGTGATATTCTTGAGAGGCTTGAAGTCATTAAAGATTTAGGAATTTTATTTGACTTTAAACTTAGGTTTGCACGGCATTTGGATATTTGGATAGTGGAGACATACAAAAGTCTTGGGTTTATTATACGTAATTCAAGAGAATTTAAAGACCTTTCCACTCTTCGTCTGTTATATATTACATTTATTACATCAAAGCTTGAATACTGCTCCTTCATATGGAGTCCAATATATGAATGTCATATTTTTGCGCTTGAAATGGTTTAGAGATTCTTTAAATCTGCAGCATTTGTATTGTATTTATCCTGCTAGAGGAATTTCGCAAAACGTATTCTATGACCGTTTTCAATTACATAGCCTTATCTCTAGACGTCGGTTGTATTTTATGGTAATTCTTTTTAAAATTATTCATTACCTTTTTAAATCAGATTATTTACTAACTTGCAGTGCCGAATTGTAATAGTCGATTTAACAGTTTATTTGCGATTCCACATGCTTGTACAAATATGTTAGTTAAATACCCCACTGCACCAAATTTTTAAGTAACCATCATGAAGTAGGCAGTAACTTAGATATTTTATCATGTATACTTCGTGATATAAAGCAGCTTTTCGGTTAACCTTTTATGTGTGCTATTCTTTTTCAATTTGTTTTTATTTTTGTATTCATTGTTGTACTGATACATATTTTCTTATATGTTCTCTAATTTTATTTATACTATTATTATTATTTTTTATTTGCATTTTACTGTTTTACTATGACTTTGTATTCATGTTTTTATTTATTTTCTTTTTTTTAACAGTCAACAGTCCTGTAAATGGGTTTGGCCCGTTGGATGTTTTAATTCAATAAATAAATAACTTTTATAATAAATGATCCACACTACTTTCAAAAACTAGAGACTTAATTTTCATAGATTTCAAAATATATTTCCGAGGGATAAATCTCATTTATGTTGTGGGATAATGTCACTAAAAGTTGTCAGGTTTTGCTTAAAGTTTTTATAATAATGTCACGTTTCAGTGAAAACGGTAAAAGGGTCATATATCTGAAACTTTCTCAATTTGTTATTTTACACTTCACTCCCTGCAAAACATACCTCATTTCTGGCAAATAATTCACCAGCCACATAGTTAACTATAAAAGTTGTGTTACATAGGGAAGTGAATACAAAACTTTATTTTTCATCAAATTAGCTGTCATGTGCGGAGGATGCATGCGCTTACACGTACCAGATTTGTTGTTTGATAGCATAACTTGTTACATTGTGCAGATTTGTTATTTATCACATATCTATGTTCTCTGATACAAATCGTATACCCGTTGAAGTGATTTTATTCAACTTATATGAATAACAAATTGTAAATTTTTTCCTCTGATAATTTTTTTATCACTAGCTTAGGAGTTATTTCTTTAGCATACTTATTGGTAAAACAGGGCATGAACATAAAGTAGAAGTGCAGTAGAGTTAATGCGTATATTTAGAACCCGTTGAAGCAACAAATAGGTGAGAATTGGCTCGGTAAAAATAATAATCGATATCAATGTAGGCATATTATCACTGAAATTTATTTTATCCACAATAACCTTATACTGGGAAGTGATAATTTAGTGAAATAATGAAAAAGTAATAAATCAAATTTAATTTATTTACTTATTAACATTTATAGTAATAGACATTTAGTTTTTTTGTTTTATTACATTTAATTTCCTTTCCGCTTTCGGAACGTATAAAACCTTCTCCTTACGGACGCAAAATTTGCGCGAATTATTTAATGGCGGAAAAAGTCTCAACTTTGAGCGAAGTTTGCCAACTGCAATACGACTATTTTCTGTTTCATATTTCTCATCACAGAACTGCCATTGACTGTCCTGGTAGATTGTCAGAAACTCAAGTTAAACTTACTAACCCCACATAATCATGAAAATAGTAATAATATTAATATTCCTGTTTTACTAAATTCGCTAAAAGTTGATACTTTCCTATCATTAATAGTTTAATTCAAAAACTGCGAATATCGCATTCATGAGGCTTAACATCTGCCGAAGTTTGTGAAGAATTGGCACAAGTACGGATGTCTCCTTGTAAGAACAGCTATATTTTTCTTGCAAATTCAAGTTTCATAGATATGGACTCCGCAACATAACTTTCTGCTACAGAGGAGCCCTTCCATCCACCATGTCGTTTAATGGCTGTAAGATCAGCACCTCTATTGCCCAATATTAAAGTGCGCCTCATACAATGGCCAGTATATGCATCTGGATTTGCGATAATCAGGGTACCTTGCCGCCAATGTGTTGATTCCAACATGCTGCGAAGTACATTTTTTAGTGATGGATCTTAAAAAGAATATGTCTTGTGCGAATTGGGCGCAGAGAAATATATGTTCTGCATATCTCAACAGCATTCACGCAGAATCCTTCTTCTATAATAATTGTATTTTTTCTTGAAATGCCCGTCTAGGTGTCAGATATTGAAACAAGTAGGTAACTGCCAACGTCCTGTACGTCAGTAATTTTTAATTTTGTCAATTCGCAGCACCGACAGGCAGCAGCCCTATTATTAGTATTTAGTAGTACTAAAATAATTAAAAGTTCACTATATACCTAACAACGTGTAAAAGGCAAAGAGATTCATCATCATCATTAAATATTCTTTATCGGAAGCCCCAATAGATGTTCTTTACAACACTGCTGCTGTTTTTGCTTTGTATCCTCTGGATTTACATAAATAAGCAGTAAGCTTGTTATATTTCCAATATCTACATATATTTTTGTAGGTCTTTATAGTACTCTTCAACATCGAATACTTCGACCTTATAGATGAAATTGTATATTTTTTCTTGAAATTTAAAAAATACGATAGCATTACTTGCTAATTAATCGTCATGACTCTGTTGTTTTCCCTCTATTCGTTAAATTCGGCAAACATTTTTTCGTAACGTTCCCTGGATTTCGCTGGCAATAAATGGAAAATTGCTTCTTGAACTCCTTCGAAAACAGCCGTAGGAACACAATAATTACTTTCTTGAATTTTTACAAAATTCAGATAGAACTGTTTATTAAATAGTTGATAATAACCAACGTACCATAGCAACCAGTAGGTATAACAAAGCCTACCACGTTTCATTGAGTACTAGGAAATATCAAGTCGTGCTCGAATTACGTTCTGGCGTTTAAACATTCTTGCGTGGATGAAATGCTACTTAAAACACATAATATTAATAACTATTATATACAGGATGTTTCAGAAGGAGATGCTCAATTTTAAGCAAAAAATTTCCTATGAACTTAGGTCTGGAAACGCTTCGTTTAGGATAAACTTTAAAAAAATTAATTACGTTTTCTTTAATAACTCGACTACTTTGAGTTAAATTCATGAAATTTTGTATCCGGAGGTTTCTTGGCACGATAAATTAAAATTTTATGCACAATTGGCTGTATCTTCAAGAGGGCGCCACAAGCGGCCATTATGTCATTTCGGAATAGAAAAACATTTTCCCCTAACTTTTCTACTTAAAATGTATACCTTATCGAAGTCTCTAGGAGCAGCCGCTTCCGTTAAAAGCTCATGTAAAGATGATGATGCATGCAAATTATGTATTAGAGTGCTACCTTACTTTTATTTAAAAGACAAGGCATAACACTTTAGATACTAAGAACTATTAGTTTTTAATCAAAACAGCCTGATTTTTTTGTGAGAATTGCAAATTTAAAATTTCTTCAAAACCTGACAATAACTTTCGATTCATTCTAATACATAATTTTTAACGGAAACGGCTGCTCCTAGAGACTTCAATAAGGTATACATTTTTAAAGTAGAAAAGGTAGGGAAACATGTTTTTCTATTCCGAAATGACATACACCGTGGCATAAAAAAGTTGAAGCGATTTACAAAGATCCTAATGGCCGCTTGCGGCGTCCTCTTGGAGATACAGCCAATTGTGCATAAAATTTGAATTTCCCATCCCAAGAAACCTCCGCATACAAATTTCATGAATTTAACTCAAAGTAGTCGAGAGTTATTAAAGAAATTGTAATTATTTATTTTAAATTTGACATCCTGTATATCCTTAACGAAGCATATCCAGACATTTTTTGCTTAAAATTGAACGTAGAATAACATAATGAAGTATGTACATCTCCCCCTGAAACACTCTGTTTCTATAGGAATGGTGCATTATATGTTTATAACATTTTTAACAAGAGTGCCATAGAAATCAGTCGACAGACATACCAAAGTGATTTTGTTATACTAATATATACCTTCAAACTTGTTAATTAGTGGTTGCAAGAGGTAAGAGATTGTGTAAATTATTTGCAAAGTAAAATGAAATGCCAATTTGAATAAGCGAACATTTCCGACAAATATTTTGATTTGAGATAAGTTAAGGAATCAAATACAAAGGAAATCATTTTCTAGTATTAAAAATGTATTTTGATATGGACAACTCTTTTTTCAACTGCTGCACTTTCAAGAGGACCATCTGACCTTCATGAAGTTTACTTGATACTTGAACAATTTATTTCATGATGAGTCACAGTAGCCAAACCAGAAATTGGATATCTGTAATTGCTTTATAGAGGCAAAGTTAATAATTGTATGTATTAGTGCAAACGACAAAAATCAATGTTTGTGCCGTGCGTATTTACAAGCTTGCTTCCTTTAGATATCAGCAAGCCTTACCGTTTTTATCTCAAGTTGTCGTTTATGACGAAATAACTTTAACAGGTTTCTTGACCTGAGATCGCAATTCTAGAAAATAAAAAAAGAGCGGGAAAATATCCAATTATTCGATGATTTTACAGCAAGTCATAGTCCAACTTGATGGTTATCAACTTTATAAAAGCCTTTACTTAAAAGCTCGGCTGTGAGGTCGTATACGTCCTATGTTCCTGAACTTGCTCTATCAGATTTCCATGTCTGCTATTTGTATCTAATAACCTTCGAGAAATTTCCTCCAAAATTGGCTTGAAGGATTCTTAATTTTCAAACCATCAAATTTCTTCAAGTCTAGAATAGAAAAACTGCCAGTGTTGAGAGGAACCTTGTAAACAATGTAGGAATTATCCCTTAATTATTGTGTTAAAAGTGATATATTATTATTTAAAACAAAAATGATTATAAACTTATACCTAATATAATTTTGTATCTATTAATATCTAGACATGTAAATAAAAAATTGTTCCGGTTTGACTTAGTATGCTTGTAATTTACGAAAATAAATAGATATAAGACTTTTTAACAGAAAATATTTCCTTATTGTTGCTGTTACGAAGAAAGATGTATTCTAATACTAATCGTCTCAGTGTAGGAAGGAGGAGATTTTGTTTTATTATTTCTGTTGGGTTTCAACAGGCCTTTTATTGAATAGGGTTATAGGTGATTGATGTGGTTCGCGTTAGGCCACAAATGTCTGTTAAAACTGCTGATGGATTTAGTTGTAACATTGAAAACACCAATCAGTCTTTTTTCAACGGGCATAGAAAACCCTACAGGACCAGCATTATTAATGAATACAACTTTTCAAGTGGAAATAATTGCCGCGAGATAAGGTTTTGATAATTACAGACGAAGCTTTTTCCACTTACTTAATGGCTTTATACTCGTACACAGCTATACATTTAAATGAAAATTTATTTGTCAGGATTTTGTATAAAGCAAGTATTAAATATATTTTTCTTATTTTAAACATATTTAAGTTAAGGGCGCCGTATTCCTGAAAAAGTGTTTTCTACAAATATAAATAATTTTAGATATTTAAGAACTGAATAATATAGAGTTTAGCAAATAACAAGGATGTTATTTCATGCCACCTGCAAATATTCAAAGGTACCGAAGTAAAATCAATATTTAACATCAGAAAGCGATCTATCCAATGAATTTTTAGGTACTGAAATCTTTCAAAATACGTATTTTTAAATTCAACTATAGATGTAAACATTGTTATAACATAAACTTACATAGTTCTGCATATAAGATTGTTCACTTTTGTTTATAAGTATGTGAAAATAATTGTTAAAATGTGGGGTTAGAATAGCGAAATTATGTGTGTAATATAAATGCATTTTAAAAGTTATTACATTATTTGAGGAAAGTTTAAATAGTAAAAGTGGATAAACAAAACATCAATAATTCTATTTTTGATATTACTTTTGCTCTACGAGTTTTATTTTTCGAAATTTCAGTACCTAAAAAACACCACAAATTTGATCATTTTACGGCGAGAGATACGGGCACCTTAATTCAATTTTGGACCAATTTCATAATAAATTTAACGTTCACTTTAAAGTTTAAATTTGAACGCTGGTTAAAGCAACTTTAAATCTCCCATGTTCTATATCAAGTCTGTAAAGATGTTAAAGAAAATTCTTGTTCAAAGCTAACATATCTTTGTATCTGCAATCTTGTTACGTGCTTGAGGGTGGCAATTAAAAGAACTTAACTTGCCGATATCCAAATCCGGGGATTTTCAGGCTCTCTTCAGCGGTAGGGTTGGCCCTAGCTCAGTGGAGACGGGCATAGGTTGTGATGCTGTAGAAATTTATAAGGCGCCACCCGTTTTACAACCCGGTGGACAGTATACAAGAGGGCTGAAGGGAGGTGCTGGCTTATTTTTACCTTAACAGTGCAAATAACAGAAAAAAACGGGGAAAAGGTACTAAGTGATACTCATAAACCACGGAATTAGCAATGTTTACTAACAACAAAATTAGGGATCCAGTAACCCAACATTTATACGCCCCTCTACGGAACGATATGTAAATACTTAGTATAAATGATAATAATATTAATTAAAACCCTTTCTATAGTACTATAGGTCGGTGTACAGTATGTAAGATGCTAATGTATATTTTATAATTATTAGGTGGTGTTACGGTGATGAAATAACGTTATAAATATTAGACAATTTTTTTTTGACGGTAATAAAGTAGAAAACACTAGATAGTAATTTTAGTAAAATTTTTAAGTTGGTGCCTCAAATACTCTCGCAAATTAATCTAATATGACGATTTTAATACTAAATCTGAATATACAAGGTGCAAGACGGCAAAATACCTTAAACAAATCTTATCTGGTCATTATTGAAGAACTGCACTTTCCGATCGGCTCCAAAACGGCAGGCCCTCGGACTATTAGCGTCCTCAATAAGAACTCCTCCGTTTGGAAGAACTAGGGGATGAACGACAAGGTACAGGCCGTCTTAGTGGTCAATTGCGTGTTTGATCTGGTAACACTGAAGAATAGACAGGAAACTCATACAGGCAGGCGACTGACAGGATACAATTAGAGGCCTAAATTAAAATTAAGCGTATAAATATATTGATTAACAAAAAAAATTCATATTGTTAAGCAAAGAGATTTTTAATACCTTGGTTCTTGGGCGGCCTCGTAGGTAACAGTTAAAACTCCTTCGTTTTCCGGAATTTGAGATAAATCCAACACAAGTTGCTATAATCACCGGCAACACAAATGCCAAATTAATTATCGTCCCAAATTATCACCAATTTAATCCGCATATAGCGTTAATTTATGGCTTCACAGCAGTTAAAAATGGGTTCGGAAAAATGGACTCGATTCTTTGTTCACCGAGCGACCCGCCAAAGAAATCCCCGCGCAAAAAGTGACCTCTCGTCAATAAAAAGTGCGAACAATTAAATGTATCCAAAATAGATTTCAGTATACAGGGCCGCAATTTTAATATGAACCTTTATGAGTTGACTAATTAGTAAAGCCAGTTCATTAATTTTCTAAATTATGCTACTTTATTAAAATCTATTCATTTATTGTTTACAAAAATAAAACAAACCGTAACAATCTCAATTTGAACTTGTTGTTATAATTATTTACGTATTAGAACTATAAAATTAATGAGTCTCTCCAATTTTGAGCAACGAAGAATTTATACTATACAGAAAAAGTGGTGATTGTTTCTCTAAAGATTTTGCTTAGGAAAGCACTGCACTGTATGAACTTTGTGATATGGTAAAACATAAATACGCCAAGGTTTGAGGTTTCAGCATGAAACAAGATTAATACTTTTACATTTCTCATTTCTGGAACCATTTTATCAATATTAATATTTAATAATTAAGCATCTTATTAATCATCCTAATACGTATATTTTTAAATTATATATTACCAAATTGTAAAAATTGGTAACTTGGATCATAGCGACGACTCAACCTGACAAGCAACTTTAGATCAAAATATTTCTAGATTCTAGAATTTGGTCAATTAACTAAATTGACACTTACTGGTTATGCATAAATACAAAAACTGGTGGTTCCATTTAAAAAACTTAACCATAATATCATATTTTTTGCTTCACTCTGTATACATGAAAACTTGTTTAAAAAAATAAATGTCTTCCATACTTTTGTCGCGCACTGTATACGAATGAATAAAACAAAGACTGAACTTATTATAAAAAAAAATAGTATAGCGTATTCCTAGTTCATTACAATGGCTATTAGTGGGTACAATGTTAATTTTTTATACAATTATACTATTAAAAAATAATGGATGATTTTACTGCAATTTAGTAATAATTAAAATAGTCAATTCTTTTTTAAATTTAATTATTGAAGTACAGTTTTAGAATAGTATTGAAGTATTAGAAAATGTTTTTAAGCAACACAGCTGCAGTATAAATTGATGTAATGATGCATTAGATTTTCATTTTCCAATAAGTATTTCGTGAAAATAATTATTCTACTGCAAATAGAATTTTATGGAATTCTCATTTGAACTAAATTTTATCTGTTAATTTTTAACCAGGTACTCCTTTTTTGCCAAATAACTTACTGTAGGAGCTTTCTGTGGTTAGTTTTCAATCTTAAATTTCCCGATAGCTATAGAGACCTACTTTTTCTGTTGAAAGTTTAATCCACTTCCACTTCATCCCTTCCGACTGGAACTTTTTTATACCACGAATCAGCAACCCGGAGGAAAGTTAGAAAAAGTCGTTTTATTTATATAAGTATATATTTTTTAAGAAATTTCCAATTTTCATAATATACCTACATTTTAGTCGATTTCCTGCGCAGACTTGTTTCTGATTAGCAATGTTTGATTTGGTTTGTAGGTTTCCGTGGCTTCCGTCAATGGCTTGGCTGCTTCCGGGCTGTTAGCCACGTCGTCGGTTTCAGACTCTTAACGTTTCGAGATAGATGTAGCTTTCTTCTTCAGTTTCAGATCTTCTGAAGAAGAGAGCGACATGTCTCTCGAAACGTCAAGAGTCTTACAACCGACGACGTGGTCAGCAGCCCGGAAGCACCCAAACCAGCAATGTTTGATGATTGTGTACTAAATTAGACCTAAATGATTCACTTTGGTATTATCGCACTAGTGGTGCAATTAAAATTGTACTACTCTATGTTTCCATATTCATTATATCGCAGTTTACAACTATCCATTAAATAGTAATTTTATATTTGATTTTATTGCTAGTGAATTTAATTTCAGTGGCTCTGTTGTTATTAGCCATTTCACCGTCTCCGAACGGATAATCCGAAATATCGATGGCCATCATCGATATCATTGATTTAGTAACAGTTAACAGCCCAGTACACGTGGAGCAGCCACCTTTCGATTTTAGTATTTTCGCCCATCCCATCTCCACTTCTCCGGGTTAGCTGGTGAAACACCTCTTTTTATTGAAAACAGCACTTAATATCAGCAATAATAAAACTAAAAACTCTATCTGGATACTAGACAACTCTGATCGTAACATTCCACACTCCTTAACTTACGCTTACGTCTAATCCATACCAGATGGTCCGACTAATTTTGAAAACTATAATAGTAAAATATAAATTAACACTAACAAATTAACTACAACACTACCCCGGTCTCCTATGCCTCCGGCACCAAATTTTTCACTAGCCTTACCACCTCCGGCCACAGTTCTTTTCCGATATCGTTCAGCATGGAGAAATAATGACCTTCTTTTCTTTCCAACATACATTTGAACGATCTTCCATCGCCATCAGTCGCAAGATCGGAATCATACTAGATCCCTGAGAGCAACTCATCTCTAATTCCTATTCTTACCGTTGAGGTCCCCGGCCACAATCGTCAACTCGTTTTTCGATACGAGCCATCGAAGCGTATCATATTCCTCATATTCAATCCTTCCCATTCAAATTACCACCACCACATTACATTCCCACTCAAGTACTCTACTTATCAAGGCCTTGCACACGCCTTCCTTCATCATCGTCAATACCTTCTCTCCCCCTCTCTCTTTTTTGTCCAAGTCGTATATCTTTTGAGCTTATTTAAACGAGGATATTGTTATTACCTTTGTTTTAAGGAGTTAGGTAACAGACGAATGGCAGCTACCATGTCAGAGGCATTAGGTCGAGGTTTTGCCGGTTTGTGATTTAAGCAATCAGAAGAATCGAGTACTTGAGAGACATTGCAGGAAGATAAATTAATTTATATTTTAGTTTGAGCGCCAATTTATATAGAAACAAGAAATTACTATCTCTATCAGTACCCACTGCAGATCTAGTAGTACCACTTCACAAGTGTCTCACCTCCACGGTGTGTAATTTTTCCTCATGGAAGTAGAATCTATGCGCTCTCTCTTTTTAGTAACATTAAGTACGAGCTTGACATAAATTTACTTATATATTCAAAAGAATAAATAATTCAAATTAATAAAACAGAAATCATCGGTAATTTAAGTTTTCCTTACTAGGAAATATTCAAAATAAAATAAATCTAATGAATTATTAGATCGAAAGAAATTATCAAACAGTTAATTTATAAACTGTAAATTATTATCTAATAATTATTATTAAACAAGGCAGGCTATCAGGCAGAGTAGGATAACACGTCGAGTGCAATAAACACTTTTTGTACGCGTAGCATTATTGTTATCCATCTTTCACCGAGATAATCCAACCATTCGCTAAACGAAGTCCTACTCAAACCCTAGTTCTGCGACCCTCGAAACTATTTTGCTACTCCTCCCGTCGCCATCACTGCCAAATTGTCTCTCAAGCATCCAATTCTCTCTCCGCCGAGGAAGAGGTCGATCTATCTTTACTTTTATCAGAGCTATCCTATCTTTTCCTACCGATGACCTTTTGCACGTCCTCTTTCATTTGGCCTCCTTTCTTAATCCATTGCCTTTTACATTATAAACTGCACTCTCCCCATCTCCCCCTCCTCTTCCGAACTTACGCACCTCTCGCTACTGTTATTCTTCCTCCTGGTCGCTGACTCGGCTCCGTTTCGCCGTTCATTCCGAAAAGAGATTTTTGAGACTCTCTCTACCACCTAGAAGCACTTCCCGCACTTTTTGGCAGTCTGTAAAATAGCTGTCAAAATGAGAGTGAATCAGTTTTACTGTTTTTTGGGTTCTTGACACCCAAGTCCGAGAAGAAAAATCAGCCCAAATACTCAGTCAATTCAGCTGTCAAAGTAACAGGAACACGGATTTGGGGGTTATATTAGGCTAATATAATGGGACGACCATGTTGCTTAATTATAAGTCTCGCTGTATTCAGTTGTGTTTCGGTTTCGGTTTTATTGTCAGTCGATTGCTGTAAATAACAGGTTTCTGACCGATTGATTTGAAGAAGCAGTGCTGAGATGGGTTCCTTCCATAACGGTTGCGCCAATTCGCGGACACGAATATGGACGGACACAATACTGAATGGTAGTTTCTCTGTGCCGCATGTATCTCGGATCTCAGTCCAATTGATCATCTGTAGGATGAAGTTAAAAGAGTTATTGGTTATCGTTCTATACAACCATAAATTTTACCATATTCCATTCATTTTGGTATCGATCAAAGAGTATAGGGCTATTCCTGAATAAAAAGTGACTGAGCTTATTCATTCGATGCCATGAACACCACAAGCTGTTATTAATGCGGGAACTGGACATATTCATTCAAATTTCTGCGTTTGGCAATAAAAAATGATTTCTTTATTTAAAAATGTGTAGCTCTTAGAACACAGAATAGAAAATGTGAGATAATTAAAAAAAACAATAACAGTACCTCTCTATAACAACACTTCTCTATACATGTATCTTTAAATTTTTCTGTTATTGACGATTTTTGTGATAAGTAATTAAAATTACTCAATATCTTGCAAAGATGGCCGTGAAATTCCTAATTTTCTAATAATTTTACGGCCATCCTCGCAAAAAACAGGATCATTTTAATTCTTATATATTAAAATCCGTTGTTTTTTCTCGCTCCCTCCGGGGGTGCGGAAAAGTGGGGTTTGCCGCCACAAAGGCTTTTGGCGAGCCGCGCGGCGAGCGCGGGGACGGGTTCGGTATTTTGCGTAGCTTAGGCGTATTTCGGTGGGTGCTTTTACCCTTTTCGGGGCGAATTTTGTGTTTTTCCGGAGGTCCGCGGCCGCCGGTTTTCGATTTTCGCGAGGAAACGAGAAAAGTCGAAAACCACGCCCATTATCGGAAGCCCGAAAATCGGTCGGAGGCCGGTTTCGCTCCGCGCGACGTTTTTTAGGAGAGCCCGTCGGGGACGCGGTCGCGGGCGAGTCTCTTTATTGGGTCCCTTCTCCGTCGCGACGAGACGCTCGGCGGGCCGTTTTTCGCGTTTTTCTAGGTAAATTTCCCGTTTTTCGGAGGGTCCTCGCCGGCCGTTCTCGGCGAGCGAGATGGAGATAGCGCGGGAGGAGCTTATCGCCCGGGAATCGGAGAAACGTCAGTCGGATATGGGTAGACGTCAAACTATATCGGATTCGATATTTTCCTATTTTCTCGCATTCATTTCCAGAAATGCATGTTGAAACGTAAACTTTGAACCTTCTACAATGTGTCGCGTGCCTCAGATTTAGGTTTAAAATTCGATTTTATAGGAAAATAGCGAAAGTTTTGGTCAATTACACGTTCGGCTGCATTCGCCTTCGCTCGGCCGTCCGAAACGTCAAACGGCTAGCCGGACGGTGCACGGCCGGTGACAGCTCGGATAAAACGTAGGAACGTTCGCTAAACGGGCAGATCTGAGACCCGCCAAGGCCGGAAAAGGTAAATTTAAAGTCTCTAGATACTTTCTGTTATGCGAGCGCTGGGTTTTGAATTCGAATTTGTATCGAATTTTGCGTAATACCGAACCGAGACGTGGAGAAGAGCCTGGCAATATGGCGGGTCCTCACAAAACCTTCAAAACGTTACATTTTGCAAAGTAAGTACCCCTTTATTTCCATAAAGCCATATCGAAACGTAAACTTTGAACCTTCTACAATGTGTCGTGTGCCTCAGATCTGTTTTTAAAATTCGATTTTATAGTAAAATTGCGAAAATTTGCGACGTCAAATGGCGAGTGCGCGGTGACATTTCCGAATAAATCGCAGAAAATTTCGCTAAATGGGCCGACCGGAGCCCCCCAAAAGCCGAAAACGGTAAATCTGAAGTCTCTAGATACGTTGTGTTATGCGAGCGTTTGGTTTTGAATTCGTTTTTGTATCGAAATTTGCGAAGATCCTAAGCAAGACGGGGTCAAAATGACGTAAGCCATAGAACAGCTGTCAAATATTTCCATCCGCTATTGCTATTTGCATTGAACTTTGCATAAATAGAATGAATAGGTAGGTGGTATCAGTGAGCTAGACAATATGGCAGACCAAGACGGGGTCAAATTGACGGAAGCCATAGAACAGCTGTCAAATATTTCCATCCGCTATTGCTATTTGCATTGAACTTTGCATAAATAGAATGAATAGGTGGTATCAGTGAGCTAGACAATATGGCACACTTCAAGTCGCTTCGCTTATATACAGTGCGACTCAAAAAGCTCGATGTACGGGGTGTTACGATAAAAATTGACGAGAAAAAAATTAAAATTACAGATTCGAGGAAATTTTCGGTTCTTTCGCTTCGGAGGGGTTCTCTGACGTGCGTAGGACCGTTTTATATACAAAGTGTTGGAAAAATGTCGAACGTTAAAAAAATGTAAAAATTAAGGGAACTGAAAATTTTTTTGGTACGAAACTTCCGTCAGGGGACTCTTACCGCACTAATTATCGAAAAATACGGGTGTTTAAAAATTCGAACCGTTCCTAAAAATCCTGGACATTCGTGGATTTAAAATTTTTTTGCTTTCTGATGAAACTTTTTACAATAGTTTGTAGAAAAACTGTAAAAATATATACTTTGGTATTATTATGTATATGAATACATACTTATGAAAAATACAGGGTGTAAAATAAAAACCATTCTCTACATCCACAAAATTTATGGATTTTATTTTTTTATGAAACTTTTGACGATTGTAAAAATCATACTAATGAGAAAATACAGGGTGCTTAACGAAACCAAACCATACTCTAAGAATCCTCACAATAATTCATTGAATATTTTTCATGAAACTTTTCACAATGGTCTGTAAGAAAACTATGTATACTAATTAAAAACTACTGGGTGTTTAAAAACTGAACCAATATTGAAACTCCCAAAATTCATGGAAATTTTTTTATTTATTAAACTTCCATCAAGGATTTATTATGACACTCACTAACGAAGCAAATACAGAGTGTTTAATAATAACGAACCATTCTCTAAAAATCCTCAAAATTCATGGAATTAAAAATTCTTTTGATGAAACTTTATACAATGTTCTGTAGGAAAAATATACTAATTAAGAAATACAGAGGGTTTAAAAACCTAACCATTTCCTAAAAATCAACAAAACTCATGGAATTAAAAATTATTTTTGATAAAACCTTATACAATGGTTTGTAAAAATCTATACTAATAAAAAATACAGGAGGTTTAAAACCTAACCATTTCCTAAAAATCAACAAAATTCATGGAATTAAAAAATTCTATTTGATGAAATTTTATACAATGTTCTGTAGGAAAAATATACTAATTAGGAAATACAGAGTGTTTAAAAATAACGAACCATTCTCTAAAATTCCTCAAAGTTCATGGAATTAGAAAATTCATTTTGATGAAACTTTGTACAATAGTTTTAAAACATCTATACTAATGAAAAAATACAGGAGGTTTCAAAAACCGAACCGTTCCCTAAAAATCCTAAACATTCGTGGATTTAAATTTTTTTTTTTGCTTTCTGATGAAACTTTACAATAGTTTGTAAAAAAACTATAAAAAATATATACTTTGGTATTATTATGTATATGAATACATACTTATGAAAAAATACAGGGTGTAAAATAAAGAACCATTCTCTACAGCCACAAAATTTATGGAATTTAATTTTTTTTATTAAACTTTTCACGATTATAAAAAATTATACTAATGAAAAAATACAGGGTGCTTAACGAAACCAAACCATACTCTAAGAATCCCCACAATAATTCATTGAATATTTTTTTATGAAACTTTTCACAATGGTCTGTAAGAAAACTATACTAATTAAAAAAATTCTGGGTGTTTAAGAAAACTGAACCAATATTGAAACTCCCAAAATTCATGGAAATTTTTTTTTATTTATTAAACTTCCATCATGGATTTATTATGACACTCATTAACGAAGCAAATACAGAGTGTTTAATAATAACGAACCATTCTCTAAAAATCCTCAAAATTCATGGAATTAAATAATTCTTTTTGATGAAACTTTATACAATGTTCTATAGGAAAAATATCCTAATTAAGAAATACAGAGGATTTAAAAAAAACGAACCATTCCCTAAAAATAAAAAAAATTAATTGAATTAAAAAAATCTTTTTGATGAAAATTTTTACAATGTTCTGTAGGAAGAATATACTATTGAACAAATACGGGGTGTTTAAAAAAACCGAACTGTTCCCTAAAAATCCTGAAAATTCGTGGATTTAAAATTTTTTTTTGCTTTCTGATGAATCTTTTTACATTAGTTTGTCTTATAACTATTAATATATATACTTAGGTTTTATTATGTATATAATTACATACGTATGTAAAAATACAGTGTGTTATATTTAGATCCATTCTCTAGATCCACATAATTTATGGAATTAATTTTTTTATGAAACTTTTCACGATTGTAAAAATTATACCGATGAAAAATACTAATGAAAACAATACAGGGTGTTTAAGAAAACTGAACCAATATTGAAACTCCCAAAATTCATGGAATAAAATTATTTGATAGAAAACATTTAGCGGCTAAAGGATCCGGAAAAGAAGGTGATAAGGAACAACGAGCAACTGCGGACAACGTTGTTTCTAGGTTATTGCCCTTCATCAGCGCAGTGCAGCTTAAACAAACAAGAAGGAAAAAAAGGAGGGCAAATGACACGACTACACAGGAGAATGACCAGCAGCCACCTATCCCTAATTTGCAGCATCGTGCCACACATCCTCTGTTTTGAGGACAAGAGTAGCAGTCGCTGCGGAAGAGAGTCCAGCGACTACTGTGTCAGGGTCTCAGCCAGAACAATACATGTACAAAAGGAATTAAGCGGATCGTAAATATACATAAAATTATTTGTTTTGCTTCGGATGGGTTGTAGGATGTACTAAAGACCGTTTTATATACACAGTGTTGGAAAAATGTTGAACGGTAAAAATCTCAAAATTAAGAGAACTGACTAATTTATTTTACTCAACTTCCATCAGGGTCTCTTAACGCACTAATTATCGAAAAAATACATGGTGTTTAAAAAAACTAACCCTACTCAAGAAAGGTCAAGTCGGCGAATGCCGACTTGCCACCTTTCTAGTTCTTATATATTAAAATCCGTTGTTTTTCTCGCTCCCACCGGGGTGAGAAAAGTGGGGTTTGCATTACCAAAGGCTTTTGAGGCGAGCCGCGCGAGTGGCGAGCCGAAGGCGCAAGCGCCCTTCGGTCCCGGGGTTGTCGCTTAGGCGTATTTCGGTGGGTTCTTTTACCTCTTTCGGGGCGAATTTTGCGTTTTTCCGGAGGTCCGCGGCAGCTATTTTTCGATTTTCGCGAGGAAAAGAGACAAAGTGCAAAAACACGCCCATTATCGGAAGCCCGAAAACCGCTCGGAGGCCAGTTTTGCTTCGCGCGAGGTTTTTTGGGCGAGCCCGTCGGGGACGCGGGCGCGGGCGAGTCTCCTTATTTGGTCCTTTCTCCGTCGCGACGAGGCGCTCGGCGGGCCGTTTTTCGCGTTTTTCTAGGTAAATTTTCCGTTTTTCGGAGAGTCCTCGCCGGCCGTTCTCGGCGAGAGGATGGAGATAGCGCGGGAGGAGCTTATCGCCCGGGAATCGGAGAAACGTCAGTCGGATATGGGTAGACGTCAAACTATTTCCGATTCGATATTTTCGTATTTTCCCGCATTCCTTTCCACAAAGCCATGTCGAAACGTAAACTTTGAACCTTCTACTATGTGTCGCGTGCCTCAGATTTAGGTTTAAAATTCGATTTTATAGGGAAAATAACGAAAATTAGGGTCAATTACGCGTTCGGGGCATTCGCGTTCGCTCGGCCGTCCGAAACGTCAAACGGCTAGCCGGACGGTGCGGTGCCGTTGACAGCTCCGGCTAAAACTTGGGAACGTTCGCTAAACCGGCCGATGGGAGGCCCCCCAAAAGCCAGAAACGGTAAGTTTAAAGTCTCTAGATACTTTCTGTTATGCGAGCGCTGGGTTTTGAGTTCCAATTTGTATCGAATTTTGCGTAATACCAAACAGAGACGTGGAGAAGAGCCTGGCAATATGGCGGGTCCTCACAAAACCTTCAAAATGTTACATTTGCAAAGTAAATACCCTTTATTTCCATAAAGCCATATCGAAACGTAAACTTTGAACCTTCTACAATGTGTCGTGTGCCTCAGATCTGTTTTTAAAATTCGATTTTATAGTAAAAATTGCGAAAATTTGCGACGTCAAATGGCGAGTGCGCGGTGACATTTCCGAATAAATCGCAGAAAATTTCGCTAAATGGTGGAGCCGGAGCCCCCCAAAGGCCGAAAACGGTAAATCTGAAGTCTCTAGATACGTTGTGTTATGCGAGCGTTTGGTTTTGAATTCGTTTTTGTATCGAAATTTGCGAAAATCCTAAGCAAGACGGGGTCAAAATGACGTAAGCCATAGAACAGCTGTCAAATATTTCCATCCGCTATTGCTATTTGCATTGAACTTTGCATAAATAGAATGAATAGGTAGGTGGTATCAGTGTGCTAGACAATATGGCAGACCAAGACGGGGTCAAAATGACGGAAGCCATAGAACAGCTGTCAAATATTTCCATCCGCTATTGCTATTTGCATTGAACTTTGCATAAATAGAATGAATAGGTGGTATCAGTGAGCTAGACAATATGGCACACTTCAAGTCGCTTCGCTTATATACAGTGCGACTCAAAAAGCTCGATGTACGGGGTGTTACGATAAAAATTGACGAGAAAAAATAAAAATTACAGATTCGAGGAAATTTTCGGTTCTTTCGCTTCGGAGGGGTTCTCTGACGTGCGTAGGACCGTTTATATACAAAGTGTTGGAAAAATGTCGAACGTTAAAAAATGTAAAAATTAAGGGAACTGAAAATTTTTTGGTACGAAACTTCCGTCGGGGACTCTTACCGCACTAATTATCGAAAAAATACGGGATGTTTAAAAATTCGAACCGTTCCCTAAAAATCCTGCACATTCGTGTATTTAAATTTTTTTTTTTGTTTTCTGATGAAACTTTTTAAATTAGTTTGTAGAAAAACTGTAAAAATATATACTTTGGTATTATTATGTATATGAATACATACTTATGAAAAATACAGGGTGTAAAATAAAAAACCATTCTCTACATCCACAAAATTTATGGATTTTATTTTTTTTATGAAACTTTTGACGATTGTAAAAAAATCATACTAATGAGAAAATACAGGGTGCTTAACGAAACCAAACCATACTCTAAGAATCCTCACAATAATTCATTGAATATTTTTTCATGAAACTTTTCACAATGGTCTGTAAGAAAACTATGTATACTAATTAAAAAACTACTGGGTGTTTAAAAAACTGAACCAATATTGAAACTCCCAAAATTCATGGAAATTTTTTTTATTTATTAAACTTCCATCAAGGATTTATTATGACACTCACTAACGAAGCAAATACAGAGTGTTTAATAATAACGAACCATTCTCTAAAAATCCTCAAAATTCATGGAAATAAAAAATTCTTTTCGATGAAACTTTATACAATGTTCTGTAGGAAAAATATACTAATTAAGAAATACAGAGGGTTTAAAAAACCTAACCATTTCCTAAAAATCAACAAAACTCATGGAATTAAAAATTATTTTTGATAAAACCTTATACAATGGTTTGTAAAAATCTATACTAATGAAAAATACAGGAGGTTTAAAAACCTAACCATTTCCTAAAAATCAACAAAATTCATGGAATTAAAAATTCTATTTGATGAAATTTTATACAATGTTCTGTAGGAAAAATATACTAATTAGGAAATACAGAGTGTTTAAAAATAACGAACCATTCTCTAAAATTCCTCAAAGTTCATGGAATTAGAAAATTCATTTTGATGAAACTTTGTACAATAGTTTTAAAACATCTATACTAATGAAAAATACAGGAGGTTTCAAAAACCGAACCGTTCCCTAAAAATCCTAAACATTCGGGATTTAAATTTTTTTTTGCTTTCTGATGAAACTTTTACAATAGTTTGTAAAAAACTATAAAAATATATACTTTGGTATTATTATGTATATGAATACATACTTATGAAAAAATACAGGGTGTAAAATAAAGAACCATTCTCTAGATCCACAAAATTTATGGAATTTATTTTTTTTATGAAACTTTTCACGATTGTAAAAATATTATACTAATGAAAATATACAGGGTGCTTAACGAAACCAAACCATACTCTAAGAATCCCCACAATAATTCATTGAATATTTTTTTATTAACCTTTTCACGATGGTCTCTAAGAAATATATACTAATTAAAAAACTACTGGGTGTTTAAGAAGACTGAACAAATATTGAAACTCCCAAAATTCATGGAATTTTATTTATTTATTAAACTTCCATCAAGGATTTATTATGACACTCACTATCGAAGCAAATACAGAGTGTTTAATAATAACGAACCATTCTCTAAAAATTTTCAAAATTCATGGAATTAAAAAATTCTTTTTGATGAAACTTTATACAATGTTCTGTAGGAAAAATATACTAATTAAAAAATATAGAGTGTTTAAAAATAACGAACCATTCTCTAAAAATTTTCAAAATTCTTGGAATTAAAAATTCTGTTTGATGAAATTTTATACAATGTTCTGTAGGAAAAATATACTAATTAAGAAATACAGAGTGTTTAAAAATAACGAACCATTCTCTAAAAATCCTCAAAATTCATGGAATTTGAAAATTCTTTTTGATGAAACTTTATACAATACTTTGTAAAAATCTATATTAATGAAAAATACAGGGGTTTAAAAACCGAACCGTTCCCTAAAAATCCTGAACATTTGTGGATTAAATTTTTTGCTCTCTGATGAAACTTTACAATAGTTTGTAAAAAACTATAAAAATATATACTTAGGTATTATTATGTATATGAATACATACTTATGAAAAAATACAGGGTGTAAAATAAAGAACCATTCTCTAGAAATCTAGAAATTTATGGAAGTTATTTTTTTTTATGAAACTTTTCACAATGGTCTGTAAGAAAACTATACTAATTAAAGAACTACTGGGAGTTTAAAAAAACTGAACCAATATTGAAACTCCCAAAATTCATGGAAAATTTTTCAAAATCATTGAATTAAAAATTCTTTTTGATGAAATTTTATACAATGTTCTGTAGGAAAAATATCGCAATAAAGAAATACAGACGATTTAAAAATAACGAACCATTCTCTAAAAATCCTCTAAATTCATGGAGTTAAAAATTCTTTTGATGAAACATTTCACATTTGTTAAAAACTATACTAATGAAAAATACAGGAGGTTTAAAAAAACCGAACCATTCTCTAAAAATCAACAAAATTCATGGAATTAAAAATTCTTTTGATGAAACTTTTACAATGTTCTGTAGGAAAAATATACTATTGAACAAATACAGGGTGTTTAAAAAACCGAACTGTTCCCTAAAAATCCTGAAAATTCGTGGATTTAAATTTTTTTGCTTTCTGATGAAACATTTTACAATAGTTTGTCAAAAACTATAAAAATATATACTTAGGTTTTATTATGTATATAAATACATACGTATGAAAAATATAGGGTGTAATATAAAGAACCATTCTCTAGATCCACAAAATTTATGGAATTTTTTTTTTATGAAACTTTTCATGATTGTAAAAAATTATACTAATGAAAAAATACAGGGTGTTTAGCAAAACCAAACCATTCTCTAAGAATCCTCACAATTCATAGAATATTTTCTTATGAACACAATGGTCTGTAAGAAAACTATACTAATTAAAAGACTACTGGGTGTTTAAAAAAAATGAACCATTTTCTATAAACCTTCATGGAAGTATAATATTCTCTTGATGAAACTTTTAACAATGGTCTATATGGAAACTATTTTCATGAGAACAATACAGGGTGTTTAAGAGAATCGAATCATTTTAAAAATTCTAAAAACTTGAAATTAAAAACTTTTTTGGTTTTTGATGAAACTTTTTAATATAGATTGTAAAAACTATAAAAATACATATTTAGGTATTATTATGTAGCTATATAAATACATACTTATGAAAAATACAGTGTGTAAAATAAAGACCAATTCTCTAGATCCACAAAATTTATGGAATTTAATTTTTTATGAAACTTTTCACGATTGTAAAAAATTATACCGATGAACAATACAGGGTGTTTAACAAAACCAAACCATTCTTTAAATATCCTCACAATTCATGGAATATTTTCTAATGAAACTTTTCACAACGGTCTGTAAGAAAACTATACTAATTAAAAAACTACTGGGTGTTTAAAAAACCGACCGTTCTCTAGAAAGCTTCATGGAAGTATAATATTCCTTTGATGAAACTTTTAACAATGGTCTATATGGAAACTATTTTAATGAAAACAATACAGGGTGTTTAAGAAAACTGAACCAATATTGAAACTCCCAATATTCATGGAATAAATTTATTTTTGCTTCGGATGGGTTGTCGGATGTACGAAAGACCGTTTTATATACAAAGTGTTGGAAAAATGTTGAACGTTAAAAAGTCTCAAAATTAAGAGAACTGACTAATTTATTTTACTCAACTTCCATCGGAGGTCTCTTAACGCACTAATTATCGAAAAATACATGGTGTTTAAAAAACTAACCCTACTCAAGAAAGGTCAAGTCGGCGAATGCCGACTTGCCACCTTTCTAGTTCTTATATATTAAAATCCGTTGTTTTTTCTCGCTCCCTCCGGGCGGGTGGAAAAGTTGGGTTTTGCATTACCAAAGGCTTTTGAGGCGAGCCGCGCGGCGGCGAGCCGAAGGGCGCGAAGCGCCCTTCGGTCCCGGGGTTGTCGCTTAGGCGTATTTTGGTGGGTTCTTTTTACCTTTTTCGGGGCTAATTTTGCGTTTTTCCGGAGGTCCGCGGCCGCCGGTTTTCGATTTTCGCGAGGAAACGAGACAAAAGTCGAAAACCACGCCCATTATCGGAAGCCCGGAAGCCGCCCGGAGGCCGGTTTTGCTACCCGCGAAGTTTTTTGGGCGAGCCCGTCGGGGACGCGGGCGAGGGCGAGTCTCCTTATTTGGTCCTTTCTCCGTCGCGACGAGGCGCTCGGCGGGCCGTTTTTCGCGTTTTTATAGGTAAATTTTCCGTTTTTCGGAGGGTCCTCGCCGGCCGTTCTAGGCGAGAGGGATGGAGATAGCGCGGGAGGAGCTTATCGCCCGGGAATCGGAGAAACGTCAGTCGGATATGGGTAGACGTCAAACTACTTCCGATTCGATATTTTCGTATTTTCCCGCATTCCTTTCCATAAAGCCCTATCGAAACGTAAACTTTGAACCTTCTACAATGTGTCGCGTGCCTCAGATTTAGGTTTAAAATTCGATTTTATAGTGAAAATAACGAAAATTTTGGTCAATTACAAGTTCGGCGGCATTCGCGTTCGCTCGGCCGCCCGAAACGTCAAACGGGAAGCCGGACGGTGCGGTGCCGTTGACAGCTCCGGATAAAACTTGGAAACGTTCGCTAAACGGGCCGTTCGAAGACCCGCCAAGGCCAAAAGGTAAATTTAAAGTCTCTAGATACTTTCTGTTATGCGAGCGCTGGGTTTTGAGTTCCAATTTGTATCGAATTTTGCGTAATACCAAACAGAGACGTGGAGAAGAGCCTGGCAATATGGCGGGTCCTCACAAAACCTTCAAAATGTTACATTTTGCAAAGTAAGTACCCTTTATTTCCATAAAGCCATATCGAAACGTAAACTTTGAACCTTCTACAATGTGTCGTGTGCCTCAGATCTGTTTTTAAAATTCGATTTTATAGTAAAAATTGCGAAAATTTGCGACGTCAAATGGCGAGTGCGCGGTGACATTTCCGAATAAATCGCAGAAAATTTCGCTAAATGGGCCAACCGGAGCCCCCCAAATGCCGAAAACGGTAAATCTGAAGTCTCTAGATACGTTGTGTTATGCGAGCGTTTGGTTTTGAATTCGTTTTGTATCGAAATTTGCGAAAATCCTAAGCAAGACGGGGTCAAAATGACGTAAGCCATAGAACAGCTGTCAAATATTTCCATCCGCTATTGCTATTTGCATTGAACTTTGCATAAATAGAATGAATAGGTAGGTGGTATCAGTGAGCTAGACAATATGGCAGACTTCAAGTCGCTTCGCTTATATACAGTGCGACTCAAAAAAGCTCGATGTACGGGGTGTTACGATAAAAATTGACGAGAAAAAAATAAAAATTACAGATTCGAGGAAATTTTCGGTATTTTCGCTTCGGAGGGGTTCTGTGACGTTCGTAGGCCCGTCTTAAATACAAAGTGTTGGAAAAATGTGAAACGTTAAAAAAATGTCAAAATTAATGGAACTGAACATTTTTAAGGTACGAAACTTCCGACGTGGGACTCTTACCGCACTAATTATCGACAAAAATACGGGGTGTTTAAAAAATCCGAACCATTCCCTAAAAATCCTGAACATTTGTGGATTAAAAATTTTTTTTTTCTTTCTGATGAAACTTTTTACAATAGTTTGTAAAAACTATAAAAAATATATACTTTGGTATTATTATGTATATGAATACATGCTTATGAAAAAATACAGGGTGTAAAATAAAGAACCATTCTCTAGATCCACAAAATTTATGGAATTTATTTTTTTTTATGAAACTTTTCACGATTGTAAAAATATTATACTAATGAAAATATACAGGGTGCTTAACGAAACCAAACCATACTCTAAGAATCCCCACAATAATTCATTGAATATTTTTTTATTAACCTTTTCACGTTGGTCTCTAAGAAATATATACTAATTAAAAAACTACTGGGTGTTTAAGAAAACTGAACAAATATTGAAACTCCCGAAATTCATGGAAATTTTTTTTTTATTTATTAAACTTCCATCAAGGATTTATTATGACACTCACTATCGAAGCAAATACAGAGTGTTTAATAATAACGAACCATTCTCTAAAAATTTTCAAAATTCATGGAATTAAAAATTCTTTTGATGAAACTTTATACAATGTTCTGTAGGAAAAATATACTAATTAAAAATACAGTGTTTAAAAATAACGAACCATTCTCTAAAAATTTTCAAAATTCTTGGAATTAAAAATTCTGTTTGATGAAATTTTATACAATGTTCTGTAGGAAAAATATACTAATTAAGAAATACAGAGTGTTTAAAAATAACGAACCATTCTCTAAAATCCTCAAAATTCATGGAATTAGAAAATTCTATTAGATTAAACTTAATACAAGAGTTTTTAAAAATATATAATAATGAAAAATACAGGGGTTTAAAAATACCGAACCGTTCCTAAAAATCCTGAATATTTGTTGATTTATAATTTTTTTTTTCTTTATGATGAATCTTTTTACAATAGTTTGTTAAATAACTATTAAAAATATATACTTTTGTATTATTATGTATATGAATAGATACTTATGAAAAATACAGGGTGTAAAATAAAGAACCATTCTCTAGATCCACAAAATTTATGGAATTTATTTTTTTTTATGAAACTTTTCACGATTGTAAAAATATTATACTAATGAAAATATACAGGGTGCTTAACAAAACCAAACCATTCTTTAAATATCCTCACAATTCATGGAATATTTTCTAATGAAACTTTTCACAACGGTCTGTAAGAAAACTATACTAATTAAAAAACTACTGGGTGTTTAAAAAACCGACCGTTCTCTAGAAAGCTTCATGGAAGTATAATATTCCTTTGATGAAACTTTTAACAATGGTCTATATGGAAACTATTTTAATGAAAACAATACAGGGTGTTTAAGAAAACTGAACCAATATTGAAACTCCCAATATTCATGGAATAAATTTATTTTTTTTGCTTAGCATGGGTTGTCGTAAGTACGAAAGACCGTTTTATATACAAAGTGTTGGAAAAATGTTGAACGTTAAAAAAGTCTCAAAATTAAGAGAACTGACTAATTTATTTTACTCAACTTCCATCGGGGGTCTCTTAACGCACTAATTATCGAAAAATACATGGTGTTAAAAAAAACTAACCCTACTCAAGAAAGGTCAAGTCGGCGAATGCCGACTTGCCACCTTTCTAGTTACTATATATTAAAATCCGTTGTTTTTTCTCGCTCCCTCCGGGCGGGTGGAAAAGTTGGGTTTTGCATTACCAAAGGCTTTTGAGGCGAGCCGCGCAGTGAGCCGAAGGCGCGAAGCGCCCTTCGGTCCCGGGTTGTCGCTTAGGCGTATTTCGGTGGGTTCTTTTACCTCTTTCGGGGCGAATTTTGCGTTTTTCCGGAGGTCCGCGGCAGCTATTTTTCGATTTTCGCGAGGAAAAGAGACAAAGTGCAAAAACACGCCCATTATCGGAAGCCCGAAAACCGCTCGGAGGCCAGTTTTGCTCCGCGCGACGTTTTCGGGCGAGCCCGTCGGGGACGCGGGCGCGGGCGAGTCTCCTTCTTTGGTCCTTTCTCCGTCGCGACGAGGCGCTCGGCGGGCCGTTTTTCGCGTTTTCTAGGTAAATTTTCCGTTTTTCGGAGAGTCCTCGCCGGCCGTTCTCGGCGAGAGGGATGGAGATAGCGCGGGAGGAGCTTATCGCCCGGGAATCGGAGAAACGTCAGTCGGATATGGGTAGACGTCAAACTATTTCCGATTCGATATTTTCGTATTTTCCCGCATTCCTTTCCACAAAGCCATGTCGAAACGAAAACTTTGAACCTTCTACAATGTGTCGCGTGCCTCAGATTTAGGTTTAAAATTCGATTTTATAGTGAAAATAGCGAAAGTTTTGGTCAATTACACGTTCGGCGGCATTCGCGTGCGCTCGGCCGCCCGAAACGTCAAACGGCAAGCCGGACGGTGCGGTGCCGTTGACAGCTCCGGATAAAACTTAGAAACGTTCGCTAAACGGATCGATCGGAGGCCCGCAAAAGCCGGAAAAGGTAAATTTAAAGTCCCTAGATGCTTTCTGTTATGCGAGCGCTGGGTTTTGAATTCGAATTTGTATCGAATTTTGCGTAATACCAAACAGAGACGTGGAGAAGAGCCTGGCAATATGGCGGGTCCTCACAAAACCTTCAAAACGATTACATTTTGAAAAGTAAGTACCCCTTTATTTCCATAAAGCCATATCGAAACGTACACTTTGAACCTTCTACAATGTGTCGTGTGCCTCAGGTTTAGGTTTAAAATTCGACTTTATAGTGAAAATAGCAAAAATTTTCGTCTACTACAGAAACGTCAAATGGCGAGTGCGCGGTGACATTTCCGAATAAATCGCAGAAAATTTCGCTAAATGGGCCGACCGAGACCCCTAAGGCCGAAAACGGTAAATTTGAAGTCTCTAGATACGTTGTGTTATGCGAGCGTTTGGTTTTGAATTCGTTTTCGTATCGAAATTTGCGAAAATTCTAAGCAAGACGGGGTCAAAATGACGGAAGCCATAGAACAGCTGTCAAATATTTCCATCCGCTATTGCTATTTGCATTGAACTTTGCATAAATAGAATGAATAGGTGGTATCAGTGAGCTAGACAATATGGCAGACCAAGACGGGGTCAAAATGACGGAAGCCATAGAACAGCTGTCAAATATTTCCATCCGCTATTGCTATTTGCATTGAACTTTGCATAAATAGAATGAATAGGTGGTATCACTGAGCTAGACAATATGGCAGACTTCAAGTCGCTTCGCTTATATACAGTGCGACTCAAAAAAGCTCGATGTACGGGGTGTTACGATAAAATTGTCGAGAAAAAATAAAAATTACAGATTCGAGGAAATTTTCGGTTTTCGCTTCGGAGGGTTCTGTGACGTTCGTAGGCCCGTCTTAAATGCAAAGTGTTGGAAAAATGTGAAACGTTAAAAAATGTCAAAATTAAGGAACTGAACATTTTTTGGTACGAAACTTCCGTCGGGGACTCTTACCGCACTAATTATCGAAAAAATACGGGGTGTTTAAAAATTAGAACCATTCCCTAAAAATCCTGAACATTTGTGGATTAAAAATTTTTTTCTTTCTGATGAAACTTTTACAATAGTTTGTAAAAACTATAAAATATATACTTTGGTATTATTATGTATATGAATACATACTTATGAAAAATACAGGGTGTAAAATAAAGAACCATTCTCTAGATCCACAAAATTTATGGAATTTATTTTTTTATGAAACTTTTACGATTGTAAAAATATTATACCAATGAAAATATACAGGGTGCTTAACGAAACCAAACCATACTCTAAGAATCCCCACAATAATTCATTGAATATTTTTTATTAACCATTTCACTATGGTCTCTAAGAAATAAATAATAATTAAAAACTACTGGGTGTTTAAGAAAACTGAACAAATATTGAAACTCCCAAAATTCATGGAAAATTTTTTTATTTATTAAACTTCCATCAAGGATTTATTATGACACTCACTAACGAAGCAAATACAGAGTGTTTAATAATAACGAACCATTCTCTAAAAATCCTCAAAATTCATGGAATTAAAAATTCTTTTGATGAAACTTTATACAATGTTCTGTAGGAAAAATATACTAATTAAAAATACAGAGTGTTTAAAAATAACGAACCATTCTCTAAAAATTTTCAAAATTCTTGGAATTAAAAATTCTGTTTGATGAAATTTTATACAATGTTCTGTAGGAAAAATATACTAATTAAGAAATACAGAGTGTTTAAAAATAACGAACCATTCTCTAAAAATCCTCAAAATTCATGGAATTAGAAAATTCTTTTGATGAAACTTTATACAATAGTTTGTAAAAATCTATATTAATGAAAAATACAGGGGTTTAAAAATACCGAACCGTTCCCTAAAAATCCTGAATATTTGTGGATTTAAAATTTTTTTCTTTCTGATGAAACTTTTACAATAGTTTGTAAAAACTATAAAAATATATACTTTGGTATTATTATGTATATGAATACATACTTATGAAAAATACAGGGTGTAAAATAAAGAACCATTCTCTAGATCCACAAAATTTATGGAATTTATTTTTTTATGAAACTTTTCACGATTGTAAAAATATTATACTAATGAAAATATACAGGGTGCTTAACGAAACCAAACCATACTCTAAGAATCCCACAATAATTCATTGAATATTTTTTATTAACCTTTTCACGATGGTCTCTAAGAAATATATACTAATTAAAAAACTACTGGGTGTTTAAGAAAACTGAACAAATATTGAAACTCCCAAAATTCATGGAATTTTATTTTTTTTTTATTAAACTTCCATCAAGGATTTATTATGACACTCACTATCGAAGCAAATACAGAGTGTTTAATAATAACGAACCATTCTCTAAAAATTTTCAAAATTCATGGAATTCTAAAATTCTTTTTGGTGAAACTTTATACAATGATCTGTATGAAAAATATACTAATTAAAAATACAGAGTGTTTAAAAATAACGAACCATTCTCTAAAAATTTTCAAAATTCTTGGAATTAAAAATTCTGTTTGATGAAATTTTATACAATGTTCTGTAGGAAAAATATACTAATTAAGAAATACAGAGTGTTTAAAAATAACGAACCATTCTCTAAAAATCCTCAAAATTCATGGAATTTGAAAATTCTTTTTGATGAAACTTTATACAATACTTTGTAAAAATCTATATTAATGAAAAATACAGGGGTTTAAAAACCGAACCGTTCCCTAAAAATCCTGAACATTTGTGGATTAAAATTTTTTTTGCTCTCTGATGAAACTTTACAATAGTTTGTAAAACTATAAAAATATATACTTAGGTATTATTATGTATATGAATACATACTTATGAAAAATACAGGGTGTAAAATAAAGAACCATTCTCTAGAAATCTAGAAATTTATGGAAGTTATTTTTTTATGAAACTTTTCACAATGGTCTGTAAGAAAACTATACTAATTAAAGAACTACTGGGAGTTTAAAAGACTGAACCAATATTGAAACTCCCAAAATTCATGGAAAATTTTTCAAAATCATTGAATTAAAAATTCTTTTTGATGAAATTTTATACAATGTTCTGTAGGAAAAATATCGCAATAAAGAAATACAGACGATTTAAAAACAACGAACCATTCTCTAAAAATCCTCAAAATTCATGGAGTTAAAAAATTCTGTTTGATGAAACATTTCACATTAGTTTGTTAAAAACTATACTAATGAAAAAATACAGGAGGTTTAAAAACCGAACCATTCTCTAAAAATCAACAAAATTCATGGAATTAAAAATTCTTTTGATGAAACTGTTTACAATGTTCTGTAGGAAAAATAGAATATTGAACAAATACGGGGTGTTTAAAAAAACCGAACTGTTCCCTAAAAATCCTGAAAATTCGTGGATTTAAATTTTTTTTTTGCTTTCTGATGAAACATTTTACAATAGTTTGTCAAAAAACTATAAAAATATATACTTAGGTTTTATTATGTATACCGGGTGTTCCCTCTAAGACTTTCAGTGCGAATATCTCAGAAACCAGCATAGTCAGTGTGACGAAATTTGGTATACAGACACTAGATGGCGCGTAGAATCTGATGATGAAATCAATTCTTATACAGGGTGTTCCATTTTCCAAGAAATCGATTTAATTTTGATTTTTTGGTTGTTAGCCATGCTAAAACTTATGGTTAAATTGAAATATACTTAATTATGAACACATTCTGATAAATAAACATTCAAAAATTTCAAAATTTAACATAAAAAAATGCCTCCAAAAAGTACCCAAATTTCATTGTTTTGTCATGTAAAACGTGCATAGCCTTGAGCCAGACTTACACAGATGAAACTAACATCGCTAAACGTCAAAACTATGAATTGTCATTGAATTGTCTAATATTAATGACATAAAGTATTTTATTTTACAGAAATAACGCTAAATAATGTATTTAATGCAATTTACGTATGCACAATGGTGTTATTGAGACTTGTCGATAAAAATTTAGACTTAAGTTGAACCTTTTGGAGCATTGGGGTTGCCTTGTCGGTGCAGTCTACCGCTACAGCTAGGGTTACAGTGTGAATATTATAAAATATCTGTGGATATTTTTAAATTGTTCCATTATAATGTAATAAAACTTCAGTAAATTGTTGATATCTTGATACAGTGTACATAATAATTAGGTACCTGTATTTTTATCACAAAATAATTTACAAAATTGTGTAAGTACCTAAAGAATATCTCTCTTTCCAACTGCTGTAATTATTGATTACTTATTTAGCAACAACTAAATTCGAACATAACGATTCCTAAAACTTTTATTATTATAATGTGAACGTGTTTGTCGTTGAAAGTCAGATTGGAACCTACCCCAGCACCACAAAAGAAATGTTACGAACTTACGAAAGCATAACCTAGAAATTATTGAGATTACTTCTGCTGGTGTCCGCATATTTCAGCAGTTCAGCCCTTTACTTATGTTCCTGATGAATAAAATATGTTTAAGAAGAGCTCTACATCTGTAAAATAGTAAACAATGAACTGCAATGTTTGTATTTCATATGATACAGAACTAAAATAAAGCAACTGGTTTTTGCTAGGAAGAATCACCTGCAGACGTACTACACCCAGTAGGTACCTATTAAATAGTCATTTAAAGCTAGATAATAATTTGTAATTGTTGTTTTTATCTTTCAGTTATGTGTGAGTACCTAGTGCCAGACTGCCACCAGAAAGAATAAGCGAAAAATATTAGACATTTTATTGGAAATAATGGAATGATGGATAAGAATTAATATTATAAGAAGTCTCTAACTCACTTTGAAAAGTATTCTATAAGACATTAAATTCAGTTGTCTGTCGTGGGTTTTAAAATTTCTAAACAAATAAATTTAAGAAAAATAAACTAATTTCATAATTCTATGGACAGTATGAAAACATCTCGTTAGAATATCTTAAAAATGTTGAAAGCTAACTGTTGTTACGATATACACAACATAATGTAATAAGGTTGGTATCGAACAATGAAATGGCAAGATTTGTTTGTAATCGTACATGCATGACCATCCCTCACATTGAACGTTGCTCTGTAATAGAAATTAGAATACAAAATAACTGTTTAATATCAAACCAGATGTAATAATGTAGATACTTAATGTAATTTTATTTTATTGTTAATAAATAAATTAAAGTCTGTATTTGTTGTTTTTATTCTACACAAATTATTAAACAAATGTTTAAGAAATAATGAATACTTAAAGATGAAGGGTCAAGTTAATCAATTTAGTCACTAATAAAAAAATAAACCACTATGTAGGCAGGTAGGATTATTTTTAATTGAAATTATGCTGGTAGATATAATAAAATATTAAAAATCACTCGGTAACATTTTTGAATATTTTGTCCTTGTAGAATACTGTTCGCAATGAATCATACTTACCTTATTTAAGAACTGAATTTTAATTCTTCAGTGAAATTTATGTTTTAGACATGTTAATTTTGTTATAAAATTATTAAACACAAGTGGTATTTGCTGTAGTGTATAATAATACTAACAATTTAATAAACTTTAATTTCCGTTATACTTGCATTATTTACATTTTTTATTTAGTTCACTAGTTAACTTACATTCCATGCACTTTAATTTTATTAAATAATTAAACCAAGTACAGAAAGTTAGGTATGTTCTTATTTATGGCAAAACGTAAAGTCTAATGTTTTCTAGCAAAATTTTCCTCGTCTCTCTCATCTATCTGTCGTACGAATAGAAACTAATCTTGGCATCTGGCTTCTTCAGTATCTTATCAAATCTTTAAACCAATGAATAACGTAACTGTGTATGTCAACCTGTTTTCATAAGAGTACTTTGTTTTCCTGGTTCCTATCTATTGAAGATATGCTGGTGAGACATAACATTTTTGTGGATATTTTTACGTTTGTTCTTTCTGTTCTACAAATATTGGAAAATACCTTCTCATCCCTGCTCTTGAAAGTAAGCCAGAAATTTCCCAATAACTTCTCCATCTGAAAGCGATTAAGTAAAAATAATTCTCGTATATGGTAAATGGGCAGTTTGTTATAAATATAACCCTACAGTTCAAAAGGTCAAAAGCAATATGCAAGTTGCAATTACCTACAACATTGACATTCTTGCTTTGTACTTACCTCTTATAGTTTTCCTTAGGCAAGCTACCATTAATCGTTGGGTTGTACTTAAAGACCTTATGATATCATCTTTTATTGTATTAATGTACTTAATTTGTGTAGGAATAGGTCTCCAAATTCTACTCAGATTTGATAAATGTGGAATCGTTTTTGAAGCAGGTGAATTTTTATTTATGCTACTGGAACTGAAGTATTCACTCAAGGAACCCATTAAATCATTATTTATGATTGTTTCTAGAGTTTAAAGCCTTTCTACCACTTGTTGCCGGCACGTTATTATTATTTTTAATTCTAGGTTAAGCAACCACAAGTTTAGATTCATACATACAGAGTTTCGCAGCGCGCTTGCGCGCTTCAAGTCGAACCAAGGGAGAGGCTGTTCATAAATTCAGCAAGGCAAGGTCGCTCAAACTTCCATTTTCTTTTAATAAAACTGTACCATTATTGCAAATACGTACACACATTCAATGTAGGTACCTCGTGGTATTACGTATTTATAATAAAATTTCTACAAAAATACTCAAACTTGCTTTGACAGTTTCTGTCACTTCACGTTTTGACGTCTATCCATGCGGTAGTCTGTGGCGGTAGTTGCGTGTGTAAATTGGACTCATGGCTATTCTCATTTGGCATGACAAAACAATGAAATTTGAGGACTTTTTATAGGAGTTTTTTTATGACAAGATAAAAATTTTTCGTGACTTTTTATCAGAACGTGTTCATAATTAAAGATATTTCAATTTAAATACAAATTTTGCTGAGGTTTGCTACCAAAAAGTCGAAATTAAATCCATTTTCTGCAAAACCGAACACCCTGTATAAAAACTAATGCCATCATCGAATTCTACGCGCCATCTAGTGTCTGTATACCAAATTTCGTCACACTGGCTATGATGGTTTCTGAGATATTCGCACTGAAAGTCTTAGAGGGAACACCCGGTATAAATACATACGTATGAAAAAATATAGGGTGTAATATAAAGAACCATTCTCTAGATCCACAAAATTTATGGAATTTATTTTTTTTTATGAAACTTTTCATGATTGTAAAAAAATTATACTAATGAAAAAATACAGGGTGTTTAGCAAAACCAAACCATTCTCTAAGAATCCTCACAATTCATAGAATATTTTCTTATGAACACAATGGTCTGTAAGAAAACTATACTAATTAAAAGACTACTGGGTGTTTAAAAAAAATGAACCATTTTCTATAAACCTTCATGGAAGTATAATATTCTCTTGATGAAACTTTTAACAATGGTCTATATGGAAACTATTTTCATGAGAACAATACAGGGTGTTTAAGAGAATCGAATCAATTTAAAAATTCTAAAACTTGAAATTAAAAACTCTTTTTTGGTTTTTGATGAAACTTTTAAGATAGTTTGTAAAAACTATAAAAATACATATTTAGGTATTATTATGTAGCTATATAAATACATACTTATGAAAAATACAGTGTGTAAAATAAAGACCAATTCTCTAGATCCACAAAATTTATGGAATTTAATTTTTTATGAAACTTTTCACGATTGTAAAAAATTATACCGATGAAAAATACGGGGTGTTTAACAAAAACAAACAATTCTATAAATATCCTCACAATTCATGGAATATTTTCTAATGAAACTTTTCACAAAGGTCTGTAAGAAAACTATCCTAATTAAAAAAATACTGGGTGTGTAAAAAACCCACCGTTCGCTAGAAAGCTTCATGGAAGTATAATATTCCTTTGATGAAACTTTTAACAATGGTCTATATGGAAACTATTTTAATGAAAACAATACAGGGTGTTTAAGAAAACTGAACCAATATTGAAACTCCCAATATTCATGGAATAAATTTATTTTTTTGCTTCGGATGGGTTGTCGGATGTACGAAAGACCGTTTTATATACAAAGTGTTGGAAAAATGTTGAACGTTAAAAAAGTCTCAAAATTAAGAGAACTGACTAATTTATTTTAGTCAACTTCCATCGGAGGTCTCTTAACGCACTAATTATCGAAAAAATACATGGTGTTTAAAAAAACTAACCCTACTAAGAAAGGTCAAGTCGGCGAATGCCGACTTGCCACCTTTCTAGTTCTTATATATTAAAATCCGTTGTTTTTTCTCGCTCCCTCCGGGCGGGTGGAAAAGTTGGGTTTTGCATTACCAAAGGCTTTTGAGGCGAGCCGCGCAGCGGCGAGCCGAAGGGCGCGAAGCGCCCTTCGGTCCCGGGGTTGTCGCTTAGGCGTATTTCGGTGGGTTCTTTTTACCTCTTTCGGGGCTAATTTTGCGTTTTTCCGGAGGTCCGCGGCCGCCGGTTTTCGATTTTCGCGAGGAAACGAGACAAAAGTCGAAAACCACGCCCATTATCGGAAGCCCGAAAGCCGCCCGGAGGCCGGTTTCGCCCCGCGACGTTTTTCGGGCGAGCCCGTCGGGGACGCGGGCGCGGGCGAGTCTCCTTATTTGGTCCTTTCTCCGTCGCGACGAGGCGCTCGGCGGGCCGTTTTTCGCGTTTTTCTAGGTAAATTTTCCGTTTTTCGGAGAGTCCTCGCCGGCCGTTCTCGGCGAGAGGGATGGAGATAGCGCGGGAGGAGCTTATCGCCCGGGAATCGGAGAAACGTCAGTCGGATATGGGTAGACGTCAAACTATTTCCGATTCGATATTTTCGTATTTTCCCGCATTCCTTTCCACAAAGCCATGTCGAAACGAAAACTTTGAACCTTCTACAATGTGTCGCGTGCCTCAGATTTAGGTTTAAAATTCGATTTTATAGTGAAAATAGCGAAAGTTTTGGTCAATTACACGTTCGGCGGCATTCGCGTGCGCTCGGCCGCCCGAAACGTCAAACGGCAAGCCGGACGGTGCGGTGCCGTTGACAGCTCCGGATAAAACTTAGAAACGTTCGCTAAACGGATCGATCGGAGGCCCGCAAAAGCCGGAAAAGGTAAATTTAAAGTCCCTAGATGCTTTCTGTTATGCGAGCGCTGGGTTTTGAATTCGAATTTGTATCGAATTTTGCGTAATACCAAACAGAGACGTGGAGAAGAGCCTGGCAATATGGCGGGTCCTCACAAAACCTTCAAAACGATTACATTTTGAAAAGTAAGTACCCCTTTATTTCCATAAAGCCATATCGAAACGTACACTTTGAACCTTCTACAATGTGTCGTGTGCCTCAGGTTTAGGTTTAAAATTCGACTTTATAGTGAAAATAGCAAAAATTTTCGTCTACTACAGAAACGTCAAATGGTGAGTGCGCGGTGACATTTCCGAATAAATCGCAGAAAATTTCGCTAAATGGGCCGACCCGAGACCCCCTAAGGCCGAAAACGGTAAATTTGAAGTCTCTAGATACGTTGTGTTATGCGAGCGTTTGGTTTTGAATTCGTTTTCGTATCGAAATTTGCGAAAATTCTAAGCAAGACGGGGTCAAAATGACGGAAGCCATAGAACAGCTGTCAAATATTTCCATCCGCTATTGCTATTTGCATTGAACTTTGCATAAATAGAATGAATAGGTGGTATCAGTGAGCTAGACAATATGGCAGACCAAGACGGGGTCAAAATGACGGAAGCCATAGAACAGCTGTCAAATATTTCCATCCGCTATTGCTTTTTGCATTGAACTTTGCATAAATAGAATGAATAGGTGGTATCACTGAGCTAGACAATATGGCAGACTTCAAGTCGCTTCGCTTATATACAGTGCGACTCAAAAAAGCTCGATGTACGGGGTGTTACGATAAAATTGTCGAGAAAAATAAAAATTACAGATTCGAGGAAATTTTCGGTTTTTTCGCTTCGAGGGGTTCTGTGACGTTCGTAGGCCCGTCTTAAATGCAAAGTGTTGGAAAAATGTGAAACGTTAAAAAATGTCAAAATTAAGGGAACTGAACATTTTTTGGTACGAAACTTCCGTCGGGGACTCTTACCGCACTAATTATCGAAAAATACGGGGTGTTTAAAAATTAGAACCATTCCTAAAAATCCTGAACATTTGTGGATTAAAAATTTTTTTCTTTCTGATGAAACTTTTACAATAGTTTGTAAAAAACTATAAAAATATATACTTTGGTATTATTATGTATATGAATACATACTTATGAAAAATACAGGGTGTAAAATAAAGAACCATTCTCTAGATCCACAAAATTTATGGAATTTATTTTTTTATGAAACTTTTACGATTGTAAAATATTATACTAATGAAAATATACAGGGTGCTTAACGAAACCAAACCATACTCTAAGAATCCCCACAATAATTCATTGAATATTTTTTATTAACCTTTTCACGATGGTCTCTAAGAAATATATACTAATTAAAAACTACTGGGTGTTTAAGAAAACTGAACAAATATTGAAACTCCCAAAATTCATGGAAAATTTTTTTATTTATTAAACTTCCATCAAGGATTTATTATGACACTCACTATCGAAGCAAATACAGAGTGTTTAATAATAACGAACCATTCTCTAAAAATTTTCAAAATTCATGGAATTAAAAATTCTTTTGATGAAACTTTATACAATGTTCTGTAGGAAAAATATACTAATTAAAAATACAGAGTGTTTAAAAATAACGAACCATTCTCTAAAAATTTTCAAAATTCTTGGAATTAAAAATTCTGTTTGATGAAATTTTATACAATGTTCTGTAGGAAAAATATACTAATTAAGAAATACAGAGTGTTTAAAAATAACGAACCATTCTCTAAAAATCCTCAAAATTCATGGAATTAGAAAATTCTTTTGATGAAACTTTATAAAATAGTTTGTAAAAATCTATATTAATTATATAATACAGGGTGTTTAATTATACAGAAACGTTACCTAAAAATCCTGTATATTTTTGGATTTAAAATTTTTTTTTTTCTTTCTGATGAAACTTTTACAATAGTTTGTAAAAACTATAAAAATATATACTTTGGTATTATTATGTATATGAATACATACTTATGAAAAATACAGGGTGTAAAATAAAGAACCATTCTCTAGATCCACAAAATTTATGGAATTTATTTTTTTTATGAAACTTTTCACGATTGTAAAAATATTATACTAATGAAAATATACAGGGTGCTTAACGAAACCAAACCATACTCTAAGAATCCCCACAATAATTCATTGAATATTTTTTATTAACCTTTTCACGATGGTCTCTAAGAAATATATACTAATTAAAAAACTACTGGGTGTTTAAGAAAACTGAACAAATATTGAAACTCCCAAAATTCATGGAATTTTTTTTTTATTTATTAAACTTCCATCAAGGATTTATTATGACACTCACTATCGAAGCAAATACAGAGTGTTTAATAATAACGAACCATTCTCTAAAATTTTCAAAATTCATGGAATTAAAAATTCTTTTGATGAAACTTTATACAATGATCTGTAGGAAAAATATACTAATTAAAAAATACAGAGTGTTTAAAAATAACGAACCATTCTCTAAAAATTTTCAAAATTCTTGGAATTAAAAAATTCTGTTTGATGAAATTTTATACAATGTTCTGTAGGAAAAATATACTAATTAAGAAATACAGAGTGTTTAAAAATAACGAACCATTCTCTAAAAATCCTCAAAATTCATGGAATTTGAAAATTCTTTTTGATGAAACTTTATACAATACTTTGTAAAAATCTATATTAATGAAAAAATACAGGGGGTTTAAAAAACCGAACCGTTCCCTAAAAATCCTGAACATTTGTGGATTAAAATTTTTTTTTGCTCTCTGATGAAACTTTACAATAGTTTGTAAAAAAACTATAAAAAATATATACTTAGGTATTATTATGTATATGAATACATACTTATGAAAAAATACAGGGTGTAAAATAAAGAACCATTCTCTAGAAATCTAGAAATTTATGGAAGTTATTTTTTTTATGAAACTTTTCACAATGGTCTGTAAGAAAACTATACTAATTAAAGAACTACTGGGAGTTTAAAAAGACTGAACCAATATTGAAACTCCCAAAATTCATGGAAAATTTTTCAAAATCATTGAATTAAAAAATTCTTTTGATGAAATTTTATACAATGTTCTGTAGGAAAAATATCGCAATAAAGAAATACAGACGATTTAAAAACAACGAACCATTCTCTAAAAATCCTCAAAATTCATGGAGTTAAAAAATTATGTTTGATGAAACATTTCACATTAGTTTGTTAAAACTATACTAATGAAAAATACAGGAGGTTTAAAAACTGAACCATTCTCTAAAATCAACAAAATTCATGGAATTAAAAATTCTTTTGATGAAACTGTTTACAATGTTCTGTAGGAAAAATATACTATTGAACAAATACGGGTGTTTAAAACTGAACTGTTCCCTAAAAATCCTGAAAATTCGTGGATTTAAATTTTTTTTTGCTTTCTGATGAAACATTTTACAATAGTTTGTCAAAAAACTATAAAAATATATACTTAGGTTTTATTATGTATACCGGGTGTTCCCTCTAAGACTTTCAGTGCGAATATCTCAGAAACCAGCATAGTCAGTGTGACGAAATTTGGTATACAGACACTAGATGGCGCGTAGAATCTGATGATGAAATCAATTCTTATACAGGGTGTTCCATTTTCCAAGAAATCGATTTAATTTTGATTTTTGGTTGTTAGCCATGCTAAAACTTATGGTTAAATTGCAATATACTTAATTATGAACACATTCTGATAAATAAACATTCAAAAATTTCAAAATTTAACATAAAAAATGCCTCCAAAAAGTACCCAAATTTCATTGTTTTGTCATGTAAAACGTGCATAGCCTTGAGCCAGACTTACACAGATGAAACTAACATCGCTAAACGTCAAAACTATGAATTGTCATTGAATTGTCTAATATTAATGACATAAAGTATTTTATTTTACAGAAATAACGCTAAATAATGTATTTAATGCAATTTACGTATGCACAATGGTGTTATTGAGACTTGTCGATAAAAATTTAGACTTAAGTTGAACCTTTTGGAGCATTGGGGTTGCCTTGTCGGTGCAGTCTACCGCTACAGCTAGGGTTACAGTGTGAATATTATAAAATATCTGTGGATATTTTTAAATTGTTCCATTATAATGTAATAAAACTTCAGTAAATTGTTGATATCTTGATACAGTGTACATAATAATTAGGTACTTACCAGTATTTTTTATCACAAAATAATTTACAAAATTGTGTAAGTACCTAAAGAATATCTCTCTTTCCAACTGCTGTAATTATTGATTACTTATTTAGCAACAACTAAATTCGAACATAACGATTCCTAAAACTTTTATTATTATAATGTGAACGTGTTTGTCGTTGAAAGTCAGATTGGAACCTACCCCAGCACCACAAAAGAAATGTTACGAACTTACGAAAGCATAACCTAGAAATTATTGAGATTACTTCTGCTGGTGTCCGCATATTTCAGCAGTTCAGCCCTTTACTTATGTTCCTGATGAATAAAATATGTTTAAGAAGAGCTCTACATCTGTAAAATAGTAAACAATGAACTGCAATGTTTGTATTTCATATGATACAGAACTAAAATAAAGCAACTGGTTTTTGCTAGGAAGAATCACCTGCAGACGTACTACACCCAGTAGGTACCTATTAAATAGTCATTTAAAGCTAGATAATAATTTGTAATTGTTGTTTTTATCTTTCAGTTATGTGTGAGTACCTAGTGCCAGACTGCCACCAGAAAGAATAAGCGAAAATATTAGACATTTTATTGGAAATAATGGACTGATGGATAAGAATTAATATTATAAGAAGTCTCTAACTCACTTTGAAAAGTATTCTATAAGACATTAAATTCAGTTGTCTGTCGTGGGTTTTAAAATTTCTAAACAAATAAATTTAAGAAAATAAACTAATTTCATAATTCTATGGACAGTATGAAAACATCTCGTTAGAATATCTTAAAAATGTTGAAAGCTAACTGTTGTTACGATATACACAACATAATGTAATAAGGTTGGTATCGAACAATGAAATGGCAAGATTTGTTTGTAATCGTACATGCATGACCATCCCTCACATTGAACGTTGCTCTGTAATAGAAATTAGAATACAAAATAACTGTTTAATATCAAACCAGATGTAATAATGTAGATACTTAATGTAATTTTATTTTATTGTTAATAAATAAATTAAAGTCTGTATTTGTTGTTTTTATTCTACACAAATTATTAAACAAATGTTTAAGAAATAATGAATACTTAAAGATGAAGGGTCAAGTTAATCAATTTAGTCACTAATAAAAAATAAACCACTATGTAGGCAGGTAGGATTATTTTTAATTGAAATTATGCTGGTAGATATAATAAAATATTAAAAATCACTCGGTAACATTTTTGAATATTTTGTCCTTGTAGAATACTGTTCGCAATGAATCATACTTACCTTATTTAAGAACTGAATTTTAATTCTTCAGTGAAATTTATGTTTTAGACATGTTAATTTTGTTATAAAATTATTAAACACAAGTGGTATTTGCTGTAGTGTATAATAATACTAACAATTTAATAAACTTTAATTTCCGTTATACTTGCATTATTTACATTTTTTATTTAGTTCACTAGTTAACTTACATTCCATGCACTTTAATTTTATTAAATAATTAAACCAAGTACAGAAAGTTAGGTATGTTCTTATTTATGGCAAAACGTAAAGTCTAATGTTTTCTAGCAAAATTTTCCTCGTCTCTCTCATCTATCTGTCGTACGAATAGAAACTAATCTTGGCATCTGGCTTCTTCAGTATCTTATCAAATCTTTAAACCAATGAATAACGTAACTGTGTATGTCAACCTGTTTTCATAAGAGTACTTTGTTTTCCTGGTTCCTATCTATTGAAGATATGCTGGTGAGACATAACATTTTTGTGATATTTTTACGTTTGTTCTTTCTGTTCTACAAATATTGGAAAATACCTTCTCATCCCTGCTCTTGAAAGTAAGCCAGAAATTTCCCAATAACTTCTCCATCTGAAAGCGATTAAGTAAAAATAATTCTCGTATATGGTAAATGGGCAGTTTGTTATAAATATAACCCTACAGTTCAAAAGGTCAAAAGCAATATGCAAGTTGCAATTACCTACAACATTGACATTCTTGCTTTGTACTTACCTCTTATAGTTTTCCTTAGGCAAGCTACCATTAATCGTTGGGTTGTACTTAAAGACCTTATGATATCATCTTTTATTGTATTAATGTACTTAATTTGTGTAGGAATAGGTCTCCAAATTCTACTCAGATTTGATAAATGTGGAATCGTTTTTGAAGCAGGTGAATTTTTATTTATGCTACTGGAACTGAAGTATTCACTCAAGGAACCCATTAAATCATTATTTATGATTGTTTCTAGAGTTTAAAGCCTTTCTACCACTTGTTGCCGGCACGTTATTATTATTTTTAATTCTAGGTTAAGCAACCACAAGTTTAGATTCATACATACAGAGCTCGCAGCGCGCTTGCGCGCTTCAAGTCGAACCAAGGGAGAGGCTGTTCATAAATTCAGCAAGGCAAGGTCGCTCAAACTTCCATTTTCTTTTAATAAAACTGTACCATTATTGCAAATACGTACACACATTCAATGTAGGTACCTCGTGGTATTACGTATTTATAATAAAATTTCTACAAAAATACTCAAACTTGCTTTGACAGTTTCTGTCACTTCACGTTTTGACGTCTATCCATGCGGTAGTCTGTGGCGGTAGTTGCGTGTGTGTAAATTGGACTCATGGCTATTCTCATTTGGCATGACAAAACAATGAAATTTGAGGACTTTTCATAGGAGTTTTTTTATGACAAGATACAAATTTTCGTGACTTTTTTATCAGAACGTGTTCATAATTAAAGATATTTCAATTTAAATACAAATTTTGCTGAGGTTTGCTACCAAAAGTCGAAATTAAATCCATTTTCTGCAAAACCGAACACCCTGTATAAAAACTAATGCCATCATCGAATTCTACGCGCCATCTAGTGTCTGTATACCAAATTTCGTCACACTGGCTATGATGGTTTCTGAGATATTCGCACTGAAAGTCTTAGAGGGAACACCCGGTATAAATACATACGTATGAAAAAATATAGGGTGTAATATAAAGAACCATTCTCTAGATCCACAAAATTTATGGAATTTATTTTTTTTTATGAAACTTTTCATGATTGTAAAAATTATACTAATGAAAAATACAGGGTGTTTAGAAAACCAAACCATTCTCTAAGAATCCTCACAATTCATAGAATATTTTCTTATGAACACAATGGTCTGTAAGAAAACTATACTAATTAAAAGACTACTGGGTGTTTAAAAAATGAACCATTTTCTATAAACCTTCATGGAAGTATAATATTCTCTTGATGAAACTTTTAACAATGGTCTATATGGAAACTATTTTCATGAGAACAATACAGGGTGTTTAAGAGAATCGAATCAATTTAAAAATTCTACAAACTTGAAATTAAAAACTCTTTTTTGGTTTTTGATGAAACTTTTTAAGATAGTTTGTAAAAAAACTATAAAAAATACATATTTAGGTATTATTATGTAGCTATATAAATACATACTTATGAAAAATACAGTGTGTAAAATAAAGACCAATTCTCTAGATCCACAAAATTTATGGAATTTAATTTTTTTATGAAACTTTTCACGATTGTAAAAATTATTATACCGATGAAAAATACGGGGTGTTTAACAAAACCAAACCATTCTTTAAATATCCTCACAATTCATGGAATATTTTCTAATGAAACTTTTCACAACGGTCTGTAAGAAAACTATCCTAATTAAAAACTACTGGGTGTTTAAAACCGACCGTTCTCTAGAAAGCTTCATGGAAGTATAATATTCCTTTGATGAAACTTTTAACAATGGTCTATATGGAAACTATTTTAATGAAAACAATACAGGGTGTTTAAGAAAACTGAACCAATATTGAAACTCCCAATATTCATGGAATAAATTTATTTTTTTGCTTCGGATGGGTTGTCGGATGTACGAAAGACCGTTTTATATACAAAGTGTTGGAAAAATGTTGAACGTTAAAAAAGTCTCAAAATTAAGAGAACTGACTAATTTATTTTAGTCAACTTCCATCGGAGGTCTCTTAACGCACTAATTATCGAAAAATACATGGTGTTTAAAAACTAACCCTACTAAGAAAGGTCAAGTCGGCGAATGCCGACTTGCCACCTTTCTAGTTCTAATATATTAAAATACGCGATTGCCTCTCGCTCCCACCGGGGGTGCGGAAAAGTGGCGTTTTGCATTACCAAAGGCTTTTTTCGCGAGCCGCGCGGCGGCGAGCCGAAGGGCGCGAAGCGCCCTTCGGTCCTGGGGTTGTCGCTTAGGCGTATTTCGGTGGGTTCTTTTGACCTTTGTCGGGGCGAATTTTGCGTTTTTCCGGAGGTCCGCCGGCGTTACTTTTCCGTTTTCGCGAGGAAACGAGACAAAAGTCGAAAAAAACGCCCCTTATCGGAAGTCCGGAAGCCGGTCGGAGGCCGGTTTTGCTCCGCGCGACGTTTTTCCGGCGAGCCCGTCGGGGACGCGGCCGCGGGCGAGTCTCTTTATTTGGTCCTTTCTCCGTCGCGACGAGGCGCTCGGCGGGCCGTTTTTCGCGTTTTTCTAGGTAAATTTTCCGTTTTTCGGAGGGTCCTCGCCGGCCGTTCTCGGCGAGAGGGATGGAGATAGCGGGGGAGGAGCTTATCGCCCGGGAATCGGAGAAACGTCAGTCGGATATGGGTAGACGTCAAACTATTTCGGATTCGATATTTTCGTATTTTCCCGCATTCATTTCCAGAAAGCCATGTCGAAACGTAAACTTTGAACCTTCTACAATGTGTCGCGTGCCTCAGATTTAGGTTTAAAATTCGATTTTATAGGGAAAATAGCGAAAGTTTTGGTCAATTACACGTTCGGCTGCATTCGCCTTCGCTCGGCCGTCCGAAACGTCAAACGGCTAGCCGGACGGTGCACGGCCGGTGACAGCTCCGGATAAAACGTAGGAACGTTCGCTAAACGGGCAGATCTGAGACCCGCCAAGGCCGGAAAAGGTAAATTTAAAGTCTCTAGATACTTTCTGTTATGCGAGCGCTGGGTTTTGAATTCGAATTTGTATCGAATTTTGCGTAATACCGAACCGAGACGTGGAGAAGAGCCTGGCAATATGGCGGGTCCTCACAAAACCTTCAAAACGATTACATTCTGAAAAGTAAGTACCCCTTTATTTCCATAAAGCCATATCGAAACGTAAACTTTGAACCTTCTACAATGTGTCGTGTGCCTCAGATCTGTTTTTAAAATTCGATTTTATAGTAAAAATTGCGAAAATTTGCGACGTCAAATGGCGAGTGCGCGGTGACATTTCCGAATAAATCGCAGAAAATTTCGCTAAATGGGCCGACCGGAGCCCCCCAAACGCCGAAAACGGTAAATCTGAAGTCTCTAGATACGTTGTGTTATGCGAGCGTTTGGTTTTGAATTCGTTTTTGTATCGAAATTTGCGAAAATCCTAAGCAAGACGGGGTCAAAATGACGTAAGCCATAGAACAGCTGTCAAATATTTCCATCCGCTATTGCTATTTGCATTGAACTTTGCATAAATAGAACGAATAGGTAGGTGGTATCAGTGAGCTAGACAATATGGCAGACCAAGACGGGGTCAAATGACGGAAGCCATAGAACAGCTGTCAAATATTTCCATCCGCTATTGCTATTTGCATTGAACTTTGCATAAATAGAATGAATAGGTGGTATCAGTGAGCTAGACAATATGGCACACTTCAAGTCGCTTCGCTTATATACAGTGCGACTCAAAAAGCTCGATGTACGGGGTGTTACGATAAAAATTGACGAGAAAAAATAAAATTACAGATTCGAGGAAATTTTCGGTTCTTTCGCTTCGAGGGGTTCTCTGACGTGCGTAGGACCGTTTTATATACAAAGTGTTGGAAAATGTCGAACGTTAAAAAAATGTAAAAATTAAGGGAACTGAAAATTTTTTTGGTACGAAACTTCCGTCGGGGGACTCTTACCGCACTAATTATCGAAAAAAATACGGGGTGTTTAAAAAATTCGAACCGTTCCCTAAAAATCCTGGACATTCGTGGATTTAAAATTTTTTTTTTGCTTTCTGATGAAACTTTTTACAATAGTTTGTAGAAAAACTTTAAAAAATATATACTTTGGTATTATTATTTATATTAATAAATACTTATTAAAAAATACAGCGTGTAAAATAAGAAACAATTCTCTACATCCACAAAATTTATGGATTTTATTTTTTTTATGAAACTTTTGACGATTGTAAAAAAATCATACTAATGAGAAAATACAGGGTGCTTAACGAAACCAAACCATACTCTAAGAATCCTCACAATAATTCATTCAATATTTTCATGAAACTTTTCACAATGGTCTGTAAGAAAACTATGTATACTAATTAAAAACTACTGGGTGTTTAAAAAACTGAACCAATATTGAAACTCCCAAAATTCATGGAAATTTTATTTATTAAACTTCCATCAAGGATTTATTATGACACTCACTAACGAAGCAAATACAGAGTGTTTAAAAATAACGAACCAGTCTCTAAAAATTTTCAAAATTCTTGGAATTAAAAAATTCTGTTTGATGAAATTTTATACAATGGTTTGTAAAAATCTATACTAATGAAAAAATACAGGAGGTTTAAAAAAACCTAACCATTTCCTAAAAATCAACAAAATATGGAAATGGTTTGTAAAAATCTATACTAATGAAAAAATACAGGAGGTTTAAAAAAACCTAACCATTTCCTAAAAATCAACAAAATTCATGGAATTAAAAAACTCTATTTGATGAAATTTTATACAATGTTCTGTAGGAAAAATATACTAATTAGGAAATACAGAGTGTTTAAAAATAACGAACCATTCTCTAAAATTCCTCAAAGTTCATGGAATTAGAAAATTCATTTTGATGAAACTTTGTACAATAGTTTTAAAACATCTATACTAATGAAAAAATACAGGAGGTTTCAAAAAACCGAACCGTTCCCTAAAAATCCTAAACATTCGTGGATTTAAATTTTTTTTTTTTGCTTTCTGATGAAACTTTTTACAATAGTTTGTAAAAAAACTATAAAAAATATATACTTTGGTATTATTATGTATATGAATACATACTTATGAAAAATACAGGGTGTAAAATAAAGAACCATTCTCTACAGCCACAAAATTTATGGAATTTAATTTTTTTTATTAAACTTTTCACGATTATAAAAAATTATACTAATGAAAAAATACAGGGTGCTTAACGAAACCAAACCATACTCTAAGAATCCCCACAATAATTCATTGAATATTTTTTATGAAACTTTTCACAATGGTCTGTAAGAAAACTATACTAATTAAAAAATTCTGGGTGTTTAAGAAAACTGAACCAATATTGAAACTCCCAAAATTCATGGAAATTTTTTATTTATTAAACTTCCATCAAGGATTTATTATGACACTCATTAACAAGCAAATACAGAGTGTTTAATAATAACGAACCATTCTCTAAAAATCCTCAAAATTCATGGAATTAAATAATTCTTTTGATGAAACTTTATACAATGTTCTGTAGGAAAAATATACTAATTAAAAATACAGAGTGTTTAAAAAAGAACCATTCTCTAAAATTCCTCAAAATTCATGGAATTAAAAAATTCTTTTTGATGAAACTTTATACAATGTTCTATAGGAAAAATATCCTAATTAAGAAATACAGAGGATTTAAAAAAACCGAACCATTCTCTAAAAATCAACAAAATTCATGGAATTAAAAAATTCTTTTTGATTAAACTTTTTACAATGTTCTGTAGGAAGAATATACTATTGAACAAATACGGGGTGTTTAAAAAACCGAACTGTTCCCTAAAAATCCTGAAAATTCGTGGATTTAAAATTTTTTTTGCTTTCTGATGAAACTTTTTACATTAGTTTGTCAAAAAACTATTAAATATATACTTAGGTTTTATTAAGTATATAAATACATACGTATGAAAAAATACAGGGTGTAATATATAGATCCATTCTCTAGATCCACAAAATTTATGGAATTAATTTTTTATGAAACTTTTCACGATTGTAAAAAATTATACCGATGAAAAATACGGGTGTTTAACAAAACCAAACCATTCTCTAAAAATCCTCACAATTCATGGAATATTTTCTAATGAAACTTTTCACAACGGTCTGTAAGAAAACTATACTAATTAAAAAACTACTGGGTGTTTAAAAACCGACCTTTCTCTAGAAACCTTCATGGAAGTATAATATTCCTTTGATGAAACGTTTAACAATGGTCTATATGGAAACTATTTTAATGAAAACAATACAGGGTGTTTAAGTAAACTGAACCAATATTGAAACTCCCAAAATTCATGGAATAAAATTATTTGTTTTGCTTCGGATGGGTTGTCGGATGTACGAAAGACCGTTTTATATAAAAGATCTCAAAATTAAGAGAACTGACTAAATTATTTTACTCAACTTCCATCGCGAGTCTCTTAACACACTAATTATCGAAAAATACATGGTGTTTAAAAAAAACTAACCCTACTAAGAAAGGTCAAGTCGGCGAATGCCGACTTGCCACCTTTCTAGTTCTAATATATTAAAATACGCGATTGCCTCTCGCTCCCACCGGGGGTGCGGAAAAGTGGCGTTTTGCATTACCAAAGGCTTTTTTCGCGAGCCGCGCCGCGGCGAGCCGAAGGGCGCGAAGCGCCCTTCGGTCCTGGGGTTGTCGCTTAGGCGTATTTCGGTGGGTTCTTTTTACCTTTTTCGGAGCGAATTTTGCGTTTTTCCGGAGGTCCGCCGGCGTTACTTTTCCGTTTTCGCGAGGAAACGAGACAAAAGTCGAAAAAAACGCCCCTTATCGGAAGTCCGGAAGCCGCCCGGAGGCCGGTTTTGCTCCGCTCGACGTTTTTCGGGCGAGCCCGTCGGGGACGCGGCCGCGGGCGAGTCTCTTTATTTGGTCCTTTCTCCGTCGCGACGAGGCGCTCTGCGGGCCGTTTTTCGCGTTTTTCTAGGTAAATTTTCCGTTTTTCGGAGGGTCCTCGCCGGCCGATCTCGGCGAGCGAGATGGATATAGCGGAGGCGGAGCTTATCGCCCGGGAATCGGAGAAACGTCAGTCCGATATGGGTAGACGTCAAACTATTTCCGATTCGATATTTTCGTATTTTCCCGCATTCGTTTCCAGAAAGCCATGTCGAAACGTAAACTTTGAACCTTCTACAATGTGTCGCGTGCCTCAGATTTAGGTTTAAAATTCGATTTTATAGGGAAAATAGCGAAAGTTTTGGTCAATTACACGTTCGGCTGCATTCGCCTTCGCTCGGCCGTCCGAAACGTCAAACGGCTAGCCGGACGGTGCACGGCCGGTGACAGCTCCGGATAAAACGTAGGAACGTTCGCTAAACGGGCAGATCTGAGACCCGCCAAGGCCGGAAAAGGTAAATTTAAAGTCTCTAGATACTTTCTGTTATGCGAGCGCTGGGTTTTGAATTCGAATTTGTATCGAATTTTGCGTAATACCGAACCGAGACGTGGAGAAGAGCCTGGCAATATGGCGGGTCCTCACAAAACCTTCAAAACGATTACATTCTGAAAAGTAAGTACCCCTTTATTTCCATAAAGCCATATCGAAACGTAAACTTTGAACCTTCTACAATGTGTCGCGTGCCTCAGGTTTAGGTTTAAAATTCGATTTTATAGTGAAAATAGCAAAAATTTTCGTCTACTACAGAAACATCAAATGGCGAGTGCGCGGTGACATTTCCGAATAAATCGCAGAAAATTTCGCTAAATGGGCCGACCTGAGGCCACTAAAGCCGAAAACGGTAAATTTGAAGTCTCTAGATACGTTGTGTTATGCGAGCGTTTGGTTTTGAATTCGTTTTCGTATCGAAATTTGCGAAAATTCTAAGCAAGACGGGGTCAAAATGACGGAAGCCATAGAACAGCTGTCAAATATTTCCATCCGCTATTGCTATTTGCATTGAACTTTGCATAAATAGAATGAATAGGTGGTATCAGTGAGCTAGACAATATGGCAGACTTCAAGTCGCTTCGCTTATATACAGTGCGACTCAAAAAGCTCGATGTTCGGGGTGTTACGATAAAAATTGACGAGAAAAAAATAAATTTTACAGATTCGAGGAAATTTTCGGTTTTTTCGCTTCGGAGGGGTTCTGTGACGTTCGTAGGCCCGTCTTAAATGCAAAGTGTTGGAAAAATGTGAAACGTTAAAAAAATGTCAAAATTAAGGGAACTGAACATTTTTTGGTACGAAACTTCCGTCGGGGGACTCTTACCGCACTAATTATCGAAAAAAATACGGGGTGTTTAAAAAATCCGAACCATTCCCTAAAAATCCTGAACATTTGTGGATTAAAATTTTTTTTTTCTTTCTGATGAAAATATATACTTTGGTATTATTATGTATATGAATACATACTTATGAAAAAATACAGGGTGTAAAATAAAGAACTATTCTCTAGATCCACAAAATTTATGGAATTTATTTTTTTTTATGAAACTTTTCACGATTGTAAAATATTATACTAATGAAAATATACAGGGTGCTTAACGAAACCAAACCATACTCTAAGAATCCCACAATAATTCATTGAATATTTTTATTAACCTTTTCACGATGGTCTCTAAGAAATATATACTAATTAAAAAACTACTGGGTGTTTAAGAAAACTGAACAAATATTGAAACTCCCAAAATTCATGGAAATTTTTTATTTATTAAACTTCCATCAAGGATTATTATGACACTCACTATCGAAGCAAATACAGAGTGTTTAATAATAACGAACCATTCTCTAAAAATTTTCAAAATTCATGGAATTAAAAATTCTTTTGATGAAACTTTATACAATGTTCTGTAGGAAAAATATACTAATTAAAAATACAGAGTGTTTAAAAATAACGAACCATTCTCTAAAAATTTTCAAAATTCTTGGAATTAAAAAATTCTGTTTGATGAAATTTTATACAATGTTCTGTAGGAAAAATATACTAATTAAGAAATACAGAGTGTTTAAAAATAACGAACCATTCTCTAAAAATCCTCAAAATTCATGGAATTTGAAAATTCTTTTTGATGAAACTTTATACAATACTTTGTAAAAATCTATATTAATGAAAAATACAGGGGGTTTAAAAAAACCGAACCGTTCCCTAAAAATCCTGAACATTTGTGGATTAAAATTTTTTGCTCTCTGATGAAACTTTTACAATAGTTTGTAAAAAACTATAAAAATATATACTTAGGTATTATTATGTATATGAATACATACTTATGAAAAATACAGGGTGTAAAATAAAGAACCATTCTCTAGAAATCTAGAAATTTATGGAAGTTATTTTTTTTATGAAACTTTTCACAATGGTCTGTAAAAAAACTATACTAATTAAAGAACTACTGGGAGTTTAAAAAGACTGAACCAATATTGAAACTCCCAAAATTCATGGAAAATTTTTCAAAATCATTGAATTAAAAAATTCTTTTTGATGAAATTTTATACAATGTTCTGTAGGAAAAATATCGCAATAAAGAAATACAGACGATTTAAAAATAACGAACCATTCTCTAAAAATCCTCAAAATTCATGGAGTTAAAAAATTCTTTTTGATGAAACATTTCACATTAGTTTGTTAAAAACTATACTAATGAAAAAATACAGGAGGTTTAAATAACCTAACCATTTCCTAAAAATCAACAAAATTCATGGAATTAAAAAATTCTATTTGATGAAATTTTATACAATGTTCTGTAGGAAAAATATACTAATTAAAAAATACAGAGTGTTTAAAAATAACGAACCATTCTCTAAAATTCCTCAAAGTTCATGGAATTAGAAAATTCATTTTGATGAAACTTTGTACAATAGTTTTAAAACATCTATACTAATGAAAAAATACAGGAGGTTTCAAAAAACCGAACCGTTCCCTAAAAATCCTAAACATTCGTGGATTTAAATTTTTTTTTTTTGCTTTCTGATGAAACTTTTTACAATAGTTTGTAAAAAAACTATAAAAAATATATACTTTGGTATTATTATGTATATGAATACATACTTATGAAAAAATACAGGGTGTAAAATAAAGAACCATTCTCTACATCCACAAAATTTATGGATTTTATTTTTTTTATGAAACTTTTGACGATTGTAAAAAAATCATACTAATGAGAAAATACAGGGTGCTTAACGAAACCAAACCATACTCTAAGAATCCTCACAATAATTCATTGAATATTTTTTCATGAAACTTTTCACAATGGTCTGTAAGAAAACTATGTATACTAATTAAAAAACTACTGGGTGTTTAAAAAAACTGAACCAATATTGAAACTCCCAAAATTCATGGAAATTTTTTTTATTTATTAAACTTCCATCAAGGATTTATTATGACACTCACTAACGAAGCAAATACAGAGTGTTTAATAATAACGAACCATTCTCTAAAAATCCTCAAAATTCATGGAATTAGAAAATTCTTTTTGATGAAACTTTATACAATGTTCTGTAGGAAAAATATACTAATTAAGAAATACAGAGGGTTTAAAAAACCTAACCATTTCCTAAAAATCAACAAAACTCATGGAATTAAAAAATTATTTTTGATAAAACCTTATACAATGGTTTGTAAAAATCTATACTAATGAAAAAATACAGGAGGTTTAAAAAACCTAACCATTTCCTAAAAATCAACAAAATTCATGGAATTAAAAAATTCTATTTGATGAAATTTTATACAATGTTCTGTAGGAAAAATATACTAATTAGGAAATACAGAGTGTTTAAAAATAACGAACCATTCTCTAAAATTCCTCAAAGTTCATGGAATTAGAAAATTCATTTGATGAAACTTTGTACAATAGTTTTAAAACATCTATACTAATGAAAAATACAGGAGGTTTCAAAAAACCGAACCGTTCCTAAAAATCCTAAACATTCGTGGATTTAAATTTTTTTGCTTTCTGATGAAACTTTTTACAATAGTTTGTAAAAAACTATAAAAATATATACTTTGGTATTATTATGTATATGAATACATACTTATGAAAAATACAGGGTGTAAAATAAAGAACCATTCTCTACAGCCACAAAATTTATGGAATTTAATTTTTTTTATTAAACTTTTCACGATTATAAAAAATTATACTAATGAAAAAATACAAGGTGCTTAACGAAACCAAACCATACTCTAAGAATCCCCACAATAATTCATTGAATATTTTTATGAAACTTTTCACAATGGTCTGTAAGAAAACTATACTAATTAAAAAATTCTGGGTGTTTAAGAAAACTGAACCAATATTGAAACTCCCAAAATTCATGGAAATTTTTTATTTATTAAACTTCCATCAAGGATTTATTATGACACTCATTAACGAAGCAAAAACAGAGTGTTTAATAATAACGAACCATTCTCTAAAAATCCTCAAAATTCATGGAGTTAAATAATTCTTTTGATGAAACTTTATACAATGTTCTGTAGGAAAAATATACTAATTAAAAATACAGAGTGTTTAAAAATAACGAACCATTCTCTAAAATTCCTCAAAATTCATGGAATTAAAAATTCTTTTGATGAAACTTTATACAATGTTCTATAGGAAAAATATCCTAATTAAGAAATACAGAGGATTTAAAAACCGAACCATTCTCTAAAAATCAACAAAATTCATGGAATTAAAAATTCTTTTTGATGAAACTTTTACAATGTTCTGTAGGAAGAATATACTATTGAACAAATACGGGGTGTTTAAAAACCAAACTGTTCCCTAAAAATCCTGAAAATTCGTGGATTTAAAATTTTTTTGCTTTCTGATGAAACTTTTACATTAGTTTGTCAAAAACTATAAAAATATATACTTAGGTTTTATTATGTATATAAATACATACGTATGAAAAATACAGGGTGTAATATATAGATCCATTCTCTAGATCCACAAAATTTATGGAATTTATTTTTTTATGAAACTTTTCACGATTGTAAAAATTATACCGATGAAAAATACGGGGTGTTTAACAAAACCAAACCATTCTCTAAAAATCCTCACAATTCATGGATATTTTCTAATGAAACTTTTCACAACGGTCTGTAAGAAAACTATACTAATTAAAACTACTGGGTGTTTAAAAAACCGACCTTTCTCTAGAAACCTTCATGGAAGTATAATATTCCTTTGATGAAACGTTTAACAATGGTCTATATGGAAACTATTTTAATGAAAACAATACAGGGTGTTTAAGAAACTTGAACCAATATTGAAACTCCCAAAATTCATGGAATAAAATTATTTGTTTTGCTTCGGATGGGTTGTCGGATGTACGAAAGACCGTTTTATATACAAAGTGTTGGAAAAATGTTGAACGGAACTGACTAATTTATTTTACTCAACTTCCATCGGGGGTCTCTTAACGCACTAATTATCGAAAAAATACATGGTGTTTAAAAAAAACTAACCCTACTCAAGAAAGGTCAAGTCGGCGAATGCCGACTTGCCACCTTTCTAGTTCTATTATATTAAAATGCGTGATTTCCTCTCGCTCCCACCGCGCGTGCGGAAATGAGGCAAAGTGTCCGGGTAAAGGCTTTTTTCGCGAGCCGCGCGGCGGCGAGCCGAAGGGCGCGAAGCGCCCTTCGGTCCCGGGATTGTCGCTTAGGCGTATTTCGGTGGGTTCTTTTTACCTTTTTCGGGGCGAATTTTGCGTTTTTCCGGAGGTCCGCCGGCGTTACTTTTCCGTTTTCGCGAGGAAACGAGACAAAAGTCGAAAAAAACGCCCCTTATCGGAAGCCCGAAAGCCGCCCGGAGGCCGGTTTCGCTGCGCGCGTGGTTTTGCGGGCGAGCCCGTCGGGGACGCGGCCGCGGGCCGGGAGGCTTCTTTCGTCCTTTCTCCGTCGCGACGAGGCGCTCGGCGGGCCGTTTTTCGCGTTTTTCTAGGTAAATTTCCCGTTTTTCGGAGGGTCCTCGCCGGCCGTTCTCGGCGAGCGAGATGGATATAGCGGAGGCGGAGCTTATCGCCCGGGAATCGGAGAAACGTCAGTCCGATATGGGTAGACGTCAAACTATTTCCGATTCGATATTTTCGTATTTTCCCGCATTCCTTTCCACAAAGCCATGTCGAAACGTAAACTTTGAACCTTCTACAATGTGTCGCGTGCCTCAGATCTAGGTTTAAAATTCGATTTTATACTGAAAATAATGAAAGTTTGACTCAATTACGCGTTCGGCGGCATTCGCGTTCGCTCGGCCGCCCGAAACGTCAAACGGCAAGCCGGACGGTGCGGTGCCGTTGACAGCTCCGGATAAAACTTGGGAACGTTCGCTAAACGGGCCGTTCGAAGACCCGCCAAGGCCAAAAAAGGTAAATTTAAAGTCTCTAGATACTTTCTGTTATGCGAGCGCTGGGTTTTGAGTTCCAATTTGTATCGAATTTTGCGTAATACCAAACAGAGACGTGGAGAAGAGCCTGGCAATATGGCGGGTCCTCACAAAACCTTCAAAATGTTACATTTTGCAAAGTAAGTACCCTTTATTTCCATAAAGCCATATCGAAACGTAAACTTTGAACCTTCTACAATGTGTCGTGTGCCTCAGGTTTAGGTTTAAAATTCGATTTTATAGTAAAAATTGCGAAAATTTGCGACGTCAAATGGCGAGTGCGCGGTGACATTTCCGAATAAATCGCAGAAAATTTCGCTAAATGGGCCGACCGGAGCCCCCAAAAGCCGAAAAACGGTAAATCTGAAGTCTCTAGATACGTTGTGTTATGCGAGCGTTTGGTTTTGAATTCGTTTTTGTATTGAAATTTGCGAAAATTCTAAGCAAGACGGGGTCAAAATGACGGAAGCCATAGAACAGCTGTCAAATATTTCCATCCGCTATTGCTATTTGCATTGAACTTTGCATAAATAGAATGAATAGGTGGTATCAGTGAGCTAGACAATATGGCAGACCAAGACGGGGTCAAATTGACGGAAGCCATAGAACAGCTGTCAAATATTTCCATCCGCTATTGCTATTTGCATTGAACTTTGCATAAATAGAATGAATAGGTGGTATCAGTGAGCTAGACAATATGGCACACTTCAAGTCGCTTCGCTTATATACAGTGCGACTCAAAAAAGCTCGATGTACGGGGTGTTACGATAAAAATTGACGAGAAAAAAATAAAAATTACAGATTCGAGGAAATTTTCGGTTCTTTCGCTTCGGAGGGGTTCTCTGACGTGCGTAGGACCGTTTTATATACAAAGTGTTGGAAAAATGTCGAACGTTAAAAAAATGTAAAAATTAAGGAACTGAAAATTTTTTGGTACGAAACTTCCGTCGGACTCTTACCGCACTAATTATCGAAAAAATACGGGGTGTTTAAAAATTCGAACCGTTCCTAAAAATCCTGGACATTCGTGGATTTAAAATTTTTTTGCTTTCTGATGAAACTTTTACAATAGTTTGTAGAAAAACTGTAAAAATATATACTTTGGTATTATTATGTATATGAATACATACTTATGAAAAATACAGGGTGTAAAATAAAAAACCATTCTCTACATCCACAAAATTTATGGATTTTATTTTTTTTATGAAACTTTTGACGATTGTAAAAAAATCATACTAATGAGAAAATACAGGGTGCCTAACGAAACCAAACCATACTCTAAGAATCCTCACAATAATTCGTTGAATATTTTTCCATGAAACTTTTCACAATGGTCTGTAAGAAAACTATGTATACTAATTAAAAAACTACTGGGTGTTTAAAAAAACTGAACCAATATTGAAACTCCCAAAATTCATGGAAATTTTTTATTTATTAAACTTCCATCAAGGATTTATTATGACACTCACTAACGAAGCAAATACAGAGTGTTTAATAATAACGAACCATTCTCTAAAAATTTTCAAAATTCATGGAATTAAAAAATTCTTTTTGATGAAACTTTATACAATGTTCTGTAGGAAAAATATACTAATTAAAAATACAGAGTGTTTAAAAATAACGAACCATTCTCTAAAAATTTTCAAAATTCTTGGAATTAAAAATTCTGTTTGATGAAATTTTATACAATGTTCTGTAGGAAAAATATACTAATTAAAAATACAGAGTGTTTAAAAATAACGAACCATTCTCTAAAAATCCTCAAAATTCATGGAATTACAAAATTCTTGATGAAACTTTATACAATAGTTTGTAAAAATCTATATTAATGAAAAATACAGGGGTTTAAAAATACCGAACCGTTCCCTAAAAATCCTGAATATTTGTGGATTTAAATTTTTTTCTTTCTGATGAAACTTTTTACAATAGTTTGTAAAAACTATAAAAATATATACTTTGGTATTATTATGTATATGAATACATACTTATGAAAAATACAGGGTGTAAAATAAAGAACCATTCTCTAGATCCACAAAATTTATGGAATTTATTTTTATGAAACTTTTCACGATTGTAAAAATATTATACTAATGAAAATATACAGGGTGCTTAACGAAACCAAACCATACTCTAAGAATCCCACAATAATTCATTGAATATTTTTATTAACCTTTTCACGATGGTCTCTAAGAAATATATACTAATTAAAAACTACTGGGTGTTTAAGAAAACTGAACAAATATTGAAACTCCCAAAATTCATGGAAATTTTTTTATTTATTAAACTTCCATCAAGGATTTATTATGACACTCACTATCGAAGCAAATACAGAGTGTTTAAAAATAACGAACCATTCTCTAAAAATTTTCAAAATTCATGGAATTAATAAAATTCTTTTTGATGAAACTTTATACAATGTTCTGTAGGAATATTATAGTAATTAAAAAATACAGAGTGTTTAAAAATAACGAACCATTCTCTAAAAATTTTCAAAATTCTTGGAATTAAAAAATTCTGTTTGATGAAATTTTATACAATGTTCTGTAGGAAAAATATACTAATTAAGAAATACAGAGTGTTTAAAAATAACGAACCATTCTCTAAAAATCCTCAAAATTCATGGAATTACAAAATTCTTTTTGATGAAACTTTATACAATAGTTTGTAAAAATCTATATTAATGAAAAAATACAGGGGGTTTAAAAATACCGAACCGTTCCCTAAAAATCCTGAATATTTGTGGATTTAAATTTTTTTTTTCTTTCTGATGAAACTTTTACAATAGTTTGTAAAAACTATAAAAATATATACTTTGGTATTATTATGTATATGAATACATACTTATGAAAAATACAGGGTGTAAAATAAAGAACCATTCTATAGATCCACAATATTTATTGAATTAATTTATTTTTATGAAACTTTTTACGATTGTAAAAATATTATACTAATGAAAATATACAGGGTGCTTAAAGAAAACAAACAATACTCTAAGAATCCCCACAATAATTCATTGAATATTTTTTATTAACCTTTTCACGATGGTCTCTAAGAAATATATACTAATTAAAAAACTACTGGGTGTTTAAAAAAACTGAACCAATATTGAAACTCCCAAAATTCATGGAAATTTTTTTTATTTATTAAACTTCCATCAAGGATTTATTATGACACTCACTATCGAAGCAAATACAGAGTGTTTAAAAATAACGAACCATTCTCTAAAAATTTTCAAAATTCTTGGAATTAAAAAATTCTGTTTGATGAAATTTTATACAATGTTCTGTAGGAAAAATATACTAATTAAGAAATACAGAGTGTTTAAAAATAACGAACCATTCTCTAAAAATCCTCAAAATTCATGGAATTTGAAAATTCTTTTTGATGAAACTTTATACAATACTTTGTAAAAATCTATATTAATGAAAAAATACAGGGGGTTAAAAATCCTGAACATTTGTGGATTAAAATTTTTTTTTTTGCTCTCTGATGAAACTTTACAATAGTTTGTAAAAAAACTATAAAAAATATATACTTAGGTATTATTATGTATATGAATACATACTTATGAAAAAATACAGGGTGTAAAATAAAGAACCATTCTCTAGAAATCTAGAAATTTATGGAAGTTATTTTTTTTATGAAACTTTTCACAATGGTCTGTAAGAAAACTATACTAATTAAAGAACTACTGGGAGTTTAAAAAGACTGAACCAATATTGAAACTCCCAAAATTCATGGAAAATTTTTCAAAATCATTGAATTAAAAAATTCTTTTTGATGAAATTTTATATAATGTTCTGTAGGAAAAATATCGCAATAAAGAAATACAGACGATTTAAAAATAACGAACCATTCTCTAAAAATACTCAAAATTCATGGAGTTAAAAATTCTTTTTTATGAAAAATTTCACTTTTCTTTGTTAAAAACTATACTAATTAAAAAATACAGGAGGTTTAATAAAACCGAACCATTCTCTAAAAATCAACAAAATTCATGGAATTAAAAATTCTTTTGATGAAACTTTTACAATGTTCTGTAGGAAGAATATACTATTGAACAAATACGGGTGTTTAAAAACCGAACTGTTCCCTAAAAATCCTGAAAATTCGTGGATTTAAATTTTTTTTTCTGATGAAACATTTTACAATAGTTTGTCAAAAACTATAAAAATATATACTTAGGTTTTATTATGTATATAAATACATACGTATGAAAAATACAGGGTGTAATATATAGATCCATTCTCTAGATCCACAAAATTTATGGAATTTATTTTTTTATGAAACTTTTCACGATTGTAAAAAATTATACCGATGAAAAATACAGGGTGTTTAACAACCAAACCATTCTCTAAAAATCCTCACAATTCATGGAATATTTTCTAATGAAACTTTTCACAACGGTCTGTAAGAAAACTATACTAATTAAAAAACTACTGGGTGTTAAAAAAACCGACCTTTCTCTAGAAACCTTCATGGAAGTATAATATTCCTTTGATGAAACGTTTAACAATGGTCTATATGGAAACTATTTTAATGAAAACAATACAGGGTGTTTAAGAAAACTGAACCAATATTGAAACTCCCAAAATTCATGGAATAAAATTATTTGTTTTGCTTCGGGTGGGTTGTCGGATGTACGAAAGACCGTTTTATATACAAAGTGTTGGAAAAATGTTGAACGGTAAAAAATCTCAAAATTAAGAGAACTGACTAATTTATTTTACTCAACTTCCATCGGGGGTCTCTTAACGCACTAATTATCGAAAAAATACATGGTGTTTAAAAAAAACTAACCCTACTCAAGAAAGGTCAAGTCGGCGAATGCCGACTTGCCACCTTTCTAGTTATTATATATTAAAATCCGTTATTTTTTCTCTCTCGCGAAAAAGTGGCGTTTTGCATTACCTAAGGCTTTTGAGGCGAGCCCGGGTGCGCGAAGCCGAGTTCGGTCCTTCGGTTGTCCGGTGGGCGTATTTTGGTGATTTCTCTTTACCTTTTTCGGGGCGAATTTTGCGTTTTTCCGGAGGTCCGCGGCCGCCAGTTTTCCATTTTCGCGCGGATGTCGCGAAAAAAAGAGATAGATATAGCCGGGAATTCGAGAAACGTCAGTCAGATATGGGTAGACGTCCAACTATTTCGGATTCGATATTTTCGTATTTTCCCGCATTCGTTTCCACAAAGCCATGTCGAAACGTAAACTTTGAACCTTCTACAATGTGTCGCGTGCCTCAGGTTTGAGTTTAAAATTCGATTTTATAGTGAAAATAACGAAAGTTTTACTCAATTACACGTTCGGCGGTATTCGCATTCGCTCGGCCGCCGGCCGTCCTAAACGTCAAACGGCTACCAGGACGGTGCACGGCCTGTGACAGCTCCCGATAAAACTTAGGAACGTTCGCTAAAAGGGTCGATCGGAGGGCGGCCAATGCCAGAAAAGGTATGTTTAAAGTCTCTAGATACTTTCCGTTATGCGAGCCCTGGATTTCGAGTTCGTTTTTCCATAAAAATTTGCTTAAATCCAAACCGAGACGGGGAGAAGAGCCTAGCAATATGGCGGGTCCTCACAAAACCTTCAAAACGATTACATTCTGAAAAGTAAGTACCCCTTTATTTCCATAAAGCCATATCGAAACGTACACTTTGAACCTTCTACAATGTGTCGTGTGCCTCAGGTTTAGGTTTAAAATTCGATTTTATAGTGAAAATAACGAAAATGTGGGTCAATTACGCGTTCGGGGCATTCGCGTTCGCTCGGCCGTCCGAAACGTCAAACGGCTAGCCGGACGGTGCACGGCCTGTGACAGCTCCCCATAAAACGTAGGAACGATTGCCAAACGGGCCGTTCGGAGCCCCCTGAAGAACAGAAACGGTAAGTTTAAAGTCTCTAGATACTTTCTGTTATGCGAGCGCTGGATTTTGAATTCATTTTTGTATCGAAATGTGTGAAAATCCGATCCAAGACCGGGGAGAAGAGCCTGGCAAATGGCGGTCTTCACAAAACCTTCAAAACGATTAGATTCTGAAAAGTAAGTACCCCTTTATTTCCATAAAGCCATATCGAAACGTAAACTTTGAACCTTCTACAATGTGTCGTGTGCCTCAGGTTTAGGTTTAAAATTCGATTTTATAGTGAAATTATCGAAATTTTAGTCCACTACACGTTCGGCCGGCGCCCGGCCGCCGAAACGTCAAACGGCAAGTGGGTGACAGTTCCGCATATAACATAGGAAATTTCGCTAAATTCGGAGCCCCCCGAAGGCCAAAAAAGGTAAATTTGAAGTCTCCAGATACGTTCTGTTATGCGAGCGCTTTGTTTTGAGTTCATTTTTGCATTGAACTTTGCATAAATACGAATGAATACGTGGTATAAATAATGAGCTAGACAATATGGCGGACCTCAATTATTTTAAGTCGCTTCGCGTATATACAGTGCGACTCAAAATAGCTCGACGTACGGGGTGTTACGATAAAAATTGACGAGAAAAAAATAAAAATTACAGATTCGAGGAAATTTTCGGTTTTTTCGCTTCGGAGGGTTTGTCTGACGTGCGAAAGACCGTTTTATATACAAAGTGTTGGAAAAATGTTAAACGTTAACAAAATGTCAAAATTAAGGGAACTGGAAATTTTTTTGGTACGAAACTTTCGTCGGGGGTCTCTTACCGCACTAATTATTGAAAAAATATAGGGTGTTTACAAAACCCACCCGTTCCTAAAAATCAAGAAAATTCGTGGATTTAAAAATTTTTTTGCTTTCTGATGAAACTTTTACAATAGTTTGTAAAAAACTATAAAAAATATATACTTTGGTATTATTATGTATATAAATACATTCGTATGAAAAAATACAGGGTGTAAAATAAAGAACCATTCTGTAGATCCACAAAATTTATGGAATTTATTTTTTTTATGAAACTTTTCACGATTGTAAAAAAATTGTACTAATGAGAAAATACAGGGTGCTTAACGAAACCAAACCATTCCATAAGAATCCTCACAATTCATGGAATATTTTTTATTAAACTTTTTACAATGGTCTGTAAGAAAACCACACTATTTAAAAAACTACTGGGTGTTTAAGAAAACTGAACCAATATTGAAACTCCCAAAATTCATGGAAAAACAATATTTTATTTATTAAACTTCCATCAAGGATTTATTTTGACACTTACTAACGAAGCAAATACAGAGTGTTTAATAATAACGAACCATTCTCTAAAAATCCTCAAGATTCATGGAATTAAAAAATTCTTTTTGATGAAACTTTTTACAATGTTCTGTAGGAAAAATATACTTACTAATGAAAAATACAGGGTGTTTAAAAATACCTAAACGTTCCCTAAAAATCCTGAAAATTCGTGGATTAAATCTTTGCTTTCTGATGAAACTTTTACAGTAGTTTGTAAAAAACTATAAAAATATATACTTTGGTATCATTATGTATATAAATACATACGTATGAAAAAATACAGGGTGTAAAATAAAGAACCATTCTCTAGATCCACAAAATTTATGGAATTTATTTTTTTTATGAAACTTTTCACGATTGTAAAAAAATATATACTAATGAGAAAATACAGGGTGCTTAACGAAACCAAACCGTTCTATAAGAATCCTAACAATTCATAGAATATTTTTTTATGAAACTTTTCACAATGGTCTGTAAGAAACTATTTTAATGAGAACAATATAACAGGGTGTTTAAAAAAACTGAATCAATATTAAAACTCCCAAATTTCATGGAAAAAATTTATGGAATTTAATTTTTTTTTATTAAACTTTACACGATTGTAAAAAAATTACACTAATGAAAAAATACAGGGTGTTTAACAAAACCATTGAACCAATATTGAAACTCCCAAAATTCATAGAAAGAACTTATGGAATTTTTTTTTATGAAACTTCACGATTGTTAAAAAATTATACTAATGAAAAAATACAGGGTGCTTAACGAAACCAAACCATTCTATAAGAATCCTAACAATTCATGGAATATTTTCTTATGAACCTTTTCACAATGGTCTGTAAGAAAACTATACTAATTAAAAAACTACTGGGTGTTTAAAAAAATTGAACCATTCTCTAGAAACCTTCATGGAAGTATAATATTCTTTTGATGAAACTTTTAACAATGGTTTATATGGCAACTATTTGAATGAGAACAATATAGGGTGTTTAAGAAAATCGAATCATTCTAAAATCCTAAAAACTTGGAATTAAAAACTCTTTTTAGTTTTGATGAAACTTTTTAAGATAGTTTGTAAAAAACTATAAAAAATACATACTTAGGTATTATTATGTAGCTATATAAATACATACTTATGAAAAAATACAGGGTGTACAATAAAGACCAATTCTCTAGATCCACGAAATTTATGGAATTTAATTTTTTTATGAAACTTCACGATTGTAAAAAAATTATACTGATGAAAAAATAGAGGGTGTTTAAAAAAACCAAACCATTCTCTAAGAATCCTCACAATTCATGGAATATTTTCTAATGAAACTTTTCACAACGGTCTGTAAGAAAACTATACTAATTAAAAAACTACTGGGTGTTTAAAAAACCGACCGTTCTCTAGAAACCTTCATGGAAGTATAATATTCCATTGATGAAACTTTTAACAATGGTCTATATGGAAACTATTTTAATGAAAACAATACAGGGTGTTTAAGAGAATCGAATCATTCTAAAAATCCTAAAAACTTAGAATTAAAAACTCTTTTTGGTTTTGATGAAACTTTTAAGATAGTTTGTAAAACTATAAAAAATACATACTTAGGTATTATTATGTAGCTATATAAATACATACTTATGAAAAAATACAGGGTGTAAAATAAAGACCAATTCTCTAGATCCACAAAATTTATGGAATTTAATTTTTTTATGAAACTTCACGATTGTAAAAAAATATACTGATGAAAAAATAGAGGGTGTTTAACAAAACCAAATCATTCTCTAAGAATCTTCACAATTCATGGAATATTTTCTAATGAAACTTTTCACAACGGTCTGTAAGAAAACTATACTAATTAAAATACTACTGGGTGTTTAAAAAACCGACCGTTCTCTAGAAACCTTCATGGAAGTACAATATTCCTTTGATGAAACTTTTAACAATGGTCTATATGAAAACTATTTTCATGAAAACAATACAGGGTGTTTAAAAACTGAACCAATATTGAAAATCCCAAAATTCATGGAATAAAATTTTTGTTTTGCTTCGGAAGGGTTGTCGGATGTACGAAAGACCGTTTTATATACAAAGTGTTGGAAAAATGTTGAACGTTAAAAAAATCTCAAAATTAAGAGAACTGACAATTTTTTTTCCTCAACTTCCATCGAGGGTCTCTTAACGCACTAATTATCGAAAAAATACATGGTGTTTAAAAAAAACGAACCCTACTCAAGAAAGGTCAAGTCGGCGATAGCCGACTTGCCACCTTTCTAGTCTTATATATTAAAATCCGTTGTTTTTTCTCTCTCTAGAAAAAGTGGCAAAGTGTCCGGGTAAAGGCTTTTTTCGCGAGCCGCGCAGCGGCGAGCCCGGGTGCGCCGAGTCGAGTTCGGTCCTTGGGTCGTCTGTTAGGCGTATTTTCGTGAGTTCTTTTTACTCTTTTCGGGACGAATTTACCGTTTTTCCGGACGTCCGCGGCCGCCATTTTTGGATTTTCCCGAGGATTTCGCGAAAAAAAGAGATGGATATAGCCGGGAATTCGAGAAACGTCAGTCAGATATGGGTAGACGTCCAACTATTTCGGATTCGATATTTTCGCATTTTCCCGCATTCATTTCCATAAAGCCATGTCGAAACGTAAACTTTGAACCTTCTACGATGTGTCGTGTGCCTCAGATCTAGGTTTAAAATTCGATTTTATAGTGAAAATAACGAAAATGTGGGACAATTACACGTTCGGGGGCATTCGCGTTCGCTCGACCGCGGCCGTCCTAAACGTCAAACGGCTAGCCGGACGGTGCACGGCCTGTGACAGCTCCCCATAAAACGTAGGAACGTTTGCCAAACGGGCCGATGGGAGCCCCGAATGCCAAAAGGTAAGTTTAAAGTCTCTAGATACTTTCTGTTATGCGAGCGCTGGGTTTAGAATTCGTTTGTATCGAAATGTGCGAAAATCCGATCCAAGACCGGGGAGAAGGCCCTGGCAAATGGCGGTCTTCACAAAACCTTCAAAACGATTACATTCTGAAAAGTAAGTACCCCTTCATTTTCATAAAGCCATATCGAAACGTAAACTTTGAACCTTCTACAATGTGCCGCCTGTCTCAGGTCTAGGTTTAAAATTCGATTTTATAGTGAAAATAACGAAAGTTTTGGCCAACTATACGTTCGGCGGCATTCGCATTCGCTCGGCCGTCCGAAACGTCAAACGGCTAGCCGGACGCTGCGGTGCCGTTGACAGCTCCGGATAAAACTTAGGAACGTTTGCCAAACGGGCCGGTCGGAGACCCGCCAAGGTCGGAAAAGGTAAATTTAAAGTCTCTAGATGCTTTCTGTTATGCGAGCGCTGGGTTTAGAATTCATTTTTGTATCGAAATGTGCGAAAATCCGATCCAAGACCGGGGAGAAGAGCCTGGGAAATGGCGGTCTTCACAAAACCTTCAAAACGATTAGATTCTGAAAAGTAAGTACCCCTTTATGTCCATAAAGCCATATCGAAACGTAAACTTTGAACCTTCTACAATGTGTCGTGTGCCTCAGGTTTAGGTTTAAAATTCGATTTTATAGTGAAAATATCGAAATTTTAGTCCACTACACGTTCCGCCGAAACGTCAAACGGCCAACAAGGTAACTTTGAAGTCTCTAGATACGTTCTGTTATGCGAGCGCTTTGTTTTGAGTTTATTTTGCATTGAACTATGCATAAATACGAATGAATCCGTGGTATAAATGAGCTAGACAATATGGCGGACTTCAATTATTTTAAGTCGCTTTGCGTATATACAGTGCGACTCAAAAGAGCTCGACGTACGGGGTGTTACGATAAAAATTGACGAGAAAAAAATAAAAATTACAGATTCAAGGAAATTTTCGGTTTTTCGCTTCGGAGGGGTTGTCTGACGTGCGAAAGACCGTTTTATATACAAAGTGTTGGAAAAATGTTAAACGTTAAAAAATGTCAAAATTAAGGAACTGGAAATTTTTGGTACGAAACTTTCGTCGGGGTCTCTTACCGCACTAATTATCGGAAAAATATAGGGTGTGTACAAAAACCCACCCGTTCCTAAAAATCATGAAAATTCGTGGATTTAAAAATTTTTGCTTTCTGATGAAACTTTTACAATAGTTTGTAAAACTATAAAAATATATACTTTGGTATTATTATGTATATAAATACATACGTATGAAAAATACAGGGTGTAAAATAAAGAACCATTCTGTAGATCCACAAACATTATGGAATTTATTTTTTTATGAAACTTTTCACGATTCTAAAAAATTATACTAATGGAAAAATACAGGGTGCTTAACGAAACCAAAACATTCTCTAAGAATCCTCACAATAATTTATTGAATGTTTTTTTATGAAACTTTTCACAATTGTCTGTAAGAAAACTACTAATTAAAAAACTACTGAGTGTTTAAGAAAACTGAACCAATATTGAAACTCCCAAAATTCATAGAAAATTTTTTTTTTATTTATTAAACTTTCGTCAAGGATTTATTATGACACTCACTAACGAAGCAAATACAGAGTGTTTAAAAATAACGAACCATTCTCTGAAAATCCTCAAAATTCATGGAATTAGAAAATTCTTTTTGATGAAACTTTATAAAATGTTCTGTAGGAAAAATAGACTAATGAAGAAATACAGAGTGTTTAAAAATAACGAAACATTCTCTAAAAATCCTCAAAATTCATGGAATTAAAAAATTCTTTTTGATGAAACGTTTCACAATAGTTTGTAAAAAACTATACTAATGAAAAATACGGAGGTTTAAAAAAACCGAACCATTCTCTAAAAATCAACAAAATTCATGGAATTAAAATATTCTTTTGATGAAACTTTTACAATGTTCTGTATGAAAAATATAATAATTAAAAAATACGGGGTGTTTAAAAAAACCGAAAAGTTCTATAAAATTATTTTTTTTAATTTTTTTTATTTTTTTTTGCTTTCTTATGAAACTTATTACAGTAGTTTGTAAAAACTATAAAATATATACTTTAGTATTATTATGTATATAAATACATACGTATGAAAAATACAGGGTGTAAAATAAAGAACCATTCTCTAGATCCACAAAATTTATGGAATTTATTTTTTATGAACCTTTTCACGATTGTAAAAATATATACTAATGAGAAAATACAGGGTGCTTAACGAAACCAAACCATTCTATAAGAATCCTAACAATTCATGGAATATTTTTATGAAACTTTTCACAATGGTCTGTAAGAAACTATTTTAATGAGAACAATATAACAGGGTGTTTAAGAAGACTGAACCAATATTGAAACTCCCAAAATTCATGGAAAAAATTTATGGAATTTAATTTTTTTTTATTAAACTTTTCACGATTGTAAAAAAAATACACTAATGAAAAAATACAGGGTGTTTAACAAAACCATTGAACCAATATTGAAACTCCCAAAATTCATGGAAAAAACTTATGGAATTTTTTATGAAACTTCACGATTGTTAAAAAATTATACTAATGAAAAAATACAGGGTGTTTAGCAAAACCAAACCATTCTCTAAGAATCCTCACAATTCATGGAATATTTTCTTATCAACCTTTTCACAATGGTCTGTAAGAAAACTATACTAATTAAAAAACTACTGGGTGTTTAAAAAAACTGAACCATTCTCTAGAAACCTTCATGGAAGTATAATATTCTTTTGATGAAACTTTTAACAGTGGTCTATATGGAAACTATTTTAATGAGAACAATACAGGGTGTTTAAGAGAATCGAATCATTCAAAAAATCCTAAAAACTTGGAATTAAAAACTCTTTTTTGGTTTTTGATGAAACTTTTTAAGATAGTTTGTAAAAAAACTATAAAAAATACATAAGTATTATTATGTAGCTATATAAATCCATACTTATGAAAAAATACAGGGTGTAAAATAAACACCAATTCTCTAGATCCACAAAATTTATGGAATTAAATTTTTTTTAAGAAACTTTTCACGATTGTAAAAAAATTATACTGATGAAAAAATACGTGTTGTTTAACAAAAAAAAACGATTCTCTAAGAATCCTCACAATTCATGGAATATTTTCTAATCAAACTTTTCACAATGGTCTGTAAGAAAACTATACTAATTAAAAACTACTGGGTGTTTAAACCGACCCTTCTCTAGAAACCTTCATGGAAGTATAATATTCCTTTGATGAAACTTTTAACAATGGTCTATATGGAAACTATTTTAATGAAAACAATACAGGGTGTTTAAGAAAACTGAACCAATATTGAAACTCCCAAAATTCATGGAATAAAATTATTTTTTTTGCTTCGCATGGGTCGTCGGAAGTACGAAAGACCGTTTTATATACAAAGTGTTGGAAAAATGTTGAACGTTAAAAAAATCTCAAAATTAAGAGAACTGACAATTTTTTTTACTCAACTTCCATCGGGGGTCTCCTAACACACTAATTATCGAAAAAATACATGGTGTTTAAAAAAAACTAACCCTACTCAAGAAAGGTCAAGTCGGCGATAGCCGACTTGCCACCTTTCTAGTTCTTATATATTAAAATCCGTTGTTTTTTCTCTCTCTAGAAAAAGTGGCAAAGTGTCCGGGTAAAGGCTTTTTTCGCGAGCCGCGCAGCTGGCAGTGCGCGGAGTCGAGTTCGGTACTTGGGTCGTCTGTTAGGCGTATTTTCGTGAGTTCTTTTTACTCTTTTCGGGGCGAATTTTGCGATTTTCCGGAGGTCCGCGGCCGCCACTTTTCGATTTTCGCGAGGATTTCGCGAAAAAAAGAGATAGATATAGCGCGGGCGAGGCTTATAGGCCGGGAATTCGAGAAACGTCAGTCGGATATGGGTAGACGTCAAACTATTTCGGATTCGATATTTTCGTATTTTCCCGCATTCATTTCCATAAAGCCCTATCGAAACGTAAACTTTGAACCTTTTACAATGTGTCGTGTGCCTCAGGTTTGAGTTTAAAATTCGATTTTATAGTGAAAATAACGAAAATTTTGGTCAATTACACGTTCGGCGGCATTCGCGTTCGTTCGGCCGTCCTAAACGTCAAACGGCTAGACGCGCTGAGTTTTGAGTTCATTTTTGCATTGAACTTTGCATAAATACGAATGAATACGTGGTACAAATGAGCTAGACAATATGGCGTAAACAATGTCAAGCCGCTTCGCGTATATATGGGGCGACTCAAAAAAGCTCGATGTACGGGGTGTTACGATAAAAATTGACGAGAAAAAAATAAAAATTACAGATTCGAGGAAATTTTCGGTTTTTTCGCTTCGGAAGGGTTGTCTGACGTGCGAACGACTGTTTTATATACAAAGTGTTGGAAAAATGTGAAACGTTAAAAAAGTGTCAAAATTAAGGGAACTGAAAATTTTTTTGGTACAAAACTTCCGTCGGGGATCTCTTACCGCACTAATTATCGAAAAAAATACGGGATGTTTAAAAAAACCGAACCGTTCCCTAAAAATCCTGAAAATTCGTGGATTTTATTTTTTTTTTGCTTTCTGATGAAACTTTTTACAATAGTTTGTAGAAAAACTATAAAAAATATATACTCTGGTATTATTATGTATATAAATACATACGTATGAAAAAATACAGGGTGTAAAATAAAGAACCATTCTCTAGATCCACAAAATTTATGGAATTTATTTTTTTTTATGAAACTTTTCACGATTGTAAAAAAATTATACTGATGAAAAAATACGGGGTGTTTAACAAAACCAAACCATTCTCTAAGAATCCTCACAATTCATGGAATATTTTCTAATGAAACTTTTCACAATGGTCTGTAAGAAAACTATACTAATTAAAAAACTACTGGGTGTTTAAAAAACCCGACCGTTCTCTAGAAACCTTCATGGAAATATAATATTCCTTTGATGAAACTTTTAACAATGGTCTATATGGAAACTATTTTAATGAAAACAATACAGAGTGTTTAAGAAAACTGAACCAATATTGACACTCCCAAACTTCATGGAATAATTTTTTTTTGCTTCGGATGGGTTGTCGGATGTACGAAAGACCTCTTTATATACAAAGTGTTGGAAAAATGTTGAACGTTAAAAAAATCTCAAAATTAAGAGAACTGACAATTTTTTTTTCTCTACTTCCATTGGGAGTCTCTTAACGCACTAATTATCGAAAAAATACAGGGTGTTTAAGAAAACGAACCCTACCCAAGAAAGGTCAAGTCGGCGATAGCCGACTTGCCACCTTTCTAGTTACTTATTAAAAACAGTCAGTAACAGACAAATTAAAAGAGATAGATATATACAGGCTGTTCCATTTAACATACGAGTATTAAAATATACAAGTAGTGGTGTAACCGAAAGTGGTACAAGGATGGCATTATTTTATTTAAAAAGAGCACCCCCGAAAACATCAAAATTTAAATTTTCAAAATTAAAATCGAAGTAGTCTCTGAAATATTCTAATGGTCCGTGACTGTAAAACAGCCTATATTAAAAATATGAATTTAGGTTATTATTATAAAAACGATGTTAAAATGTGTGAAATATATGCAAAATTTGCTCTTGCACGTCTCTTGCAATATACATCATTTCTGGCACTCGTTACATAAATAAATAACTGTTTACAGTGCCTCCTCCAATTTTCGTATTCGTATTTTCACAGAACTAATTTTTTTTTATATATATTGTTATGTATTTGACAAACATCTTGTATATAAATTTATGTAGAGTAGTGTATGTTTTTCTAGGTCAGATATTGTTTTTGTATATTTATTTCTTTTATTTTTTTGTACAGCGCTCGCTATAAAAGAGCCAATTTCGACGTTGTTTTATGTTATCTCTGTGTGCGTTAAAGAAAATAAATAAGTAGCAAAATCTACGATTTTCATTACTCCAATATATCACAGTGGCGACGAGTTGTGTGACACACTAGTGTGTAGAATCCACGAATAAAATGACGGCTGAAAATCCTTCATATTATGGACAGTTAAGAGAATTCAGTGCTGAAAATAGCGACTGGGTTATCTATAAAAGAAGATTAGAAAACTATTTTATAGTGAATAATATCAAAGATGAAGGTAAGAAGAGAGCTATACTGCTAAATTCCATGGATGAGGATGCTTACAAGCTGATATATAACTTATCTCTTCCAAAGTTGCCTGAAGAAATAAGCTACAAATCGTTAGTTGAGTTATTTAACAAACATTTTAAAGTGGCAGAACTTCCATTTGTGGCTCGTGCTAAATTTTTAGTGCAATGAAGGACATAAAGAGAGTTCTAACGAGTGGGCAGTTCGAGTAAGAAGCTTGGCATTGAACTGTGATTTTAAAGAGGACATAATCGACATGATGCTCAGAGATCGATTTATAGTTGGTTTCGATAAAGGGCCAGTGCAAGCAAGATTATTTAAGGAGAAAACCACGTGCACCTTTGCTGACGTCATTGAGGTGGCGGTAGCTGAAATGGCGGCGGAGACTTCCGGCAGGAGAGATCCCCAGCAGTCAAATTGGAGCCGATTCATCACGTCATATCCCGGAAACCGAAACCTGGGACATCCGCAGCTGCGCAAGTAAGTGCTAGTGCTAGTGCGAAGTGCGCATGTGCGTGTTGTGGCAGGAAGAATCATGCGACCTCTAACTGTCGTTTTCGAAATTATTGCTGTCATCTGTGCAAAGAAAAAGGACACCTAGCTCCGGTATGCCCGAAGAAGAAGAAGAAGCCAATCAAAATGGAGGGTAGGCATAACTATAGAAATGTACAAAATTTCATTGAAACTGATGAAATATTTTCCATTGAGGAAAAAATTGTTAAACATCCATTTTTAGTTAATGTTAATATTGATAGCAATGTTTATTCTTTCCAACTAGACTCAGGAGCTAGCGTTTCAGCTATTTCGGAAATTTTCTGGAAACAAAATTTTCCTATGTATAAATTATTTCCCGCTAATAAAAGCTTGAATGTTTATAATGGTGATGAAATGCTAACTCTTGGGATGTGCAAATTAAAAATTGAATACAATAAGGTAGTAAAGGATTTGGATATTTTCGTCATAAAAAATGGTGGACCTCCTATACTTGGCAGAGATTTTATGCATTTATTTAACTTTAGTATCAATCAAGTAAATTTTGCATCAGAAAGAGATACTGATTTCTTAATTAAAAATTTGATTCAGTTTTTCTCCAGGGTTAGGAAAATTTAATAAAGGTTTAATTTCTTTAAAATTAAAGGACAGTTCAGTTACACCAAAATTTATAAAAGCTAGACCATTACCTTTTGGTATCCGCGAGAAAGTTGAAATTGAAATTAATAATTTAATTAATTTAAATGTGCTTAAACCTGTTGATTATTCCCCTTGGGCGACACCTATTGTCCCTGTTATTAAAAAATCCGGTGCTGTAAGAATTTGCGGTGATTTTAAAATTACTATAAATCCTGTATTACAGATTGATCAATTTCCGTTACCAAAGATTGATGATTTGTTCTCGAAAATGCAAGGCGGTGTCATTTTCTCAAAATTAGATTTATCCCAAGCTTATGCGCAAATACCACTAGATGATGCATCGAAAGAATTGGTTACGATTTCGACGCATAAAGGACTTTCAGTATCAAAGATTGCCTTACGGAGTGGCGTGCGCTCCTTCGAAATTTCAAAAAATAATGGAATCTTTAATACAAGATATTGATGGTTGCGTTTGTTTTTTAGACGACATTTTAATTTGCGGTAAGGATATAACAGAACATACGGTAAGACTAGAAAAATTATTAGGTAGGTTACAAGATGTCGGATTAAAAGTTTTGCCCGAAAAATGCAATTTTTCTGTAATGAAATTAGTTATTTAGGACATATTATTAACAAAGAAGGTTTGCATACATCACCAGATAAAATTTTGGCTATAAAAATGCTCCTTCTCCCACTTCGCTTAAACAATTGCAGTCAGTATTAGGAATGATTAATTACTATGGCAAATTTGTTCCCAATCTAGCAACATTATTAAGCCCACTGTATCAACTTCTACAAAAAAATGTTAAGTGGAACTGGTCTAGTAAATGTGAGGAAGCTTTTACCAAAGTAAAAAATATTCTTATGTCAGCGGAAGTACTAACACACTACAATCCTGAATATGACTTAAAACTAACCACAGATGCAAGTCCATATGGCATTGGAGCGATGCTTTCTCATATTTTACCGGATGGTAGTGAAAAACCTATTGCGTATGCCTCGCGCACTTTAACCAATGCTGAAAAAAATTATGCACAAATTGAAAGAGAGGGTTTATCAATTATTTTTGCTCTGTGTAAATTTAATCAATATTTATATAATAGAGAATTTATTTTAGTGACAGATAATAAACCGCTTATATCTATTTTTAATCCTGCGAAAGGTATTCCTCAATTTTCCGCGAACAGATTACGTCGTTGGGCAGTCATACTTTCAAATTATAGATATAAAGTGCAGTATGTTAAGTCAGAAAATAATCATGCTGATTTTTGTCTAGATTGCCAATGAATAGTGTCGAAAATGAAATCTGGGAATCAGTAGATGTAGATTACGTTAATTTTTTCGAATAATGATATAATTTCAACAAATTTTGAAGAAATTAAAAATATTCTATTGCAGATAAAATTTTACAGGATATTAAAAATTCGTAACGCAAGGTTGGCCAAAGTATGCTAAAATGATAAAAATTTAAACAATTTTATACAATTCGTAACGAGCTTACTATAGAAAATGATGTTTTAATGTGGAACAATCGTATAATTATACCACAATTATTAAAAAATCGAATTTTGTCTCAGCTTCACATGTCTCATTTAGGAATTGTAAATTCCAATAAATTTTGGCCGAGCATTAATAAAGATATTGAGAAATTTGCAAACAGTTGTGAATTTTGTTCGGTAAATAAAAAAAGCCCGCCAAAATCTGAATTAAATCCCTGGCAATGGCCAGAAAATGTTTTTTCCAGAATCCACATTGATTACATGGGTCCCTTTTTAAATAAATATTTTTTTATAATTGTAGACGCACACTCAAAATGGGTAGAAGTTTTTCCAACGAATACAATTACATCTAGTTTTACCTTATCAGCTTTACACAGTACGTTCGCTAGATTCGGTTTACCGAATGTAATAATATCAGACAATGCTAGGAGTTTTACCAGTCATGAATTTAAAAATTTTTAGAAAAATATCAGATAAAACATATAACCACTGCACCTTTTTTCCTCAGTCTAATGGAGCTGCCGAAAATGCTGTAAAAACAATTAAAAATGCGCTCAAAAATAGTTTAGGTCGAAATAAAAATTTGAACATTTCGGTCGCATTAAATAATTTTTTGTTTGATTATAGGAACACGGTACATAGTACGACAGGAGTGTCACCCTCATTTCTAATGTTAAATCGGGACGTACGAACTCGTTTTAGTTTATTAAGACCTGCTATTAACAATGAAATAAAAAATAAAGTTAAGAGAGAACAAAGCAATCAAGTTAAAAATTTTAAAGGAAAGAAAAACCGATTTTTTAACGCCAGGGACAAGGTAATTGTTAAAGATTATCGAGTAGTGAACAGGGTTACTTGGATACCAGGGGTAATTGAAAAAAAAATTGGGAAATGTACTTATTTTGTACGAATACCTGAACTGAGAACAACATGGAAACGTCATACTAATCAGATTATAAAATATAACGCTCAGAGTGGCTTACATGATACTGAAATTTCCGAAAATCATACACAAAATTTTGATGGGTCACACACATCACATGATCAGGAAAGTATCCAAACTCCTTCCTTTTCTGATACTGATAGACCTAAGAGAGTTGTTAAACCTCCAGAACGTTTAACCTATGTATAATTAGTATATATATATTTTTAATGTAATTGATGTTTTTGATTGTGTCAATTGTTTTGTCAATTTTGTAACTTTTTTTGTGGGGAAAATGTTATGTATTTGACAAACATCTTGTATATAAATTTATGTAGAGTAGTGTATGTTTTTCTAGGTCAGATATTGTTTTTGTATATTTATTTCTTTTATTTTTTTGTACAGCGCTCGCTATAAAAGAGCCAATTTCGACGTTGTTTTATGTTATCTCTGTGTGCGTTAAAGAAAATAAATAAGTAGCAAAATCTACGATTTTCATTACTCCAATATATCACAACATACACACATACATTAACTTTTCGTACTATGTACGAATAATTTACTAAAATTGAAAATTTCATCTGAATGAAAAGTTCACGGCGTTCACGGTGTTTTGTAATGTCATTTTGAAAAACGTTTGAGCTGTAAAATTTCTTCCTGGCTTTGTATTGTTCCCTGCCAGGCATTCAAATTTCGTCTTAAAAGAGGTCGTTTAATTCCTTTTTGTTTGACTTAACTCGAGTTGGTATGTTCATTATATACGCTTCGAAGCAAAATTGTAATGTTGATTTAATTTGTGTTGAACGGTGTTTAATATTCGCTTCGTTTACTCTTCGTCGATAAATTGAAAAATACTTTACTACTTAATTAATACGCTTTTATTATTTTTGTACGACGACGTAGGAGAGGCATACCATTTTTTATATATTTGTAAATTAAATTCGCACACTATAACCTAGGTACAAACTTGACATATTAACATAGTCATATTTTTCAACGAAATACTAACAGGAAAAATATTTATTTACACATATATGTAATATTGGTATTTCAAACCTACAGTAAGTTGGTAAATGGTACTTTCCATCCAGACAAATGTCACTTTCAACCCAGGTAAATGTCAACATTTATTGAATAACCAAAATGTTTTTGAAAAAATATGTTTTACATTAAAACATTGTTGACAAATTTTATTCCAATTAAGTATTACAAATTATTTTACTAAGTACATTAATTGTAACATTTGATTGGTTATAAACAGCAACAGAAATTGTTAATCCATGATGAACATCCTGCGTAGAAATGATAGCGTTTTTAGTACTGGAGTTCGGCATTTCGCCTAATATTTTTGTGGCAATTTTAACTTGAGAATCTGTAGACTTGATGACGTACACTTCCGCTGCGGTGGAAGATTTCCATCTACCTAATCTCTTCAACTGGAGAATGTCACCACCGCTATTTACCAATAGTGTGGCTGCCGTTCTTCGGAAGCTTTAGAAATACTACTTTTTTTTTTGAGAACATTCATTCCAATAATATATCAATAGGTACCTACTTTTTGACATGCCATTGTTAACTTGCTTATTAGTATTACATATACATATTTATATAGGGTTAACTATGACGTAGTACAAATATTTTAAGAGGGGATAGGGAAAAATAAGAATTAACGGAATCACCCTTCAAAAAAATTCCAAACTTATTTATAAAGCCAAAAAAATTTTTTTCGGTATTATTTTAAATCCTTATTTAACGCCGCCAATGCTTGTTGGTTGCATACTCTACAAGTATGCAACAGTGAGTATCGCTGTCATGTCATAATTGAATTCCTGTGTTTACGTTGTAATTTTGTGTTCTTCTTCAGTTTTTAGTGCCTTATTTTAATTTTTAAACGTTGTATAGTTATTAAATAAAGATATTTGTTTTTTCATATATTTTCAGGTATTAACAATATTGTGTGAAACTAACTACTCAGTAGACAAAAGCCCCAACCTGCGTTGAATTACATCCACAATATCTACCCATATATTCCTTATTATTAGCTTTTGTAACATTTTTTTACTGTTTAAGAAAGGTATTTTAAGCTAATATGTATTGATAGGAATTGTAGGAGATTTGATACATATTAGCTTAAAATATCTTTCTTAAACAGTAAAAAAAAGATATTTGTGTTGGGTGCAGATACTTTCGCACAATATAGTTTGCCGGTTTGGTTTTCTTTCTAGGTTATGGGACAAGACTCCCGCGGTTACATTAAAACGTCTATTATTCCTTTCGTTCGATTTTGTTATAATAAATAGGAATCTAATCTATCTAATTGTACCTACGAGAAGTGTCTTTTATCGGTAGCGAGTGGCTGTAATGAGCGAATATGTATTTCTACCAGGTTATAACGAAATAATGGAAAACGAATGCAAAATACTGGAGCTAAGTGGATTAACTGTTACCTATCTATCAGGTATTATTATAGTTAAGAATATTAATTTTCGTTTCTACATTTAGAAATGCTACAAAAAACGACGATGGTAGTAGATATTGTTGACAGCTCTAAGTTTTATTTATGGATCTAAGCCATCTCAGTCGGTTCTTATCATAGGCGCCGACTTTCCGTAGAAAAAAGGGTTTTGCCCCATTTTTTAAATACCGAGCTAAAATTCTGGAATAATTTTTTTATTGTCTTTTAGGCCTCCCTGAGCACGTGTTTAAATTTTTTATACTTAGTCATAGTTAACCCTGTATATAATTAATTTCACCTATATTGACGATTTAAATCAATAACCGTATGTCACGGAAAAACTCTTAACTACAGTCTAAAACTATTTTACTATCATTTTAGTATAAACCCATTTGATTATAGATCAATTGTTGATGATTTTAATATGTTCGTTTGTTCGTGTTTTTGTTTGTTCTTTTTTTTTCTTGATGTAATTTAAACCTGTTTATATGTATTTTTATGGCGTTTATACCACTTAACATATTCTGTGACATATCTGTAGCTTTTAGACCACCGAAGAAGGTTTTAATATAAGCCGAAATGTTGGCAGTGGGTAGAAACTCAGTTTTGTATCATTATTATCACCAGACAAATTACAAAATTTAATATATCAAAGGCCACAATACAAAATCATCTAAAAAAATAATTTGTTCACAGTCTCTAATAAACAAAATAGCACAAGATAACTTGTTGATTTACGGCAGTATTGCAGAATTTTTGTATCGAATGATGTTTGATATCAAAGAGTTAACTCCTGTTTCAGATTTACAGCACACCTTGCATGCTATTTGCCACCTTTATATCCACAGTAACATGTATCACATATGTGATATATCGTTCAATGACATAATCACGGCAACCACACAAATACCGGCTTGGCCTGAACCCAACAGTTCAAATATGCGGCATTTTTTATTCCAGTGTACACATTTTATGCAGATGTTAAAGCAGATAGCTGTTTTTAAAAAAGAATTGTTTGGCACATAGTTACGTTTAGTATTCAAATCCGTGGAATCTCGCTTAAAAATGCGAAGTTAAAAAAAGCAAAATATAATTTGTTTGACAAAGGGAATAAATATTCCTAGTCAGAAGTTTAATACTTTCATGTTGGAATTTAATGTGCTGGTATATTGGTATTGGCATGATGTATAAATTGGAGTGGTGTAGTTATTTTGTTTTTCGAAGCAAAAGTGCCTTGAAAATCTGTCTATGTCAAAGGTTAATGTCATGGATATTATTGTTTAATTGAATAGTATTCGAACATGTAACTTTGTGCAAATATGTAAATTATTTGCGGTAGAAAATGGACAGCCAAATAGAAAAAACGAGCATTTGCTTGAATTCAGTAAAATAATGAGGAAAACTTCCAATAATGGAACTAAATATTTACTCTTTTTTCATCTAATAATTAACATTTTCAAAAACTATCTTGTACTTCAACAATCAGTAGTTTCGTCTAAGGCTAAACAAAGTTTGTATAAAATGTTTATTCTAATTTCTAAATTTCTATCGAAAAATTTCCAGTACCTTCATTACATTGCACAGGGTGTCTAGAAAACTACAAGAAATAGAACGATACGGTTTTAGCAACGCAATTTCCAAAATATAGAGTATTTAGGAAGGAATAATCGGAACACAGGACAATATAGTTGATGGTCTAGATTTTCTAACTAAGCCAACGTTTCGATTTATTTTAAATCTTCTTCAGGGCTACAATGGAAGCAAGAGATAAGAATTACAAAACAATATTGACAATTTAAAATTTAAAACAAAACAAACGAAAATAGTTATACATAAATATAAATAATTTGAAAAAACATTATTAGAATACTATTAATTAAACAACAAATAAACATTAGATTAAAACATTAATTTAAAAATTTTTAACTATTTCTTTAAAAAATTAATTAAAAAAAAAATAGTAGCAACTTTACCCAGTGAGACAAAACCCGAGTCAAAAACGATAAAATTATTATTCATCATATAATGAACAAGTCAATAGAAAATGTATTTACTAAAACGATATAAATATATAGTGGTAAACTGTAATGTTTCGAATAGTCTTCCAAATTAAATATAAATATCAGACATCGAGATACCAATTAATGAAAAGTAAAAAACCCAGTAAGAAAAAGCAATAAAAATAAGACATTTACAACAAAAGAAAGGAGTGATGTACTGAATGTTCATATTATATAGGTATTTTCATTTCATAAATGGTATTCAATGTAATGATTGTTTAGGGATGTATATTGGACAGACAAAACAAAACATTAAACATAGAATAAGCTCGCATAAATCGTCATGTAACCCTAAATATATTAACAAAAAAGAACAGACAGCATTGGCTTTTCATCATTTTAAATATAACCATAATTTTAATTTTAATAATGATTCAATAAAGATTTTTGACAAGGAATGTAATTACCAAAAAAGGCTTATTAGCGAGATGGTGTGTATACAATCTCATAATAATGCCATTAACAAGAAGTCTGATACTGAACATTTAAGCGTAATCTATAATGGTATTATTAAGAAATTTATGAAATGAAAATACCTATAATATATTTTCTATTGACTTGTTCATTATATGATAAATAATAATTTGATCGTTTTTGACTCTGGTTTTGTCTCACTGGGTAAGGTTGCTACTAATTTTTTTTTAATTAATTTTTTAAAGAAATAGTTAAAAAATTTTAAATTAATGTTTTAATCTAATGTTTATTTGTTGTTTAATTAATAGTATTCTAATAATGTTTTTTCAAATTATTTATATTTATGTATAACTATTTTCGTTTGTTTTGTTTTAAATTTTAAATTGTCAATATTTTTTGTAATTCTTATCTCTTGCTTCCATTGTAGCCCTGAAGAAGATTTAAAATAAATCGAAACGTTGGCTTAGTTAGAAAATCTAGACCATCAACTATATTGTCCTGTGTTCCGATTATTCCTTCCTAAATACAAGTTTAAGGACATTAACAATATATCATAAAATATAGAGTACTAACTGTTATAATATAATTTTGAAGGAAATAGTTATTTATTTAATCAGTGGCATACGAGGGCGTTATCCCGAGTTATCGTAAGAGCATGAGTATGTTAATGACCGTTAGCCCACGTATTAAATACAACAACTGCTAAAAGCAAAAAATAACATATAAAATAGAATTTTATTTACAATCGGTTAGTAATATAGACATTTCTTATCTTTAAAACGGTAGGGAAATGACTCATTACTTACCTTCGCTTCTACTCTAGCCGGAAACGTACTTTTCCGGATAGAAGCATGTGCCACTTTTCCGAAGTATGACAATGTCATGTTAAGCTGGTTAATACAAACTGGCATTTCATAAATCAAAATATTAAGAACCAAAACTAATTTGAATTATTGTAAATATTAATTGTAACATTTGAATTCTCATTACTGTGAACCGTTGTTGCTTAACATTGTATTGGGTTTCGGAAGTTGACAAGGCCGACGTTCCCGAATTTTCAGTATGGGATAACATATTTGCAATTTTTACTTGACCATGTAACAAGTTCTCCACGTTTCCTTCGGCTACGGCGCTGGATTGTCATCCTCCTAATTTTTTTAACTGTAGGATATATCCACCTGTATTTGCTAGCAGTGTAGCTGCAGTACATCTAAAACAATGTCCCGTAAACCCGTGAGCATTTTCTAATTTTAAAAAAGTCGCTATTTTTTGGGAAAACCTCCAATAGCATTGTGTCCACAAGGCTGATTTGTAATATCGCCATTCCTTATTTGTAAAAAAAAAGATCGGAACCAGTGGTCTTGTGAAGATTATAGTATGCTTTATTATATTTATCCATTCCGATTTTGTAATTGCAAATGTTTGGGAAGTGTAGGTTTTTGTTACAGGAATAACTATCATTATGCTCTTTTCTAAAATTTGCAGATTACCCACTTTCATATTTAGGAGTTCATCGCATCTGCAGGCGCCAAATAAGCCAATAAGCAACCTCAAAGTAAGATATATCATTAAACACATAATTGATATGAATATTACCTTTTGAACAAAATATTCCTCTGGAGCCTTATTGAAGAAGGTACTGATGTTTTCTTCTGAGGGAACATTGAATTCTTTAGGTTTATATCCAACATTCTGCCTTTTCAAAAATACTCGCAATTTGGAATACTGGCTAATGTCGATATTTTGTTTGATATCAAGTACAGCTCGTAACATCGAATATCGAGACTGTAATGTTGAACCTTTACTTTCTTTATTTTTTTCATTGCTTTTCTCCGGAATTATTCTGTCAAGCGCAGTGTCCGCAGCTTTTGGAACTTCCTGAGGAGTACAGGTTAATTCAAAATCAGACATTATGTACTTGTTTATGCAAAAAATAAAAATTTTGTAACGGAAAGAATATTTTTTTACTTAATTATAAAAACCAATAAACTAGTAATATTGCCTAGCAACAGTTTCATGGAGTTCTTTGTCGAAAAAAATATTAAATTATGATAACAAATTTTCTTATAATTAATGTTTTTAAAAGCTTGTAACTAAGCGATTGTGAATAAAATAGTACATACAACGCGGGAAGTATCATTCCGGCCACTGCTTTTAGCTCTAACAAAGCCTGGGCTGTAATGTTCTAGTTCCCGACTAGGTATGTAATATACCATTTTATTTCAATAGCAGGAGCATGGTTTCCGACGTTATGGAAACGTGAAAATTTGTACAATTTGAACAATTTTGCAAATTTGTAATTTCTCTTTGTTTTATCATAATGAGTGAGTCTGAAACTCTTCCATAACACGTGGAAGAAGCTGCAACAAACGTAGTTTTGTCACTTTTACCACAAAAATCAAGAACTAAGTATGAATAAGCCTATGCACGTTTATGCAAATGATGTGATGGGACGAAAATTAAGAACAAGGCGAATGAAAAGGTATTGTTAGCTTATTTCGAGAATTTGTCCAAGCGCTACAAGTCTTCAAGTCATTGGACGTATTATTCGATGATACGAGCAACTATATCTATGAAGAAAAACGTGGACATCATGAAATTCGTGGCATTTTTTACCGGTGTGAAATCATCCACAGCCACAGATTTAGGTAGGACTATAATCGATAAAGTCGTGGTCAGAAAATGAAGTCGAATTTTACACAAGTTTTTTACATAATTCATATGGGGCTGATCACAGAATATTAAAAACCTGAAAAATAAAAAAAAATCCACCCACCCTTCTTATTTCTTAGGCAGTCAGGGTTGTGCAAGGTTGGTGATAAGGGGTGGATTTAATAAAATACGAAATATTTCAAATAAAAAAAAAACTATTACTTGACCGGATACCATATCCACAGAGAATGTTAAAAATTAGCATATTAAGAGGTGCCACCCACCTGTTTCATTTTCCAGGCCGTCAAGGTTGGGGATAAGGGGTGAATTTAATAAAATACGAATTATTTCAATTAAAAAAAAAAACTATTGCTTGACCGCTCACCATATTCATAGAGAATGTTACAAATTATCATATTAAGAGATCCCACCCACCCGTTTCATTTTCCAGGCCGTCAGGGTTGGTGATAAATGGGTGGATTTGATAAAATACGAAATATTTCAAATAAAAAAAACTATTACTTGACCGGTCACCATATTCATAGAGAATGTTAAAAATTATCATATTAAGAGATCCCACCCACCCGTTTCATTTACCAGGCCGTCAGGGTTGGCGATAAAGGGTGGATTTGATAGAATACAAAATATTTCAAATAAAAAAAACTATTACTTGACCGGTCACCATATTCATAGAAAATGTTAAAAATTCTCATATTAAGATATTCCACCCACCCGTTTCATTTACCAGGCCGTCAGGGTTGGCGATAAGGGGTGGATTTGATAGAATACCAAATATTTCAAATAAAAAAACTATTTCTTGACCGGCCACCAAATTTATAGAGAATGTTACAAATTAGCATATTAAGAGATCCCACCTACCCGTTTCATTGTAGGCCGTCAGGGTTGGTGATAAAGTGGATTAAATAAAATACGAAATATTTCAAATAAAAAAAACGATTACTTGACCGGTAACCATATTACTAGAAAATGCTAAAAATGATCCGGTTTAGAGATCCCACCCACCCGTTTCATTTCAGGCCGTCAGGGTTGGCGATAAGGGGTGGATTTGATAGAATACGAAATATTTCAAATATAAAAAACTATTTCTTCACCGGCCACCAAATTCATAGAGAATGTTAAAAATTAGCATATTAAGAGATCCCACCCACCCGTTTCATTGTCCAGGCCGTTAGAGTTGGTGATAAGGGGTGGATTAAATAAAATACGAAATATTTCAAATAAAAAAAAACTATTACTTGACCGGTCACCATATTCATAGAAAATGTTCAATTCTATCAAATCCACCCCTTATCGCCAACCCTGACGGCCTGGTAAATGAAACGGGTGGGTGGGATCTCTTAATATTATAATTTTTAACATTTTCTATGAATATAGTTACCGGTCAAGCAATAGTTTTTTTTATTTGAAATATTTCGTATTTTATTTAATCCACCCCTTATCACCCACCCTGACGGTCTGGACAATGAAACGGGTGGGTGGGATCTCTTAATATGTTAATTTTTAACATTTTCTATGAATATAGTGACCGGTCAAGCAATAGTTTTTTTTATTTTAAATATTTCGTATTTTATTTAATCCACCCCTTATCACCAACCCTGACGGCCTGGACAATGAAACGGGTAGGTGGGATCTCTTAATATGCTAATTTGTAACGTTCTCTATGAATTTAGTGGCCGGTCAAGAAATAGTTTTTTTTATTTGAAATATTTGGTATTCTATCAAATCCACCCCTTATCGCCAACCCTGACGGCCTGGTAAATGAAACGGGTGGGTGGGATCTCTTAATATGAGAATTTTTAACATTCTCTATGAATATGGTGACCGGTCAAGTAATAGTTTTTTTTATTTGAAATATTTCGTATTTTATTAAATCCACCCCTTATCACCAACCCTGACGGCCTAGAAAATGAAACGGGTGGGTGGGATCTGTTAATATGATAATTTGTAACATTCTCTATGAATATGGTGACCGGTCAAGCAATAGTTTTTTTTATTTGAAATAATTCGATTTTATTAAATTCACCCCTTATCACCAACCTTGACGGCCTGGAAAATGAAACAGGTGGGTGGCACCTCTTAATATGCTAATTTTTAACATTCTCTGTGGATATGGTATCCGGTCAAGAAATAGTTTTTTTTATTTGAAATATTTCGTATTTTATCAAATCCACCCCTTATCACCAACCTTGCACAACCCTGACTGCCTAAAAAATAAGAAGGGTGGGTGGATTTTTTTTTTTATTTTTCAGGTTTTTAATATTCTGTGATCAGCCCCATATGAATTATGTAAAAAACTTGTGTAAAATTCGACTTCATTTTCTGACCACGACTTTATCGATTATAGTCCTACCTAAATCTGTGGCTGTGGATGATTTCACACCGGTGCATTTTTCAAGAGAAAATCTGAAGGATATAAATCGAAAAAATCAAATACTTTAACTAAACAAGATGCAACAAAGTTTTTGCAGAGAGCCAAAGATGAAACATGGTTATTAACAAAGGTAAATTATTTAGGTCTTAGATTTATACTTAAAGAAATCATTTTTAAGGATGTGTTTATTTTGGGATTTAGAGGTGCATGTAGGAAGGAGGAACTCACTTATATGCAGGTAATAGACCAAGATTTCTCGTGGATTTGTTGTAACTACTGCAGACATTGAAGGAATCAGTGTAGTAGAAATAATTCGAAAGTACATAGCAGTGCATCCTTCAAGTTTCGATCATGGAAGATTCTTTCTTGGATATAAGAATGACAAATGTACAAAACAGACAGTGAGTTGCATCTTTTTTTAAAATACCAAAAGTAAAACATTACACCGGGAACTGCTTTTGAAGATCATCAACTTCTTTACTTGCAAATTGAACTGGACTCTCTTGTTCTACCTCAGGAGGGATTTACTCGGAAGGATACTTTTGTTGCTAATAACAATTCTTTTATTAAATATTTCAGAGTTTACAAATATCAAATCAATAAAAATTGACAAACCCCTCAACAAAAAACCTTGACAACCTATATCAAAAACCAATTAAATTCATTTTCGCCATCTATGACGAGCCACCTCAAAATTCAGGAGAGGACCTTTTAACAGTCCAGAAGCATGGAGGTTGTAAAAGTAACACAGTGCGTGAGGGATATATTGAAACGTCAATTGAAAATAGAAACGAAACGCTACAAACATTCTGGGAGTAAAGAATATGCAGATGGAACAAAACGTCGTTTGTCGTCCTCCTCTGGAATAAGTTTTTCAAAATGAAAACATGTTGTTAATGTTTGCAATAAATAATATAGATAGTTTTTATTAATATTTAATAAAAGCTTTGATGATAAATTGTCTAAAAAATTCAAACCCACTTCCCCACGGAGTGTGGTATTGAAGTTCTTATTCCACTCAAAATGAGTGGGATAAGTGGCATTTATTCTACAGGCGCAGATAAAAAAAATCTAATATAACTGCATTGAATTGCAACTGGAAAATATACAGAATGTTCCACATAGAGATACGAAGAATTCCTTAAAAGTAGTTTTTAGCGAAAACCACGTCCTTCTATCTCTTGTAGTTTCCGAGATACCATGCAACAGAATTGGGACACCCAGTACATTAGTACAATTCGTTCAAAATGTGTTTAGTTTTTTTTTTCAACGCTTTCGCCTGTGCATGTGTTGTTATTTAATCTACCAACTTCGAATTGTTATGCCATGTTAAACTTATTTAGACATAACTGGGAATATTTGACTGCAGCCCTAATAGTATTACGAGCAGTAGGAATTGGAATCAGTATATGGGGGGCCAGGTATTCTATTAGCGGGAGGTTAGCTCAAGAACAACAAGGGCAAATCAAAGATTTCTTGTAAACGCTGGAGGAAGCGCACATTAATTCTGTGACTGATGGATTAAATAACAGTAAGGACAGTGATTATAACCACTATATTTGCACATATTAACTTTCGTTGAAAGCGGCATATTTCGAAATGTTAGGGTGACTGAAACTTTAATCTACAACAAAAACGGTTCAGCTTACAAAATGGATGTTTAATCGCTTGGGATATATTCTTGAACGCAGTTTAAGCACGTTTCTGCTTACCACAGCGTGTTATCTCTCCCTTGCAATAAGTTTAGCGCAGAAATTTGAAGAAATCGTTAATTCACACGTTGTTCCATTAACCTCAGGATCAACTTCTTATAACACAACACTTCCTATAATTTTTGAAGTATTGCTACTGGACATATTTTAAAGCTGTTTCCGTTCAAATTTAATTATTTATCGGGAAAGGCAGACACAGGCAGCAAAGCCCAAACAAATGTCCACAAAGCATTTAAAATTGAAACTATGAAATATAAAGGTAATTAGCGCTGTAGTTAGTGGCGTAGCCGTGGGGGTAATATAAATATATGAATGTTCCAGTATAAACTTACAAACGCTCTATTCGTCAAGAACTAGTAAACTTTTTATAGATAAATTAATTTATCGGCAACAGAAGTGCTAGATAAACTCGCTAAAAATAAAATAAAACTTTTATTATATTAAGGTTTATCTGCAACTAAGGTCTAGTTTGATTTTTGTGATTTTTTTAACAAATATGATTTGCTTATTATTTACATGTTTATGAAATAGTTTTTTATTTACTTTTATTGTTTTGTTTATTAAAACATATATTCTGAAATACTTAAATTTGTTCTCTGAATCTCCATGATGATTTCTGGCTACGCCACTGATTATAGTAATATTAACTTAAATATTATCTTTTATATACGATAGGGCATTAAAGTACAGTGTAACTTAAACGCTTGAGGGCCTTATTTAACGCCCGAGGGCGATAAAGTAAGTTTATCGCCATATTGCCATCTTTTTTATCTTAAAGAAAAAAAACTGATCCAAATTTTAATTTTTATGTGTATTTATAATTTTTTAAAACTACAGCAAAATGAATATTTAATTTAAAAGTAAATACTCAGTTTGAACAATTAATTTTTATATAAAATTGACAATACTTCTCAAAAGCTAATTAGGTATATTTTTTGGGCTCTGATAATTTTTTACTGCAGATTTGACTTGTCGATAAATTTATTTGTTCGTTTATTTGGCCATTGTTGGAATCTGAAAACAAATAATTTTCTCCCTAGATTGAACTGATCTTTCGATGATGTAGCCTTCTGAAGCCGCTAAAAGTGTATAATATCTTCATCAGGTTCGCCTAAAGGTATAAGAGACTCTAAAATTGTGTTCTGTAAATTATTTTGTTTGGGTAGGCATTTGACCAAACGTGTTTTTTCAAGCAATTTGAGTGGAACATCATCTCATTTTTCCATTTTTGTAAAATATTGTAGTGTATTGAAATTTGTTGGGCGCCAATTAATATTTATGTTTAAATTGTATTTGTTTTTCTTTAATGTTTTGTGTTTATGTATCTTGTATGTAAAAAAAAATGTATTTATTGGGCTACAAACCTGTATCTTATTTTTTTTTAACTTATTCAACTACCCTGGCTGCTTGTAGAACATGGACTCTGGTAGTCGGTTCGCTCGTCAAGTCAAATCTTTTTACAACACACTGTACCTTACTTTATCAAATAAATATCATTTCAAAATGGACAATTTCTATTTCATAAGAGATTTTTGTCTACTACTTATTTAAGAATATTTTTAGGTTTTATGTACATTTAATTTATAGGTAACAGATAAAATTTGTTTAAATGCAGTTGCGTATTAAAAGTTGCCTATCTTTAAAATTTTAACTTCTTAAACTTGATAGTACAAAACATTCTTAAAATTCCTTATTCAGTGGTACTCTTTTACTTGATGTTCATTGCTGGTGATATATTATATTGGCAAATGATCCTTTTTGTGACAGATGGTCCATTAAATAACAAATTTTTATATATTAAATAGAAACGTAAATATTATTAACTATACTATGGTAAGTAACTTATTGTTTTACGAAATCTTTGAGTCTGTGACTGTCTATTTTCTGAATTTAATAGGTTAGCTAGCGTTTATTGTCTTTTATTAAATTTATGTGCACATAAAATACCTTTATTATGTTGATTTTTTTTATATGACTTCTACTGGAAGTCCTCTTGAAATCCCTCAGAACTTGTGATATTGGGCTGCTGATATTGATGAATGGTTTACCCACTGGATGGTACTGCCAAATTCCTAGATTGGACCTGGATCTCTGTTTCTATTTCTGTTCAACAATTTTCTTATAACGTGAGTATTACTTTTAACTTTTACTTTAACTTTTTCTTGCTAAATTTCTTATTTTTCTGGAACATATTTTTTTTTAAAAACCGACGCTGCTCGTTCTTTCTTTCTTTCGTATCTAATCAACAAAAACTTGTTTTTTTCTATATTTTTCTATCAATTTGATATCTTGATTCCTTGTTGTAAAATTTGCATACATATTATGGTTCATACATATGATTTTATTGAGGTTTTCGATGCACTGTTTTTATGTTTTTGACTGCACTACTTAACCTACTGCAATTTTTATATGTATTTACAATTTTATTTATATCTAAATATTAAATATTCTTCAATATTACTCTTTTTTGTGTACATTGTGAGATCTCTTGTGAAGCCAACTTTATACTTGACATTTGTCCATGTCTATGAAATTTATTTGACATTTCTAAACATTTTATAAAATTCATTTATTTAAATTGTTAATATTTAAATTATCTTTGCTTGACTCCTGTCGATATATGTATGATATTACTAAATGCTCTTTACTTTTTCATTCTCTATACTTTGCTCTGAGTTTAACTCCTTTTTTGTTTATGTACTATTCATAAATGTGAGATCATGTCACAATATTTGATAAATTTTAACTATATTTTATTTTCTAAAATGTTAATTTATTTAATTTAAACTATAATAAACTACTTATATGCTCTGCATTGTCCGTTTTTATTTTATTTTGTTCAATTCTACTGTATTTTAATTTTAATAACAATAATAATTTCGATACTATTTTATGGTTTTTAAATAAACATGTAAATCCTCATAGGTATTGAAGCTGATATTTCATTTTGTCTCAATATATACACATTCTACATCTATTATGTTTTGATTCTACATTCTCAAGAAAGTACTTTAGTTAGTTTATCTACTTTACAGCTATAAAAAGCTATATTTTCAAATTTTGATAGCTCTTCTGCAACTTTCAACAGCAATTAACTTTCGTCTGAAGCCTCTAGTAAAAATTTTCTATATCATTTATGATATACATTATACGTAAAATCTTATTCTTTTTTGCTTTACATCCATCACACTTGCACTTTAAAAATGAAGTGACTTTAAGAAACCTAATTATGTCAATGTTGTTATTTAAATTTATAGAGATTTTTATCAGAGTTTCACAATGATGAAGACTTATACCGCACAAATGTTTCGTTCAAATATACCAATAAGACGTTTTTATTACCCGAGAAAAATATGAGCGATGTGGGATATTTTTCGAATTTTTGTAAATGCAGTTACACTATTAATATATTACAAGTATCATCTATACATAAGTTTCCAAATTCAATTTAGTTTTTTTCTATTTTTAGTAGCTTCTGAGATACCCCGAAAACCAAGGGAATTTGCCTCTCTTTATACATTTTAGTTGGAGGAGTTGTTAGATAATTAAACATTACTGGCGAAACCGGCACAACTTAAGCTATAATACTTAATCAGTGTACAATTATATACGCATTAGCGATACCGAGATCTGAAATAGGCACTACGATGTCGAGAACAGCTGCAGATCATTAGCGCTGTAGATTTTAAGTAAATTAAATCAGTTTCAGTAACCGTACCCATGTAATTCAATACTCGAAAGTGTCAAAACTGTCTATTATTTCTCCAAGTTTAATAATTTATAATTATAAGGGCTGATCAATTACACAGGGTGACTCAGAACTTACCTATTTAAAAGAATTTGGGAATAGACGCGTAGTAAAAAATGGAGTCAATATCGCAAACAAAATTTTTATAAAATCCTCATAGTTTCCGAGAAAAAAATTATTGAAGTTCTAGTAGTTGCAAACTTTACATCTCTGAGCTACTGTAATCTCTAGCCAGGCGATTTCAAATATCCGTCTATAGCAACTCACAGTTGATCGATATCGTTTTAATGTATGGTGAAAATGCTTTAGCAAAACAATTTCCCGATAGACATAGGCCAAATGCAGCTAGTTTTATAACGGTGTGAGTACAGGTTAGTGCAAACGCTGGCGTGACGAGGGAAATTTGTAACCAAATCGTGGAAGAGTTCCAGGGCCTATTGTAGCAGTGTGGCGTATCATACAGGAGGCTCAATTATATCCGTACCGTGTACAGCCAAGCAAGCAGCCAAGCATTAATACCAAGGGATTTGACGGACTGGTACCATGGCCGCCATGATCTGCTGACAAATCATTTGGACTTATTTTTGTGGGGATATTTAAAAAATAAAGTATATTATATCGATGTGGACACTATTGATGATTTACGCAAACGTATCATAGCTGCTGGGAAAAACTTACAAGTTCAAAACTGATAATAAGCAGAAACATTTATGTTAGTTTGTAAAAACTAGGTAAGACGGGCCCAAAATGTGGTTGTAACATCAGGTATGTCAAACTATTTTACTAATTGAAACCGTATAAATTAATTCTATTAATAATTAATAACAAACGGCAAAAGCAGTTGAATTTGCTGTATAAAAATAGGTGTTGTAAAATGTAATTATTTCTTTCCTGGGAAATTTCTCCAATTTTTTGTCCGGTCGTCGATTATACGCTTTATCAGGTTTTACAGTGGACCAGTTTTCAGTGCCGAGCGAAAGGGTTTTTTAAATCATTTTTGAACTGTTATTTTTGATTTTACTTTTGCAAATTTGTATTTGTAAGAGTTTCCTGAATATTCAATTTTTTTAATAACTTCTGAATAACCCTATATATTTTATGGACTTATTAAGAAGTTTAACGATTAAATTTAAATATGGACGAATTCATAATTTTTAATGAACTTCTGAAGTGTTGGATACTTTCAATTTATTATTCTATGCTTTTGCAGTCAATGAACTTTCACGATTTCCTTTAATATATTTTTAACAAATTCTTCAATTTTTCATTTTTCGAAAATATCAAGAAATCTGCTCTATTATATGTTTATATAAAAGTGGTACCGATGAATCTATTCGTACATCTATTTTCCGTAATTCTTAGTTATCGTAAACACCAAATTTTTAAGTAGCAAATCTAAGGGTAGCACTCACAAAAGGTCTAATGACAGAAATTAGTATAACAGCCACCTACTTACATATTTCTTAGTTGCAATCATGTGAGTTGTAATGCGAATGATAATGAATCTTATTTTTTATTTCTCTAATAAACCGTTAATTTTAAAGCAGCTCTCTGATACGTATATTTGAATAGTCAATATTTGTCAACAAATAAGTTGTAGCAAATTATAACTTAGGAGATGCTTACTTCAACCCATTCCAGGGGGCAGAAATTTTATAAAAATTGTAGATATGTTGCATATGCATTAGTAGTTATATGAATTTGTGTAAATTTTTGTTCTGTACTTTTCAAAGTACAGCCACTACTCTATACTACTATATTTTCTTGCAAATATTTATATCTGTATCTGTTATGGGGTGAACATTTTATTAAGGTAATTTTTATGCAAACGTGTTATTTTTACCTGTAAATTCACCGGTATTTGTGCTGCTTCTTTTGAAAACACCCTGTATAAACAAATATTGAGCTGTACCTTTCTTTGTGTTTATATTATTATAACAACTATTCTATACACTGTATCAGTATCAGATATTTTATTAAATTATAAGATTATACTTCAATATTTTCTGCAGTTGTACGAGCCGAGAAAAAACTTGGTATTGATTATCTATAGGTATTATGTGGTGGACACCTTTAGAGACTGTGGCAGCTTTGATATCCTGAATGAAACGACAGTAACTCTCTAGGGCGATGTCGGTCTTTAGTGTCAATCCTCCTAAGGATGTGGAAATGGTTCCACATGGACTTTATCACAATTCAGTAGAACTTCAGTAGAAGAGTTGAAGTTAAAAAGTTCATTCCGCAAGATTGAGTGTTTCTTAAATCACGCTTTCATTCAATTGCCGAAATGAAAGTTATTGTTATTTTCAAATACATTTGAAAACATAAACGTTTTCTTGGTACTTGAAGTTGAAAAATTTATACTTCATCCATACTCAGTATAAAAGTTTATAGTCGACTGTCATAATAATGCTGTTACGAACGTCAAAATCGTTAACAATCTGCCACTTTCTAGTACTCGTGTTGTAATGTGACAGAATCGTGCCATAAAGTCCACTTTATTGCAAATTAGTAAATAGTAGGTTTTAAACTTTTAAACAGAATTACCTAGGTATTGAACTTCGAAATTGATATTAAATTATTAGATACTGTTGTTATTTTAGTCTGGCATCCTAAAGGTCTGGTAGGACTAAACTAACGTCAGTAATTAATTAAAGGTCACTAGATACAACATATTAAATTATTAGACTTTCTGTATTTTATAAATAAAATAACCAAAAATTTAATACATATTTTTTATTTACATTTGTATGCCAAGAAGTCCAATATGGCTTCCTCCTTAACATCGTCAACAGATAAATTATAGAAGTCGATACGTCGACAAGCATCGAATAAACTAAAAATAACAACTACCTAAAATTGTGTTAACTTCTAATAAAAAATAGTATAACAGACCTTTATAAGCAGACCTTTGTCATCTGGAGCATGGAGTAGAAACTCGATTAACAGTAGTTCCTTTGAAAATACTGTACTTTTTTTCCTATGAATAACCAACCGAGCCGACTTCAAATATGCAGTAAGTTTAGAAAATTTAGTAATGTCAGTAGGTATGGCGTCGCTTGAGACCAGCCCCTCCACTTTCCTTTTAGGCCCCGCCCCTCGACCAATCAGATTGCAGCATTATTCAAACCCTCGCCTCTCGACCAATCAGATTGCAGCATTATGGCGGGAAATTCAAACTGATTTGAAATTTGACAGTAGCGACCTAACCTAAGTTCAAACTGGCGGGAAATTCAAACTGATTTGAAATTTGACAGTAGCGTCCTAACCTAAGTTCAAACTGGCGGGATATTTAAAAAGGACCTAATCTAACAGAAAAAACATGCGCAGTAGGAACCTAATCTAACAGAAAAAACTTGCGCAGTAGGGACCTAATCTAATAGAAAAAACATGCGCAGTAGGGACCTAATCTAGCAGAAAAACATGCGCAGTAGGTTACAGAAAAACATGCGCAGTAACGACCTAATCTAACAGAAAAAACATGTGCAGTAGCGACCTAACCTATCAGAAAAACATGCGCAGTAACGACCTAACCTATCAGAAAACACATGCGCAGTAGGAACCTAACCTATCAGAAAAAACATGCGCAGTACGTCACACACACAATTTTTTTGCTAATAACTAAAATTTGAAAACTGATTTGATTGGTTCCTATCACGTGACGTTGTTATTTAAATGAAAAGAACTTTACTCTGTGCGCGATTTGAACCCGGGACCTCTCGCATGCAAAGCTGACGCGTTACCACGAGACCGCTATAGCTATTAACAAAAGGTTACTGTAACTGCGTAATATATGAATCAGAGAGCGCTTGAAGGCGTCCCACACCAAGCAGTCTGAGCTATAACAATGATATTAAATAGAAATATTTAAGATTTTACAGATGCTAATTACAGGTGATACTAAATATTTAGAAATATGTATGAAAAAAGAAACTGGTAGCGCTGGGGATCGAACTCCGGACCTCTAGAGTGCGAAACGTGTACGTTAGCGCTAGACCACCACATCGTATAGCTTGTGCTGGAACGGGAGTGGTGGCGGGGAATTAGTTGTGACAGGAGTGACGGTAAATAGTTCCAAACGCGGATAAGCGCTTATCAGTAGATGGCGTTGCAAGTGGAGCGCGCGTTACTCCGTTAGAGTGAATTATATAGTTTACAACCAGTAGTAAAATGGGGAAATCCTACTACAGTGAAAATTTGACCCAAATAGTATTTCTAATTTCTACCGACAACAAAAAATACTACTGTAGTGGAAAATAACATTTATAATTTGTATCACAATCAAAAATGCTAGTATAGTGAAGATTTTAATGTGATACTATTTCTAATTTCTACCATCATCAAAAAATGCTACTAGAGTGAAAATTTTAATGTAATAACATTTCTAATTTCTACCATCATCAAAAATGCTAGTATAGTGAATATTTTAATGCAATAATATTTCTAATTTCTACCATCATCAAAAAATGCTACTATAGTGAAAATTTGACCCAAATAGTATTTCTAATTTCTACCGACAGCAAAAAAATACTACTGTAGTGGAAAATTTAATGTAATAACATTTATAATTTCTATCACAATCAAAAATGCTAGTATAGTGAAGATTTTAATGTAATAATATTTATAATTTCTACCATCATCAAAAAATGCTACTATAGTGAAAATTTTAATGTAATAAAATTTCTAATTTCTACTATCATCAAAAATGCTAGTATAGTGAATATTTTAATGTAATAATATTTCTAATTTCTATCATCATAAAAAATTCTACTACAGTGAAAATTTGACGCAAATAGTATTTCTAATTTCTACCAACAGCAAACAGTGGAAGTTTTTTTTGGTAACCGCTATGAATTTGCGCCCTGTATAATATTTTGCCGACAACAAAACTATTTGGCGTAGATACTCTCGATACCTTATTTTAATGAAAAAATTCAATCTCATATTGTCATACCAGCATAGTGGACTGGCTTCTACAACGTCCGAATGCACGATTTGGCGTATTCTCAATACACTTTATTTTAATGAAAAAATTCAATCTCATATTGTCATACCAGCATGGTGACTGGCTTCTACAGTGTTTGAATGCATTAACAACAAAAATATTTGGCGTGAGAGTACGCCTTATTCACCTTATTTTAATGAAAAAATTCAATCTCATACTGTGCTTAGTTCTTATAGAATATTATATTCGGTTATTAAATCTATAATCAAAGCGATGCCGTTATTGTACAGTTTGTTGGCTCAACATTGTTCCTATTTTAGTACAATAATAATTAATTAGGGCAGTGATTTCCAAGTCATACTTAATTAGTATTTAAATAAATCTTTTATTTGGAATTAACATGGTAGCTATACATGTATAATACACCTTGTAGATTCTAAAGTTTTCATATATTATGAGTAATAAAAGATCATGTATCTGTTTTATCTCCTGTCTGTGACATAAACAGCTTTTATACAATTTTTAGCATTCCTTCAGTTATCATCCATCATGTTCCATGGTAAGACATTAAATTACATTTTATTTTTATGTTCTTACTAATAATGATTTATAAATTTTTCAGAACAAGAAACAATTCAGATAATTAACGGGGTGCGGGGCAAGTTCCCCGAAAATCTTGTAAGTTAAAACATAATTTTTAAATCCTAATATTTATTAAATTTCTGGTTTTAGGATGTAATAGTTATCTATACCAATCATCCCCCGCATTCAATATTTGCGGGGGTAGTACACACACCCTACAAGGTATGGAGGGTGTGGTTTACTGTAGAAACCCCTGGCGGTACCCGGCCGTGGGTAACTTTATGGGCTGGTATGTATTTTTTATAATTAGTAAGCATATGATTTTTTTGTGTTTTTCTTTTCATGTTTTTTCATGGGCTACCCCCTAATCAAAATATTATTTTTATATATCCGGATACGTTACATTACCTGTATGGTCTTTCTTCAGAATAAAGTTATCGAAAAAGATCTATTGTGTATTTTATTCCAATATTTTAGTGAAAGAAAAGTCGTTAAAATTATCACATTAAGATTACTTTAAGGTAAACAATTATTTCTTTTAAATAAACATTATTTTAAATTAGCTAAAATTTAATAGAAATGCAACATTTTTTAAAAAAGTATTTGCAACCATTTTTTTTGAGCGTGCTATCAATGTAATAATATTAGTATACATTATTTTAATGTAAAATTCAATCTCATACTGTACTTAGTTTTATATACAAACAAGATTTAGTAAAACCTGAATATTTACCTATGCATTAACAATTTATTTTGAAAACGCCCTGTATAATATTTTGCCGACAACAACATAACTATTTGGTGTACTCTCGATAACTTATTTTAATGAAAAAGTTCAATCTCATACTGTATGTACTTAGTTCTTATAGAATGTATATTTGTTTATTAAATCTTTGCTTGGTGCGAGCTGGGATTATGTTACAGACGCTGCTGAATTTGCAGATACTCCTTAGCTGTAACGGATGAGAGTACAACAACTTGCATTTGCACATTAACGCGAGTGTCTTATAGGTAAGATACGAGTTTTACTGTTGCGAAAGTTGAAATTTTGATTGAACTACATAGGTAAGTAATTTATATATATATTTTAAGTTAATTAAGGGAAATATTTGGAGAAAATAAGATAAATATTTAAATAACTCTATTTTTGGGTAAACCAACACGTTTTTATCTATTTACGAGCTATGAAATTCATTTTGTAATATAGAATTTGTTAAAATACAGTTAAAAAAATTCTGCTCTGATATACAGGGTAGGTAAAAACGGTCTAGGTTTTTTTTTGTAATAGAGAATTTGTTGAAGATACTACTTTGATATACAGGGTAGGCAAAAAATCAATAAGCAGGAAACAATTTTGTTACTTTTTATTGTATAAACAAAGCTCAAACATTATGCAAAAAGAATGTGTGTTTAATTCCACCAAGTGAAGTATATTACACGATATTTTTAAGTAGGGGAGGTAATAAGCATATAGACAAATTTTGTGGGAAATAATATGTTTAAATTAACAAGCTATGAAACTCATTTTGTAATAGAGAATTTATTAAAATACAGTTAAAAAATACTGCTTTGATATACAAGACAGGTAAAAACGGTCTAGGATTTTTTAATAAAGAGTTCGTTGAAAATACTACTTTGATATACAGGGTAGGCAAAAACTGTCTAAGAAATTTTGTAATAGAGAATTTGTTAAAATACAGTTCAAAAATACTGCTCTGATATACAGGGTAGGTAGAAAATCAAATAAGCAGGAAACAATTTTGTTACTTTTTTATTGTATAAACAAAGCTCAAATATTATGCAAAAAGAATGTGTGTTTAATTTCACCAAGTAAAGTATATTACACGATATTTTTAAGTAGGGGAGGTAATAAGCATATAGACAAATTTTGTGGGAAATAATATGTTTAAATTAACAAGCTATGAAACTCATTTTGTAATAGAGAATTTATTAAAATACAGTTAAAAAATACTGCTTTGATATACAAGACAGGTAAAAACGGTCTAGGATTTTTTAATAAAGAGTTTGTTGAAAATACTACTTTGATATACAGGGTAGGCAAAAACTGCCTAAGAAATTTTGTAATAGAGAATTTGTTAAAATACAGTTAAAAAAATTCTGCTCTGATATACAGAGTAGGTAGAAAATCAAATAAGCAGGAAACAATTTTGTTACTTTTTATTGTATAAACAAAGCTCAAATATTATGCAAAAAGAATGTGTGTTTTATTTCACCAAGTGAAGTATATTACACGATATTTTTTAAGTAGCGGAGGTAATAAGCTTATAGAAAAATTTTGAGGTAATAATATGTCAATAAATTAACAAGCTATGAAATTCATTTTGTAATATAGAATTTGTTAAACAGTTTAAAAATACTGCTTTGATATACAGGGTAGGTAGAAACGGTCTAGGATTTTTTTTAATAAAGAGTTCGTTGAAAATACTACTTTGATATACAGGGTAGGCAAAAACTGTCTAAGAAATTTTGTAATAGAGAATTTGTTGAAAATACAACTTTGATATACAGGGTAGACAAAAAATCAAATAAGCAGAAAACAATTTTGTTACTTTTTATTGTATAAACAAAGCTCAAACATTTTGATACGATATTTTTTAAAGCAAGGGGGAAATAAGCTTATAGAAAAATTTTTTGGGAAATAATAGGTTTAAATTAACAAACTATGAAACTCATTTTGTAATAGAGAATCTGTTAAAACTATAATATAGTTAAAAAACTACTACTTTGATATACAGGGTAGGAAAAAACTGTCTAGAAATTTTTGTAATAGAGAATTCGTTGAAAATACTGTGATATACAGGGTATATACCTAAAAAATTGTAGGTAAATAATAGACTTAAATTATAAAGTGTTTGCTCAATTAGAACTTCTTCTGATTAGATTAGATAATCTCGAACTTGGTTTAAGTTTGCACCAGAGTGAACCAATTTCAATGCTTTTGGAGGGGGTTTTCGTAGATATAGAAAAAAGTATCTAAGGTCTTGATTTTTTAAGAAAACTACATTTCGGTGTCTCGATTCGTTTAATTTTTTTCTATGATGCTGATCCTTCTTTATTAATATTTTTTATTCGGTTTTTATGTAGATTTTTTAAAATGGAACACCCTGTATTTTATTTATTTACGGTGTAGGAATATTTTCAATTAAAAAAACAGTTGGAAAAATAATGCTTTGATATACAGGGTGGGCAAGAACAATATTTCAAAAAAAGTTTTATTGATTACGATTTTACTATAACAAAGGGAATGTAAAACAAAAATCTTTTTTTTTTTTAGTAGCCTACTGAGGAAATTAAGAACAGAGAAAGAGGTGCTGGGTAAGTTGCTTAAATTTCTGCATTACAGGTCGCGTCGTTTGTGTCTTTATCAATACATGGTAAAATACGCCAGCTTGATAGACACCGTGTCGTGTAGTGAAAATCTTTAACGATAATCTCAAAGAGATAATCATTGGATTGTTCCCTACCAACGAGAGAGAGAGAGGTTTTCAGTCACACACACGCGAAAAACTTTAATCCGAAACCGTGGACGCGTAAAGGCCTCCGGGCTATCGATACGTTGACTGTCTCGTTTAGGTTACCATAAAGCTGGGTTAGGTTAGTCAGGGTCTCAAAAAATAGGCTGCACATTGCGACCGGGAGAGGCGACGACAAATGCTCTGCAAAAATCAAACTAACCTTTTTGACCTGTTTACTTGTTACTAGTTAATTAAATTTAAATATATCCAATTAATGAGACACCTTTAATTGAATACATTGGAAACAATTATAAGAGTGAATTTTATTGACAATTTTCTTTTTTCGCGGTCAAGAATTTGCCGGCCCATACATTGGAAGAAGGCATTTACTCTTATTCGGTCTTATCATTATCAACATTTTTAATACAACAGTGATGTCTCATTAATACAGGACTAACAATTTTTTTTACTAATATATATTTTTTTGTTAATTAATTAAATTTGATAATTTTATCCTGTTACATTACAAACACTTTTTTCTTTAATCAGGCACATTTTGAACTGAAAAATTTGCTAGTGACTCAGAACCAGTCAATCACGTTGTGCCTTAATTTGCATGTGTCTTAATGACGAAATGTGCTACACCCTCTGAAATAGTCAAAATTACATTGATTCTTATGGCAAACACGAACAAATAACCGAACGCAGGGGGCCTTTTCGTACGCGGGTGCTGTTACGATTAAATTTGATAATTTTATCCTATTGCATTACAAACACTTTTTCTTTAAACAGACACATTTTAAATTGAAAAATTGCGAGTGACTTAATCACGTTGTGTCTCAATTTGCATGTATCTTAATGACGAAATGTGCTACACCCTCTGAAATAGTCAAAATTACATTGATTCTTATGGCAAACACGAACAAATAACCGAGCGCAGGGGGCCTTTTCGTACGCGGATGCTGTGTCTTCAGTTACAATTATATGACGAAATATTTCACACCGGTCGCATAGCGTAAATTAACATTACTTCTTATGTAAAACACATACAAATTACTGAACGCAAGAGGCCTTTTTTCGTCACGTGACTTCCTTTTTTCCATCTCACCGACGCTAGTTAGCTGAAAATAAACGACTAGGGGTAAATTTCGACAGTGTGTCAGTTATTGTGTTGATCTTCAAGACGTGTAACGCTTTTTTTTGAAAAATGGAAAAGTTTTTTATTATTCGTGATACAGTGAAGAAGGTTCGTCGCTTCAATCTCCACGGTCGAACCTTGGAATTTAAAATTAAAACGCCTTCTGTTGGTGCCGAACCAGTTAGCTGGATTAGAGATGCCATCACGCAAATCATTGCTACGGGGACGGAAGGCCTGAACCCCAACGACCAGGTGGCGTTCTCCTTCTGCTCGAAGGAGTTCAAACGTGGCGATGCGTGGGTTCGCTTCAGGCCCGCTGGGGAGGTGACCTACAAAGACGTGTGGAGTGTCATCTCCAGCGTTTACCAGTCCAACTCTGCGGGCCTGAATACTGAAACGTTCTGTCTGGGGGGTGACGGCTGTGAGGATGCCTAGTGGAAAAGGTAGGGACCGTCGGTACAACACCTTCGACGAGGAGTGTAGGAAGCGCATAGGACTCGTCTCAATAAACAATAGAGACAATTTGTGCTTACCGCGTGCGCTTGTCGTCGCCATGGCCTATGTGGACAAGGATCAAGAATATAGAAAAGTTCGCCGTGACACTGGTAAACTTCAAACAAATAGGGCTCAAGTTCTTTTGGAATCAGCCAACGTCGTCGTCCCCGAAGAGGGTTGTGGTATCCCCGAGCTTCAACAGTTTCAGCGGTATTTGAAGAATTACAATATCGTCGTATACCAGTATGGGTCAAAGGGTCGTGATGTTATCTTTAAAGGTAATGTCCAAAACGATAGGAAACTTAATTTACTCTATCACGAAGGACACTATAATGTGATAACCTCTTTGACAGCCGCCTTTTCTTGTGTATATTATTGCGAAGAATGTAACATACCTTATGACCATAAAAATAAACACAGATGCGGAGGTACATGCCCGGCATGCCAGCAGTCACCTGCATGCCCTCAAGATTGCAATATTACCTGTCAAGACTGTCAACGTAGCTTCAGGGGGCAACAGTGTTACGATAACCACCACCTGACCAATATCTGTGCTCAAATTTGCCGTTGCCCCGATTGCTTCAAGGTTGTAAAAAGGGATAGAACCCATAGCTGTGGCGAAATATATTGCAAGATCTGCAAAACCCACGTCCCCTCAGACCATCTGTGTTATATGCAGCCAAATAACGGAAAACCGAGAACAGACGACGTACTCTTCGTGTTCTACGACCTGGAGACACGACAGGAGACGAAGCGGGAAGATGGCTCTTTCCTTCATGAACCAATCTATGCGTCTTTAAACAATGCTGTGACATATGTCTGGATTGCAATCAACAAGAAATTTGCAAAAATGTGGCGTTCGTCTCCAGGTTGTCAAAAGCGATAACGTTGTTTCGTCATTTCTGCACCATGTTTTTACGCTCCGGAAGAAATTCAAGCAGGTGGTGGTTATAGCCCATAACGGGCAGGCCTTTGACCACCAGTTCTGCTTAAACCATATATTGGTTAATACCGACCTGAAGCCCGATCTAATTATGCGAGGAACAAAAATAATATCTATGGCAGTTGAGAATGTGAAATTTTTGGACTCCCTTAATTATTTCCCGATGGCCCTTTCAAAGCTTCCGAGAGCCTTCGGCTTGGGGGACGGATTCAAGAAAGGGTATTTCCCTCATCTTTTCAATACCGTAGCCAACGCTCAATATGTGGGTTCCCTACCGGCCATTGAATACTACGACCCCGATAACATGAAAACTGAAGACAGAGCCCGATTTCTCGAGTGGCACGAGGAACATAAGAACGACGTGTTTGACATGGAGCGGGATCTAGTGGAGTACTGTACATCAGATGTGGAGATCCTAACTGCTGCCTGTCTCAAATTTCGTCAGCAGCTCCTCGACACCGGTAACGTCTGCCCCTTCACCGAGGCCTGTACCATAGCTTCGGCCTGCAATAAGGTGTTTAGACGGAACTTCCTTAAACCCAACACCATAGGCATTATACCTAAAGGCGGTTATCGGTGGAGGGATAACCAGAGTAAGATAGCCATCCAGTGGTTGGTGTGGGAAGAGCACACGAGGGGTCTCAGCATTACTCACGCAGCCAAACAGCAAGAAGCACGAGTTGCAGGGGTCAAAGTCGACGGGTACTGTGAGGAAACCAAACAAGTGTTTGAGTTTCACGGCTGTTATTTCCACGGTTGCTCTGTCTGTTATCAATGCAATCGTAACGAACCCCTGCAGGATGACCCCTCGATGACGTTAAATACCCGAATGGAAACCACAACAGCCAAGACCGAAAGATTAAAACAATTGGGTTATGACGTCGTTGAGATGTGGGAGTGCGAATTTAGAAGGCGTCTTCAACAAAATAAAGAACTGCGCTCGTTCACGGAGACCCACCCGCTCGTAACTCTCACACCGCTTCAACCTAGGGAGGCCTTTTACGGTGGACGCACTGGTAACACCGTAGAGTACTACAAGTGTCAACAAGGCGAAAAATAAAATACGTAGACGTTTGCTCCCTTTACCCCTGGGTCTGCAAGTACGGAAAGTTTCCCATTGGACACCCCAAAGTGTACGCCGGTGATGATTGCAACGGATTGGATTTGACCAACATCAACGGAGTTATAAAATGTAAGATTCTACCGCCTCAAGACCTCTACCACCCTGTGTTACCGGCCAAGATGAACGACAAGTTAATGTTCGTTCTCTGTCGCACGTGTGGTGAGCAAATGAACCAGAGTGAGTGCGATCACAATGATGATGAACAGAGAGCCTTGACGGGGACATGGGTAGTGGACGAGGTGAGAAAAGCCCTCGAAAAGGGGTACCGGATGCTGGAAATCTACGAGGTTTGGAGCTACGACGTGCTTCAGACCGATAAAACTAAAAACGTAACAGGGTTATTCACCGAAATGATGAACAAGTTCATTAAAGTCAAACAGGAAGCAAGCGGGTGGCCCTCACACTGTACCACCAAGAGAAAGCGAGATATATCAAAGAATTCTTGCAGAAGGAAGATGTTCAATTGGAATTTTCCGAAATAATTGAAAACCCCGGTTTAAGATCTTTGGCTAAGCTAATATTAAATTCGTTCTGGGGAAGCTAGGCCAGAGAGAAAATCAGCCAAAACCAAGATCGTGAGAGACCCTGCGGAATTCTTTGGTATGCTCGCTAACCCTGGCATCTACGTAAATTCGGCACTTCCCATCAACGAGGATACTCTCATCGTCAATTGGGAGCATAAGGAGGACGGCTATGATCCTCTCACAACAGTTAACGTCGTGATAGCCGCCTATGTAACAACCCAGGCCCGGCTTAAATTGTACAGCTACCTGGAACAGCTGGGTAACAAGGTGCTGTACTACGATACGGACTCTGTTATCTATGTGGCCAGAGACAATGAGTATAACGTACCAACAGGCGAGTTTATTGGCGAAATGACAAATGAACTAGAGATCTACGGTACGGACAGTTACATCACAGAATTTGTCTCAGGTGGGCCAAAAAACTACGCCTATAAAGTGTTCTCTACAAATGATAACGAGGAGAAGGTGGTATGCAAGGTGAAGGGAATTTCTCTCACACATGCCGCATCACAACTTGTAAATTTTGATACCATAAAGGATATGGTACTTGATACCTCTACGGCTCCTCTGTGTGTAACCTCCAAGAATATCTTGAGGACAAAGGAGCACGAGGTGGTAACAGTAGAACAAGATAAACTGTATAAACCTCTCTCCACCAAAAGACGATTCTTGGAGGACCACACCTCCGCACCCCATGGCTTTAAAAGGCCCAGACAAGAATAATTGACAGCTTGCGTGGACCTCCAGATATTGACTGTACATATTTCATCTGATTTATCATATTTTTAACATCTTTACCCCTTATTAATTTAACCTGCCCCATCCCATCCTGGCAAGGATATGTTCATACCTTCCCGTTGGTCCTTGCTGAGCAATAACATATTTCATTATAAAACAGGTTAACTTAACTTTTAGAACTTAAATCTAAAAGTGGTGTAATAAATATGTTATTGGCTAAATGAACATATACCATGTAATAAACTAATATACATTTTTGTTTTGCTACTTAAATGCTGTCTCATTTAATATCATCCGTTTGCATATCACATAAGGGCTATCCATATCTTGAAAATAGAAGGATAATTTATTATAATGCTGAGAGGGATCTAAATCGACATTCTTCACACATTTCGGATAAGGGTTAGTGTTTTGTAAAATATTTTAAATATCCTTCTAATTCTATTTTGGATTTTCAGGTAGTTCACGATGAACAGCAGCTGTGGTGCTAGTGGGACTGACTATGTATAGGAGACAGGTATGTGTACCACTCTTATTATCTTTCATAAGTTTACGTTCATACATATCTATCGGTTTACTCTGCATATCTGTAATCAATCCTTACCTTTATTCATATACAAATTGGTGAAAATCAGTTCATCAAATTCGATTTCCCTATCCTGTTTATATCAGGATTGATCCATTCTAGAACTACGTCATCTAATGTGACGTTTATTCTCTCTATATCCTTGTCGAAATATGTTACATAAAGATATTTCCTAAAAATCCTACACTTATTTACACATTCTTTCAACCATATGGTATCTCATACTGTAGTAGTTTAATCAACTCCAGTAAAAGGTTGTGTTACGTCATATCATTGGCGATCAAGCTGATTGGAGCAACATTTCGATGCCACAGTAGTTCCTTTTCTGTCCTCAGATATATTTCGCCATGCTCCATGTCTATGTAGTTTGACTTGGTCAGTTCATCGTATTCGATGCTTATATCAGAAACGACCCATTCTAGGAGTACGTGTATTTTAAACTATTTACAGAATAGCAGAGGAGCTAAGCAGTCAAGTCTATTAGCATCGGTGTCAAGCCGAGGCTCATCCATTTGCGATCAAGCTGAATGGAGCAACATTTCGTTACAGTTTGATGTCACAGTATTTTCTTATTTTGTCTGTATCCTCAGACATTTTATTAAGAATATAGTACACATACTGAGATTTTTCTCATTCATCCCTCTTCTTCAGGTTCCACCATACTACCAGGAGACTAAGAAGAAGCAGCAGACCGAGCTCAAGAAGCAGGCAACAATCGTCACGTTCCAGAGTATAATTATAATTCGTGTATAGGTAAGAAGGCTTAGTTCACATTGATAACGATATAAATTTGAATAGCTCACTGCTGAGAGTAATGATAGATGTAGAAAGGAGATTTGCGCATCATAAGTTCTGCTAACTGCTCATTATTAGCATTCAGTAGCACAACGTTGTTTTTATCGAATCTGTACCTGTTTTTTTATTACCAGCTACCTGTATTTCACTGCCAGCTACCTGTTTTTTACTGCCAGCTACCTGTTTTTACTACCAGCTACCTGTTTTTTACTGCTAGCTACCTGTTTTTACTGGTTGGGACCTGTTTTTACTGCCAGCTACCTGTATTTTACTGCCAGCTACCTGTTGTTTACTGCCAGCTACCTGTTTTTACTGGTTGGGACCTGTTTTTTACTGCTAGCTACCTGTTTTTTACTACCAGCTACCTGTTTTTACTGGTTGGGACCTGTTTTTACTGGTTCGAACCTGTACCTGTTTTACTGGTGGTGCTTTACAAATTTATATTTATTTTTAATTTATACATTTTTTCTAGAAGGAAGCACTGGAAGAAATATGTCTCACTTTTGGATGGGGCTTGGACCACTACCGATTTTATGGTTGCATCTAAATCTGGATTTGCCAGGCTGGAGTTGGGGACAAAAACAAAGACGTAATGGGAAAACTACTAACTATAAGAAGTAAGTACAGTATGAGATTGAATTTTTTCATTAAAATAAGGTATCGAAAGTACGCCAAATAGTTTTGTTGTTATCGGCAAAATATTATACAGGGCGTTTTCAAAATAAATTGTTAATGCATAGGTAAATATTCGGGTTTTACTAAATTTTATATGTATATAAAACTAAGTACAGTATGAGATTGAATTTTACAATAAAATAATGTGTATTGAGAGTACGCCAAATAGTTTTGTTGTTAATGCATTCAAACACTGTAGAAGCCAGTCACTATGTTGGTATGACAATATGAGATTGAATTTTGAGTGAAAATAGCTCACTGCTGACAGTAATGATAGATATAGAAAGGGGATTTGCACATCATAAGTTCTGCTAACTGCTCATTATTAGCATTCAGTAGCACAACGTTGTTTTTATCGAATCTGTACATGTTTTTTTTTGTACCACCAGCTACCTGTTTTTTACTGCTAGCTACTTGTTTTTTACTGCTAGCTACCTGTTTTTAATGGTTGGGACCTGTTTTTACTGCTAGCTACCTGTTTTTACTGGTTGGAACCTGTTTTTACTGCCAGCTACCTGTATTTTACTGCCAGCTACCTGTTTTTACTGGTTGGGATCTGTTTTTACTGGTTCGAACCTGTACCTGTTTTACTGGTGGTGCTTTACAAATTTATATTTATTTTTAATTTATAAATTTTTTCTAGAAGGAAGTACTGGAAGAAATATGTCTTACTTTTGGATGGGCTTGGGCCACTACCGATTTTATGGTTGCATCTAAATCTGGATTTGCCAGGCTGGAGTTGGAGACAAAAACAAAGACGTAATGGGAAAACTACTAAGTACAGTATGAGATTTTACATTAAAATAAGGTGTATTGAGAGTACCCCAAATCGTGCATTCGGACGTTGTAGAAGCCAGTCCACTATGCTGGTATGACAATATGAGATTAAATTTTTTCATTAAAATAGGGTATCGAGAGTATCTACGCCAAATCGTTTTGTTGTTATCGGTAAAATATTCAAACACTGTAGAAGCCAGTCACTATGCTGGTATGACAATATGAGATTGAATTTTTTCATTAAAATAAAGTGTATTGAGAATACGCCAAATCGTGCATTCGGACGTTGTAGAAGCCAGTCCACTATGCTGGTATGACAATATGAGATTGAATTTTTTCATTAAAATAAGGTATCGAGAGTATCTACGCCAAATAGTTTTGTTGTCGGCAAAATATTATACAGGGCGCAAATTCATAGCGGTTACCAAAAAAAAAACTTCCACTGTTTGCTGTTAGTAGAAATTAGAAATACTATTTGCGTCAAATTTTCACTGTAGTAGAATTTTTTATGATGATAGAAATTAGAAATATTATTACATTAAAATATTCACTATACTAGCATTTTTGATGATGGTAGAAATTAGAAATTTTATTACATTAAAATTTTCACTATAGTAGCATTTTTTGATGATGGTAGAAATTATAAATATTATTACATTAAAATCTTCACTATACTAGCATTTTTGATTGTGATAGAAATTATAAATGTTATTACATTAAATTTTCCACTACAGTAGTATTTTTTTGCTGTCGGTAGAAATTAGAAATACTATTTGGGTCAAATTTTCACTATAGTAGCATTTTTTGATGATGGTAGAAATTAGAAATATTATTGCATTAAAATATTCACTATACTAGCATTTTTGATGATGGTAGAAATTAGAAATGTTATTACATTAAAATTTTCACTATAGTAGCATTTTTTGATGATGGTAGAAATTAGAAATATTATTACATTAAAATCTTCACTATACTAGCATTTTTGATTGTGATAGAAATTATAAATGTTATTTTCCACTACAGTAGTATTTTTTTGCTGTCGGTAGAAATTAGAAATACTATTTGGGTCAAATTTTCACTGTAGTAGGATTTCCCCATTTTACTACTGGTTGTAAACTATATAATTCACTCTAACGGAGTAACGCGCGCTTACAGTGCCTTTATAGTAACCACAGTGGCGACAATAGAGCCTATGCCCCGCCCACCCGCCATTAAGGGGCAAATTTTTTTGGCGCGAACAATTTCCCCGTTGCTGAAACCGAGTTTTAATTTTAAAATATACTGCAATAAAAAACATTTCGTGATTAAAGTATTAGAAAATAGCCGTAACAATGAGTTTTTGATATAAAATACCGGTCCCCATAAATGAGAAGTTTTCATTTATGACTAAAATTAAACAATTTCCGGAGCCATTTACGGACCGCTTGTTGTAGGCCCTCAGCAGTCCGGTTCTCATTTCTCTAATTTTTATCAGAATTAGTTCAAATTTGAAAAACTATTAGTTGAAATATGTCCCGAGGGCGTGAGCATTTCAAACATATAAGTTTTAATTTAATTCTTAACGAAATCTTGTCTTCAATATCGTCAAATTTGAATTTGACATTTGACATGTTTGACAACAGAGGTTAGAAAAGATACAACAAAATTTAATTTGAACAAAATAATGTGAAAATAATTATGTTAATAAAAGCCATTATTAGACATCTAAAATCTATATAAAAATTGCAATAAATTATGTTTAAATATTTTAAAAGAATATTATTGGAAAATCCTGATGTTGGAGAAAGGTAAGTTTGAAAATGTTGCTGTGTTCATGTTTCTCATAATATATTTTTGCAGATATGTAATGAAACTGAAGTTAATAGATGATGTTAAATATATATTCAATTTATATATGCATATAACAATGCTATCTATGGAGTTTCACATAAACAAATATTGTTTCCCTTTTAGTTTTAACGTAACACAGTTATTTTATTATTACAACAAAGAGCAGATGAAAAGCTACAAAAAGTTTGCAGTCTTACAAATATTTTGAACCTGGGTTTGTTACAAATGCAGGGACAAAAGTAATGAATGATTTCTACATTTTAATTGGAAAGGTACGTTTCCTTGTGAAATTAAGCAGGTAGATTTAGATAATATGTATGACTTAACAGGTTAGGTATAGGATTAACATTAGTTTGTAAACATTATTTTCAGGCAAAACATTCTCAGAAAAACCGTTAAGATGTTTCCTGTATCGGTATCACTGCCAAAGATGGTGCTATTTTATTTGCTAGTGAATATGCAAATTAAAGGATGCATTCTGTACTGATGTACCAAGTGCTTGAGTGATGTCCTCAACCACCACACAAATTTCGTGGAACGAGTGTGCAACATGAATTGTGGAAAACCTTCTATAGTTCTTATGAAAATAGGGACATTTTGCCCATACTTGGTCTAAAAGATATATTAAACAAAATGATGGAATTGGGTTATGATGCTGCTAATTATGAGAGTTGTAGAACTATTTGCTATTAATAATAAAGCAAATCAAATTACCAACATTTTAGCATCACTGCTGAAGAATGAGGGTCTGCAGTAAACATTTCATTACAGGTAAGTGTCTCCTTTTGTACAGTTTGTTGGAGGAAATGATCATGCTTGTTTTTGTTTACAGGTTGAAAAATACATGATGTGGGAGACTGATAATCACGGAATGCTACAAACTAAAATGGGTGATAAATTTATCCTGGGATATACGTTTTCATGAAAACGACTGAAGATAACTAAATTTTAGAAACTGTTATATAATTTTAACCGATAAAAATATTAGTAATATCTGTTGTATTAAAGAGTTAGGTAAATATCAGTTTATTAGCCTGTTTATGGAGTGTACCAGACAGCAAACAACAAAATAACTATTCATTGTAGCTATATTAAAAAAATACGAGTATTCATAGTTAATATTGGCTTAAACTATTAAAAAATTATAAATATTAAATAAAAGATTAAAAAAAACTGGAATATTTTTATTATTTATTAGATAATGGTAATTTAAACTGTTTACAAAGTTGGTAAGGTGTTAAATTATAAACATAGTTTATACAGGGCGATTCTCAACCTATACGCATAAATTTGGGGATTTATTACTCGTGACAAGTAATTAGTACGTGAAAAAATTGTAGTAAAATTTACTTTCAAATTAAGAATACACAGAAATTACGTGAAATTTTGATGGCTATAAACATTTGACAACTAATAAATCCCCAAGTTTATGCGTATAGTAATGTATGTGGTCTGTAATTTCAAAATAATAGTGTAATAAATCTCAATTTTTATATTTCAAGTAAAATATGAGGTTTTTATTACGTTTTACGTATTAGTTTTCTATTCTCGTTTAAGCTATTAACAGACGGTCGCTTGTGATTAAAATGCATAGAACATTACGCACTGATGCTATAATAGGTATATATTTATATCTATGCGGTTTACTTGTCTGTAGGAGTATATCTCATTACAAAATTACTGCCCATTCTCTCCTATACCGAGGATCTTTAGGAAAACGCTTCATAAGATATCCCATTTTGCTGAATTAGTACATCCAACTGCAGCACAACCTGGCATATTTTCTGAGCTAAAATGTAAATAAGTATGTGAATTTGTGATACAAATTTATTAAATGAATGTCAAACAGCAAAGATTTCGATAAATATACCTCATAAGATTGGTTAGGTTATGAGTGTTTTCTGTTATTTTACAATGATACAATATACCTACTTATGTATGCATATCTGTGTTTGTGTGTTAAGCTTACCTGTAATATAGAAATTAGTAGTAATCTGTGATAGAAATCGATAAGAATAGAATATTAACGAAGGTATAATACATATACAAACAAACTTGTACAACACACTTGACAGTTGACACTTGTAAAAGTAAACAAAATACCGCCATTATGGGGCAAAAACGGGCGACCAATAGAAAACTGGACATGCTATTGTCGCCACTGTGTTTACTATAAAGGCACTGTACGCGCGCTCCACTTGCAACGCCATCTACTGATAAGCGCTTATCCGCGTTTGGAACTATTTACCCGTCACTCCTGTCACAACTAATTCTCCGCCACCACTCCCGTTCCAGCACAAGCTATACGATGTGGTGGTCTAGCGCTAACGTACACGTTTCGCACTCTAGAGGTCCGGAGTTCGATCCCCAGCGCTACCAGTTTCTTTTTTCATACATATTTCTAAATATTTAGTATCACCTGTAATTAGCACCTGTAAAATCTTAAATATTTCTATTTAATATCATTGTTATAGCTCAGACTGCTTGGTGTGGGACGCCTTCAAGCGCTCTCTGATTCATATATTACGCAGTTACAGTAACCTTTTGTTAATAGCTATAGCGGTCTCGTGGTAACGCGTCAGCTTTGCATGCGAGAGGTCCCGGGTTCAAATCGCGCACAGAGTAAAGTTTTTTTCATTTAAATAACAACGTCACGTGATAGGAACCAATCAAATCAGTTTTCAAATTTTAGTTATTAGCAAAAAAATTGTGTGTGTGACGTACTGCGCATGTTTTTTCTGATAGGTTAGGTTCCTACTGCGCATGTGTTTTCTGATAGGTTAGGTCGTTACTGCGCATGTTTTTTCTGATAGGTTAGGTCGCTACTGCACATGTTTTTTCTGTTAGATTAGGTCGTTACTGCGCATGTTTTTTCTGTAACCTACTGCGCATGTTTTTTCTGCTAGATTAGGTCCCTACTGCGCATGTTTTTTCTATTAGATTAGGTCCCTACTGCGCATGTTTTTTCTGTTAGATTAGGTTCCTACTGCGCATGTTTTTTCTGTTAGATTAGGTCCTTTTTAAATATCCCGCCAGTTTGAACTTAGGTTAGGACGCTACTGTCAAATTTCAAATCAGTTTGAATTTCCCGCCAGTTTGAACTTAGGTTAGGTCGCTACTGTCAAATTTCAAATCAGTTTGAATTTCCCGCCATAATGCTGCAATCTGATTGGTCGAGAGGCGAGGGTTTGAATAATGCTGCAATCTGATTGGTCGAGGGGCGGGGCCTAAAAGGAAAGTGGAGGGGCTGGTCTCAAGCGACGCCATACCTACTAATGTCAATGTCATTTTTGATTCGTAACATACATTTTAATTTCGAATACATACATGGTGTATGTACGATGATTTGTACTTTTTTGACTAATAAAATAAGACAATTAATTTCTTTATTAATTATAGCTATAAACATAAATGTAATTAATTTACCTGGTCAAAAAAATATGCTAGTAAAATTGTCTTGGTATCCATTTTTTCAATTTCCATAATACTAACTCGTATCCATTGACAAAACTTCTTCAATTCTTTTTTATAAACATCTGATTCTTTTGGAATTATACTTGCTTCGGCTTCTTCGGCTTTTTTAAGAATTTCTTCGCATTACTATATTTTCAGAAAAAAAATTGTTTTAGCAACCACATGCGAACATTCTACGATTGCTCAAATAATAATTTCAAAATTAGAACAAATTTAAGTTTTTAAAACTTAAATTGCCTTAAAACCACAGTTCGACTATGAAATAGTGTATAAAATTCGTTTATAATGCATGATTATTATCGCATTTGTACCAACATGAAAATTATTGGAGAACGACGACTGACCTCATCTTCAGCCCTACATCAAAATCCTCTTTTAGCATTGCATTAGTTGCCTTATTAATACATGTATTTGAATTAAAAGCTAAAATTGGTGGCAATAACTATCAAAGAAGGTATCGATGTATATAGTAGAACTAACTAGGTCTTTCAAAAACCGTGGCCTACTTTTGATAATAGAGCATGTAAATGATGTAGTTGTATTTTTTTATTTATTCGTACAGTAGATATGATTATGTATGAAAAGGATATAATATTATTCATTAAATTTGCAGTTGCTTGAGGTGTATTGACATAGATTCTGGCTTTGGAATAACCCTGAACCACAGTGATTGGAAATAGCCAAGGAAATTGTTCGTGGACATATAACGGGCAAAACCATCAGAATCTACACAGATAGTAGACAACCACTACTGATCTTATCTAACCATAAGATTACAGCTAGATCAGCATGGGAGTGCTATTAAGCAGTGGAAGTGGCCTCAACCAACAACAGAATATCTGTATGCTGGGTAAAAGGACACGAACGGTGCTATGGCAATAAAACAGCTGATAAGCTGGCCAAGAGTGCATCGGGTCTCAGTGTCTTTGGTTCTGGTCTCGCCAGCATAATTTTGCTGTCATCTATTGAAATTATCAAGGAGAATACCTACAACGAATTGAAAAGAAGGTAGGATGAAACAAATAACTGTGAATTAGCTAAGGAGTTCCTAGAATACCTCAGCAAGGATACAACAAAAAAAAATACCTGGCTATGACCCGGACGAATTTTCGTCTAGTGACAGGTATTCAAATTGGACGCTGTTGGCTAAGGAAGCACCTGTATTTTATGAAAAAGTGTGCAACACTTCTTTGTAGGGGTTGCGAATAGGAAGACGAGACCGTGCTTCGTGCACTATGTGAGTGCACAGCGGTCTCATCAACAAGAGAATCTGTGTTGGCAGAGCGATGGCCTTCTATGGCATTCATTAGAGTGATCCCCCTGAGCAATGCCACCACCTTTTTCTCTATTAGGTTGATTATCGGTTCAGGTGGATTGATATCTTAATGAGAAGAAGCACAAGGGGCCCAATGGGGCCTAAGTGCTGTGGCTTTTTAAGGCTACCTCTCACAATTCCAGAATTCAAAACCCTGAATGAAACCTCCAAATATTTCTGTCACTAAAGTAAATTTTTCATTTGGTACTCAGCCTCGTCTTGCTGAAACCAAAAGATTCATATCAACTGCATCATAAATATTCGGTTATCATTGTCCGACAATTTTCATCACTCACAGTTAGACAATTTTCATAATACATCTTAATAAATTGCACACGCTGTGTAATCATGTAATTGTCCACCAGAGTTGACTACAGTTAACTGTAAACGCGTATCAAATATGATGTCATTATGGCTAATAGATGCAGGTGAAAATGTGACATCATTTAAGGACCTTTTGTTAGAGATATTTAGGATTGGTTTGGTGAATAGCAAATGTAAAACTTCTTTTACATCTCAAATAAGTGAGTAAGGACAGATGAACTGTTTGAGCAATATTTCAATTTTTGTATTTATAGATTTTTAGGCACACTTTTATATATGCCATATCAGAAATTTCCGCTTTGTATTCTGTTGTCATTTATGCCTGAAAGCATTTCAACTACACGTGTCAATTTAAAAATCGAACAAAATTGTTATTTGCTTCAGCGCATCAGGACATGTCATATTAAGCAGCCGAATCAGTTGCTATGCGTGGTATACATATAGGTAGTGCATTCGAGTGGAAACTAGAAAGAAAAATGCAACAGGAGAAACACACTGAAACACGTCTATTTAAAATTTGAGGCAGTAATTTTTTTTAGTGTTTTGCCATATCTTCGCCACTCACAATTTATAAATTTTATATAGCCATTTAGTGATACTTCGTTCCAAATTTATTCTTCATTTCCTCCCCTACTAAAGTATAATTTTTTATTTTGAAGAGGCAAGCGAAAGTAAAACATAGTTGGTTATCGGATGCTAAGTATGAAAAACTTTCGTGCCCTGGGCGACGAAAAAATAAAAACGTCAAGAATATCAAATGTTTATCTAGAGTGGAAATTAAATGTATAATTACAATTGTTGTATGTTCCTGAAATATTTAATGACAAATAATTATTGAAATCCTGTACTAAAACAACGTCGTTGGAAATGTTGACTTGTTTGTCGATTTGCGCAATATGATCATTCTATTCTGTTTCTGAATGTTTGCTTTGCTGAATAGATATCGATTTTTCGGGCATGATTTTATTAGCAACTTCTATTTTATGGGTCACTGAATCTGCTATACACATTTGGAAAGTGAGGATCTTGATGGTGAATTGTATTTTGCCGCTTGCGTGTATTTGTGGCATGCTACACGCATACTTCGACCACAGCGTGTTTGCATCAAGCAGTGTTGCCAGGTGGGAAAAATTCAGTGCATGAGAATAATTTCAAAGAAGCATGAGGTTTGGAGAAAAAAGCATGAGATGGCTTAATTTTTAATTACTTTTGTAATGCCATTTTTATTTCTTTAAAAAGCATTATGTTCTGCTATTTTATCATAATATTACATTGTAAGTAGGTAGTTACAGGTACTTAGTTAAAAGTTATTAACCACGTAACCTTTCTAATTTATTTTATTGTTAGGCCAGGCGAACGTTGTGGCGCAGTTGACGTGACGCAGGGTGACTCGCGGGTCGTAAAATCTGTTGTTTCCAGAAAATGTAGGTACCCTTACGGAATAGAGTTAAGAATCACTGCAATACAGCGTGAATACAGCACACACAGCGCATATCCGTAGACTGTCATACCCGTTTATGTATTCATTGCTAATTATTAAGAGATCACTCTACAATAAAGGACATTTGAAGTACCCAAATATTGTAGATACCTACCTCTATCTATTCAATTTTGCCCTCGATTTTGCCTTTATTTCTCGTTAGGTCTTTGTTTTGGTAGATATCAAAGAGTAATTTTCATAATTTTATTATCTCTTTTTGTGTCTATTAAAAAGCATGAGATTTTGTAATCAAAATATGAGAGCATGAGATTTCCTCGGAATGCATGAGATCTGACAACACTGGCATCAGTTGACCGGACAGTTAGATATGCAATGGCGAATTGGCGTTGGCGATACGGAACCGATTACCGTAGTAGTGGGGAATGCTAGACCAATGCAGGTCGCCGCCCCTCTTAAAGTTCGTACCTTCCCTGGAATGAACGGGCAATTTCTACTTTCTCTGTAAAGATCCGCAATTTCCGAATCTGTATATCCTTCCGCTACCTCTGACGACTTCCACCCCCTGTGCCTTTTCATATCTAAAACACCTGGAGTATTTACTAGTAATGTAGGGGACGTTCTTCGAAACGAGTGGCCGGTGTACTGATTTGAGTTTGAAATTTTAAGAAATTTAGCTATTAATTACGGACTTTTTTAAATTGTTCGCGTTCATATTGAACCTTTTTTAGTTGAAGTTGCATATAACGATTAACAAATGTTATTCAATCGTATGTTACTAGAAATTTTCTTGGCACATTATTTTTTGTTGTTAGAATGTGCACTAACATGACATAATTTGTATATGCCACGTCCTTCACTTTTAGAACAAATACCTCGTCTACCTAAATAAAATTGCTACCACTTCTTTCATTAATATATTTCATCAGGAGCTTCTAACAAAAACTTTCATATATGACCCTTTGTAAATACCTGACATTTTAGAGGTTGATATCCGTCATTTTTCTGAAATGTCTTCTAGTAATTAAATTATTAAATTTACTGCTGTCAACCTTTTTGCCGCATACAGATTGTAGACCGCATAGAATAGAAAACCCAAAGACTAGATGATTTGTACTTCTTCAAAAAATGCTAAAAAGACCTTTTCTTTTGCTTCATATTTTATATTTTTAGATGCACACCAATCAGTGACTCGTTTATAAAATTGTTCGTACTTGGTTCTCGATTTATCTGGTAAAAGTGAAGCTACTGCAGTTGCAGCAGCTTTTTCACTTTCAAGAGGCATGTTTTCTGTTTCTGAATCACTCATTATTTCAATCAACACTATTATTTTCACAAAAAAAATATATATATAAAAACGAAAACTCAATTTTGTTTATAACAAGTTTGACAGGTTACCATAACAATGCCTTTGCTTCTTCATTTTGTCAAAACTTACAAACTGGATCTGATTTTGGATTTTTCTCAATTTAAGGTAGTTGCAGATAAAATTTTATATAGTACACGTGAGATAACGGCATTTTTTATTACAATCGTGAAATGTTGCACTCATGTATAATAATGGCTATATCCCACTTCTACTATAAATAACTAGTATGACAGCATAAATATTTGTAAAACTGAAATTGGTTACATCTTTAAATATGGGTCATTTCTTCGCAATAGGTTCTAAAATCGTGAAATATTTTATAAATTGTCTTAGAATAGCGACTACCAGAAACCATTTCAAAAATTCGTTTGGAATGTCGAAGCGGTATTACAGCTGAATATCAGTAAACTCTTTTGCAATTCTTATAAGTTTGTTTTGCGGTCCCACTAACAGCATCGTAATATATAACTGGCACATTTTCTAAAGATGCCTGTTATTCCAACATCCAGCTGTTGCAGATTATAAACTTTGACTAAAAATGGCATATATATTTCTTTTATGAATGCTTCCTGTCCCATGGTGATTTTCCGGGTTGTTATGCCGTGACCTCGGTAACTGGTAGCTGCCAGAAACAGAGTTAAAATGCACATCCCTAGCATTAGCTGGGATACTTTTACCTGCCCTGGTTGTTCTCGGGCTAGGCTCTGTGGGGACAGACCCGCTATCGGTGTCTCTGTGCCTGTCCATATATTGATTTCGGTTCCTACTGTTGGTATTACGACTGCTACGGTCGGAACCGCTTCTCGGATACTGGTGGTCCTCCGAGGCGTTCCGTAGCCGCCGCTGTAACGCTGCTTCCAAACGTTTCGCCGCTCTTCACTGTCGGCATCTTCAGTGGTGACTCTGCAAAAGCTTCGCCGCGACTGAGGCCGATAGGGACCTCGTTAGCGGTCTCGAAGTGTCGGTGCAGCTGCGCGCGCTTCTGCACCTGCGTAAACAGCCAGTGAACGGGGCACGATCGATATCAGCAATGACGCACGACCCGTCACGGTTGAGTAGCCGCGAAGGCGTGGCCAAGCTATTAGTCATCGATCGTGTGACGTAGGGAGTGGTACGAGCGCGCACGGATTCGCGCCGTTGGGTAGTGGGCGGGGCCAGAAGCTCGGCTTGAGAACTGATGCCCTCCTCGTCATTGGTCGGCAACCCAGTAGGCGTGGCTACGCTGTTATTAGTCATTGATCGTGTGGCGTAGGGAGTGGTACGAGCGCGCACGGATTCGCGCCGTTGGGTAGTGGGCGGGGCCTGAAGCTCGGCTAGAGAACCGATGTAACGTATGTCAAGTTTGACAGTTTAAAATTTTAAACTGTCAAACTTGACATACGTTTAAAAAATTTACTACGATTTTGAGAACGAAAACAAAACTAAAGAAAGAAATGTACTGTTTTGTGATCGACATTTTCATTTATTTATATATGTTTATATTTTTGAGCCAATCGTCAATTTGTCTGATATTTTATCATTTTGTTTATTTGTTTTATTGTGTAGTTTGTCTTGTATCATGACTTTATAACGAATCTCTGCCTAAAATTTGGTATTTTGTACTTTTTTTTTAAGGAATAAAGTGTTGTTATTATTACATAATGAAATGAAGCTATGTACGACATTCTCAAAAACATATTGGTCTATTGGTCTATAATTTGCTAACTCTTTTTTATATATACAGGAACATACATATGACTTCATTGATAGGAATTGTAGGAGATTTGATATATATTAGCTTAAAATACCTTTCTTAAACAGTAAAAAATGTTACAAAAGCTAATAATAAATAATATCTCACTCTCAAGTTTTTCTACTTTAGAGAGTACTTGTGTTTATTACGAGTAGGAGATAATTTACAAATATAGAAATTATTATGTATAGTATATATGTTAGGTAACTAAATTATATGTATTTATGATTATTTTCTATGCTTACCTTATCTTACTAAATTTGTATAATTATGTCACTGTACAACTAATAAACGCTATTATTATTATATTATTATTATTATATATGGGTAGATATTTTGGGTGTAATTCAACGCTGGTTGGGGCTTTAGCCCACAGAGTAGTTAGTTTCACACAATATTGTTAATACCTGAATATATAAAAAAACTATGCACAAAAGGTACATTTTTTTTATTTATTTTAGTAAGTCGTTATGATGTTTAAATTCATTGACAGATTAATCAGTTTGACATTGGCGACATTTAATTTAATTTTGACATTGTCGACATTTAATTTTAAATAATTTTAATTTAATGGAATAATAATTTTTATAGTTACATATTTGACTCAACTTAAAGGAGACCACCTCCTAAAAATGCAGAAATAGGTCAGATCTCATCTATTGTGGTTTAATTTCGAGTTCCCACTATCAGAGGTTAATATATATAGAGTGTTTCCATTAAACCAGGTTAGTAAATTTAGATAGATTAATTTCTTTAGATAATTATTGAATAGAGCCTTGTCTGTGGAATTGTTCATTAGCATACCTAGATGTTTGGTATCAGAGAACATACATATGACTTCATTGATAGGAATTGTAGGAGATTTGATATATATTAGCTTAAAATACCTTTCTTAAACAGTAAAAAATGTTACAAAAGCTAATAATAAAGAATATATGGGTAGATATTGTGGGTGTAATTCAACGCTGGTTGGGGCTTTAGCGTCAGAGTAGTTAGTTTCACACAATATTGTTAATACCTGAATATATATATTAGATGCTGCTGTACGATTGCGCTATAAGCCGAAATAATTTAGGGAGATAATTTAAACTCAGTGGGTAAAAGTCTCGATAGTGATTATGCAGCTTTTTTGAGATTTGCCATCTACAAGAGAACTGCGTCTTGAAAGCTTTGTGTCGTTGCCCCTATATCTAGTTTTTGGGTTAAATAAAACTTCTCTGAAGTTTAACCCCGCCAGACAAATCCCCAGAAAATCTTCCTTAGGCGTGAGATTTTCGCTGGGGAATTTATGGAGCGTGCAAACTGACAGCCATTTAGATAGTGTTGACAAATTTCATAGAGTGCAGTCGTTTGGTACAAATTGGTCCTATTTAACTTCAGTGTATATTTTACAAGATTATCGCGTTAGAAAATGATTTTTATTACTTTTTATATAGCTATGTTATTGTTTTTAGATGCAGAACAATATTTTGGTGAAAAAGTTAATAGCTGATGAAATAAGTTTGTTTCTTTTTTACTGTATTAGAAAGATATTTTAAGCTAATGTAAATCAAATCTCCTACAATTCCTATCAATGAAGTTTATGTTCTCTGACAACAAACATCTAGGTATGCTAATGAACTATTCCACAGACAGAGTTCTATTCAATAATTATCTAAAAAAATTAATCTAGTTAAATTTACTAACTTGGTTTAATGAAAACACTTTTGAGTTAACTATAAAAATTATTATACCAATAAGTCAAAATTATTTGAAATTAGATATTGACAATGTCAAAAGTGACTTTAACCTGTCACATAATTTTAAATTAAACATGACAACCACCTACTTAAACATTGTCGATATTTAATTTCAAATAATTTTGACTTATTAGTATAATAATTTTTATTTATAGTTAACTATTTTTGACTAACCCATTGGTTAATCAAAATTGCAGCATCAATTGCGACAAGACCAAATGAGGTCTTGCATAAAGTAAAGATAAATGTTTTTTTGTTTATAATCAAATTTGTCACGTAGTGACTTTGGATATATGACACCCTTCCGTTCTCTAGTCTAGTATTACTGCGCCTAATAAGCCTAATTATAAAAAAGGGGCAAATGGCAAAGGGCATGTGAATATGCATTATGTAGGTATGTGTATGAGTGTATTTGTGAGTATACATATACATTCTCGTAATTACTTTTTTACAATAATTGTAATTACTTATCATAGGTAGATTTATTAATATTTGTTATATGTTATGTTTTTATTTTTGAGGGGTAGACTTAATTATCTGTTATCTGTGTCTAGTCCTTTTTTGTATACGTTGATGTATTAGCCATTGTAGTTATACACAATAAATATATTTTGATTTGATTAAACTCGGCCTTTTTTGATAGTAATGCGATTTCGACAACAAATATTAAACAAAGATGTAATTAGGCGCTACATAATAGGAGTTTACGAAAATTATTTGGTAGCGATCTGAATATATCACTATTCTCTAAATTTACAAGAAATTCTGAATACAGAATAATCTAAAATGTCAGATTGAGACCTAATATATTTAATAGTTATAGTCGTTTTTAGCTTTATCACAATTATCTGCAATATTTGTCGTAGCTGGGTATTATTTGATCAAACCTCAATTTAAATTTAAATGTTATCCACGAGAGCTTACTGAGCACAATAATGCTGCACGATCAACATGCCGTAATGACGTATGTTGGAACAGCTGATATACTGCAGCTGCGCAGTTCTGCTCAACCAGTCAAGAGTAGGGATACAGAACAAACAGATGTGTTTACACATATTCAGTATATTTTATTATAATACTAGTAAAGATAACACATTTTGTATAAAACGTATAAGAAAACATAGTGTGTAAAACTATTAACACGGAGATTTTACATATTCTAAATTACACACGGGAAAATCTCACTTACACAACAACTTTTTTACACAGTACATAACAGTTAGCGATCTTAAACATCTGAGCGGTTCGTGTATGTTATTCCGCTATACTATTTGTTGTAACTTATTATCTTGATATATGATAAGCATCCCTACTATATTTTGTCATTGTCCACTATCACAACGAACCAACGTGTTCTTAAAGAACAGTTCTTGTTGAACATAGAGATCATAGAATGTCGCCTAACGAATAACCATTTGTGGTTTTCGATGATGCATCGAACATCACTCGTATTTTGGTGATCAGGCTATTTTCTTTTATTATATTAGGATGAGGGAGAAAATACCCGTTTGTTCACTTCTTTCCCACGTATTATGCATGACCAAGATCGAAATATTCTTGTAAGATTTTTTTATAATTTAAATACCACTGTTTGCATTTTATCAATCGCTGTTCTAACGTTATACTTAATATACCTTATACGAATAATTTTTCACAGACACTCTTGTGAGCTAGCTGTCAATTTACTGCTTGGTTTGGAATTGCCTTCTTCTAATTTTCAAAATCGTTCGATAAACTTGAGTGTAAAACTCTTTTGACATGGTGAGTGTAATACGCTTTGTATTTTGGAGAGCATGCATGTACGCTCCCAATAGGGCTGCACCTATTAGTAAATCAATTGATGCTGCTGTATGATATTCTGGATCCGCTAATGTAACCGAAAATTTAACATTGTCATATGTTACGAGTATGTGATCTATGACGGCACATGTGAGTCTGGCATTAATGTTTCTAATGCGTACTTGTATTGTTCCATCGGCCATTTTATCAATTTGTAAAGCATTAGCTGGTAATCTGAGTATTTGTACGTTTTTGCCTATAAGACGGCAAATTCAATTGTTTGAATTGTTAAGTCGTTATGAGTGATGGCTTCTAGAGTCGAGCAAGGCCCTGACTGTCACTAGATGACCATTTGCAGCGATAATGTTTACATTGCAGTAGCTAAAAGAATTTGTGAATCAACGTTATTTTGTGTGAGTAATGCGGCTGCACTTTCACATATATGACGTGACATTTAGTGTTACAATAGCTGAATTTTTTGTAACCTAATTGTTTTGTATTGTGACGCTCGTTTTTTTTTTACCAGACTAATCTGCGATGGTTGGTGGCGGAATAGGTTTGTCTGTGTATCGCCGACAGTTTCCTGGATTCTGGGATAGGGGTGGGCTCTGGATTTATGAGAGCCTATTTTTTCTGTAGAGTCTGTTACGGTTAGTGGAAGTATTTCAACTTATAGGGATGTGGCTTTGCCTTCAGTACCAGTATTGATGGGCAGTTCTTCTAGGAGTTGATCTATCTTTATGAAGAAAATCTTCATCGGTTCCTGTAAGATGTACCTTAAGTATCGGACTATAAATTTGATTCTTAAATATTCATAGCTACATCTGTAAATAAAGGTATCTTAAAGGAAAAAGTGGGAGGATCATTCAGAAACTCAGTGGATATCCAAAAACGAAACGTGTGCCCATTGGAGGTCCGTGGTCGGTGTCCTATTCGTTGGTTGTGAATAAAGTTGTTTTGAAGAAAGTTAGTAGTTTTTTCTTTAGTATCGGTAGCGTCCCTTTGGTTTACAGAAAATTTTTCTTTTTTTATTAACATCCTTTTTGAGAGTATATTTCCAACTTACCCTTGCTTGCTTGCAGTTTTAAGTCTTTGATTTGTACCAAAAATATCCTATATCTGAAATGCTGGCTTGAATCTTGCTAAATATGACACGGTTCAATTGCTCGCCCCCCGAAGTACTTAAACTTGATGACTCACTTGCTAGGTTTGGTCTAAGTCCTGGTGAAAATCCGGATATACTGTCAAAGCCAGTGCTCATGCTCTGTAGAGGATAACAAACCTGCCTTTTTAGGCATGAATACTGGCTCCTTTTCCTGTTCATGGATAGTGTGTAGAAATTGTTCTGTCTGACACTGCATCACAGAGCTGCTGGGTTCTACTCTTATGGAAATCGACAATAATTGCGCACTTAATTAAAATATATCAGTGATTATCACGAGATTGTAGCCTTTCTCTGTGAAATGACGATTATACGTTGAAATATCTTTCGCCACTTTCTTCCCAGTATTGCCAATTAAGCATTATATAAATAAAAATTAAGGGAGAAACTAGGTGGAAGAAATAGGTAGGTAGTCTAGCATATGGCTGGTAGCCTATGGTTGACTTATGTTGAGAACACAGCGAGTCGCTTTTGGAAGCTCAGTATGATATATACATACGTACAGATTGTTATAATTTATTAATTGTTGTATTAACGTCGTACGTAAATAATTTTATATACCAATACCCCTTTGGGGCCAAGCCAGAGCAAATAACAAATACCTCATTTTCCTGATGAATTTTATACGAGTAATTAATTATATTTTCCTTGAAGATTTATCTTTTGTTGCTACGAATTGATAAAGATAAAAGGGCATAAATATTCATTTCATGACACTACTGGAAAATAAATTATAGATAATGAGTTACCGCATAATATCCAAAAACAAACCCCTTATAATTTTTTTTTTAACATTTTCGTAAATTTAATAGCAATGACAGAGAAATATATCTTTTGAAAGATGACTGGCATAAGTTAGTTAACAATGTTATCATATTCATTAGTACCTACTTAATATAAAACAATAAACGATCTTTTCAAGTGGAAAACTGAGACATAGTCTATAAATTGTCTGATAACAAAGGTCACAATTATCATGTCTACTTTCGAATATACCTAATATTTTTGTCAATTAAGTTACATCCTATGTTTAACCATTTTTATGTATGTTTTTAACATTTAGTCTTTGTACATTCGTTCAATTAATTTATTCAATTAGTATATTTGGTCTTTCTACAAACTCCAGAAGTCTGTCTTCTCTTAATTTTACTTTAGTTTGATTGAGACAAATCTAGCATTGAGAATCGACTCCATAACGTGGAAGATCTCATAGACTTATCTTTTTCGACTAAGTAAACTAGTAGAATAGTTTTGATTTTGGTCAGATTTTGAGTAAAAAGTTGATATTCGTGTTCATATCTTGATCTGGATTATACTGGTAATAAATTCGCATTCGCTTGCTCTAGGATGTTATCGGGAATTTCGGAATCTTCTTCTGAGTACTGATTTGTTTTAAAATTTCGAGAATTTACGAATTGAAATACAAAATAGGTACATATTAAATACCTATATAGACTTATAGCATATAGACTTTCTTAAAATTAGTTTACTTTGCTATTTTAAAGCCATATTTTTTCTTTAGTTTTATTGGGTTTTTGCCACACTTCTGAAAAAAATAAAGATTAATTAAATAAGCCCTTGCGCCAAACGGATCAGTCAAGGGTTATTTTTGAAATTAAGTTTGCCTAACCAAAAAATCTCACACTGAAAAAGCAGATAATTAAAATAACAAAAATCACATCACTATCGCGCACTTCCGTATTTTTGACGTTTCGAAAATCTCTCTATTTTCGTTTTTAAAATCGTAGTATAAATAAAAGACGTATGTCAAGTTTGACAGTTTAAAATTTGTTTATCTGCTTCCATAGAGATGTTAAATGATTTTTATTTTATTGTTGCTTTCTTCTTCTTGATACAACTGTAGCCAACAATGATCGATGTTTACTGAACAGTTTGATACACACTTATCTCCGTTCAACAAAATAATCGCGGTCTCTTTTAATTTTCTTTTTGTTGCGTTATCTGCACTCGATTTATATGTGAAACTACATATGAAGGAACAGCCAGTTCAATTGTCGGTCATCTCACCTATGGCATACTGATGAGGGCTAACAAGCCCGAAACCGGTCTATGTCTGGTGGAGTGGCCGACAAGGGTTCTTGGCTGTTTCACACAGATACTGCAGGTATAATTCAATGCCGGTCGGGGCATTAGCCCGCGGAGTAGTTGTTTCCTGCAGTATCATTTATAGATTTAATGGCGCATCGCCCGGGGCGAGAGGTCTGCGGTTAAGTACCTACGATATTGTAGGTCGCTTTCTGCAAGTCGAGCCGCTTAGGCCGAGCAGAAAGTAGCAGACCAGTTACATCTCACCTGCACTCGATTTATATGTGAAACTACATATGAAGGAACAGCCAGTTCAATTGTCGGTCATCTCACCTATGGCATACTGATGAGGGCTAACAAGCCCGAAACCGGTCTATGTCTGGTGGAGTGGCCGACAAGGGTTCTTGGCTGTTTCACACAGATACTGCAGGTATAATTCAATGCCGATCATTTATAGATTTAATGGCGCATCGCCCGGGGCGAGAGGTCTGCGGTTAAGTAATTACGATATTGTAGGTCGCTTTCTGCAAGTCGAGCCGCTTAGGCCGAGCAGAAAGTAGCAGACCAGTTACATCTCACCTGCACTCGATTTATATGTGAAACTACATATGAAGGAACAGCCAGTTCAATTGTCGGTCATCTCACCTATGGCATACTGATGAGGGCTAACAAGCCCGAAACCGGTCTATATCTGGTGGAGTGGCCGACAAGGGTTCTTGGCTGTTTCACAGATACTGCAGGTATAATTCAATGCCGGTCGGGGCATTAGCCCGCGGAGTAGTTGTTTCCTGCAGTATCATTTATAGATTTAATGGCGCATCGCCCGGGGCGAGAGGTCTGCGGTTAAGTACCTACGATATTGTAGGTCGCTTTCTGCAAGTCGAGCCGCTTAGGCCGAGCAGAAAGTAGCAGACCAGTTACATCTCACCTGATGATATAGATTTCCTCTCCTCTAATGATAAATTACTTTTAATTACATATTTTTTCTCAATTTCAATTTTTGACCCGATCTTGTATTCATTAGCAATATTTAATGGCAAGTTTTGAGCAATTTGTTCTATTGATGTTATTATATCAAATTTAGGGATATCTTTTGGTGTTACAGAATAAATTAAACCTTTACTGAGAACTAGTTTTTCAGACGAAATAAGTTGTCGATTTGACACATTTATGACAGTTTTGTTTATAATTGAATTGTCATTTAAATTTAGTTTGGTATTTTGCCTTTCTTGATTTAATCTTCTAAATTTATTCAAATGTGTATTTTTTTATTTATTAAATTCCTTATTATAAGAATATAAAACATTATTGTACATACGTTCATAATTCTGTGCGTTCACTGTGTTTTGGAGTTGTTCTTTTATATAATTGATATTTCTTACCAGTTGTATTTTTTTGTGTCTATGGAATTGTATTCTTTCACGTACCATGGCTTCCCTTGCTTTTCTTAAGATTTTGGTACATTTAAAACTTGAGTATGGTGCTCTTAGTCTCAAACCTTTCGGAATTATTTTAAACTGTCTATGTTTACACAAAAAAGTTATACTATTTTCAGTGTGAGCTAATTTTTTACTACCTATTTTATTCTAATTTTCTAAAATTTTTGGAAATACTAAGCCCATACCTTATATTAAGATATTGTCTGAATATATTTATTTGTGACATAAATATGTCAAATCGACAAATTATACAAAATTAAATAAAGATCCCACTAAATCTATTGAAAATAAAATGTATAGAACATTATATAAATACAAACGAGAACTTTCAGATATTGAAAGAAACATTTTAAACCCACATTATAGTAAACCACCACATTTTTATGGTTTACCTAAGATTCATAAACGTGATGTACCTCTAAGACCAATAGTTAGTTCTATAAATTCACCTTGCAACAAATTAGCAAAATATTTGTTACAAATTATTAAACCTTTATTTGGACAATCCGATTCTTATATTAAAAATAGCAAAAACCTCTTAGAAAAGATTTCTTCCTCAAATGATTTTAATAATAATCATTTAATGGTGAGTTTTGACGTAGTTAGTTTATTCACTAACGTACCAGTAGAGAAAACACTGAATATCATTAAAAATAAGCTGAAAGATGATACCAATTTGGCAAACAAAACAAAATTAATCGTAGGATGTATAATGCAATTACTAAGTCTTTGTATACAGACAACATATTTCCAACTAAACAATGAAAAACACGAAAATTCTGTAGAAACAAGTGTTTTTAGAAAACAAACTCACACCAATAGATATTTAAATTTTAGATCTAACCATCACATTCATATTAAGAAAGGTGTTGTTAAATGTTTATATGATAGAGCAAAATTAATTTTATCGAACAATGACATTTTTAATAACGAACTAAAATTTATTAAAAATGTTTCAATAAATAATGAATACCCTCCAAATTTTGTTGATAGAACATTCAAAAATATTACAGATAAAACGAACACTTTAAGACAAATTAAAGAAACTAATCATACAATAAAAATTCCATACATTCCTATATTATCAGAAAAGTTAAGAAGAATCGGTAATAAATTAAAAATTCGAACAGCTTTTTCAGACAATTAATACTTTACGTTCATTTTTGTCTAAAACGCGTCCAAAAAATGATATACAAAATTAAAAAAATTGCATCTACAGTATACCTTGTGAATACAATAAACATTGTGTTGGAGAAACGTCTCGGCCTATGAATGTTAGAATTGAGGAACATATAAATTATATTAAAAAAAAAACGGGAATTTGAAATATCCACAATTTGAGAACATGCTTGGGAAAACGGTTATTTGATTCAATGGGGTTTGGCAAAAATTTTAGAGAAGGAAGATAACGCAACAAAAAGAAAATTAAAAGAGACCGCGATTATTTTGTTGAACGGAGATAAGTGTGTATCAAACTGTTCAGTTAACATCGATCATTTTTGGCTACAGTTGTATCAAGAAGAAGTAACAATAAAATAAAAATCAGTTATCTCTATGGAAGCAGATTAACAAATTTTATACTGTCAAACTTGACATACTTTTAATATTTTTACTACGATTTTGAGAACGAAAACAGAGAGATTATCGAAACTTCAAAAATACGGAAGTGCGCGATAGTGATATGATTTTTGTTATTTTAATTATCTGCTTTTTCAGTGTGAGATTTTTTGGTTAGGCAAACTTAGTTTCAAAAATAATCCTTGACTGATCGGTTTGGCGCAAGGGCTTATTTAATTAATCTTTATTTTTTTCAGAAGTGTGGCAAAAACCCAATAAAACTAAAGAAAAACTAAAATTATGCCACAAGTAAATAGCTTCAGACAATATCTTAAAGCCATATGTTCGGTATTTTTATTCAGAGCAGGGAAAGAATCGCAGATCGGGAAAACTTTTTCCGTGCGTTGTTTCTGTGCGCTAGAACGAAAAAAACTGTGTTACATTTTTCTAATACAGTTGAAAAATAAGGTGTTTTCAAAGCTGTATATTAAAAACAGTTTTAACTCAATCCACGGAATATTTCAAATAGGATTATTACAAAAATGGTTAATTTTCCTTCAACAAGGTATATTTTTTCTGGTTAAGAAGTAGGAGAATCGATTGTTTCAGTTGTCAGATACATTAAGCCACAAAAAGTTTGATGTGAAGTGTAGTCCTTTACCAGTAAGACCAGAATTAGAAACAAATTTAAATATCTCTCCCAAAAAAAAAATCGATCTCCAAGATGTATGCATTTTTTTTTCTTTTTAAAGAGTATCGAAAATAATATATTAACTTTGACGCCCTGTATCTCTTTGAGTATGTATCAACTTTTGAACTAAGGTAAGTTTGGCTACATTGCATCATTTTTAAGTTAGCCTCCGAGCGTTGACCCATGTTTTTTAAACACCTTGTTAACCAACATTTTGAGATATAAGGCATTATAAAATAAACATTCAGGGCATTGAAGTTAAATTATCAAAATTATCTTATATTAACCTTCAGATTAGATTGGAAGAATTATAATTTTAAATTTCAAGTAAAATGCGTAAAATAATTCCAAAAAAGAAAATGTTATCTGAAGAAATAGTGATAAACGTATAGTACACTATCATATAAAAGTTAAAACGTATCCAAAAATGTAACATTGAAATTATGTTTGTGTTAATAGTAAGTTTGATTGTCGCACTAGTGTCTACCTTACTGGGTAAGAATTTGAATATCAATTTCTACGAATAAAAATATAAAAAAATATTTATAAATTTTAGCTGTGCCTGTGGAAGTTGACCCTCGAATTGTAAATGGCACAGATACAAATATAAGAGACTATCCGTACATGGTAAGAAAAAATGATTATATATAGGTACCTATTACAAAGCGAAAAACTTATACTATGGTGTTAATTTACTCTCAATTTTCATAAGAAGCTAGTAATAGTGTTTATGGATGTTGTTAAAAATGTTATAAAGAAAGATTGTCTGTAATGCTCTCAAATGTGAAGGTCAATCAATCTATACGAACATTTTTTTATGGGTTTTATGACACAAGTCAAACTACTCAACTAACTAAAACACAACATGTTTCCGATACTTAAATTCTTCATGAACTGTATTTTGGTTAAGTGGTATATTTCGTTCATTTTTTCTACACATTCTAGATATCTACACTATGGCGTAAATCGTGAATATAATTCTTGCTTCAAATATCTCCATGAATAAAAGTCAATAGGGATAAGTCCAGGAGATAGTTGTGACCACCCTGTAGGACTTCTAATCCATTTATTATTAAAATATCTATTTAGCCAGTCTTTGGCAGTATGAATCGCGAAGCAATCATTGTGGTGAGAACGAAAGTTACTCCTCTCATGTAAACTCATCTCAATCGAAGCTGATGGTAAAAAGTTTTACAATATAACATCTTTGTGTAGGCATTTTGATTCACATTGGAAACAAAAAAATTAAGTGTAGGGAAAAGTTCGAAAAGTCACTGTATTAGTTGAAAATCATGTAGAGTTCCAGTTAGTAAATAGTTTCATATAACAAATCGTTTGACTTAAGTGTTCTGTGTTCCAGCTACATAAAATCGAGTTCAATTTTAAAACAAAACTTAAATCTTTCATGTACAATGTTCAAAACTTCATATCTAAAGTCATAATTATTTACCATTCTCAATAAATGTAACATTTTGCCACTGAAACGAAATAATTAAGAGTCTGGAAATAATGATTTTTCCGTGCGCGTGTGACTGATAGGGAAGTCATGCATATACGAGGGCGGTTTTTTTTTTAGCAAGCTGCGTCATTTAGTTTGTGTTTGACAGCCATAGCAGACAACTTTGTGAATTTAAACAAAAATGGAAAAAAGTGAATTTCGTGTGTTGATTAAGCATTATTTTTTGCGTAAAAAAACCATCACTGAAACCAAGGAAAGACTTGATAAATACTATGGGGACTCTGCACCATCAATTTCAATGGTTAAGAAGTGGTTTACTGAGTTCCGTTGTGGTCGTACCAGCACAAGTGACGCCGTACGTTCAGGTCGCCCAAAAGAAGTCATCACGCCAGAAATCGTGGACAAAGTTCATAGAATAATATTGGACGATCGGAGAATGAAAATACGTGAGGTGGCTGAGGCTGTAGGCATCTCAACTGAGCGAGTACATCACATTTTACATGAATATTTGGACATGAAAAAGCTATCCGCGAGATGGGTGCCGCGATTGCTCACACTCGACCATAAGCGCAACCGTGTGACCACTTCAAGGGAGTGTTTAGCGATGTTCAACCGCAATCCGGACGAGTTTTTACGCCATTATATAACCGTAGACGAAACATGGATCCATCACAATACCCCAGAGACCAAGGAACAATCAAAACAGTGGGTTTCACCAGGTGAACGTGCACCAAAGAAGGCCAAGGTGGGTCTGTCAGCCAACAAGGTCATGGCCACAGTTTTTTGGGATGCACGCGGTGTCATTCACATAGATTACCTAGAGAAGGGTAGAACGATCACCGGCCAATATTATTCAGAGCTTTTAGACAGATTCGATATTGATTTAAAGCAAAAACGACCACATTTGGCGAAAAAGAAAGTGCTTTTCCATCAAGACAATGCACGAGTGCACACGTGTGTAGTCACTATGGCAAAAATCCATAAATTGGGCTACGAACTGCTACCCCATCCAGCATATTCTCCAGATTTAGCCCCCTGCGACTATTTTCTTTTTCCAAACCTGAAGAAATGGCTGGGTGGTAAGAGATTTGGGTCGAATGAAGAGGTCATAACCGAAACAAACGCGTATTTTGAGGGCCTTGAAAAATCCTATTATTTGGAAGGAATAAAAAACGCTGGACTAAATGTATTGATCTAAAAGGAGATTATGTTGAAAAATAAAACGCCTATTTGCCGAAAAAAAATTGTTGTATTCAAATAGTCACGGAGTTATCAAACAGCCCTCGTATTTATATTTTATAAGACATGGTTCGCTTTAGTACGCTCGAATACAACCTTCGAGTAAATCAAGGTCATTTTTTCAAAACGCTGGATATAACGATTGTTTACCACAACAAAACTCAGTCACAACTAGTGTTTGTTTGTACAAGCTTCAGCATCCATGGTAAACACGTTCAGTTTTGCCTGCGAAAGCGTAGCTTCTTGAAGCAGCTTGTACAATCAAAATGCTTGCGCAAAATTATCCTACAGACTTTCAAACATGCTTGTACAAAATAATTGATCATGCATGTTTGTCAAGCATGCAGTTACGGTTGTAGCGACCGTAATATTTTTTTCTTGTTTTGTTTAATATATTACCCGATGAAATAATACAGGGCGATTCCGTAATAATGTCATTAATTTTAATAAAAGATGGGGAAAAATGAGTATAATACGAATACGCGATATTATGGCAACAGGTTACTTGATTTGTTGATGTCTAATATGTCATGTGAGGTTTAATAGAATTTTTGTTGGAGAACCTGAACTTTCTCCAACTGTTAATGAAAAGTGTTATAATTTTAGAAAAGCTAACTTTCTCAATTTATATAATGCCATTTTAGAATGTGGTTGGTCTTTTCTGATGATAAATATGGTTGTGCAAGGATTTTACATAAAGCTGTATACGATTTTTGATGACAATGTACCGCTGTATAGATCCTTTAAAGATAAATATCCTCGTTGGTATTATGCTGATATTATTAGAAATATTAATAAAAAGGCCAAAGCACATTTGAGATATAAAAAACGGGTAATAAATTGCACTTAGAAGAATTTAAGAGGTTATGTAGCTTAATTAAAGGAAAAATCAGAGTGGCATATGAAAAATATATAATCCAGATTCAGGCTACAATTCCTCATAATGTCCAACAATTTTGGTCATTTGTGCATTTAAAAAATGGAACAAGCAGAGTCTCTGGGAGAATGTCTTATGACGACATCATACTAGATCAGCCTCAAGATATAGTCAATGCCTTTGGTAACTTCTTTAAAAGCGTTTTTACTGTCTAATGATCATTTTTTTACCCAAGAAAGCAATTTCAATATTATCAGCTCCCATTTTCAGTCAATAACAGAGGTGGAGATTCTTGCTGCTGCTAATATACTTAACAATAAATTCACTTCTGGTCTTAATAGGCTACCTATATTTGTTGTTAAAGATTGTATACGGGTATTTGTTACTCCACTCTCTTGTTTATTTAATATGGCAGTGAAATGTATTGAATTTGCTAATGTGTGGAAAACAGCCAGAGTATATCCTATTTTTAAAAACAGTGATAACAGCCTTATTAATTATAGACCAATTTTCATTCTTTCCAATTTTGCAAAATTGTTTGAAATTTTAGTTGCTTTTGAAGTTCTTGACAATCAGGGACAGGTAGATGCAGTTTACACTGACTTTTCCAGAGCTTTCGATATGATTAGTGATAATGTATTATTATATAAATTGGGTAACTTTGGTTTTATTAACCCAGCTCAAAATTTTTTCATCCTATCTCAATCAAAGAGAACAATATGTTGAATATAATGGTTTTAAATCTCCGGGATATTTAATAACTAATGATGATTAGCAGCCTTATTTTTGTTCAATTTGTTGTCGATAGTGGGAAATTAGAGGCCAAATTTCAAAGAAAACACCAAATTTTCTCAATTGTCGACGTTTCGTCACTTATCGTGACATCCTCAGGACAGATAGATTTAAGTGCTTCACTGTGTTTTCCGAGTCTCCTTGTACATATTATGTCATATAAAAATCTTGAACAGTACCTATAGATATAAGTAGAAAATAACGTACACATATATTCATATTTTAATACATATTCTTCATATGTCGTAATAGTCTAGTCGAGAAGTGAGTTTCCTGCCAATAATAGTTAGACTAAATTTAAAAATATGGGGTTTGGTTTATCGGATTCAGAATTAAATTCTGAGAATAGGGAATTTTTGAATTTTTTTGCCATTAAAAATTTCAATTATTATTAACAAAAAACGAAGAGAAAAAAAGATGGTCTCCGTTTTTTTGCAATAACTATGGAACTATTAAAGATAGCGCCAATATTAAAAGATCCTAAAAGAGGAGAAAATTTCACAAAAAAGTCGATTCCCGGAGTTGTAGCTCCATTATTTATAATTTTAATTTTACGTTGAAAATAGGGTTCCGCGCGGCCGTTGTGGCGCCGTCGCGTCGTCACCGAGCAAAGTGGACGTAAGAAAATAATTTTTTTTTAATATTTAATATAAATTTAAAAATCTGAAAAAATTATAGTCTCATCTAGACACTTGAAGGAATATAACCCCGATATAAAAAATTTTAAGTTGATTTTTGTTAAAGTTATTCAATTGTTAACTAACTAATTTTTGTGTACTTTAGCTAATATAAAATCTGTTATTAAAGTTTAAATAATGTACCTAAAAATTTTTTCTTCTCGTAGCCTATTCTTATTTACACAATCAACAAGATTCCGCAGTAAAAATTTACTAAAGTTTGTTTATTTGTTTATAATGATTTTCTAAGTTAACAAAAGTGAAAAATCCGGAAAATGTTAATAAAAATTTTTTTTTTACAAAATCTATGTATTTAACTGTTTTTGTATCTATCAATTGCATTTAGCAGCTTTGCTGAAAAATTTTTTATGTCATTTGTTTATAAATTTTTTATAAACAAATAGACAACTTTAATATTTTTCAAAAATTTTTTTTTGCCATTATATTGTCACGGTGAAATAATGATTTTTAAAAAAAAAATTTTTTCTTAAAAAAATTTTTTAATTGTTTATAATCGTTTTTTTCATTTATCCAACCTTTGAATTATTAATTAAGAAATCGTTTTTTCTTTAAAAATCTTAATTTGTTATTTTAAACAGAATCATAAAAAAAATTTTTTTATTTACATTTTCATTGTTTATTTTATAAACAATTCGTTATAAACAAATTCTGACTTTCATATTAATTTTTCCGTTACTTTAAAAATTATAAATACAGCAATGTGCATCAAAGTAATGAAAAATTTTCTTCTATTTTTATTGAATTTTTTAATATTTCACCACTTCAAAGTTCAAGCGGTCACCGATTTTATTAACTTATAAATTGCTATAACTTCTTAACTATTGATGATACGGTCTTAGACATTCAAGACGATCTTTTAGATAATTGATTAATCTATTTAATTTACTTTTTACCGGCTCATTATCTCGAACGCTTCTATTTTTATAAGCATTTGTTTATAAAAAAATGAATTCTTTGCATCTTTAAATGCTTATATCTTTTTTATTATTAAAGTTACGGCTTTTGTTATTCAAGACAGTTTTGTTAAGGTATTAATAGACTATTCAAAAATAATTTTTTAAAATTTTTTATTTCATTTGTTTAACTTTTATTTGTAATTGTTTAAATTTATACAAGATTAGGCGTACTTTTTCTGCATTTTTTATCTTTTTTACCTAACTAACGTCGGTAATTAAATAAATTGAAGTAATTATCACAAATTAAATAGTTTAAATTATTAAATAATACGAATCTCGATACATAATACACACGGCTTTATAGAGCAACGGTTCACAACTAAATGACAGACGCACCACGTTGAAGGAACCACGAAACCGGTCCAGGTATAAAATTTAACAAAAGAAATATAGCCTTGACAAACGGCAGCTGTAAATTGTCAGATGTATATAGGTATACATAAATGTATACATGTGACTGTTTGTAGTATATGTAAATATGAATATAACGTGAAAAATGCAGAAAAAGTACGCCTAATCTTGTATAAATTTAAACAATTACAAATAAAAGTTAAACAAATGAAATAAAAAATTTTAAAAAATTATTTTTGAATAGTCTATTAATACCTTAACAAAACTGTCTTGAATAACAAAAGCCGTAACTTTAATAATAAAAAAGATATAAGCATTTAAAGATGCAAAGAATTCATTTTTTTATAAACAAATGCTTATAAAAATAGAAGCGTTCGAGATAATGAGCCGGTAAAAAGTAAATTAAATAGATTAATCAATTATCTAAAAGATCGTCTTGAATGTCTAAGACCGTATCATCAATAGTTAAGAAGTTATAGCAATTTATAAGTTAATAAAATCGGTGACCGCTTGAACTTTGAAGTGGTGAAATATTAAAAAATTCAATAAAAATAGAAGAAAATTTTTCATTACTTTGATGCACATTGCTGTATTTATAATTTTAAAGTAACGGAAAAAATTAATATGAAAGTCAGAATTTGTTTATAACGAATTGTTTATAAAATAAACAATGAAAATGTAAATAAAAATTTTTTTTTTCTATGATTCTGTTTAAAATAACAAATTAAGATTTTTAAAGAAAAAACGATTTCTTAATTAATAATTCAAAGGTTGGATAAATGAAAAAAACGATTATAAACAATTAAAAAATTTTTTTAAGAAAAAATTTTTTTTTTAAAAATCATTATTTCACCGTGACAATATAATGGCAAAAAAAAATTTTTGAAAAATATTAAAGTTGTCTATTTGTTTATAAAAAATTTATAAACAAATGACATAAAAAATTTTTCAGCAAAGCTGCTAAATGCAATTGATAGATACAAAAACAGTTAAATACATAGATTTTGTAAAAAAAAATTTTTTATTAACATTTTCCGGATTTTTCACTTTTTGTTAACTTAGAAAAATCATTATAAACAAATAAACAAACTTTAGTAAATTTTACTGCGGAATCTTGTTGATTGTGTAAATAAGAATAGGCTACGAGAAGAAAAAAATTTTAGGTACATTATTTAAACTTTAATAACAGATTTTATATTAGCTAAAGTACACAAAAATTAGTTAGTTAACAATTGAATAACTTTAACAAAAATCAACTTAAAATTTTTTATATCGGGGTTATATTCCTTCAAGTGTCTAGATGAGACTATAATTTTTCAGATTTTTAAATTTATATTAAATATTAAAAAAATTATTTTCTTACGTCCACTTTGCTCAGTGACGACGCGACGGCGCCACAACGGCCGCGCGGAACCCTATTTTCAACGTAAAATTAAAATTATAAATAATGGAGCTACAACTCCGGGAATCGGGACTTTTTTTTGTGAAATTTTCTCCTCTTTTAGGATCTTTTTTAATATTGGCGCTATCTTTAATAGTTCCATAGTTATTGCAAAAAAACGGAGACCATCTTTTTTTCTCTTCGTTTTTTGTTAATAATAATTGAAATTTTTAATGGCAAAAAAATTCAAAAATTCCCTATTCTCAGAATTTAATTCTGAATCCGATAAACCAAACCCCATATTTTTAAATTTAGTCTAACTATTATTGGCAGGAAACTCACTTCTCGACTAGACTATAAATGATAATACAACACCCGTAAGGCTGAATCGTGTCTTTGGATATAAGATGTGGCTGCATATTACTATTATTATTATTTTAGATATTTTACTGTAATTAGTTTAACTAAATGGAATTTCTGTTGGGCAATAAAACAATTATTATTATTATTATAACAAACATAAACGTTCATATCGAACTCATATTTTCCTAGACTTAGTGTCATCTAAACAAAACATTTTTTGGTTTTTGCACCCTATTTAAGTCAGTAGCCTTGTTCTTAATGTATACCCAATGACAAGCGCTGTAGAGCTGCAGAACCGCTAAATAATAACAGAGACAAACAATAATTGTATAATTAATAGGAAATCATGAGAATTTTCTAATAATTGCCAACCGCAGCAATCAGCGCCGACATCAGATAGACTATAATCGATACATCCGACACAGCTAAAAAGTTGGCAGTTCAAATTCCGGTTTAATACGCTCCGTAACTGGCGGAATCGTTCGGGTCCGTTTTCCTATGAAGGCGAGTCCACCGTCGATTGCATCTCTTCCTTCTTCCATCTTCTTCTTTTCCTTCCTCTTATCCATCAGTCATTATTTTCGCGTGGTAGAGGTTGGTGAATTTACTGTGTTTGTGTCACCAGTGTAGTTTATAATTATTAATAAAATGCACTTCAAGTTGGGTAAAATGAAGTAGTGAAAGACCACTGTTGTCTGCTACTGAATGGAGCCGTAAAAAATTACATACATTTTAATAGAGATTTGCGTCTGTGTTTGCACACATTTTAGATTGCAAACAAGAAGTTTGTCATTAGAAAAAAAAATCTATCACTTCAGTACCGAACATTCTGTTATTATCTGTATGTGGTCCTGAGTGAAAGCGCTACTGGACTTCTATATAGCTTCAATACTCGTACGCATCACCAGAAAATTTGTAGCATAGCAGGAGCGTCGTGTTGCCGATTGTTATGGGGTGGTTTGTTTATCTTTAAAAAGTCGAGTAAAAAAATTCTTTATTAGGCCTTCCGAATACGTAGTTAGAATTAATGACATTATGACTGAATCACCCTATATAGCTTGTATATTTTAAATGACTTAATATTTGAGTTGTCGATGACAGAGACAGCAGTTTGTGCCTCTTCGGCAGCCGAGTCGCTTACTAAGTGTTAAATAAACCAATAGCTACATCGCTGCTGGTTGCCGCCACGGTTTTTGAAAACATTTTCACCCCGCTAGCTGTGTATCCCATAAATTGTGCGGATTCGACTACCAAGACGACACAAAGAGCTGTGTCTTGGTCCATCTAGCGCTTAGTAAATAACATCCGACTCGGCTGCCGAGGCGACACAAACTGCTGTGTCTATCATCGCCCTTACTAGTTTTCAACTTATTTAATAGTTATTTATGATGTGAGTATTAAAAGTGCATTTTTAAGGCACGCATGTAAAAGTTTTTACATCAGTGCCTTAAAAACACTTTTAGCATAAATAGCCTACAATATTTTTTCTACAAACCGCATTAAAAAGAATTAACTCGGGTAGAAATAAGTTAAGTTTTAAATAACATCGTAGGCACTATATCAAATTTTCGAAGTGGGCACTTGCCAATGATATTATAGTAACCACTAACCATGGTTGTATTCTTCATTTACGAAAAGTTTGAAACCTTTGGATTTCTCACTTTTAAACGTTTTGTCTTTTGTCCTTAAAAAGTATAAAGAAAATAAGGAAAAGAACAATCCATTTGAAGAAATCGATGAAGCGATTTTTCAAATTGTGTGAATTGTAATATGTGTTCATGTCAATAAAGAAAATACAAATTAAGTGTATTGCAATTTTACTGTCACAATTTGACTTTTATTTTAGGCACTGGTGTCTTAAAGCAATATGTTAATGCTACAAGGGTGTTAAAAATTGCATTTTTAACATTTTTGTAGAAACTAGTTTTTTATATCTCTATCGGCGTGTAGGAATACCTAATCTTTTTTAAGTCGGCTATATGCTTATTAATTTCTTTTTCTAGATAAATAAGATAATTTCAAGAATTGTGTGCCTGATATTTGATTAAATTAAAGTTACGTTATTATCAGAAATATTTATCTATCTTATATAAATAAATATAATGCAATCCTCAGTGAAGACACTTGAATTTGAATTAATTGCGCAAATGTGACATATTATCAACACTTTTTATAGCAAAGAATTGATAAAAAATGTAGATATTATTTTTTTATAAAACTTAAATCATCCTTAAACTTGTAACATTGTAATAATCATGTTCGCGTTGTTAGTAGGATTGGTTGCTGCACTTGTACCTATTTCACAGGGTATGGATTTTAATGTAAATTATTTTATCAAATGAGAGATATATAGAAATTACAAATTATTAAACGATTTTTTGTAATATAATTTTTAGCCGCACCTGTGGATGTTGACCCTCGCGTTGTAAATGGGACAGATGCAGATATAAATGATTTTCCATATATGGTAAGAAAACATTCATTACATCCAAAGATATCTATTTATTATTTAGTTTCTGAAAAGTTCTAATCTTATAGAACAAAACCTAATATCTGACAGATTTTCGAAATCAGCCATAAAATATATGATTTAATAAAATTTTGGTATGACTTCATTTATTGTAACATATCTTCACATAATGTTTGTATTGAGTTAGAAAATTCAAGTAAAATAAAAATAAAGAAAATAAAAAAACAAAAACTAAAAAATGGCAAATTTGCCAGTTCAAAAAATGGTATCCCAATTTCGGACAAGATACCCGAAATTAGATCACAAACAAAAATCACAAACCTATCTTTGTCTTTGGACATCTTTCTCTAGGTACCAAAATTTTATAATTAAAAAAAGTTTTAGATTTGCTAATTTCAGATATCTACTTGCCTAATGTCGGATACCTGAAATTGGGTACATTTAATTTTCTAAATTAGAAGCAAATCTAGTTTTAACTTAAATTACTTTTTTGTGGGTGTCGATATATTTTTGCTATGAACATATAACTATTATATCCTATGTTTACTGAGCAATCTATTCCAAGTTTTAAAATGTGAATAAATATCAAAAACACCACTCATAAAATATCACACAAAGATGTATGTTCCTGCGCTACGCCAAAGAATTTGACAGTTCATTTATCGGCCGTAAACAAAACTATTTATCATATAATATTATTAATATGTAATAAGTATACACAACAGTAATAAAATTGCCTCTAAGACAACGGTAATTTTATAGAATTATGGGTACGAAAATGGGAACCTGTCCAAAATTAGGCTACTTACTTAATTTTTATGTCCGACAATTTGATGCTTCTAAAAAGTAAAGCGGCTTCCAGAAATTTGAGTATTTGAGTAAAAAATATGTTAATAGGTATATTGCCAACATTTATTAAGATTAATTTAAATTATCTTCAACAGGGTTTGAAAGGTTAATTCTTCATGGCGATTTTTCATTAGTATTTCCGTAACGCGTAGAGATAAATTAATGAAATGAACATAATTTGTCCAGGGGTGAACAAGAGAGGGTACTTTAAAAATACCCCACCTTTTTTGTAAATATTTCTTTGATAATGTTTACTGTTAATGTTACTGTATATAGCTAAGCAATCAAATTGCTGTATTTCAGGTCATGTGATAACATCCATCCAATCATGAAAGCGACAATACCATTGTGATATGAATTATTAAAATGTCGAGTTGAAAATCAATAAATGTCAAAGTGACAATTAATTTAATTTGCGTGTAAAAATTATTTTACCGAATACATCTCGACGTACTCAAAATGTTGTCATTGACAACCTTCAAGCGTGTTGCTTAAGGTAACCAATCAACACGTTTTCAGCCTTCTCAATGACAAAATTATCTCGGTATTATCAAGGCTCTTGATGTTATTATAGGTGATAATTTCACACCAAAAGTGAAAATTATAAAGATTTTTACAATAAAACGGTACTCTTGTTGAAATTCGATTTCGGCAACAGTGTTCGAAAAAAAAAGAGATTTTAATTTATCCTGACATGGTAAGTCTCATTAAAAATGTATCGCACTTGAAACATAGTTGGCTTTTAAATGAAAGAAAAGAAATAATTTTGACATTTTCATACATACCTAAGCATTGATTAGTAGATCGTGTGGCATTCACCCAATGTTAAAAATGCTTATACAGTGCCTTCCAAAAGTAACGAATAAATTCATTATTTTTTAAATTGAGAAATTTTAGAAAAAATCCTCTGGCACGTCGATTTTGTTTTTTAAAAAGGTACTTTTTGACATACGACTCATATTTGTGAGGTTATCTTTGTTCGAGATATGACGTCATCGACAATTTTTTTAAATAACAGCCCCCAATGTTGACCATGCCATTTGAAAGAGCGTGTCATTCTACATACACACATCATGAAAAATTATGGTGTTACATAACAAAAAGTCAAGAAAATAATGTTTGAAGATTTTAAAATTTAATTTTCACAATACTGAAAATGATAATGATTATGTAAAAAATCGACTAAACTAAATGTTCAAATTATGCACCGTTGGCTGCCTGACAGTAGCCAAGACGATTAATAAATTCTTTTTAGACTTTATCAATATAACTCCAGGAGACATACGATGTATCTCGTGACAAATTCTTGCTTTTAAATCTTCTAAATTAACCGGTCTAGTAACGTATACTTTGATTTTTAAGTATCCCCACAAGAAATAATCTAGGGGTGTCAAATCAGGCGATCTGGCTGGCCACTCAATCGGACACATTTCGGTAAATGTATTTCAGTGTTATTTTTTCATAATGCAATGTTACATCTACTTTATATTATTTCAAATATTTGCTGTCATTCTTTCAAGTCACTTAAAACTTCAAATAAAGAAAACATAACTTCGAGAATAACAGTTGTTAACTCAAGTAATTTATATTATCTAAATAAAACTATTCTTTAAACAAATATAACTATATCATATTAAGCAAATTACTTTTCTTAATTTCAAGTAATTTTTATTTTTAAATGAATGAATTAAATGAATATATAATCTTATACAAGAATAATCTTTCATATATTATTATACTTGACAGATACTGAAACTAAGTTAGCGTTGAAATAAGTGTATTAATCTTTAAATTAAATAGCTTTATTTTTATGTATATATTTTCTTTATGTTTTAAACTGTAGTTTATTCTTATCAAAAAATATAATTTAGGGCATTCTAGAAACTAGATTCTTTTCTAAGAAACTAGTGTAAGCCACATTGAAATCGTATCGCTATTACGGGAGTTATTTTGAAACTAGTTTCAAGATACCCAAAAAGGCATTTTCTTTTACAAATAATTTATACAATTCCTGCACAAATTCTGACAATTGATTTCCAAAGCATATTCACTAAGAACTCGGACGTTAACCCAATCAAAACCATCTATTTGTTCCACTTCGTGGAAATACCATTTTAAATACAATATATAAATTGTGATATTTAAAAAAAATATATTTCTATATATTTCAACACTGTATCTCAATTCCAATAATTGTCCTGTAATTGGATTTATCTGTTGGGCATCTATTATTATTATTATTATTATTATTATTATTATTATTATTATTATTATTATTATTATTATTATTATTATTATTATTATTATTATTATTATTATTATTATTATTATTATTATTATTATTATTATTATTATTATTATTATTATTATTATTATTATTATTATTATGTGCCATTATTATTATTATTCATTATTATTATTGTGTGTATTATTATTATTATTATTATTATTATTATTATTATTATTATTATTGTGTGTGTGTGTGTATTATTATTATTATTATTATTATTATTATTATTATTATTGTGTGTGTGTGTGTGTGTGTGTATTATTATTATTATTATTATTATTATTATTATTATTATTATTATTATTATTATTATTATTATTATTATTATTATTATTATTATTATTATTATTATTATTATTATTATTATTATTATTATTATTATTATTTTATTAATTATTATTATTATTATTATTAATTATTATTATTATTATTATTATTATTATTATTATTATTATTATTATTATTATTATTATTATTATTATTATTATTGTTATTATTATTATTATTATTATTATTGTGTGTGTGTGTGTGTGTGTGTGTGTGTGTGTTATTAAACTGTCTATGTTTCGTTATTTTTATATAAAATCTTCAGAATGCCATAATAATTATCATTAGTCAGTTCCAAATTAAATATCATAAGAATATTTTAGGTAATCGGAAATTTTTAGAACAATTTGCATTTACAATTTTTTTAGAATAATTGCTTTATTGGTAGTTCATTTAATTATAATGAAAAACAAAATTGGCATTGTAAAAGCTTCGTCTAGTGCAGGACTGTCCAACATGAGGCACGGAAACATATGAATAAGTTTTAAAAACAAAAATATACACAAGCTTATCATTTCTACAACGATTAAATCAATTGACACATTTCGGAATAGATGCGTCATAAAATATAGAGTCAATATTGTAAAATCCTTATAGTTTTCGAAAAAAAACATTATTGAAGATCTAGTAGTTTCAACCTTTACATGGCTGGGCTACTGTAGACTCTAGCCAGGCGATTTCAAAAATTCGATTACTTATCGTAATAACTTTTTTGTGATTCAAGTATTTACATTAGTTTTTCAAATATCAAAAGTGGCTTACATATAGCAACTCGCAGTTAAAGAGTATCGTTTTAATTTATGGTGATGTGAAAATGCTATGGTAGAGCGATTTCTCGGTAAACATGTGCTAAATGCATCTACTTTTACAACGGTGTACAGTGAGTGCAAGTGTATGCACACCCAGGCGTGATGCAGGAAATTTGCAACCGAATCGTGGAAGAGATGGAGGTCCAGGGCGTCCACGGCATATTGCAGCAGTGTGGCGTATCATACAGCGTGTCCAAGCATTAATACCAAGGGATTGGACGAGGAGGACCGGTACTATGGCCGCCATGATCTCCTGATTTTAAATCATTTGGAATTATTTTTGTGGGTATATTTATAAAATTAAGTATACAGGGTGTAACTTTGATGGGGGGTACCTGTGACCCTTATAAACACATATCATAAGTTTGTTTTCCTAAATTCCGCCATAAAACTGATTTTTTTGTTACCTGATTTTCTGAATTTTCATACTCCGCCGCTGGTTAGGCCAGCGTTGGGCTAATCTAGAGACGCGGCCTTTATCGGTTGCTCCAGGCGTATACAGTAGTCCTTTGCGCTGTTGTCACATTTCATTATTGAAGTGAGAAATTTTACTGTTAGAAAACAAATTTCCACACCACCCGTGAGGTACTGTTTTTTGGAGCGTTACTTTTATTGAGTGGGTGTTCGCCTATAGCCCTATTATCCCACATAAATAAAAAATATATTCTTTTAAATAAAATACTCTATAAATCAACAACAATTCAACTAACAGAAAATTAAGTCAGAACAGTAATAAATAAATAAAAATAAATACATAAAATTTTTCTACTCACGTGATGTTTATAGGGGTTTACAAACAATTTCTTAGGTACGTGTCGATCGGGATAATCCATCCGATATCGTCTTCTTACACTGTTTTCTCCTGACAAATAGGCTCTAACCATATCAACTCTTTCTTGATTCGTATACATGTTTTCATAATATTACACACACTTGACAATAAAAGCACACTTTTATAAGTTATACACTTACACTACACAAGGCACTGAACAAAATACCACTTTAAATTAATACGAAAATAAATTTGGTAAAACACAATACTGCAGTGAACAAATTATATTTTGATTTCACTAAAAACACAAAAAACCTCTCAAAACTACCCACCGCGTTACCTCCTCCTCCTCCTGCGACAAATTGTAAACTGAATCTAAGTCAAAATCAACACACAGCTGTGGCATATCTGACTCATTGGCCAGTTGTTATTTTGCCGCTTTGACTACTGTCAATTGACGGTATATTTTATTCTAACAGGTGCGTGTTAAGGGTGCCATAACCACCACATTCACGTATGCCAACATCGCAAGTTATAGTAGTAGTTTAACTTTATATTATTTCGTATATCTGTTTATTATTTTACATAAAACGACAAATAGTTTAATAAAATTGCATACATGGGCATTAACTATAAATAAAATTTAATAAACATAAGACTGCACAATAGAATAGAAAAAAAAAATGCAAATTTGATTTTGACCATTGCCGGGCACAATTTGTGTAAAACAAATTAACAACACAGAGTTTTAAAAGTGATAACTCAAGTTTATATGGTTCTTGGTGATAACTGGCAAGGCTTATTTTAATCGAACGAAGGTGTTGTCTGTTGGAGCCCTTCAGTATACCTATATCATATCCATCCTCCGTATTATGAGGTATTTTATAAACTAGGCCAGAGCAAAGGTTATTCAAGGGTCATTGACACACTGTTTGAAAAAAAACAAATACTTTGTATTAAATACTATTACTTTAAAAAATATTTTAAAACTATATTAATAAATAAATTTATTTATTTTTAATTATGTAGGTACATTTTATAAAGCAACAAAATTATTTTACAACAAGCTTTGCTGACAATAAATTAATACCTAACGTATGCTTATTCATCCACCAATATTATTATTTAAGATTAATAATAATTATTAGTTAATACATTATACTTTAGACGACATACTCTCATATCTGTATATTTTTTACATAAAACGATCTAGTCTGGTTTCATGTATTGTGTGCAGTATTTATGCGATATTTGCATTTTATAAACTAGGTCAATGTCACGGTTATTGAAGGACGTTGATAAAACCCTTAAAAGTAGTATCAAATCCTTTGTACAGATTACAGAAACTGTTTTAAACATTTTATAAAACAGCAACAATTATTTTAAAACATTAAGTTTTACTGGCAATAATTAGTAGGTAACGTATTAAAATCCACCTAACAATACTATTATTTAATAATAATAATTAGTTAATAGATCAGTAAAGAATTGTATTTTTTACGTACTCTTACATTACGTACTTTTTTACAACACTCGAAAATGGTTTTAAGATCCATACTTCATCAGGATTGACAGAAAAGTATAATGACATGAGTCGCAATGTTATAAAAAAGCATATTTAAAAGATTATTCATTGCAGTTTTTTATTTTTTGTATATCCCTTACTTAACATTTAGACGTCGGAACTTGTCGTATCATTGGCAGTTTATTACGATCAAACTGAGGTGTATACATGCAAAAATTAGTTTAACATAGGTATTTACATTGAATTGGTGCTCTGTTATTTCTAGTGACTCGCATCGCCGAAATCTCATCACAATAAATTGGAAGCTGTAGTTTTGCATATCCAGACTATTGTTTTCTGCATTCACATTACCTCACTAAAATCCTCACTTTCACATTTCACGGCCTCACAATTATGTCAAACTATGTCACTATTTTTGTTATAGCTTCTGCATTTGCGTGTTCTAGTACTTTTGATGCGATCAGATGAGATCTTGTGGCAACATTTTCTTCCAATGCACCTGTTATAACGTGTTATTAATACGTAGTACACACAAAGCTACGTATGTACTGAATTCATTATAAAATATCAGCTTCCGTCGCATCGCGCTGCGTGGAATACGACCCTGGGCCTGAAATGACCGGACAAGTTCCGAAATCTAACTGGCAACGCCGTAGACATGGTTCTGCAGTGAAACTCGGACGCTGTGCAGGGGCGGCGTGTATAGCAATTTGGGTGCAGTTTAAAATTAATTATAACTCGGCTATTTATTTGATTTAAAAAAAACTAATTTCAGATTAGCAATCTAGGGAACACGGACTACCCCCCCTCTAACCGGGACCCCCCTTCAAAGTTACACCCTGTATTGCACCGAGGTGAGCACTATTGATGATTTACGCAATTTATCATAGCTTCTGCCAATAATTTACAAGTTCAAGAAGTCAAGTAGCAGAAAAATTTGTGTTAGCTGATGGAAACTGGGTAAAACGGGCCCAAAATATTATTGTAACATCAGACATGTCAAACCATGTTACTAATCAAAACCACAAATTAATTCTAATAACGATATAGCGGCAAAAACAGTTGAATTTGCTGTATAAAAATAGGTGTCGTGAAATGTGATTTATTTCTTTCCTTGGGAATTTCTTTAAATTTTTTGACCGGTTGCCAATTATACATCTCTTTAACAGATTTTACAGTAGACCAGTTTCCAGTGCAGTACGGAAGTGTATTTTTAAATCATTTTTAAATTGCTCTTTTTGATTTTATTTTTACAGAATTTTATTTGTATAAATTCAAAAATTTTAATAAGTTCTGAATCACTCTGTATAGGCTATGTAGGCCACTGACGCTGATTAAGACACCGGAACAAAGTTACTGAAACATTGAAGACCTTGCTGGATCGTTCGCGTACATTCAATTGGCCATGCGCGCGTATAAAAGAAGTTCAAAGTATATAAATACGAGTGAAATTAATAGTTAATAATGTCGAATAGAGATTCATAGACAGAAAAAACGTTGAATAGGGTTCGCGAAGTTAATTGTTACGGTCAAATGTATTTGTGTGTGTTTTTATAATTTGTAGTTATTTTGTTCTGGTGTGAGGTATGCAGCAAGTTAATTTAAGATATTTTATGTGATATATGTCGTCGTAGAAAAGAAAAGTAACGAACATCGAATTTATAATGACCGTAGGCAATCAGACTATTTAATTACAAACAACAATAATAAAGTTCAGTGCATTATTTGTATGCAAGTATGTACTATTAGTTTTTAAAGAACATAATATGAAACAACATTACACTTCGTTACAATAGAAACAGTTTTAGCAGTAAATAGGGAAGTCTAGAATTGCTATAATTACGGTTTTAAAGAGAAAATTGAAACAAACACATTTTTTCTGTTTGACGCTGATAACAAATGCAGTATTGCCGCTTCTTACGAAGTAGCGCTGGAAATGGTCAAATCGAAAACCTTTTTGTGATGGAGTGCTTATTAAGAATTGTGCAATCAAAGTGGCAAAGCGATTCAGTTAAATAAAAATTGCCGAAAAATTGCAAGACGTGTAAACCACATTCATCTATATTTATCCAAGAAATTGCACGGCACAGTTAAAAAATAAATATATTTTTAACTACCTGAACGAACGCATTGACCTATTCGAGATCGGCCAACTTGTAATTTTTGTTCGAACTATTCAAAAGCACTTCAGTGTATGGATATTTTTCAAGCTATAAATAAGGTGGTATCAGACTATGGGGGAGTCAATAAATGTTCATGTATTGTTACTAATGGAGCCAGAGCTATGACAGGAACTGAAATTGGATTTACAGGATTCTCAAAAAAAATACCACCAATTTGTTCACCACTATGTGGAAAGTCCTTACGTCACATGAAGGTGGTTGCTTAAATAACTAATATTATATTTGCGCTTTGACTCACAGAAAGTTTCGTGAAGTAAATGTTACATATGGGGACTTGTTACTTCACACCGATATTCGTTGGTTGAGCGCCGAAAACTGGTTGCAATGTTTCATCACTCCACGCAAGGATATTCCTGTTTTCTTTGAAAATGAAGTACTACGGAACTGGAAAATCAAATTGTAAATTCACAATTTCTATCAGACCTTGAATTTTTAACATACCTCACATATCATCTCTCCGAACTAAATTTTGAAACTACAAAGAAATCAGAAGAAATTGATATTTTATATAGGCATAAGTATAGTATTTAAAAATAAAATTATGCTTTTGAAGAAATGAAGGATTTTGGGGAAATTTTATATTTAACTCATAAAATACATTGTTACAATTACAGAAGAATTCGAAAACCGATTTAGTAACCTTAAGAAAATCGAAGGAGCAATTTTAGGTTTTAGGTAAGTGGCTGATCACCTATTATTTTTGTTAAGAACGTAAGCAGAGCAGACCTTCAGCTAGAATTATCTGGTTTGAAGTCACATCCCCAAACTTTCCATTAATTGTATTTGTATATTTGTAATTTTTTTGACTAAATAAAATTAATTATACAAACACGTTTTTTATATCTATTACAAATCACTGATAAAGTTACATACGAATCATTTTATGCTGCGACCCTCACAACCGGAATTTTATTTACAGCTGCCCTTGATCCACTTGAAGTTGGACAGCTCAGATCTAGAGATATCAACCTAATATCGATCTTCGATTTGGTTAGTAATTTAAATTCACAGATTGATACGCAGTGTCCTATGTAAATGTTATATAAGGTGCGCCCAATAAATTTAGTTCGGTAATGACTTCCCATGAATTTTATAGTTCATCATCATCATCATTCAATGGTCACAACCGAACAACATTTGTTACAATTTGAATGTACCAAATAAGAATATTATGTATTCTTTAATTTTCAGACTGGTGGAGCAGTGCAGGACATTCTTCAGAAAGTTGATATCATAGTTTATTCAGACGCCGAATGTGAAAGATTGCATTCGTTGTCAGGTCCAACTAACCGCATTGCACATGTTTGTGCAGGAGTTCCTGAAGGAGGCAGGGGGCAATGCAATGTAAGTAATCTATTTAGATTTTAGTTTCTATGAACTGATAGTAATATTTTGAAATTTATCGGAATTTATTTCTGACAAGTTTTGTTTTATACGGCATATAAACGTTATCATACAACAATATGAAATTTCTGTTTTAATCATTATGAAAAATAATGATTTATTTTCGTCATTCTATTTCTGGTGCTGAAGCTGTTTGAACCAGAATTTCTTGACTTTAATTAACTTGTAAAAAACCCAGACGGAGAAGTAGAATCGTAATTTTCATAACTTCAAAAAGTTTCAGATTAACGACGATGAAATGTTGTAGTTTATCCTGGTGTTAATATAGATTGAATACCTGCGTTATTTCCGTAAAAAATTGTTTTTGAAGTGTCAATTTCTTTAGATGTTAGTTGTTTATGTCTTTTTCATTATCTTATTGCGGTCTCGCGAATTGTAAAATGATTCAGTTCTACTGTTAAGTGGTCAATATAAACATACGGTCACATTTGACGACATATCTCTGCTACAGCAGTATAAGAATATTGGTTACTAAACCATTATAGTGTGCTAAAAATACTTATATATTGAAAGAACTAACATTATCTTAAAAACAAACATTGGGGCTTGATAGATATTTGGTGGCATGAATATGTTTTTAAATGAGTTTTCAATATTTATTATTTAAAAATATAATTATTAATACAACTGCCGAACCATTTATTTTGTAAAATAAAAAGAATCTATCGTGATCTAATTATTATAGTCGCTGGAAGAATTCAGACGTCATACGAACAAATGAATAATTCATTATATTTTCATCAAAATATTGAAGAAACTGCAAGTGAAAGTACTAAAACTATAGACTACACTAAATGTTTGCATTGCACTAAATTGTAAAAAATGATTGTGTTTAACGCGACCAAATATCGAAAATTATGTTGACAAAAAACAATTGCCTAACGTCAGCCGTGACGTAAGACGTCTGAATTCTTGCCGCGGGTATAGGACAAGTACAAATTTTTATGAAGAACAAATTCTCAAGAAAGGCGGTGATCCGTGGACATACTATACATACATATAAATATACGTTGATATGAAGCGAATTTGGCTATTATTTCTTAATTATTTTCGATCTTATAATATTTATAAAGTACTATTTCTTCTTCTTGTTACAATAGAACATGGTTTCTGTTAACAGTCTCTTCCGTCACTTTCAAATCTATGACATTGAGGTTGAAGAATATCGCATTACAAATTGAAAAAGCAGTGTCAGTTTAAGTACTGCTGAAATGATAATAATAAAATTATTGACCGTTGGTCGTTGTCTCAGGCATTTTAATAAATTTACTGTTTTTACTGATGAAGATGAAATACATCTTGAAATAAATTCTTCTTCAAAATATTGAAACATTTTAAAACGCTGACAACATATTCGACATAAGTTGGTTTTCAATTAATATCAATTTAACAGTAATAACTAGTCAGCATGGTTGGGTGATTCTATATAATTTTTATTGCACTGATTCGACATTAGAGTGTACCTATTTTGAAGATTCACTTACGCAGTAGGAATAACGTTGATTATTTTTATTATTTCAGGGTGACTCAGGTGGTCCTCTAGTTGTCAACGGAGTAGAAATTGGAATTGTCTCTTGGTCTGTAAAACCCTGTACAGTTCAAGGATTCCCGGGAGTCTATGTAAAAGTATCTTCATATATAGATTGGATAAACTGTCACCTAAAGAGAGAATAGACTTCCCTTAAATATATTTTTTACGATTTGCGTTTGTTTTATTGGTAAGATTTGTAAACAAATTCTTGAAAACATCTTCAATGTTAATAGTTCCAACCATCATAGTCATTATGTAATTCTTACGAAGATGCAACACCTTGAAAGAAAAGCATTAATCACATTCGAATCAAATTTCTAGGTACTGAAATTAGGCCTGCTCATTAAACAACGTAGTTAAACAGGTTAAAAAATGGATATGACCAAGAGTAAAATAATCCCATATTTTAGAATATAGGAAAGTGTCATTAAAGTGTTATTAGGATAATGCATTGTAAAAATAAAAATATATATCAATTAGATGTTTAGACATATATCTAGAATTCCTGTAATTATGCTAAATACAGAGAAACTTGCTTGATAAAAATAATTAGAATATAATTGATTTCAGATCGGAGATCATACACTTTATCTTCCACTGTTAAACTATGTATACTTAGTAGTTATTTTGATTTCTTAATTTCCACGTCACATTAAATATTTGAGTTATTGATTGTTCGATTACCTAACATGAGAAAAGAGATCACTGATCTCTCTAATATTAAAATTCCAAATATGATTTCAGATTTGTGACGTGCTTGTGGGTAGCAATGACAAACAAAATGTTATTTTCCTTTAAGGGCTTCCAGAACTCTCCAGAACTAATAGTTGGCCCTAGCTCAGCAGAGATGGGAGTGGGTTAATAGTTTTAAATTTCACTTATATAGGCGCCACCCGTTTTACAACCCGATGGATTATGCACATGAGTACTGGAGAGATATCCGGAATTATTACCTTTATGAATTTAAATGTCAAAAAAAAAAACCGGAAAAAGGTATAAATAAAACGACCCTTAGAGTGTAGTGCAATGTGCTATTAACTTTAATTAATCAATCAGCGTTAATTATCATTTCGTATGCAATAAAACCTTTCCAACAGCGCTCTTGGTTCGGCGTACACGTTTAAGAAAAATAAGAACAATAAAATCTACCTAGGCAGGCAATATGTAATTTTAATTACGCTTAAAATTTCAATTTAACCAAAGGCTCATAACTAGGTATTAATAAGTGCCAACAGCATATCCCTAAAGTGTAAAATGCAGTACTTAGGCAAGCCACAAATTAAGTAATGAAAGCGGCTAAATGTTTGTTACTTAAGCTATAACCAATAAACTACTTGGCAATAATAAAAAGAAATAAGCTAGGTAAGTTATTATAACTATAAGCAATAATTGTACCACTCTAATGGGTAGCAAGCGAACAACTACAATCAAAATAAAATAAAGCAACTACTTATGCATTACACACTAGAAAAGCAACATGCTTAAATAACATAAGGCTTATCTGTTGGGTCATGCAGCTCTAGTGGCAGGTGATTAGCAAGTCAGTCCTCTGGGTGTTGAAGATGCAGACAGGAGCCCTAAAGTCGCAAGGGCTTGAAAGGTCCTTCATAGACTAGGAGACTTCTCTATGTTCTTAACCCACGCTAGCAGTGAGTTCCAATGGGCATGCGAAAACCAAAGAAAGCAAGGGTGATAATACGTCAAAGACGATAACGATGAGATCAACGAGGCCTTAGTTGTAAGACGGCCTCGTGGTGAAATGTTGCTTAAGGGGTCAAATTTAGGGCACAAATCTAACCAGCACTGGTTAACACTAGGATTATCAGAACTATAAACAAAATTTGCCCAGAAAATGTAGCTAAATCCGCAAAAGCGGTAGATTTTCGTGTATCGAGTACACGCTGCCGATTCGACCTTTTCAAGCAGGGTCCCAGAAAAAAAAAGAGGCAAGAAAAAGAGGCCAGCAAAAATTCCGTTTGGTGGTAAGGTAGGGAATTTTATTCAAATTCCATTGACCAATGAAATGTCAGATTAATGATTGCATAGAAAACATACAAGACAAACCATAATATCAAGAAATAAATAAATGTATATTGACTGTTATTTTAGTTATATTTGTTTCAATATTAAATAAAATAAGCCCGTGACAGATTTAATAATGATACAGTTACAATTATTGTAATTATAAAAATCTGCAGTGAGAAAAATCAGTTGATTAGACGGGTTTGTTAAACTATTTATAGTAGATAGAAGACAATCGATAATGACAAATGATCTTCAGCTATAAATAATTTATTGGTTTCTTGTAACAGTATTTCACATTTTATTGATACCAAAATATAATGTTGCTACTCGGTGTTATTTTTGTAATATAACAGTATTATTATTCCCCTTCCCAATCTAACCAATATAAAACTTGTTTAATTTTGAGCACTGAATTATCCAGTTGTCCAAAGACGTAACAATAAATAACTATGCATTAATATCAATATTACTGCGATGCATATGTATAAAAACACACTTATATAATTATTCAAAACTAGGTTTAACAAACTCTGTATTATAACCATATAAAACCGTGTTATAGTCCTGGATAGTATAGAAAAATTTTATTAGGATTATAATAATTCTTATAATCGTTAAATTCTGAAACAAAAGTCAAACTTTGTGGAATTAAATTACCTGCACTTATGGATTTGAAAGAATTTTTTGTTATAGCCTTTTAATTTTATGGAAGAGTGTTACTTTTGTTCCTCTTGGGATTAAATCTATTTTTAGCAAAAACAAGTGATTATAATGATATCGAGAACTGAAATTAAATACACAAATTCATTATTTAAGCCTAACTCATATCTGCTAGAAATCTACGTCGTGCATATCTATTGCGAAGCCTTTGTTTGGAGTTGCTTTGTATTTTTCGTGATTTACCCTGTAAACTGTTAGAATCCCCCTGTGTAGCAAGATTAATGATGATCAAGATTTATAGGGTCGTTAAAGTAAATGAAATGTAGATACTTAACTTACAACTGTGTAAAATTGTTCACAGATCTAGTTTTCTGCAAAGTTTAACAAATTTGGAGGACAGATCTCTAGAAAATCTTTTTTGGGTTTGTACAAAGGATTTTATGCAGCGTGACAACAAATTAGATAGTGCTCACAAGTTTCGTAACGAATGGAAGCGTACAATCTATTGTTAACCAACTGGATACTACCAACACCACCTAAAAGACAAGATTGTGTACACATTTCTAAGTACATATTTATAGTATTTGTGATATACTCCCTTATGTCAATAATGGTAATGGTACTAGTCTATCATCGTCGGATAAATCGCCGTGCTTTATCTGGTCTGTTTCATTACCCATTTGCGATGCCGAGCCGCGCATGGCAGCACAGTGCAGTACAAATAACGTAGTCGTCAAGTACTTCCATCAGTAATTTAACGTTTCACACAAATTATGACAGTCAAATATCTGTTAAGGTGTACGTTTTTCTTTACGTATCATTTTTAAATTGATACAACCTAAATTTTTATAGTGAAAGGAATAGCAATCCATTAATAATACGTATTTACCTAGTTTTATGAAAAATATAAAATATTTAGACCCAAAAGCTTTGTGTGAAATGTTGGAACGGTATCAGTGACGCATATTTTAATGCTTTCAAATAGTTTATACAAAATACGTGTATTTTTGCAAAGCAAATTAAATATAACTAGGTTCTATTAAAATATAAGCTGTTACAGTTTGATACATGGTGATTTTCCGGGTTGTTATGCCGTGACCTCGGTAACTGGTAGCTGCTAGAAACAGAGTTAAAATGCACATCCCTAGCATTAGCTGGGATACTTTTACCTGCCCTGGTTGTTCTCGGGCTAGGCTCTGTGGGGACAGACCCGCTATCGGTGTCTCTGGGCCTGTCCATATATTGATTTCGGTTCCTACTGTTGGTATTACGACTGCTACGGTCGGAACCGCTTCTCGGATACTGGTAGTCCTCAGAGGCGTTCCGTAGCCGCCGCTGTAACTGGTCGCATCCCATGCTTCCAAAAGTTTCGCCGCTCTTCACTGTCGGCATCTTCAGTGGTGACTCTGCAAAAGCTTCGCCGCGACTGAGGCCTCAGTCAATGTCATTCAGTTGTTTCGACAGACAAGTATTCTTGTTTTTCCATCCTTCTTGTTAAATAATACATTTGGACAGGAAAAATCCGAAACTTTCAAACAGTTTTTAATTTGTCGTTCTACTTCCAGCTTTTCAGGTATTGATAATCTTCGGGCATCCTCATAAATTGATTTTTCATATCTTCCACCATTTTTTGATGCCCTACGTCCTGTATCTGACTTAATATTAATTTATATTCTTCTCCATTTTTCTTTACTGTTACTTTCATCAGAAAATTATTTTTCTTCTTAAATATCATACAATACTATCATCTCGGATATTTAATTCAGTTCTCGTCTTTTAGAAAATCAATATTCAAATCGGTTAAATTGGTTAATCGTCTTACCGTCTTTACTGTTTAAAACAACTTATTTCGTCTTTACTAATTTTAATCGCTTATTATGGCAGCATATGAAGATAAAAGCTCAATTGATTATAAGTACCCTTACAAAATAAATGTTTTATTATAAACTCAATTTAAAAACGACAAATTAATTAAAATCTTCCCACAAAAATACATTTGTGAGTTTAATTGACGTTACCTCTCTTTGACATCAAACAAATGAATAAAATATGCATCCTACCTTCACACTTCTTTCATGTTTTTAAACGAGAGAAAAAAACTATCCTTGTCTTCTAATTATTGTTTCCACCGTTGTTTTTCTCTCAAGCGTACTTAAAAGCAAGCTGATTGCGCTCATTTGAATTAAAACAGCAATGATACAAAGAAACACCTTAAAATAAGAAAATGCATACATTAATATCTGTTGCAAACTATTGCTATTTTTACTGTTGCAAACGTAAATATGTTGTTTTCAATGAATGCTGTTGTATGATTTAGAGACACAGAGCACAGTTTTGATGCACGCATCTAATAAACGTATCGTTTCAGTTTCTATTATATTTATGAACATTTAAATCGGCATAAAGTGCAAGTACACGCGTTACAAAATATAATCTTATACTTACTTTTTCCCAAATATCCCACAAGAAGTCTATATTAATGAACCGTACATGTTTTTCTACTAGACCGTAACACAACTAAAACGCATTAGGTTTGAGGTTAGATGGATGTGCTTCTGCGCATGTGCAACAGAAATCACATGAAACATTCTGTAAAATTTCTTACTAAATCAGAATTTCAAACAGTTTTAAAGTAGTACATTATATTATTGTCACACATTTCCCAATCCGAATTTTTCTTACTACCAGAAAAACAATACGTTAATTAATCACTTCTCTTTATTAACTACTCTGTACACAGCTGAATACTAATTACAACTTTACTAAACACTATTTCACTTTTAATCGCTATCTAAATCGCTCTAAACACTCCAATTCAAGACTGTAACTTCTTTTTATAGACCAAACGAATATTCCAGGTATTTTCTAGTGTCTCTAGATCCATTTTCTTGAACGACTCGAACGCTTCTCGTCGATTCCCCATTTTTCCAGTCCCGCCTCGATACACCGCATTTTGTTTGTTTACCAGAATCGCGTAGGGGCGATAGGGGCAATCTTAGCTTTTTGCGGTACCACAGTCGTCGAAATGGGTGTGAGTGGGGCAAATTCTGTGACATATTATTTCTGAAATTTCCTAATTTTATTATGTAAAAACGCATATACTTGAATTTTCCTTATTATACAGATAATGTAAATTAAAAATTGCCAGTAAATATTAAGTAAAAAGAACATAACAAATCGTGAAAATCTTCACCCATTTTTATCAGTGTGAGCCATCGTTGAATAAGTCACCATTAGTGTATTTAACGCATTGATACGGGTTTTTAAAATGCCTTATTGTTCAAGCTATGCTTATAAAATTAATATATTTGATAAACATTTTCCTGATTTACCTTCAGATGGAAACATATTAATCTTATTTTTTCCAAATGATATTAATCGGTTGGACTTGAAGTTCATATTTAAGCAAATATGTTAAATATCTTGCTAGTTGTTGATATGACATACATGAAACGAAGATAAGAACGTACATTCTAACGACTGATAATGAAAAATATGCTGCAAAATTGACCTGTTGAATCACAGTTACATTATCTGAAATTTATCAGCAATCCTACTGATCTCACAAATGTCAAACCAAAGTATTATGAACATAGTACACTACTGAATTATATAATTACTGTATCTAGCAACGTAGAAAAGTTATTACTAAATAATAAATAAAGTTATGTATTTTTTCGACTCATATATCTGAAATATGAACTTTTAAACAATCAATTGTCTCGTACACGCTGGAAAATTCCTACTGTTATTTCCTGAACAACACAAATTGCTCTTCTTGTTTCATTTCACTGGAATACACTAGCGCTTTCATAACACTTTATTGTGGAGACAAATAAAAGTCTAAAGGATTCATAACCGGTTACCAGACAAGTCAACGGTCTAATCTATTTTCCAATCCAACTTTCTCCAAATACATTATTTAAATATCCATAGCTACATTTCTTGTTTAATATTCAGTGAAACTTTAATTAAAGAATTCTAATATTTAGGAACCTGTAATTTTCTTGAGGGAATAAATGACCTAATTAAATAATCACCTACTTGGCAGCCCATTCATTAATAGAATACTTCTTATATTCGTAATTAGTCTGCACAGTCTCAAGTGGATTATCCTCAGTCCTACTATGAGTTTTAATGAAAATTAAAATTTGAACCGTGTCAAAGAAACTGCTATAATAACAACTGTTCCAGATACCATTCAGAGAATTTTATCTATGAGAAATTTCTGCTACTAAGAACTTCTGCACTTATTGGATACGATAGAGGGAATAGATGAATTAAATAATTATTGCCAACAGTAACTAGTATCTGTTTTTTTACCTACATGTTAATTTGTTGTTGTGGTCCTTATTCCGGACATAGAGTAACATTGCCAGTAGGTACCTAAAATTTGCTAGAACCCCATAATAAATGAGTGTTAAACGTTTGTCTAAATACAGGTTACCATAAACACGTTGTCCTTTATAAGATTTGTATTTTATTTTCCCATAAATGAATAGCTGATTTACCTGTCGTAAATATATTATAAATAAAATATATACAGAAAAATACACACATATCAAATCTAAATAGCCACTGGTGACAACAACACGTCAGCTACTTGCAATCGACAGTTTACGGAAAGATGCGATAAAGACGACAAAAAAACACAATTGAATATTGTTCGTACTGGTAACGATATACCTTGTCATATATCTGAAACTTTGGCCCTGGCACTGAAAATCGAAGTTGCCCAGCGGTCAATGCTAAACACGGTAAGTTTGGCTTCAGGTCAGCGAACAACGATGAAGTAAAAAAAGGGGTTATAATAAGTTTGCAAGATTTATTGGACAACTCACGGAAAGAACAGGCTTCTATTATATCTAGGAGGCGAACACCCATACTATGTTGGAATTGCAGGGCAAAAGGACATCTTAGGAATCGATGCCCTAGTAATACATTCAGTCAAAATCAGAAACAGTTCAACGATTGGAGGGAGAGCAAGCCACAAAAGAATTCAACCAAAACTGAGCTCCAATATTAAAATTGAAGCAAGAAGCGGAAATTGAAAAGAAAGTAGATAATTAATCTGGACAACCAGAAGAAAACTTTCGAAATTATCTATTACTCTTAAACATGATAAAATTAATCTAGAATGAGATTAAACAAAAAGAAGATCAGTAGGCTAAGGAAGAAGAGGAACTGGTGTAAAACTTGAAGCGTCAGTGGAAGAACAATTACAAAATACCATTGTAACTTTAAAAACCGAACTGAATGCAAGAGAAAAAGATAATTGCTAAAGAAAAGAGAGTAGATCCGAACTTTGGCACTATTTTTCAATGAAATTTCTGATAAATCATCAATATTTTGGAAGAAATAAGACTTTAAACAAAGCTAAGGAGCGATTTTACTGGGTTGAAAGTAGTTCCGGTGTGGAAGAATGTAGTTCCGGTGAATGAAGACATTGCAGTGCTTTAAGTTAAGAAGGTTATGCGGTGAAAGAAGTAACACGATCGGGACTATCAGCTCTAAGAGGTTACAATAGCTTACCTACCTAATCGTTACTTGAATAAATTCTTGATTATGTGTAAATCTATGAATACATTTATTTTCCGTTTTCTAAAACATTCTAAGCTGTATTCAAATTGGTTCGATATGCATTCTCGAGGACCACTGAAACTTCAAGATATCCAAAGTCAGAATATTTTAAAGAAGTCGAATGCGCAAAACTGGTTAATGTAAAGGTTTATTTGACAGTTAATTGATGACGTAAAGTTTTGTCAAGTGAATTTTTGGTAGGTTAATTTAGTGTAATCATATGTTATGTCGAATCGTTACATTTGAGTAATATAAAAACACATCAAAATATATATTCTTTACATAAAATTAGATGATGTTTGTATAAAGAAATTATGTCACAACATATTAAAAAAGATCAGAAATTTTTCATGAATAAATCGAAAAATTGGAAAGAAAATTTCACACTAACGTTTTCTGGCAAATTAAAAACTTGTATTTTGTTCTGTTACCGTGGTGATTCAAAATATTTCTAGAAATCTTTATTCTCATTGAAGTAAGCTGCATGTGATTTCCATTGGAAATGTTTTAACGTTTATAAATAGATTGATATTCTGTTTGACTTGAATTGACATTTTAATTATTATTTTATTCATGAATTTTAATGGTCTATATATAGACAATTAAAACAAATAAACGCAGCAAGTTTTTATTATTTATTATATTCTGTATAAAATTATTTTTAATTACTAAATCGTGTCGTGATCCCCATTTGCACCGTCGAATTAAGTAGTTTGGTGTGAACATATACATATAACTATGACGTCTAAGTTGACTAGATATTGCAATGTAACTTAATTTTAAATAATCCATTTTAAATTCAAAGAAACTGCTATGTGAATAATTATTCAGTTTGCCTTATAGAGCAAGTTGAAATTAACGAAAGATTCATTATTAATCGGTTCTACATCTCGTTCTGTACGAACTTTTAATATTGGCTTGGCGAACGTTGTTCGAGATTCCTTAAGAAGTTTGAGAATACGATCTAATCTGGAATTTTAACATGGAATATGCAAAAGTGTTCAATTTCATGCCACGTTTTGCTTTGTTAAATTGAATTTATTATGGTACAAAATTTTAACGTGCATTTATTGGAACAGAAAAAATATATTTTTTTGCAAAATGGAATAATATGTTTTTATAGAGGTTGAGATTTGGTCAGACTAATATTATGAATATAATACAGTATACCGTATGTATACATATACAACATTTAGAAAATTTGGTAATTATTACTAGGTCTCGGCCTAGGTCGGACTTCACACGTTGGGAAAAAATGCACTGGGCCACGGAATGTGAGAAAAATTGGGATGGAAATTCAGATTAACATAATTAAGTTAAATATCGCGCAGTGGCAGAGTTACCTCTAGCAGACATTCATTCTACATCGCCGTAGAAACTATTGAAAGCTAGCTACCTCTATCGCGAAACGGTGACGATATGTTGCAAACACGAAAAACAACTAGTCTAGCCCGCAGACTCAACCAGCATTGAATTACATCTAAAAACCTATAGCAACAGCTAAAGTCATTCATCGACAGCCCAGCAGACATATGTCGGTTTCGAGCTTATTACTTCTCATCAGTATAAGTGAGGTGACCAACGAACAAATTTAACTGTTTTAAGTCTGTCTAACCCGACAGTAGGGACTATGAGAAACGCGCACTAGCGAGCTACCTCTACCGGCCATCTGCTACTCTATGCCGGACTGAAAAGCCATATACAAGAAGCGTTGTAGAAGCCATTGAAAACTAGCGACCTCTATCGTGAAACGCCGATAATGATATGTTGCAAACACGGAATTCCAGGAAATAACTACTCTGCGAGCCTCATCGGTCACCTCATCTGTGGCCTACTCATGAGAGCTAATTAATAAGCTCGAAACAGGAATATATCTAGTGGGTCGCCGACGAATGACTTTAGCTGTTGCTATAGGTTTTTCAGGTGTAATTCAATGCTGGTCGGGGCATTATCCCGCAGAATAGTTGTTTGCTTAATCAATTTTGTGATTTTCTATACTTTCTACGTTGCTTCTTCAACGACAGTTTTAAACAGTTCCGTTTAGTTAGCTTCTATGCCTTGTTTAAATTTTGCTTAAGGTAATATATCTTTACCTCTTACATGTTGTTAGGCGAGTTGTTAGGTGTATAGTGAACTTTGAATTATTTTAGGTGGCACTAATAATGGGGGTTGCTGGTGCCTGTCAATGCTGCAAATTGACACATTTGAAAATTACTAACGTACAGGACGTTGGCAGTTATATACTTGACTTTTTTTAAGATACATCAATCAAAAATGTAGTTCTCATCCTGTTGGAATCAACACATTGACGAAGGTACCCTCAATAGTTCATTCATGAATATCGCAAATCCAGAAGCATATACTGCGGCACACAACATTATTGGCCAATAAAGGTGCTGATTTTACAAGCATTAAACGGCATGATGGATGGAAGAGCTCCTCTGTAGCAAAAAGTTATATTGAGGAGGGCATAATATCTAATAAACTTGATATTGAAAGGAAAATCCAAGGAACATATAGCTGTTCCTTACAAGAAGATACACTGCAAATTCTTCACAAACCTCGGCAGATGTTATGCGTTCCGATAATGCCACAAGGGACTAACTAACGGAAGGATGGCAAAAAACAAGATGTCTATTACCTTAAATGCTAATTTTAATAAGTAAATAACTTAAATTTGATTTGTTATAGGTTTATTATTTTTACATTATTCTCATAGTGAAATAAAGTTATTTTATGCACCAGTTTATAAAGTATCACTTTTGACGGTTCATATGTGTGGATAAAAGTTCGATTATAAGGTGGTTGTGAACAAAATTAATTTATTGCAGTTCACAAGAAAATAAACAATGAAATTTGTTTGAAGATATAATCTCTTTTTAAACACTGTTTTAGGTTAGAAACTGTTAAAATATCGCTGAGAATGTAACTACTAAAATAATAGAACTAAACTATTTATCATAACTCTATATTACGATACTCTACAACTTTTGCGTTTAGACATATGTCTAATTCCAACGGCTGCTGCAAAAATATAATGTAAAAGATTGTTGTGCAATTTCTCGGGGTGTTAACAATATTGTGTGAAACTAACTACTCAGTGGACAAAAGCCCCAACCTGCGTTGAATTACACCCACAATATCTACCCATATATTCCTTATTATTAGCTTTTGTAACATTTTTTTACTGTTTAAGAAAGGTATTTTAAGCTAATATGTATCAAATCTCCTACAATTCCTATCAATGAAGTCATATGTATGTTCTCTGATACCAAACATCTAGGTATGCTAATGAACAGACAAAACTCTATTCAATAATTATCTAAAGAATTTAATCTATTTAAAAGGTAACATTTTTTTATTAATTTTTATTTATTTTAGTAGGTCGTTATGATATTCATTGACAGTTTATCAGTTTGACGTTGTCGATATTTAATTTCATTTTGACACTATCGACATTCAATTTCAAATAATTTTAATTTATTGGTATAATAATCTTTATAGTTAGATATTTGACTCAAGTTAAAGGAGGCCACCTGATGAAGCAATCCTAAAAATGCAGAAATAGGTCAGATCTCATCTATTGTGGTTGAATTTCGAGTTCCCACTCCAGAGGTTAGTAAATAGAAGTTATGAAGCTTTAGATGTAGGCGAAGTGCTGTTGGTGGCCAAAACTGTGATCAGATCTTGATTTCTCATCCTAAAAAAACCTACGTACCACATTTCGTGCAAATTATGCTATTATTAAGATACATATTTACAAAATAGTTAAAAAATGACTTAGGCACTCTGTATTTCAGAAAGTATCAACTTTTGGACTAAGGTAAATTGGACTATATTCTCATATTTTAGCCTCATGAATTTGTGCTAGTGTTTTGTTCAGACCTTTTAGATACCCTGTATATTACTAATCTTGCAAGTATAAAATCATCTTGATTATTGCAACTGACAACTTTTACGCTAAATATCATATTAAAAATAATAATACAAGGTGTCCCATAGATGAGATTAGAAGTTTTGCAGTTATAGACCTTAAAAGGTGCAACTTCAAAAGTAGCTTTTATGACTAACTCTTTGCTGGAAAAAAAGAACTCAATAAAATTTTCAGTGACTAGTTAGCTCTAGGAAGCCCATAGATAATGGTAATTCTTATATAAAATATTTCAAAGAAGCTTATAGAGAAAACTCAGTTTTGGCAATATGTTATTTTATAATGGGTGCTTGTTCTTCCTTTCAACATTTTTAATTATTACTGCTAGGAACTATAGTTGCGGTAAGAATTTATATGGCTGTCGTCGTATGAACAAATGAATAATTAATTATATTTTCATCGTCAATGTCGAAAATTAAATTGACAAGTCGTCTGAATTCTTTGCGTAACTATAGTATGAATCCATAAGTATCTTTTTATTTTATAAGGAGGAATAGGTTTAGATGTAAGAGCACCCTTAATACAAATCCCGATTTGATTGTATTGAGAACTGGAAAATTCCTGCTTGCATTATTAAGTCCTATTTCATTTCAACCAATTATTTCGCGATATAGGTCGTTAGCTTTCAATGGTCTTTACGACGATGTAGAACGCTTCTTATCTGTGGCTGTTTAGTCTAGCATGGACTAGCGAATGGCCGCTAAAGGTAGCTCTGCTACTGCGCGTTATTTGATGTTTCTTCTCTAAAGTATCGTACCAATCAAATATCAGAAAATGCTTATTTGCAATGATTGTCTTTCACTAATATGATCCTAATTTTATTCTGAATCCTGCTATGGAAGAAAAGTAAAGTGAAATTCTTTTCCATGCTTAGCTTTTATCCTCTCAAAAAATCTAATAAATCCATAAACATTTTTTCCCAATTCTATGAAGAGCAGAGTTTTGGTCAATGATAGGATTAGATCTTGATGTAGCTATGCTCTTCTGTATTGGTATCAATTATTCATCCAGAGGAATAAGTTTTATTAAGATATATTTTTAAGTTCAAAGAGGTAAGAGCCTAACTTTAATGGAATATATTACACTAGAAACTGAGCTAATTGAAAAATTACCCAGAAATTAATGAAAACTTCTCCCGTTTCCGTTAATGTATGATGTAATATATATAATCATACATAATACTGACATTATTCTTTATCAAAATTGGCATGCTACTTAAATCAACATAATCCAAAACGTAGCTGTTTTGTTCTCTCAAAAACTTTGATTTGTGCTCATGCATTTTGTATATGCAAAGAAATAAGAACCTTACCCTAATGGAATATATTACACTAGAAACTGAACTAATTACCCAGAAATTAATGTAAACCTCTCCCGTTTATGTTTATCATTACATACATTTATACAAAAAATAATTACACTCACAAGGCTACTCCAAAAATTAAATCAATATAACAATAAGTAAATCTATAAAACTAAATAAAAAAATGGAAGTACGCAATACAAAGCATAAATAGGAACAATCTCTAGGTGCTTAAAATAGAGTAAGGTAGTACTAAACATCCATTCAATATAAAAAAGCTGCATGATGTAGGACATTATTAAATCGACTAACCGAAACAGATTTATTCGCAAATTATTTGGAGGGTTATAAACATCCCTTAAATTAAATTGCCACTAAATGGACCTAGATCCAGAAATGCCACATAGTGCATAAAATATAATGGGGTATAATACTAAAAGGGCTGCCGAAATGAATTTACTCGAAAATTATATGGAGGATTAAAATATTATCATTTAAAGATTATATTAAATAACCACTTAACGGACCTATGTCCAGAAATGCTACATGGTGCATAAAATAGAATAGAGCTGTATTAAAAGGACTGCAGAAATATATTTACTTGCAAATTATATGCCTGTGCGACATAGGGCATAAGATATAGTAAACTGTTATATATCACAGAAATATTAATAATGAATATCTATATCTATAATGGGTCGGTATGCTACAAATAATAATAATAATAATAATAATAATAATAATAATAATAATAATAATGGTCTTTATTGTCACATAATCACAACAAACAAAAAACAAAGAAAAATTAACAAAAATAGGATATGGGCGAGTTTCAGGTTAACTAACGAATTAGCTACCTGTTCTACCAACTAACCCACTACATTGGCAGATGTTGATGTTAAAGATAATTATCAATAAAGATAATAAAAAAAAATCAGAAAAATAGAAACATAAGTATCCCATAATATAATCATTATAACTCATATATTGAATATGACTAACCATAACTAACAATATGTTGTATACTCGTATAAGGGCCCTAATAGGAAACAGCCATGGTGGCATCAAAAATCTATTTTTTAAATTTATTCAAAGGCATAGACTTATAGTACGGGATCCGGCTGCAAAATTACTACATTCATAATGTAGTTAACCGAGATTTAATTTTTATGTAATTTTATAAATGGAGGAACCCATTTCTCATGAGGTGCCAATTAAAAAGTGCCCGCGATTATTATTAATTAAAATATTATTAATTGGCTTTTCGTGAAACATATCGTTTACGTCCTATGAAAATAAAGCATATTCTACTTCACGGCAATGTATTTAAGGACTTTGAAAAGGCACAGTTGCCATTGATCACTTAGCCGTAATCTCTCCGCAGCCAGGTGTAAACAGGTATAATTTTGTTAAATTTTTACGTTCGTGGCGTATATTCATTTCAATTGTGCCACATTAAAGCTAATTTTTTTCTGTACGTGATGTAACATGTCTGCTTATAAAAAACAAGCCGCAAATAGGAGTTGCCTGCCGTTAAAGATGCTAGGTACCTAATTAAAATCACAAGATCAAACGAACTTACCTAAGTGATGTTCGATCTTGATTATATGATGGCCCCGTCGAAATAAATAAATATTGTAGTACCCTCGTCTCCGCAGGAAACTAACCACGAATTTTAAAGCTGACAACACTGATTCTCTATGACCGTAGCTGCACCTTGTGCACACACACCTCAGTCACTTTAAAGGTGTTGCAACATACATCATTGGGTAATTATCATTGATAATTGTAGGGTGGGATCTTGGGACTTTATTTATTTCGACGGGGCCATCATATAATCAAGATCGAACATCACTTAGGTAAGGTCGTTTGATCTTGTGATTATATTCGGCCCCGTCTCATAAATAAATATTGTATAAGTATTGTTTAAAGGATGTTGCAACAAATAAAACATCAGCTTATATTAGCTATATTGAAATATATAGATAATGTACAAGGACAAAGTAAACAAAAATCTTTATATAATCTAATATCTAATAATGGGAAAAATTTGATTTTACAATATGTATCTAATAAATTCTGTATAACGAACAACCAACAAGGAAAAGAAAAAATAACTACAACTACAACGAAAAACATTGTACACCAATATGAATGACCTGATTAGGTATTACTTGAATCCAATACAGTATTTGCGAATTGTAAATTATCTATTACGGGTCTATTGTAAAAATTCGCGAATGTTCTAGAATTTTTCGACCAACCCGCAGCCAGCCGAATAATATCGAAGCTAACACCTTTTCGAAACGCTAAAGATGTCGACGCATGTCGAGTACTTTGAGGTTTAAACTGAGTATTATCTAAATCACTTGCTTTCAAACCATCTTTTATCCATCTGCTGATAGATTGAGATGAAGCTTGACGATGTGGTTTTTATGAGTAATAAAAGAAAATGGCAGGAACTTCGTAAGTCTTTAGTCTTTTCTATATGTGTTAATAAAGTTCTAGCTACATATATTTGGGGGTCTATATTAAAAAAGGGTAGAACCAGAAATGGTTCAGGCTTGTTTATTGAAGAAGTTTTTATTCTGTTACTTATCACTGCTAATTTTTGAGTTAAGTGTTCGAGCGAGATTTCATCATTATTGAGCGTTCTTATATAGGTTAAAACTATATTGGGGTTCCAAGTGTTTTCGTATCTTGGCATTGGCGGTCTCATATCATAAACTCCTCTGAAAAATCTTTTACCCTGAAATCTAAATCTATTATTAAATTAGCCGGTCAAAAAATCCAGAACACTTGGAACTGTGACATTAAATGGATCAAGTTCATTTAACAAACAAAATAGCCACCATTGTCTAAGACCAACAGTATATTGTTTTAGAGTCGAATTCGCTATGGATGATATACAAATATCTAACGATTCTTGGGGCACCTCTCCTCGCAATAGCGCTTCCCGGATAACCTCCTGCTACCAGGGAAAGGTTTTCCGACAAGAGATGATGTGTTTCGTTAAAAGAGAGTAAAGTGCTTTTAGGTTCAAATACTAAAGGTTCTGCAATCGTTAAAGACTTGAAAAGAGGTTGACAGATCCACAGGGGTATTACCACAATCCCTTCCGCTTTATCTTCTATGATTTTTTGCAACACTTAAAATCATGGCAAACGGAGGAAAAGCATAAAATTTGCTCCAATCTAATGTGAAGGCATCGACGCTGTAGGCCTCGGGATGCCTCAACCAGAGCACGAATTTTGGGCATGTTTTATTTATCCGGCTTGCAAATAGGTCTATATATGGATTCCCGAACTGTATCTTTATTTTTCTGAAAGCATAATCAGCCAAGCACCATTCTGTTTATTTATGAACTGTCTGCATAAATGTTCTCTTTAGAGTTAATATATGAAGCAAAGATGTAAAATCCTCTATCTTGACACCAAGTCCATATTCTCCTTGCTATATTATTTAAATTTTTAAAACGGACACTTCCCATGCGGTTAATGGTGCATACTGCTGTCGTGTTGTCCACTCTGCATAAAATATTACAATTAGAGACTGACTTTGCAAAACAGCATAGGCCAAAAAGTACTGCCAGGAATATGACAGTTTTTCTCGGTTGTTGACCAGTAACCAAAGGAAGTATTATTATTACAATAGGCTCCCCAACCAGATCTGGAGGCATCGGTAAATAATTTAATTTGAAAATTACCACGACGAATTGGATTATATGAATCTTTTGCTTTGTTTATCCACCATGAAAAATCGGCAGATAGGGTAGGTGGTATATGCATCTTTGTTTCATAATTCCCTTTACATGTTAATAATGCTAAGTATTTCTGACGTTCATAATTTTGTGTACAAAAAACTGCATTTAATGGGTAGTGCAACGGAGATTAACGTGCCTATAAATTTTGAAAATTATCGAATCTTACATTCCTTTAGACAGGATAATTATCTTAGACATTCCAATAATCTAAGGCGTTTTTCGTTAGGCAATGATAAGGTCATCCTTTTTGAACTATATAAAAACCCTAAATATTTACACAACTGATTAGGAATAAGATTACTCTTTTATAATTTATTAAAACCTAAATATTCTACAACGTTATTGTTTCTTTTACATTATATTCGCATTCTTTACTAGTGTTCCCTAAAGAAGGATGTCGTCTAAATATATAACAGATGTTAGACCAGTCTCCCTAAGCAGCGTCATTATAGGTTTTAGGATCTTTGTAAAGGTCAAAGGGGCGTACAGAGAGCCATTAAACTTAAATCGTAAGTATTTTCTATGTGTTCTTTTGATAGGCACTACATAATAAGCATCTTTTAGATCTACAGTGGACATAAAGCTGTCAGGAGTAATAAGCCGCGCTGCTGTTCTATAGACCTCGATCTTGAAATGAGACATTTTTACAAATCAGTTTTTAAGTTTATAATTAATCAATAAGTCCCATCTTTCTTGGAGACAATAAAAATATTAGAAATAAATTGCCCTCACTTGGCTCAACAAGAGAAATGATATCACTTTTCATTAAGTCTTGGACTAAGTTGTCCATAATTTCTTTTTCTTTTGCAGACCGTTCTGGTTCTGTCGGTGTTGCTGTTTGCCGGTGAATGTTACTAAAGGGTATACTAAGACCTCTAACATAGCTTAAAATTTTTTTCATTAATGGACAAGTTGCGCCACCTTTGCACAAAATGTCTTAGTCTGCCGCCTGAATCACTAACCTCTAAATATGACGTCTTCTCTCGGCTTGTTGACGATCCTGCTTCTTCGCTCAGTGTTGCTGGTGCGCTGGGTGATTTTCCGATAGCTGTTGGGAACACGAGATACCTGTATATTCTGATCTGTCCCCCTTTTTACCAGAAAAGGACGTTTGTAGTCCTTGGCCGCTTTAATGGTATTATCTAAGTCACTTCCGAACAGCCATTCGTTAATGGTAGTGTTCTTTAAAGTTTCTTTTAATTTGTTATTCAAATATATAGCTATAAGTTCCCTTCGGGAAACGGATTCTGAGAGAATAACATCACTTAACAAACGACCAATGTCATTCAGTGATTCATCTAAAAGCAACAACGCAATAGCTGACGTGGCAGCCCCTACCTTCTCTTGCAACTGCTTCAGTCTCATATCACGTCTCACAGTATTCTCTGGCAATGCTATTTTCATCTCTGGATTTATTTTCGGAGGGCTAAGTTCCTTTTTTTTTATAAGCTCTTTTTGGATTCTTCTGGCAACTCTGCCTTCAGAATTTTAATCCAACGAGATGTTAAATCTGGTTGTATTGGTGGGAATATATTTTTTCGGCACTTTCATCCTCCCCTAAGATGGATAAAATGTCGATCCCGATCGCCTCTGGCACCACATTCTTCCCTGATTTACTTCAACCAATAGATCCTGAAACTATTAAATTTTTGTTGAAGTAGCCACATGTATGACTGCTTACCACTCTAGGTAATGTCAGTAAATTGTCACACTAGACAAGTAAGAAAAAAAGTCAGTATTTTCTTCATGTTTGGCTGTATTAATTTTTGTTGAAATAGCCACATGTATGACTGCTTACCACTCTAGGTAATGTCAGTAAATTGTCACACTAGACAAGTAAGAAAAAAAAATTCAGTATTTTCTTCATGTTTGGCTGTATTAATTTTTGTTGAAATAGCCACATGTATGACTGCTTACCACTCTAGGTAATGTCAGTAAATTGTCACACTAGACAAGTAAGAAAAAAGTCAGTATTTTCTTCATGTTTGGCTGTATTAATTTTTGTTGAAATAGCCACATGTATGACTGCTTACCACTCTAGGTAATGTCAGTAAATTGTCACACTAGACAAGTAAGAAAAAAATTCATTATTTTCTTCATGTTTGGCTGTATTAATTTTTGTTGAAATAGCCACATGTATGACTGCTTACCACTCTAGGTAATGTCAGTAAATTGTCACACTAGACAAGTAAGAAAAAAAAATCAGTATTTTCTTCATGTTTGGCTGTATTAATTTTATTTCCGCCACCCTAGGCGTGTGCTGTAGTACCCCTGACTACCAATACTCTGTGATAAATAACTAAGTAAAAGTATAACAACTAATAAATTATACCTATGCATCCCCTGGCACAGGTGGTTGAATGATAATAAAGGAAAAGAAATATGTTGTTTTTGCTGATATCTATATTCATCTTTCCAACTTTGCTAATGAGAAAAGAATAACAATATGTACTTACTATTTTCTTGTCTATGACCTCTATCGTTCTCCTGAATCTTGATGAAAAATCAGGATGACTTTCAGAGTGCACTGGTGAAGGTGACCCTGTGCGGTATCTCTTTTGTTGACTTTCTACTCGGTCAAGACACCTCTCTATTCTTCTTAAAATTTCGCCAATATCACTTTGTTTTTCCGAGTGGGTGAAAGACTCCGGTCCCTATGTGTTTTCCTTGGATTAGACATATTTATTTTTGGTTCACGTTCACACTTTTGAAAACTACTATTTACACCACGTGGTCGTTCCGCACGAAAACTAAGACTGAGGTGTGTGTGCACAAGGTGCAGCTACGGTCATAGAGAATCAGTGTTGTCAGCTTTAAAATTCGTGGTTAGTTTCCTGCGGAGACGGGGGTACTACAATATTTATTTATGAGACGGGGCCGAATATAATAAAGTGACAGAGAGTGAGCGTGCAACGTTACTTGTTAGACGAGGATGCTAAAGGCCAACTGTACGGGTTTTTTAAGCTACTGCGCCAGGGTTGGGATTGCTATTACAATCGTAATAGATCTATTACAATTCATAGACTGTCATTACGCTATTACGACAAACCAGAAATTGTGCTGTATCTATTACAAACTAAAGAAAACTTGTAAATTCTATTACATGTTTTCGGTTTTTTAGTTTTACTAATAAAGAGTACAGGCTGCAGTTAAACATTGAAACGTGATTGACATATGATTGACATATGAGCCCTCTGCAATCTGTAATTAGTCGATGGTTTGCTCCCTATTCATTTGTCTGTGGTCTGTGGCCTGTGTCCTCTGTAACTTTCTTATTTTTTACGGTTTGTGAGGTTTGTTCTGTATTCTACGCTCTACGGTTTTATGCTGCGCTGTGGTGGCTGAACTGAAATGATAAATTTGACATTTGTCATTCTGTGATTTTGGCTTTTTTATGTTATTGTTTTGTTACAGAATATAATAACAATTATTGTGTGGTTTTATCACATCATAATTTATGCTGTGGTTTTATAGTATTTATAGTTAATTAGCAAAATAGCAAATCCGAAAGAAATGGATAGGTATGTTTTTCATATTATTAAAATTTTCTTTTCATCAATATTTATTTTTAGATATGTAGTTAAATTACCAAATAATGGTGACAGCCCAAGTACAAGTGCAATTGAAGCTGAATCAAGTCCCAGTCCACATATACTCTGTCCCAGTCCCAGTAGTTTCTATATTGCTGATACTAATGATAAAGAAAATATTGAGGAATGTGCGAGTACTAGTGTTAACTCAGATTTGGAAAGTGAGAATGGTGACGAACCAAAACAGAAGAAAAAGAAAAGTTATTTGCAAAAATTCAGGGAGTCGTGGTGGGAGCATCCAAATTTTATTAACTGGTTAATAAGAAATCCTTCAAATAAGCGCGAACCTTACTGCAAATTATGCTGCAAAAGCATTAAGGGAGGTATTACTCATTTAAGAAGGCATAGTGCCAGTAAAATGCACTTGAATAAGTTGAAAATATCACAGAGTACTCCAGCTGTGAATAAATTTTTTAACTCGGATAAAAATAAAAAACTTATTGCGAGTGTGAAAGCAGCTGATTTCAAAATGTTGGGTTTTATTGCAGAACATAACTTAGCTTTGTCTGTTCTTGATCACCTCCCAAAATTGATAAGGAGTATATGTTCTGACTCAGAAATAGCGATTAAAATGTGGAAGAAGAAAGGGTACAAGAATTTGCAAAGAAATCATGCAAGTTTCAAATCTAAAATGTTTGTCAAATATCCTTAATACTTGCAAGTTTTCGTTAATTATTGATGAATCCACAGACATTTCAACAAAAAAATGTTTAGTATTTATTGCCCGATATTTTGATATAAATAACAGTAAAATTCAAGATAAATTCTTGGTTTGGTGGAAATTGAAGGCGCTTCAAATGCAGAAAATATTTTTAATGCCTTACTGTTATTTTTAATGAAAATAACATAAATATAAAGAATTTAATTGGTTTTGTGCAGACAATGCTTCAGTGATGATGGGAGCTTTTAACGGAGTTCAAGCAAAGCTTTGCGAAATGAATCCTGAATTGTATGTATTAGGGTGTTCTTGTCATAGTTTGCATTTATGTTCTAGTGCAGCATGTGGTAAGTTGCCATCGTCACTGGAAGAATTGACCAAAGATATCCATGGTTATTTTGCACATTCTAGCAAGAGGATAAATTTATTAAAGGAATTTCAGCATTTTACCAATACTCAACCCCATAAGATTTTAGGCGTTGCCCAAACAAGGTGGCTTAGTTTGCAAGGTGTTGTAGATAGGGTACTTGAGCAATGGGAAGCACTAAAATTGTTTTTTATTAACAAAGCTTCCATAGAAAATGTTTCAAAAGCCCAAAACATTTCTGAAGCCTTTCATAATGTGATATTTAAATTATACTTCACATTTCTTTCATATATATTAGATATTATCAACAAAATTAATTCAGAATTACAATCCGAAGGATACAAATTTCACATTTTAACAAATCGCATAAAAACGTTGTATAATACTATCTTAAAAAACTTTATGAAGTCCTCCTATTTAAGTAAAACAGAGTTAGATGATGTGGTTTGCCATCCAGACCACTATCTAGAACTACCTGAAATGTACTTTGGGGCCAAAACTGAAATTCTTTTATTGGCTAATGTAAACATTCCAAACAAAGATGTGGAATCATTTAAATTAAGATGTTTAAATTTTTACATTGAATTTATAAAGCAAATTAAGAAAAGATTCAGATTTAACGACATCGTCCTAAAAAACATTTGTAATATTGATCCAAAAGTTGTGACAGCATCACCAAACTCAATAATACCCCTTTATGTGCGTTTTGAAAAATCCCTTAATTTAAATGTAGAATATTTGAATAGCGAATGGAGAAATATAAGCTCAAATGATATGCTTGTAAATATAAACAACAACAAGTCTATCGAAGAATTTTGGGCAACTGTGGCAAAAATTAAAAATAATGTCGGTGAACTTATGTATCCTAATGTCACAGAATTTATAAAACTTTTACTTGCCTTGCCTCACTCATCTGCCAGTGCTGAAAGAGCCTTTTCGCTTTTAAATTTGATAAAAACTAAGAATAGAAATAAGTTGACTGTAGGAACTTGTAATGCATTGTTGCATACCAAAGAAATTTTAAGCACTTCATACTGTTTCGAATTTGAACCAACAGAAGATTTAATTAGATTCAACTTAACTGATACTCCTGCGTTACAGGAAGATATAGAAACATTAACATTTTAATATCGATGTTAATCTGTGTTGCGCAGCTCTTATTTACATTTTTTATATATTATCATTGTTACCTATATATTATCATTGTTAATATTATCTATATATTGTTATTGTTATTACTGACTTTTCAAGGAAAAGTTTCCGAAGACTGTGTTACGTTGATTTTTTATTATTAAACTAACTCATTGTTATATTATCATTGTTAATATTATCTATATATTGTTATTGTTATTACTGACTTTTCAAGGAAAAGTTTCCGAAGACTGTGTTACATTGATTTTTATTATTAAACTAACTCATTGTTACCTATATATTATCATTGTTAATATTATCTATATATTGTTATTGTTATTACTGACTTTTCAAGGAAAAGTTTCCGAAGGCTGTGTTACGTTGATTTTTTATTATTAAACTAACTCATTGTTACCTATATATTATCATTGTTAATATTATCTATATATTGTTATTGTTATTACTGACTTTTCAAGGAAAAGTTTCCGAAGGCTGTGTTACGTTGATTTTTTATTATTAAACTAACTCATTGTTACCTATATATTATCATTGTTAATATTATCTATATATTGTTATTGTTATTACTGACTTTTCAAGGAAAAGTTTCCGAAGACTGTGTTACGTTGATTTTTTATTAAACTAAATATGTTTTTATTTTTTTATAAATTTGAAATAAATGTTATTATTTTGTTTGTTTGATTTTAAATGTAGAAACTATTTTATGTGTTTTGTGGTAGTAACCAATAAATTAATAATTCATTATATTTTCATTAAAATATTTAAGAAGCTGCAATTCAGAGTAAATTCCTCTGCCAAGTATATTTTATCTAGGTAGGTATAATATTAAACTTAAAAGGCTGTATGACACGGTGTAATATTTAAAATAGCATTTTATTTGATATTATAATTAAAGTGGTTTGTCCCGTATCATACAAGCAAAATGCACAGTTTTCTACATATAAAACTGAAAATTAAAACTTGTTCTATTTTTATAAAATTCTGAATACATTTTTATGTAAACAATAATATAACCTCCAGTGCATCTTTCCTATGTTTGCTTAATTTACAGGTTATTGGTTATAATAACAATAATTATTACAAAAACTAAATATATAAAAAAATGCTTATAATTCTATTCAAAATTTTATATACAATTTTATACCGTGTCATACGGCTTTAATACACCACAGATTATATAACATATATATATAAATACACCATTTCCCTTTATAGTCTGTGACCATAGCCAATTTATAAACCATAGAAAACCATTAAATTGATTTGCAGAAACTATTACCAATCTATTACATTTTGCCTGCAGATGTCATTACAAATCAACTGTAGTTCTGTCCCAACCCTGTACTGCGCATGCCTCAATAGATAGGGTCCTCAACCAACGAACTAAGTAGTATTAAGAGCTACTCAATTTAAATACTCCAAAAAATATTGAATAGATAAAATAATATCAAAAATTATTATGAAAAATAATATTTTGGTTACTTACGTCAAAGAAAATTTATTATGTAGGCCGTGTTTAAGCAAATGTTTGATTTTATTGATGTTTTCAGCGTATACTCGCGTCAAGAATTCAGACGTCTTCACGGCTGATGTTACACATTTGTTTTTATTGTCAACGTAATTTTCGATATTTGATCGCATTAAAAACAATAATTTTTTGCAATTTAGTGCAATATATAATGCAAACTTTTAGTGTAGTATGTATATAGTTTTATTACTATCAGTTGCAGTTTCTTAAATATTTTGATAAAAATATAATGAATTATTCATTTATTCGTATGGCGTAAGTCGTCTGAAATCTTGTCGCGAGTATAGTCATGAGTTACAAATTAATTACAGTAAATTGATAATAATAATTATGAGTTACAAAATAATCAACTATTCATACAAAAAACATTAGTGTTAGACAAAAAAAAATTATTAAAAAATTATAAAAGCTTATATTACGTTTTTTCTCGCTTATTCAAAGTCAGAGTTTGCATTAACTGAAATAGTAGTATGTCAATATTAATAAAACAACAACAATAAACACTGATGCGTATAGAGCAATCCAACGTGCTGTCACTTTGCTGTCAAATCACTTTAAAAATTGCGGCTGTAGGACAAACAACTTGAAACTTGACATATGATAATAAGTAGAATGTTGTGCTTTTGTGTAGAACTGTCAATTGGTGTGTGCTTTTTGTATTTTATGCCTATTTCGTAATACCATGAATAATTTAGTTAGTGTGGTTAGAATAACAATAAATGTGCATAGTTGGCCTTTAGCATCCTCGTCTAACAAGTAACGTTGCACGCTCACTCTCTGTCACTTTATTTTAATTAGGTACCTAGCATCTTTAACGGCAGGCAACTCCTATTTGCGGCTTATTTTTTATAGGCAGACATGTTACATCACGTACAGAAAAAAATTAGCTTTAATGTGGCACAATTGAAATGAATATACGCCATGAACGTAAAATTTTAACAAAATTATATCTGTTTACACCTGGCTGCGGAGAGATTACGGCTAAGTGATCAATGGCAACTGTGCCTTTTCAAAGTCCTTAAATACATTGCCGTGAAGTAGAATATGCTTTATTTTCATAGGACGTGAACGATATGTTTCACGAAAAGCCAATTAATAATATTTTAATTAATAATAATCGCGGGCACTTTTTAATTGGCACCTCATGAGAAATGGGTTCCTCCATTTATAAAATTACATAAAAATTAAATCTCGGTTAACTACATTATGAATGTACTAATTTTGCAGCCGGATCTTAGACTATTAGTAAAATTAGGTAAACTATTTATAATTTTAGGAATGTTATACATATAAAAACGATCGCTTGTAGAACTGTGTGCGATGTATAGGAGGTGTGATGATGTCTTTGCGGCGGATATTTACGTTATGGAAATCAGTCCTATAACGTATTTTGTTATACAAATAGGGTGGTGTTTTTGTTAAAAGTTTATGGAAAAAACGTGCTGAATGAACAAACCTTCTATTTTTCATATCTAGCCAACGAATTATTCTAAAAGTATGGCTTATATGATCATATTTACGAATACCAAATATTAAGCGTAAACAAGAATTTTGTAATTTTTGGATTCGACTGGTATCAAATGCCGACAAACAGGTGTTATACACGACATCATAATAGTTCATGTGACTTAGTACTAATGAATCACAAAGTACAGCTTTCATATCACGATTTAAAAAATATCGGTTAGCATAAATAGCTTTAAGAGTCATGTAGCCCTTTTGCAAACATTTGCTAACATGTAGTGAAAAGCTTAAGTCCTGATCAATTGTTAATCCTAAGTTTTTAACCGAATTAGTAAAGTTAATGTTAACATCATTTATAAAAATTTAATTACCAAACTGTTTCACAAAATTCACTCTTTATTTTTTATTGCCGAAAATAATTACCATAGATTTACTACCATTAATTGGTAAAGAATGCCCTCGAACCAATTTTGCTAAATTATTTAAATTTGCCGCCCCCTTTCCCGCACAAGTCTTCGACTTCTGGGCTAATCCTCGTGATTAGAATGAGGGGTAGAGATAAATTGTTTTTGTAGAGTACAGCCTGCTCTCTATTTGCGAGATAATTAGAAAGAAATTGTACCGCGGCGGGACAAAGTCCTATATACTTTAATATTGCAAATAAAAGCTTATCATTTAAGGATTTAAGGTATCAAATGCCTTAGTAAAATCTAACAGTACTAACAGCAATAATTTTTCGTTAAACTTAATAAAGTAGAAGAGCAGTTGTTATTCTTTTTAAAACCAGATGGTGGATCAGTGATACTGATATAATAATTATAATGGTAATGATGCATGATAATTGGTAATAATGATAAACAGTATTTATTCGATATATTTATATAAGGAAATAGTATACTGTAAATTGTAATACATTGTAAATTTATTATTCATGCTGAGCGAATAAGTTACATATATCGCAAAATACGTCTGCGTTGTTGGTTTATACCTTCAAACATTTTGGATGCATTCTTCTGTTACAAATGATGCATTTCACAATATTATTTTCATGCAAAGTTAGATGTAAACCGAAAAAGCAAATGTTTGAATACAGTCTGAATTGTTGATAACAATTACACAGGCACACAAAAAAAAGTTCTGTGCCCGAGCTCCGACCTATGGGTCCCCATGTATTTTTGGCCCCCGAAACAGATCCCAGGGTCGGTAGAGCCCAGACGTTCCATATTTGCGCGCTACGGTCAAAAATGACCAAAATTTGGACATTACCTGGAAATAAGCGCAAAGCTTTATCTCCGTGCCAAACATGAATCAGTTCAGGACCTCGCACATCCCAATTGTCACCTGATGGCCACGAATTGGCAAAAAATTGGTCCTAAAAAATTTCAAATTGCCAGAAAAAATCATATGATTTCACCGTATTCAGGATCGAATTGATTTAAGAGGATTTTGTTAATGTAGCATTGCACAGTGAATATACATAAAAATAAAAAAAAATAAAGAAAATAAAAAAAATAAAAAAATTTAAAAAAATGAAAAATTTAAAAAAAGAAAGAAAGGAGCTACAATACGTCAGCAACTAATTCATGTTTGGACCCTTCAATGGCACGAAGATAAAGCTTTGCGCTTATTTCCAGGTAATGGCCAAATTTTAGTAATTTTTTTTACCATAGCGCGCATATATGGAACGTCTGGGCTATACCGGTTTCAGGAGCCAAAAATACATGGGGAACCATAGGTCAGAGCTCGGGCACAAAACTTTTTTTGTGTGTGGCTGTGTTATTTGTTAATCATTCCTAAAGTCTTCTATGTTGCAAGGTGTATCCATTTCTCAGTTTTTTAGTAGCAAAAATCCTAAGATCCATAGGTGTAGCTGTCCTTTTGTATCAGTTGCTTACAAATTTCTACGTATGTTTGTTATAATGGTCTAAGTATCTTATTTTTTTTAAATTGTTTATTTTCTCTACTGTTCACCCAAATGGATCCATGTATCTAAATTTGAATTTCTAGTTTCGATAACGACCATATCCCAATGGTTGTTTACAAGTATTCATAGCATTAGTTTCTCTTGGAAGAAAACTACATAATTAACGAGAAAATTTGATGTACATATTTTCTCCGTTTCGTGGCTATTTATTTTAATATTTAAAGGATGTTTATTAACTCTTTGCAAGTAAATTTCTTTCGACAGTCTCACATTATTATATGCGCCATGTCGTATGTCTCGAACTAGGTCCGTTTAGTGGCCATTAAATTTAATATTTAAAGGATGCTTGCAACTCTCCAAATAATTTGCAAGTAAATCAGTATCGGCGGCAGTCTTTTTAGTACAGCTCTACTCAGCAGGGCAGTCGACTGCGGCAGCCATAATAGATTATTGGATAAGATGCATTTTTATGGCGTAAGAGCTATTGCATTGGATTGGTTAAAAACTTTTCTTTTTAAAAGAAAACAATATGTTTCACTTATGAACTATGCTCTTAATGTTAAAGCAAATGTTAATTCGGAAATAATCGAAATTAATATAGGTGTTCCGCAGGGTTCCATACTAGGCCCAATTTTATTTTTGTTATACATGAATGATATTGAATATCTATCTGCACAAGTGACTACATGTACTGCAGAACCAATAGGTATGCAATAATGTTATGAGTAGTTTGAGTGTGTAGTTTTAGACGAACAGTCTTCATTTTAACATAAACAAAACGTTTGTAATGCGATTCCACAATATAAAAAAATTGTGTAGTGGTATACATATTTATTCAGATGGAAAAAAATCTACTGACATTGAATATGTTAAGTTTTTAGGTTTCAATATAGTCAGAAACCTAATTTAGAAACCTTATTGTGATTACATAATTTCTCTATTATTATATTTCGGTTTATAAATCTGCTAAAACGTGATCAACTTATTAATCTATAATTCTATACTATGCAGAAGTTGAATCACGGATGTTATATGGTTTATGTTTTTGGGGTAATTCTGCTAGGTCATCTCAAGTCTTTATATTATAAACAAAGATTATCAGGACAATAGCTGCAGTTATGTATTGTCTTAAAAGATTAAATAAAGATTATTATTTTGTGCACCATTTTATACATTTAGTGACGTCTTACTTTATTTTAGGCCATATGTCTCATTTCCGGATATAGGTCCGTTTAGTGGTTATTTAATATAATGGTAAAAGGATATTTGTGATCATCCACATAATTTATAAGTAAATCCGTTTCGGCAGTCGTTTTAGTACAACGCACCATGTTGTACTCGTATATCTGGATCTAGGTTCATTTAGTGGCTATTTAGTTTAATATTTAAAGGATGTTTGTAACCTTCCAAATAATTTGCGAGTCGTTTTACTTTCTTTTATGCAACATGTCGCATTTTTGGATCTAGGTCCGTTTAGTAGTTACTTAATTAAACATTTAAAGGCTATTTGTAACTCTTTAAGTAATTTGTCAGTAAATCTGTTTTCGCAGTCCTTTTAGTACAGCCCTACATTATTTTATACACCATGTGGCATGTCTCAATTTAGATCCGTTTAGTGGCTATTTAGTTTAATATTTAAGGGATTTCTGTAACCCTCTAAATAATTTGCGAGTAAATCTGTTCTGTTCGATAGTCGATTTAATAAAGCCTTTTTTATATTTAAGGGACGTTTAGTACTGCCATATCTTTATCTGCTGTTTTCACACTGGTATCACGATCACCATAATTCAGCATTCAAATTAAATTTTTTGAGTTCTTTCCATTTTGTACTCCGTTAATAATATTATTTAGTTCGATTGCTATATGTTGTCTGATTAATAAGTGGGCAGATTAATTAGTGACCACATTTTGATATCACATTTTTTATGAATGCTTCGTTTTTAATTACAATTTTAGTCTCTATATACAGAAAATATTCTCAAATTTGTAAAAAATACCTTCTTTAATTATTAACATTTAATTTTCTGTATTGTATCGCACTTATTCCTATAATGATGAGTAGAAAAATTAATAATTTTCTAATCAAGTTCATATTGACAAGACAAAAATAAATAAATGGTATTGTTTTTAACAAAGTGTGTAAATAAGTTAAATAAAAAAATAGAAAGAATAGAATGTATGCAGAAAGACATCGTCCATAATGCTAAAATTATCTCTGTAAGATGGATGGATGGATGGATGGATGGATGGATGGATGGATGGATGGATGGATGGATGGATGGATGGATGGATGGATGGATGGATGGATGGATGGATGGATGGATGGATGGATGAATGGATGGATGGATGGATACACATGGACATTTTGTTGCAGAGATAGTGGGCATGTCCGTCCCATTGCAATTTTGGGTCTAGATATACTCCCAGAAATTTAACAGATTCAGGATTATTTACAGCATTTAACTTACGTAAGCTGAATATATTTTTTTCTATTTTATTTGCATTTAGGCATAAGTTGTTTGAAGAAAACCAGTTTAATGCGTCTAATTCGATTATCGGTATATCCATCATCAGATCGTTTAAGGATTTATTGGTCAGAGTCATCAGCACAAAGAATTGCAAACACATTATTGCTCACCGAGGTTGGGAAATCGTTTATATACACGAGAAACAACAACGGTCCTAAGACAGAGCCTTGAGGTACACCGTAGTTTAAATTTAAAGATTTTGATGTTGCTGTTGTTGTGCACTACATATTGTTGTCTATAACGTAGATTGAATAAGATATGTGCTCTCAGGTGTACAGCGATAAAACTGTAATTTATCAAGAAGTATATATATAGGTACTTAAAATTAACTATGATTAGGTACAGATGCTGTATTTTATTATTAATTAAATAATAGATACAAAATCAAAATAAAGATGAATGTCAAAACGTGATTGATGAAAATTAAAATGTATACAATATTGATTAGTATCTCATCGACATGAAATCTGGAGTGGCAAACTGAAAGGTTTATATATTCTCTAATAACAAGAGTTATAAAATTGTGTTGTAGTTTTGATTTTCAAATGTTGAAATATATTTCCATCAAATTTCTACCCTCTCTTACAAATATTATTGAGCCTGTTTCCACGTACATATCTATTACATATTCATGCTATATAGGTAGGCGAGTTAATGAAAAATTACTCATAAAATAAATTATAGCAAGGTTTCAGAATGAATTTTCTAAATTGAATGCTTTGTTTTCGGTTAGCATAAATATATAAATTTTTGAGCATCGTTTTTGAAAACTTTATAAATTGCTTAGATAAGCAGCATATTGTTAATGTTACTTGTAATTATGTGATTTACGTTGACTTTTACATACCCGCCAAAGTATGCAAGACTTATGTGATGGCATCTTGACAAACCGCTTTTGCTCATGAATACTTGTTAGCCTGTATATGTGGTCTCCTTATCCTCTCTTGGAAATTTGAATGGTCTAAATGATTCGTCTATTCAATAACTGGTACTGTGATAACTTTCTTAGCTTAGCAGTAATTTATGTTAAGTTGTTGATAGTCCTTTTGATATTGACGGTACTTCATTACTGCTACTATCCAGAATCAGACTGTCGGGAGAATAAAATCAAAAGCTTCAGGGTTTCTCTACTAGAGTATGTACTGTTGACTAGTCCTATAAGCTAGCGAAAGTAGGATTGTGCTTTTCTACTCCAGGTAATGGTAATGTAACTCCAATGAAGTCCGTCGATTTTGTCACTCCTTATCTCAGAAGCAGTTGTAATCTTCCATTCAGGATCGACCCTTTTACTTAACGCGCTATCTTGGCATTATCTAACTTTATTCTCCCTTGAAGCAGATGCTGTGGGAATTTGTAGATTGCTTACTAGATTACTACTCTTTTGTAATAAAATATTTTTTACGTATATCACACTTTTTTATCTTTAATAGCAATTTGGTGGTACATTTTAACAAATGTTGCAGAATGTCGTGCATGCTCGATGCAGCGATTTATGGACTCTTACCTTTTGGAACTAATCCCTAGTTCTGCAAAGACATGACGTCACAATTCACTACAACAAAAACAAAAATATAACGTGTTTTCAACAACAACTCGATCTTTAGAAAGAATCTTGTGGATTCTGGAACTGTTAGGTAAATTAAATAATGCAAAACCTCTTCCTTTTTACCCTTTCAACTTTTTTATTGTATTTTGTTTAAGTAGGTCTATATTTGTCGCAACAGCCCAAAATCTTAGTTCGTTAAAGATGCACCAAACTTCTGTTCCCATTCACCCTAATTTCTTGGTCTACCACTATGCACCTTTATTATCTTTCTTTTTGAGTAGTTTTCGTGATATGCTTAAATGAGTGCACCTTAACTTTGTTCCGTGTTAAACATTTTTGTTTCTCATATTGACACACAGATGTAGTGTCGATCTCTATAATAAACATAATATGCATATGATCCGAATTTGTTGGCACAGAGGAAACATTCCAGTTAACAATTTTATTACTCAAAATGGTTTCTGAATGTAACATAATTTAAAAATTAGCAATTACACTAGAGAATAAAATGGGGCTTCTATATACGAAAAAAAATGTACTTACATTTCAGCATGCAAAATTTACATAAAAATAGATACAAGAAGAACTTACTTATGTTACAATTGCAGCTCAAATTAAAAGGGTATAAGGAGTCTTCTCCAAGCTGAATTAATAATGTTAATGCTGTTATTAATACCGAACTTATTGAAAATTGAAAATGACGAAGATATCTCTGCCCCAAAATTTCAATTCCATTAAATATAGTATTAATAAGCAGAATCACAAAACATCCGAAGAAAAAAGGTTAAAGTACTATATTACCCGATTAAAATTATGATAAAAACGTGTCGACAGATGTTGAGGATTTGCCTGCATTGGGCAAACAAAAAAATTCGGCTATTATGTACTTCCTTCAGATTATGGTTTAGATATGTAATGGTACCGTCCTGCATATATAAAGAATGCAGAATATTCGAAGTGCCTTTCATTATAGCTTATAAAGAGTATATGTTTGAGAGTAAAAAAAATATATGTGGACATACCTACATGTTTGTATTGTAAATTTTAAAGGCAATAGCAAGGGCAATACGAACAAAATATATGCATGCTCAAAACTCCAATTTTTCGTGATATTTATACACAATGTTACAAAGTCTAATAACATCAACATGGACATCTTCAGTCTCTCTTTGGATTATGATCATATTACGAAAAAACTTGGGGAGGCGAACAAAAATAGTTTAACATTGAAGATATATTAAACCTCCAATATTCAAGGAATGTAATTTCTGAACATCTGGATCTACAAAATATAAAATCAGATTGTGTGATAAAGATAATATGATTAGAAAAGATGAGACGGAATTGTAAGGCTGCAGATGATATTGTGAATATGAGTTAGCTGGAAATCACTTTTAAATATATTAACGGTAAAGAATTTATAATATATATTATAAAGTTTGAGTAGATTATGCGTGTACGTCTGTGTAGTTCCATTATTCTAAGCTAATAATATCAGAAAACAAAAATTATTTACTTCAATAAAAAAAATAGATACAATCATACAATGGTTCAGGACAACAGCAGTATTGGTTACCTCGCCATAGACAAAGTCTGTTACTGAAAATTCTCTAGAATACGTTTTGGAAATTTTCCAATATTGAGAGGTGGACATCAATACGTATGAGAAGACATCGCTGAGAACAAGTGGACTGTCAAAAATATAAGTCAAAGAGAGATATCTATATATAACAAGTTCAGAGTTTAGCCGCTCACACGACTTGTATAATACAGTGTACAGAACGAAAACCATGCAAGTGTGAATAGCAAGAAACAATTATTCCAGTAATGTATGCCACCAGTGACGTCATGGAAAAGTTTATAGAAGTAATTCTAAATTATCAAACATCTTAAAATGATCGATATTATTTAAAGATTTATTGAATACAGAACATAGAATGGATTATTTTTTAAATGTTATTTTTTTTAACCTGTTTAATGCAAACTGAAGTTTTCGACGCCACTGAGTATTTAGGAAATTCTATCAGTTTATTAAATTTTGAGAGTAATTATAAAAGCACTTGCTTTACAGATAAGTCTTTTTTGTAATAAATATGATTTTCCTATCAAATTTGAATTTTCATTAAAAAATAATAAATTTTATGGCAATGTTTTTTTCCAACTTTAATACGATTAGGAACCAAATGCACTAATCGAATTTCCTACATACTGAGTCAAAGTTTTGGTGGCTTCTAGTGACAGTGTCTCAGGCGATTACTTAATTAAGTCACTAAATCAATTTGCATCTGTTTCCATTAAACGTCTTCAGAATCGATATTATGCAAACACGCAAATCAAGAAAACAAGAACTCTGCGGGCTAATGCCCCGACTAGCATTACACCTAGAAAACCTATAGCAAACAGTTAGACTCACTCGTCAGTAGCCCACCAGACATATACCGGTTTCGAACTTATTAGCTCTCATCAGTATGCCATAGGTGAGGTATCTGACGAATAATCCTAGCTATTTTAGTCTGCCTGCCGTCAAAATATCGTTTCTCACGGAACGTGATAAAGGTCGACAGCTTTCAATGGTGTCTACTGCATGTAGAATGCTTCGTGTCTGTGACATTTTCAGTCTGGCATGGAGTAGCGAATGGCCGATAGATGTGGTTTGTTATACACCGCGTCTTCAGAAACATTTGCGTATACATTTCATTTTTCGAAATGCTGTCTGCCTTCTGTGGCCTCTGCCACTTATTGTAACATTTTTCTTATTTCTAAGCAAAGAATTTCCTACACAATTCTGCCGGTGGCATATTGCAACATTCTGTTTAGAATCTGGTTTGATTATAACTATTTTTTAATAGATCGGTTAAATTTGTAAGTAATTTGTAAGGTAATTTATAATTGTTTAGTACGATAAAATAAATTAATATATTTAAAATAATAATAATAAAAACTAATTATAAAGCATATGAACTGATAACTGAAGTAATAGAAAAGTTTTGAGGTTCTATATGAGTTCTAATTTATTATATTCAAATTTTTTTATATATCAGATTATTTAATGTACCTCTAAGAGAATGAAATATAATAAATCAAATTTAACAAGTATTCACTTAAACTTTGTTCAGTGACTAATCCAATCGAAAACACAAATAACTATTATCATAAAAATCGTCTCCATGTTATCAATAAAATCTAAGCAAGTTGAGAAAAAACAAAATATAAATATGGTTGTTTCACCTGATATAATGTTAAATAAATTTAGCAAAATATAATTAACATTATAATGATGTTTGTGATACTAGTAAGTTTGATGGTTACACTTGCGCCTGCTTCTCTGGGTATAGCTTTTTAAATTCATTATTAATAATTTTAATATTTCCTGTTTGTTAATATTATATTTTTATCACTCTATTTATTTTAGCTGTGCCAGAGGAGACTGGTCCCAGAATTGTAAATGGTTCTGATGCAGATATAAAAGATTATCCATACATGGTAAGAAAATTAATATTTTGTGAAGATGAATTTTTGTTATATTTTGATACATTTGAATTAATTTTCATCAAACGTCCTCAGAAACATTTGCGAATATATTTCATTTTTCCAAAATGATGTATCTCAATAACTAAGCTTTCTGTTGCACAGGGTTATTTTAACCTTTCTCTTACTTTTAATCAGGAATTTCCTACACAATTCTGCCGGTGGAATATTGAATATTCTGTTGAGAATCTGGTATGATTATAACTTTTAAGTATTAGCGTTTTGTAGAAATATTACTAAAACGCAATTGTGTATGCGAATAAAATTGTATATGAAACATTTTAACATTATTTATTGAAACCAATTATAAAGCATATGAACCAAAAAATACAAGAACGAATTTTCTTATGAAACATCTATCTAAAAACTGCTCTAACGTCTGCAAGTCTCTTGCACTTCTTTCGATTACTATTGCAGCTTTTCTGGGGAATAATTTAGTAATTTGTATGATGACCACCATACGCAAATATTCCTACGCTGAAGTATCGAATTCAAACTGCCTTCATTCGCTGCTACTTTATTGTTGTTTGATTGTTGGCCTTGCAAAATACAGGGTGTCTCAGGTATCACTGGCATTCTTGGAAGGGGTGATTGTACAGTCAAAATTAATGATATTTACCCAAATATACCTGTATCTAAAAGTTTACCGTTTCCGAGATACAGGGTGCCAAATATTTCGAAATTTTTATTATATTTTTTATTTACTAGGAAACTATTTGTGATAAAACAACAATAATTCTAGGTTGTAATGGAATACCTTAGATCTAATTATTCAGTATGTTTAAATATTTCCATTCTCACCAGTGGCGTAGAAACCCTATGTCACTCTTCTTATGCTGTCACTTATTTACAATAAAAATAGGACGCCACTGTCTTAATGATAAAATAACGTAAGATACTTTAAGTTTTGGCTGTTTCAGATAAATAATTATTTTTTGCAATTTTCTTTAAAATGCATTGTATTTAAATAATTGTCCATTTAAAATAGCTCTGCATTGCATAGTAGTTTGTGTATATTTGTATCAAAAGCTAAATGAAACTTGAAAATCCACTCTTAATATTTTGCTATATTTTCAGCGGAAAAGGCGCTTTACCTGAAACCAAAGCAATTTTTCCTTGGTGCATTGAATATTTCAAATAGAATTATTTCGAAAACGGTTACTATTAACAACTTCAACAAAGTATACCTTTTTCACATAAAGCAGGCAGAAGAATCGATTGTCTCATTGTCAGATGGAGACACTAAGCCGCAAAAAAGCAAAAAAGTGGTGCCCTCTACTAGTAGCGTCAAAATTAGAAACAAATTTGAATTTATCGCTCTAATTTACTCTGACGTTCGTTATCTTTTCATCAACTTTTGACTAAAGTAAGTTTAGTTATATCGCATTGTTTTGTCGTCAGAAATCTAGTCTTGTCTTATGGTGCATTAATTTCGAGACACCCTATATTACTGAAGCATAATGGGTGTTACCACGCACAAAATACGAAATGCAGACATATTTTTCAAGAATAATTACCTAAATACGATGTATTTTAAAGAAAGTTTTTAATAATATTTATTTGTTTAAAATAATCAAAATTTAGAGTATCTTACGTTTTTTTTTTTTAATTAAGACAGAGCATTTTTGAGACCTTTGTAACTGCTGATATATTTTCCGTCACTTTGCGACAATTTAAACAACATTTACTTTCTGTGCTATATAATTAAAGTTACAATTTATTATTATTATTATTATTTTTGTTTTTTCTATATTTATATTGTATGCAATTTAGTTATAGTATGTTTATGTATATTATGCTGTTGTTAATATGCTAAGAATTTTATTTTTTTTTTTACTCATTACAGTCATGACTGTAATAATACTCCTGTAAATGGGCTGTTAGCCTGCTGGATATTAAATGAATATAAAAAAAAAATTAAAATAATGGAAATGTTTAAAGATACAGAATAATTAGACTAAAGACATATCATTGCAACCTACAAGCTATTGCTGCTTTATCACGAAAGGTTATCAAGTAACTAAAAATATAACAAAAACGGAAACGGCAAACTTTTATATACAGGGTGTTTCCTAACTGGACAGCCAAAATGAAATGTCATATGTAAAATCGAATTTTAAACATAAAATAAAGAGTAACTTTTTTTCATATCGGGCTTCGTTTAGGAGATATTCAGTTATAAAAATAATTGAGTAATTGATAAATGTGGATTCATTGTTAGAATTTGTTAAAGAAAAGTCTTAATTTTCCACAATCCTTTATTTAAATGTGATTATTTTTTACTACGAGTTATAAAAATATTTTATTAAAGTAAATAATAAAACAAACAACAAACATTATTACAAAGTTAAGAACTACAATAGATGTTCAAAAATGCCCCCATTTACATTGCCACATGCCTGGCAACGCAAAACAAGTGAATTATAAACTGCTTCAAAATTTACAGTATGTTGTATATTATGCGCTGCATTTAAAATTCCACCTTGTAATTGTTCAATAGGTTCTGCATAAACTAATTGTTTTAGGTGACTCTATAGGTAAAAGTCAAGGGGATTAAGGTCCGGTGACCTTGCAGGCTAATGAACGAGACCGCTCCTTCCGATCCATCTCCCATTGAAATTATTATTGAGCCACTCCACCACATTTCTTCCAGCATGTGGCGGTGCCCCGTCATGCTGATACCACATTCTGTTTTGCAGACCAATAGGAATATCATCTAATAAATCTTGCAACTCATTTTCTAAAAGTGCCATGTTAACCGATTAGGCAAAATTTGAATAGGTAGTAATTGTCCATTTAAATACCACACCAGGTGTTTATAGCAAATCTTTGTTGGAAACCTCTAATTCTAACTGCGTGTGGATTTTGTAAAGACCACTTATGTTCGTTATGAGTATTGTTACTTCCATTCCTCGTAAACATTGATTCATCTGTCCAAAGTGTTTCTCTAATAAAGTTAGGATTTTGTTCATTCTGTTCAAGTAGCCAATGACAAAATGCTAACCGCTGTACCTCGTCGCCTGGATTCAAGTGGTTGACTTTTTGATAGTGATATGGGTATAACATTTCTCGATTAAGAGTTTTCTAAACACACTAGTTAGGCAATTGTAACTGTGTGGAAATGCTTCTAGTACTGGTCGTTGGATCATCAAGTACTGCATTAATAATGACAATTATTTCTTGTACAGCAGTGTGCTGTTGATGTGGACCTCCACTACGTCGTTCATTAATTCCAAACTCACGAAGCCTTCGAAAAGCATTCGAAAAAACTGTACGGAAAACTGTAAGGTAAGGTTGCCGTCTATTTGGATACCTTATACTATATTCCCGACACGTAGCTCTAGTGTTACCATCACAGTACCCATAAACGTATATAATGTCAGCAAGTTCTTCGTTACTAAACTGCATTTTAAAAGAAACACTAACATAAAAGTCATAAAAGTCACTCAACGTTATACAAAAATAATTACTTGAAGACAAGCTGTCAAATAATAAACAAACTTTTATTTTCATAGCTGCCTTGTTTTACATTTTTTTAAATATCTCCTAAACGAAGCCCAATTTGAAAAAAAGTTACTCTTTGTTTTATGTTTAAAATTCGATTTTACATATGACATTTCATTTTGGCTGTCGAGTTAGGAAACACCCTGTATAGGTATATTTGAGCAAATCTCATTTATTTTGACTGCACAATCACCTTTTCCAAGAATGCCAGTAATACCTGAGGCACTCTTTATATTAGGTGAGACCTTTATATCATGCAGCTTTTTATTGTTAGTTGTCAAATTTGGATAAAAAGTTTAGTTTTTGCAGTATTACAGCTGTAACGACTTGCTGCAAGCCATTGCAAAAATAATTGCGGATTGTAAAGCGACTTTAAGAAATATTTTTTGCAGTGCTTACAAAATATTTGTAATTTTAGATATCCCTTCGATTCAATGAGGAACACATATGTGGAGGTTCGATAATCGATGAATACAATATTTTAACAGCAGCTCATTGTGTGTCATTGTAAGAAAAATATTTTATATTCCAGATTATTTTTTATTCATTTATGTTATTTCTAGAGATATAGCAAATTTTTCAATATTAGCGGGATCCACAACTTTGTCAAATAGTGACTCTTTCATACCAGTAGATGACATAATAGTTCATGGAAGTTTCCGTGGATTTTGGCCGTATCATCATGACGTCGCTATTGTGCAGGTAAGATTTTCAAAATTTTAAGAAGAAACAATTATTGTGTCGAACATCCCTGGAACAATCTAAAGTGCCATCCCTTATAATGCAGGTTTCATTACTTTTTTGCAGTCGTTAAGATACTAGTATATTTGGGAGAGAATTTTATTTTCTAGAAAATGAATACTATACAGAGTGTCCGGAAATTAAGCGTCAATATTTCGGGGGGTGATTCTACACGAAAAATTAACGCCAAAAAGCCCTATTCAATTTTTCGAAAACTCATAACGGGGTTACAGGGTGTCAAAAAATGTTTTCTAAAATTTCTTCTAATAACTTTTTTGTGGGTCAACTTATTATTTTCTAATTTTATACACGTATCCACGTTCTTTTTCTCAAGGCGAATTTTGTTAATTTTGTAAATGGGTTAATTTAACGCACGTGAATGTTTAAAGTCGTTTTTCTCAAAAACTGCTAATTTTAACGTGATTTAACAAGGGGATCTTTCTCAAAGATTTTTTGACGATTTTTAATGAAATTCCATCTAAATTTATAAAACTGCTCATAAAAAAGTTTTTAGCCATTATTTGCACAAAAAAAAATGTTTACACCCTTTAACCTCGGTAATTTTCAGTTTTCGAAAAAATGTTACAGGGATTTTTCGTGTAGAATCATCCCTCGGAATATTGACGCATCATTTTCGGATGCCCTGTAGATAGAGAAAAACAACACTGACAAAAACCCTCTTCGAACTTACCCTTGTCATTGTTGATAAAGATCAAACCGAAACTTCTCAATGTCTAGATTAAATCAGAATACATATTGAATTTGAATTTCAGTAATTCAAGTGTAATAGCATGAAACACATACTCTGTGGCCCATTAATAACTAGAAGATTAATTAATTAAATAATATAATATTTAATTTATTACTAGAAGCAACGTAATTCTACATAAACTCCAATTACGGGATTATATTTGAAACTATAGACTGTGTGTTATTGTAATATGAAATATAAGTAATATTAATTATTTATAGTAAATAACACACTATAATTAAAATAATATTTGTACGTATACATACAGAGTAGGGTCTGTAGAAGGTTAAAATATGAGGATCTAGCCCAAAAGTTTATAATTTCCGAAATACGGAGAGTCAAAATTATTATTATCTTTTAAAACTTTTTTGTAAATGTCTATGTTAATAATAGCATGATTCGCGCGAAATTTGCTACGCGAGGTTGTTTTGGGATGAGAAATTAAAATCTGATCAGTTTCGATGTACACTGCAGAGGTCGCCACTTGCAGCACTTCGCCAATATCTATTTTGTGCCTCGGTTTATTAAATTTCTAGCTAAAAATTCTTGTTCCTTAGCATTTTTTGTCTAAAAAAAGTATACCTATACTTGACGGCCAAAAATCTAGAGAGTGACTCATGGTATAAACCTGCTCACAATTTATAGCAGTCAACGCAAAGAAATATACCCGTATATTTGTCCTATAAAATCGTGTGCTGCATATCTCTGAGAGCATACCCGATTACACAGCATCTGCTGCAGTAAGTACGCATGCGCCGCAGCTTTTGATTGGCTGCGACGAATTGACTTGAATTGAATCCACTTGTTCTATTTCCAGCGCTACCATGGGCTGGTATATTGTTTGGGCGGGCAACATTTCGGGTATATCTTTTCGCTAATTTAATTATGAATATAATTAATTTTATTAGTGATTTTGTGTTCTTAAGAATGGAGAATAATTCAAGCTCTACAGCGTATTCTCAAAATCGTCCTAATTTAACAAGTGAGGAATATTGGATGATGACATGCATGAAGAGTTTAGAGCGCTAGGTCAAAATATGAGTGTAAGTGATGTTGAAATATATATTTCATTAACAAAATTATACGTGAGTAGCATAATGTATGTATAGTGCAAATACAAATGTGGTAAAGAAGTACAATGAAACGGAACATGATAGAAACTCGAAGAAGATGGTATTTTTAAAATAAGTTTTCGACAAAAAAAATTCGACTGCTATATCTTACAAGATGAAACTTTGTATAAATGCAATCGAAAAGAGTATACTGACAGAAAAAGACGAAATAGTGACGATAGTGAGTGAAGTCATAGAAACTATTTAAAAATAAATATTAAAAAATTAGAATCTGGATCGAAGAAAATATTAAACTTTGACGAAACATGGATGTATGAAGGTCATAGGGAAAGCGGTACGATATGATGTAATAAGTGTTAATGTGTGACCGTTATAGTGACAATTCTAGTAGCCAATAGTAAATAGTGTTCATGTATTGTAAAGCGTTTTGTCCTTTTGAATGCGGAATTCGCAAATATTTGCGCGATTTATTTAATGGTGGGAAAATCTCTATTTGTAATAAATTTAGTCAACTATAACATTTTCTATCATTTTCATCATGAAACTGCCATGGTAGATTGTCAGAAGCTCAAAACAAATTTATTAACACCACATAATAATGAAAGGAGCAATAATATTTGTAGTGTTTTACAGTTTCGCAAATTTTGTCAAAAGTTGAGATTTTCTCGCCATAAATAATTAAAACACAAGTTGCAAAATTCGTGAAAAAATCCGTGAATTTCGCGTCCGTGAGGAAAAGACTTAAGTGTGAAATCCGCGGAGTGCGCATCAGGTATACGTGGGTGGTGGTGGGCAATCGCCGTCCAAAGCGACGGCATTTTAATTTGCACAGAGGATGGCACAGGTGGCACATTTAAAGGAAATTATTAATGTGCTAGGTTCAGTCTTTAAACTTTAACTTTCTTCAGTCTTTAAAACTTTAAATTTGAAAATAACTATAATTTTTATTATCTAACGCCTCGAAATTGGCAAAAACTGTTATATCACTGCGTCTACTAAAAATAATGGATGTTATATTTTTTCTCTGATCGCATTCACATTTAGTACGCCTATGAAATGTTGCTCCTCGCACGCTTTGCCCGTCGCGCTTGTCTACAAGCTAGCGATTAGTCACTCTCTAGATTTTTGGCCGTCAACTATAGTAGGTGTTGCTTCGATATATGGAAGTAATAGTTGGGAAATCGGTCAGCGTACAGCACTGAAATTAAATTTTATATTATGATGGCTGAAATACTCGTCAAGCTGAGCGTAGGAATTACTCATGATCAGCGCCATATTTGTTTTGGGCCTCCTAGCAATGGCCTAGCAATAAAGATTTAGCCGATTGTGAATTGAAATGAAACTGAGTTCTGGATATGAAGAGTTATATAATAATAATAATAATATCTCTACCCCTCATTCTAATCACGAGGATTAGCCCAGAAGTCGAAGAAGGGCGGCATATTATTATTAATAAGGCTGCATTTGCGCCCAGGAACGACTTACGTTGGTAGGTTCTAACCACCATTCAGTGCAGGAATGAGGGAAACCTGGAAAACCTCATTAATTAGGGGGGTAGTCAAATGTCAACCGGTATCAATCTCTCACATTGACCCAAGCCAACATTCTTCCACCCTACCATACCCGCAGAGAGGGTGCCAATCTCTCTACGAATATAGCTTATATACGGTCTACCGGCTGCGGGGGTCCAACCCACAGCGATCTAATCACCTCGACTCAAGTACTGACGCCTTAAACCGCGCAACCACTGACCGATCCAATTTTTGGCTTATAAAACATGTTCCAACAATAACACCCACAAAAATACACAAAGAATAACACTAACGAGATACAAGATAAAAGAATATACTTGTTAACCACACTGTACGCCAATAACGTGTTTACAAACAAAATAATGGTAAATTAAGAACACAATTCATATCGTACGTGCAGATGATTGTCTCTCTCACACCCACATACATAACCAATGAAGTATTTCTTTGCTGAGTTTCATGTACCTCCTTTTGCCTGCCCCTAGGTTTGTTACTTTATATGGATGCGCAGTGGAACTAAGAGCATTCCACATCGTACATTTCAGTGGCGTACAGTCTGCACTAGACGTGAATTTTCACGGGTCTCTCCGTAAATCGGGTGTATTTGGACAATTCTCGCACGGAATACCTCACCGTTTTTTCGAGACAAACAGCAAAAATATTAATCTAACAAGGGGCATTCCACGCCAACTCAACAGTCGATCCCACATCACCCTCTCAGATCTGGCTCAAAATTGGTAAATCGATTGGTACTATTGAAAAAAGGATATTCCCAAATTTTCAGCCCCTAAGACCGCTTCTTGTCACCAGGGGCCCATAGTGAAGTTTTCGACCATCATTTCACCCCAGGGTCTGAAATCGGTTTTTCGTGTACTGACGCGGCTTTTTGGTCTAAAAAAATGATCAAAAATGCATAGAAGATGCCAAATTTCCCGGAGAACACGATGCCGCTATCCGTTTTCCGATATCTAGCAAGGGGAGTCCGGAAAACGCGAAAAACCGCGCTTTAGTAAAAAAATCTGATATCTCAAATACGGTCGTTTCAAACTGGCTGAAAATTTACCAAAAGACTCTTAGATTATTGCTCTTTCGAATGTTCATACGAGAGTTGTGATCATTATATTTAAAAAAAAAGTTACACGCTTTTTACAGGTTTTTATATGGGATTTTCTATATTTTTTTTATTATAACCGCTCCACTGGCCGTATCCAGCTGGGTAATAATTGTTTTTTCTCTCACCAAACGTCTCTTTTGTCCGCCTGTCTTTACAAACACAGAAATTTCTCTCTCCAGCCAGTATTAGAGAAAACATTATTTAGATAGAATGCTGATTCATGTATAAGGACGTGTAAAATAGTGAAAATAATATCGAGATGTATAGTGTCAACAATGATTGTAATGTGGGTTTTCTTATTTCTTACTGCGATTTTCATCCGTTATATTATATTATATCCATATTTTTACAAATAATAGAAGTAAGCTGCAGAAAATGTAAATTTTCTCAAAAATCATAAAATGACGAAAATTTGTGAAATAAATCATTGAATAAATAAATGTTTTCTCTAATACTGGCTGGAGAGAAATTTCTGTGTTTGTAAAGACAGGGGACAAAGAGACGCTTGGTGAGAAAAAAATCCAATTATTACTCAACTGGATAGGGCTAGTGGAGCGGTTATAATGAAAAAATTACAGAAAATCCCATATAAAACCCGTAAAATGCGTGTAACTTTTTATTTACATATAATGATCACCACGCGCGTATGAACATTCGAAAGAGCTATAATCGAAGAGCCTTTTGGTAAATTTTCAGCCAGTTTGAAGCGACCGTATTTGAGATATCAGATTTTTTATCAAAGCGCGTTTTCCGGGCTAGATATCGGAAAACGGATGGTGGCATCGTGTTCTACGGGAAATTTGGCATCTCCTATGTATTTTTGATCATTTTTTTAGACCAAAATGCCGCGTCAGTACACGCAAAACCGATTTCAGACCCCTGGAGGTGAAATGATGGTCGAAAACTTCACTATGGGCCCCTGATGACAGGAAGCGGTCTTAGGGGCTGAAAATTTGGTAATATCATTTTTTCGATAGTACTAATCGATGTACCAATTTTTAACCAGATCTGACATGGTGATGTGGGATCGACTACTGAGTTGGCGTGGAATGCCCCACAACTGATTCATGATAACTCTCAAAAAATTAATTTATTTGTTACTTTTGATTGCCAGCCACCTACGGTTAACACTTTCTATCGTACAATTTATTTTTAAGAAATTCCAATACTCGACAAAATTTTTGTGGGTCCAAAGACAAGGGGGGCCCGAAAAAGTGTCTTAAAGGGCTCCTTCGCCAAAAAGCGTAGCACTATCCGATTGCACATGTCATAAAGTCCCTGTGAATCTCACGACAGGGTGTGAGATATAAAAAAGCTATTCTTACGGATAAATTTCAAGGGGCTGTAACTTCGAAGGAAGGGGTCAAAAATAAAAAATTCAGGTCACCTAATTTTTTTTTAAGAATCTGACCAAATTGTATTGCATTTATTTCTGGACACCCTGCATAGCTGATAATGTTTCTTCTATTTGAAAAATTATAGTCATTAATGTCACAGATACTTTTGTCTGTATAAGATGTAAATCTGCCATGCAGAAAAAGTGAAGTGTTGGTCTCAAATGAGACCGCTCGGGTATACCAGAAGTTATATTATAAGATTAATATAGAATTAAATATTTGTATTTACTTTTTAGCTCACTAAACCACTCGAACTTAGTGAAACTATCCAACCAGTACAATTACCCACAGCATTTGATCCTGTACCAGAACTTTCACCTGCTATCCTAACTGGTTGGGGTCTTGACGATGTAAGTATGTTACATTAAACTAAATAACTGCTTATTCAATTTACTGTTTTTTTTTGGGGTTGATATGACATCGCACTTGCCTAGCTTTAGCTGGGAGTTTTTGTCCTATCCTCATTGTTGTTAGGCGAAGCTCTATGGGGATATAGCCATTATACTGATATCGGTTATGCTGATGCTGTCGACATCTTCAGTAGTAATTGCACAAATGCTTATAGACTGATCAGATGACTATTATTATCTAAGGAGGTTCTGCCCTCACATAACCTAGCCTGAGAACAAACAAGAGCAGGTTACTAGCTAAGACTAAGAAAATGCATATTAATGATCTGACTAGCGCGGCTGGTTACCTAAGTTAAATCACAATAACCTTAAAAAACAGTACTAGAACGAACAGTGAAAGTCTTAAAGTCACTATAAGTAATTTCTTAATATCTTGACTGTTTGTATTCTGTTAGGTTTTTTTAAGTGTAAATATTTTAAAAACATTTTCAATAGACTACCGATTTCGTAGTTCAAAAACTACATCTTTAGGTCGACAATGAGTAGGACTACAATATAATGAAAATATAAAATTGCCTATTAAACGCTTTACAATTATACAAAAATGTAACATTGCTAATTAAAATTATGTACCTAGTTACGTTTGAGCTAAAGATACAAGAGTTGTCAAAAGTAATGTACCAAGTAGTAATTTGTCATAAAATTGCATCAGTTATATAAAACTATTTGGAAAATTATCCTATCCTTTGGTTTTGCAGATACAGAAATAATTTTAGAGTCAAGCTATGGAAATAACAAAATATATTTTTTAATATAAAAATCTATATAAAGAACATCTTATAAATAATAGCCAACATGCTAGTTTAATTTACTTATATTCTGTACATATATTCACAGTCATATAGTCTAAGATCCGGCTGCAAAATTAGTACATTCATAAAGTAGTTAACCGAGATTTAATTTTTATGTAATTTTACAAATGGAGGAACCCATTTCTCATGAGGTGCCAATTAATAAGTGCCCGCGATTATTATTAATTAAAATATTATTAATTGGCTTTTCGTGAAACATATCGTTCACGTCCTATGAAAATAAAGCATATTCTACTTCACGGAAATGTATTTAAGGACTTTGAAAAGGCACAGTTGCCATTGATCACTTAGCCGTAATCTCTCCGCAGCCAGGTGTAAACAGGTATAATTTTGTTAAATTTTTACGTTCATGGCGTATATTCATTTCAATTGTGCCACATTAAAGCTAATTTTTTTCTGTACGTGATGTAACATGTCTGCCTATAAAAAATAAGCCGCAAATAGGAGTTGCCTGCCGTTAAAGATGCTAGGTACCTAATTAAAATAAAGTGACAGAGAGTGAGCGTGCAACGTTACTTGTTAGACGAGGATGCTAAAGACCAACTATGCACATTTATTGTTATTCTAACCACACTAACTAAATTATTCATGGTATTACGAAATAGGCATAAAATACAAAGAGCACACACCAATTGATAGTTCTACACAAAAGGACAACATTCTACTTATCATATGTCAAGTTTCAAGTTGTTTGTCCTACATCCGCCATTTTTAAAGTGATTTGACAGCACGTTGGATTGCTCTATACGCATCAGTGTTTATTGTTGTTGTTTTATTAATATTGACATACTACTATTTCAGTTAATGCAAACTCTGACTTTGAATAAGCGAGAAAAAACGTAATATAAGCTTTTATAATTTTTTAATTAATTTTTTTTGTCTAACACTAATGTTTTTTGTATGAATAGTTGATTATTTTGTAACTCATATTTACTATTATCAATTTACTGTAATTAATTTGTAACTCATGACTATACTCGCGACAAGAATTCAGACGACTTCAGACGTCACACGAACAAATGAATAATTCATTATATTTTCATAAAAATATTTAAGAAACAGCAACTGATAGTAATAAAACTATATACATACTACACTAAAAGTTTGCATTATATATTGCACTAAATTGCAAAATGATTGTTTTAATGCGACCAAATATCGAAAATTACGTTGACAATAAAAACAAATGTGTAACGTCAGCCGTGACGTAAGACGTCTGAATTCTTGACGCGAGTATACGCTGCAAACATCAATTAAATCAAACATTTGCTTAAACACGCCCTACATAATAAAGTTTCTTTGAAGTAAGTAAACAAAATATTATTTTTCATAATAATTTTTGATATTATTTTATCTATTCAATATTTTTGGAGTATTTAAATTGAGTATCTCTTAATACTACTTAGTTCGTTGGTTGAGTACCCTATCTATTGAGGCATGCGCAGTAGCTTAAAAAACCCGTACAGTTGGCCTTTAGCATCCTCGTCTAACGTTGCACGCTCACTCTGTCACTTTATTTTAATTAGGTACCTAGCACCTTTAACGGCAGGCAACTCCTATTTGCGGCTTATTTTTTATAGGCAGACATGTTACATCACGTACAGAAAAAAATTAGCTTTAATGTGGCACAATTGAAATGAATATACGCCATGAACGTAAAATTTAACAAAATTATACCTGTTTACACCTGGCTGCGGAGAGATTACGGCTAAGTGATCAACAGCAACTGTGCCTTTCAAAGTCCTTAAATACATTGCCGTGAAGTAGAATATGCTTTATTTTCATAGGACGTGAACGATATGTTTCACGAAAAGCCAATTAATAATATTTTAATTAATAATAATCGCGGGCACTTTTAATTGGCACCTCAAGAGAAATGGGTTCCTCCATTTATAAAATTACATAAAATTAAATCTCAGTTAACTACATTATGAATGTAGTAATTTTGCAGCCGGATCCTGTACTAATAGTCTCCTTTACTAATTATTGTCTTTGTGGTAATATTGGTATTCAGAATGTTTTAAGCGGAATTAATGCAATCAAATTTTGATTTTTAGGACGGTGGATCTCTTCAGGATATTCTTCAAGAAGTAGAAATTACAGTGTATTCAGATTCGGAGTGCGAAATCATATTTTCCGAGGGTAGTGGAACCAATCGAATATACCAACTTTGCGCGGGTGTACCTGAAGGAGGGAAAGGACAATGCAACGTAAGCAAAAAAAAATTGTTATTTCATTCTGCAATATTAAACGATTTTAGACCTGGATAAGCTTTTACCTATTTCACTGACGTTTTTATGGCAATGCAGTCATTGGTTCTAATTTCCCTGCATATGCTCTAGCAACAATTTTAAATAAACATAGAGATTTGTATAAAGAATGCATTTAAATAAATTGTCTGTAATTTTATACAAATGCACACAATGATGATGGATTCTAGGGAAAGAATAGATTTATATATTTTTTTAAAATTTGCTAGTAATTTTTTGTAATACTGGTACATAACTTCTACTAACTTACTAATTTTTAACTATTGCATTCTGGAGGCTTTTGAGCAGGGAGAGCGCTATAAACTGATTTTCGCAAGGCCTTTGATAAGATTGACCATGATATATATTAATAAATAAGCTTTGTGTATGTGTAGTAGCTGACTCTGTGGTTTCGTTAATAGTGACATATTTTCAAGATCGTACGTTTTCTGTAAAATATGATGGTTTATTTTCTGATGAGTATAGGGAAAATTCTAATATCCCTCAAGGATCTAATTTGGGGCCACTTTTACTCTTACATTTTGTAATTCACAACTAATGTGATACAAAAATTAAAATGTTTGATGTTCGCAGATTATCTAAAATACTACGAATCTATCGTATGCTCTAATGATTGTGTTTCGCTCTAACGTGGATTGATTTCAATATTCAGAAATGTTCTACTGCAACCTTGAGTTAAGCAAGCAAGTTGATGTCAAGGACTATGGTGTAACTATTAATAGCAAACTGTCGTACAATTTACACATTGAAAATATAATTACCTGGGCCTGTAAATCGTTAGGTTTTGTGATAAGAGAATTAAAATATTTTTGGAACATAAATTCAATTATTTCTTTATGTAATAGTTTAGTTAAGCCCAAAGTTTGCTCGGAATATTGATTTGTGTAGGGTTTAAAATCAATACTCTCTGTAATCGACGTGTTATTACAATACTAATGTTTGGTACAGAGTACTAAACTTCTTTATTGATGACTCATATTTGTTGGCATGTATGAAGTATATCCCCAGTTATCAGACAATCCAGTTTAAACCTCTTCTGACAATGTTTTGGCTAATCAACCAAGTGTATTATGAAAATAGTGTAGACCTTTTTAGTTCTATTAGCTTGTTCATAAATCTATTAAAATCATATTCTCTAGTGACAATTTATAATTATTATTAATGTATGTGTACTATATGCTGTAATTATTTTGTAATACTGTTAGTGTAAGAATGTGTGTTGTATATGTTATTTGTTTATATTTTTCTTTTTACTTATTTTCCAAGTAATTAGGCATTGATGTCTGTTTGGAAGCAATAAATAAATAATGTTGAATTAGAAATAGCATTTAGTTTCATGAATATAGGAGTGATCAAGATGCATTATAATTTAACTTGCTTAGAAATTTTCATTTCCGTTTTTAAAAATATGTAAGTACATATTTTTATCTGGAAAACCTTTTACTTTTTATTAATGAGTCGATATAATCAAAATCATTCAAATATATTACAGTTTTGGATTTATTTGCATTGTGTTTGTTGTTCTTATTAAGTTGTTAAAATATTGATTAATTTCTATGGAAAATACTGTTTCATAATAAGTTAAATAAAGGTTTAAAAAAATGTAGATATATTTTCCATTATACGTCTTTTTTTTGTCCAATTTTTTTTCTCATTCTGTTCTATTTTGTGCACGTTAGGATTTGGTCACCCTATTAGATTATTAGATATTAATTTACTGACTTCGTTGTCTCTGAACATATATTAGTTGATAAGGCATATGAAACTCTTTATAAAGTAGAATAGTAGAAATAGTTTCCTTGCTGGTGTAAGACTTTTCATCTTATCCATCTTTGTTTTTTATTTTAGTAACACCTGTATCCTGTACCTCGGAAAAAAGCCAAAGAGACAAATTTCATATTTTGGTGTATTTATATATTAAATGAACTATACAAAAAAATAATATTTACATTATTTTTTCAGGGTGATTCTGGAGGGCCTTTAGTAATTGATGGGACTCAAATTGGGATTGTGTCTTGGTCAGCAAAACCATGTACACGTGAGGGATACCCAGGAGTCTTTACCAAAGTGTCAACATACGTAGATTGGATAAATTGCAATTTAAAAAAAGAATAAACTTGCTTTGCATACACTGAATTATATTTTGTGTTTATTTCACTGATATTTAGATTATCTGAGCAAGATTATTTGCAGCACTTATAATAAAAATCTGAATTAAAAGTTTATTTTCTATTATGTTCATTAACTACATAAAAAAGTTGCATTTTAATTTTTACAGTGTATAGTTTAGTCAGTTTGATGTAAATTATTATATATTTTATTTAATGACAGAATGAATACCTTTAAATAAAAATACTGAATAAATTTGCCCCTTAAATAAATGTAATAAATTATATAAAATGTTGTTTCGCATAATACCAAATTTTTTCGAAAATTATTAAATGAGAAACATTTCAAAGCTGCAAATACGGACGCTTCTCGTCGAACGCGATAGAGGTTGACAGCTTTCAATGCTGTCTACTGCATGTAGAACTCTTCGTGTTTGTTTCTCTTCAGTCCGGCATGAAGTAGTAAATGGCCGCTACACCGCATATTTCAAAACTGGCTAGGGTATAACATAATACCTTTCATTTTAATCGTAAGGATTAGTCCACAAGTAGGTGGCTTGTGTGACTTAAGTAAGCCTTATTTGCGCCATATGGTAAATAAGTCCTAATCATCATTAAGTGGAAAATAGTGGAATTCTGGGAAATCTCATCAATTAACACATGGTTAAATGTGAACTGGTAGCAATCTCTACATTTACCCAAGTCAATGTTCTTCCATTCTACCCTCTATTGTACCATACCTCCTGCTGAATTCTGTAAAAGTGTCAATGATCTGTCACTTCGAAAATTTATAAAACAATGAAATGGAACCATGGCGAATCTAGAATAGAAACTCTCAAGCTGTATTGGGTCAACTAACTGATTTTAGGAGCGCTCCACACAGCTCATTTAACAGACCTTAGAAGCTCTTCTGTCAATTCCAACAACTATATATCATTAAAGAGAAGGCAAGAAGAGCCGCATACCAGCTGAAATAGTACGAGCTGTGGTTAGACAGAGACTATGATGGAGGTTAGATGGTGGACCACGAAGAACTAGTGAAAGGGAATAAGAGCACTCAGCAATATATTTTTCAAATAAATTTCAAAATAAAGATACCGAATAAGGAGGCATGACTCATGATTTAGCTGAAAGGTGGATATCTGTAGCATATGATCAAAGGTGAGTAACTTATTTTATACTCTTGGTATTCCAAGTTATACCTCGAGGTCTAGAAAGTGTCGAAGTCTTGTTCCGGGTCATGGCAATAGATTGGCAATTAACTGCATGTTGGTCAGACAGAGCTTAACTAGTCAATGCATGGATCCAGAAATATTATTTGGGCTACAGTAATATCCCAGGTCCATTAATAATTGAAGCAAAGAGGTATCATGCAGAATATAAAGAAATAAAATCAACATTAGGATTGTCATAAGACTTTTAACAGGACATGATCATTGACAAACCTTAAAACAACATAATTAGTTTGAGAACCAAGTTATGGTACAGGTTATGCCCTAGATAAGGATTCAATAGATGTCCTCTGGCATTGCATAAACATATGAGAGCAGAATTCCTGCCACCCCAGCATATAAGAAAGATTCAAGTAGAGTTAGTACTCGCTTTTGCATGTAGGATGGGTTTGTGGCGCACCACAACAACAACGGTTGCCTTAAACTGCTTTGCCACGGACTGAAATAAAATTAAATTTCACGTAAACAATTAGCACGATGGTGCCTAGATTTGGAAGCATGCAACGTTATTATCAGTCAGGAGGTCTCCAAATTTTAATTTGGTAGTTATCAATTGTAGGTCCAAATCTTGCCTTATCAGAAAATCTATGTCTATAGCACCTTCTAGAAATGACTATTTAAGCACTCTAATAAAGATCGATTAAAAATTAGTCGAGTTAATTTCTAAATAGTAATTTTCAAAACTAAAATTTAATAAACAAATAAAAAACATTGAATAATTACTTATTTATCAGGGTATGAGGCAGCAAAAAGTATGATTAGATTTCTACTTGATTCTCAAATGAACGTAAGGCATCTTATGAAAAGAACAATATTGAGTTTAAACGTTTTTCCCTGTTTGGTAAAGTGCGCTGCAGGCAATGGTATGGACCAATCAATTTTAGTGCGAAAGTTATATAGAAATTTGGTAATATACTTTTCGCACAGCTATTCTGAACTTATAAAATAAAAAGAGTTTAAAGAGTTCCAGGAAAATAACCGAGAAGAGTGCTTAAGAAATTTTCATTTAACCTATTATACCTATCGAGTTTTCTGATAAGCTCATATACAGGGTGCCGAAAATTAGTAGGTCAATCCGTTAACCATAGATAGCTGATATGAAAATAATGAGACTTTCATTATGCCACTTTTCATTTAGGAGCCCCATTTTTGAAACACAGGGTGTAAAAATGTAAATGTCAAAAAGGAAATTTGTCAATAACTCCGGTAGAATTAGAGATATGTTTGTAAATTTCGCTAATATTTTTTTCTTGTAGAGACAGACTTTCAGTATACTTTTGGTAAAAAAAAAATTAAAGCACGAGCGGAGGTGAGGGGGTTAAAGTGCATTATGACCCTCTCTACTTTTTCATCGCACGCCTGTGATAAAAAAATATATTTTCTTAGATAAAGCGGCTTTTATTCTAACTTTTCTTATTCTTGCAAGATTTTGATTTGGAGCCTGGGTTACCAGATATTGTAACTTATTTGGACGGATAGTATGGATTTGGTAACTAGTGTTTCAAGTAATAAGTTCTATGTATGAAAACAAAGTCAGATAGGTAGGTACATTTGGTTGTCAAAATAATTTATAAGTTAAATAGAAAAAACGTTGTTTAGACATTTTTTAATTGAAGTGTTCAATAAGAAATGGCGAACAGAGAAGGTTTGCTATCATTTTCTGAAATGACCGATATGATTTTAATAATGGGTAAGTAAGTACTTATTAAAAGGAATAGGATTTTTTTCTTAATAAGTGTTAATTGTAATCTTGAACCTAAACAATTTAATTTCTCTTGCTTTTAGGAAAATGTAGCTCTAATGCTAGTTTAGCTGCTAGGCGTTATGCGGACAAATTTCCAACCAGGCACCATCCAAAAAGAAGATTTTTCTTAAGCTTAGTCAACCATCTGAGAGAATCTGGCAACTTTCTCAAATTACGTCCAAACGAAGAGGAGCAAATCTTGCAAATTGTCGAAGAAACTCCGAGTATAAGTACGAGGATACTTGCTAATCAAATTAATAATGGTGGCAACAATAATATTAAGTCAGATGATGTGCGACGTGTCTTGAAACAGCAATTACTGTACCCATATCATGTACAAAAAGTGCAGGCACTTCTACCTTTAGATTCAGAAGCAAGAGTCACTTTCTGTAATTGGATATGCCAAGAAAATAATGATAATATTAATTTTAGTAAATTTATTTTATCCGATGAGGCCACGTTTACTCGTAACGGAGTAACGAATATTCATAATACTCATACATGGGCTGCTGAAAATCCGAAATTCATTGTAGAGGCACATCACCAAATAAGTTTTAAAGTAAACGTATGGGCAGGAATAATTGATAATTTTTTTAGGACCGTTTTTTTGGGAGTTTATGAAAGATTTTGTTTACATGGTTCCAATTCTGGATGAACAACATTTAAGATTAAGAATTTTAGAAGGAGCCGAGCAATTTAGGGTGAAACCACATATTTTTAATAATATTCGTTTCTCCTTTATAAAGAGATGCAGGATGTGCGTCCGCAAAGGTGGTTCTCATGTTGAGCAGCCTCCATGAAAATCACTCCAAAATCGATACTCGGGGGTTTTCGGGAATGCCGAATTCAATTCTGGCATTAGACTTCCCCGGGGGCGCTCGGGGGTGGCCTCGTGGTAACGATACTCTACTCTCTTTATAGCTTTGGCGCCTTTTTCAAATCCAGTTTCGAGGCACAAAAGACTTGCAAAGCAATTGTTTTTATAATATGTGTAATACTTATTTATTTAATATTCAATCAAAATTTTTATTTAATTACCCCCGGGTAATTCTAATGCCAGAATTGAATTCGGCATCCTCAAAAACCCCCGAGGAACGAGTTTGGAGCGCTTCTCATGGACTATGTAATTTTCCCCCCAGAATGACCCCCTGGATACCCCCGCAGAGCCGCCCCCGAACGCCCCCGGGTAATTCCAATGCTAGAATTGTATTCGGCATCCCCGAAAATCCCCGAGTAACGAGTTTGGAACGATTTTCATGCACACTGCCATTTCTCCCCCAATTCACCCCCTGAGCACCCCCACAGAGCCACCCCCGTGTATCCCCGGGTAATTCTAATGCCAGAATCGGCAGCCCCGAAAACCCCCGAGTAACGATTTCCGGGCGATTTTTCCGAGTTTCCAGTCGTTCCTATAATGGTGTAATGCATTTTCCGGCCCAGAGGGCATTTTTCAAAAAATGGCTTAACCAGACAATATAGACTTTTCTCCTGGGACCTTCCTGAACACAATGCAGAAAACCGCATCTCGATATCTGCTGTGCCTAAAAATTTCCGCTATTTTTCCTAACTTTCCTGGACTATTTGATTACCTCTTTGTAAAGATAATGTGTGCTTCAAGATAAGTTATTTGTAGAAACAAAATACAGGGAATTGCAGAATACACTACTAATATTTTAACAGGTGATAGGTTGGTTGGTTCTACAAATTAAATTAGGGGCAAACTTACTGCTTTTATAGAAAATTGTATTAATTAGCGCAGAGAGAAGCCTGACAACAACGTATCCAATTTAGGCGAACAAATAGCAAAACAAACACAACACAATGCAAATCTATAAATATAATAACGTAATACATCGATCTCTTTCATATAATTTTCCTTGACAATTTGAACATTCCTTCACATAACAAAAACCTCAGTGTAAAAACAAAAGCAAGTAGAATGCTTATTAAAAAGCAGCTTTGATATAAATGCTCATATATTAAATATTATTGTTTACAAAAGCCTATTGTTCAAAATAATTTAAAATATCATTTAGCGATCACGATGCGAATGTCTACTCAACAGTAAATAGTTCTCAAGAAATTTTACTATTTTACACTATTTTGGAACAAAGAGCGAAATATCTGATTATTTTTAAACCGAGTACGGAATGTATATAAAACAGGAAAGTTTAATATTAAGTAAATCAGAAAATTCTTCACATTTTAGTGTTTTGAAAAAGTGTTTTCTTGACAGGGGTCAAATTTTAAGTCAAAATTTAGATGATGAAAATATTGACATCTGCCAACACTGTTCTCGTAGTGTCCGATGCACTCCACTCCACAAATGCATCTATCGCAGAACGGGATACAAAATCGGCGCGCACTCATAATACGGTCAGGATTGGCGTTAACTTTAGTCACTTTTTAAAATTCTTTATTAAATATTTTTAATATTCAAATTTCATGATCGACCTATGATTTTGCTTAATTTTCTGTCGGCAAATCTAGGTTTTTGATATTCTACATTAAAGACGCTACACTGTATACTTTCAATTCAAATTTTAATGCTCTTTTCAATAATGTAATGAGTAATTGTTTCGTTTTCATTTAGTTTTAATAAGTATTACTCACTTTCATATTCAACTTATTTAATATTTTTCTTAAATTAAAATTCTCGCCTTACTAAAATACTGAAATTCGCATAGTTTTTATTTTCCAATTTTTTGTAACCAATGGGATTGTTTTTGCGACCTACTCACCCAAGGAGAATAGATTCAATTCGCAAAAATTGGTATGAACAGTTCACAGCAGTCGCTAGATATTAAATAATATACAGGGTGGACCTTAAATAGGTACAAATATTTTAATCAGCAGTAAGGTTCACTGTGTAGAACACATAATTAATAGTTTTTTTTACAATAAAATCAGGAATGAAAAAGTCAAATTTTAAATAAATTTCGAGATTTTTTAAACTTGAGGACCGCTGATCCGGGAGTCATGGTGGATGTGAATTCCACAATGTTGCCAGTGTTACACTAATGTCTTCGAATAGGCTTCATTATCACTACTTGACAAATATGCTTTTAACTTGCCAACCTTTTCACTCTTTGAATAATGCGCCATATTTTATTTAATCGCACTGTGTTTCACGAAAAATATTAATTGAATATACAAGAGAAAAACACTGCCCGTGAAATTAATAAGACGATTTAAATATGTTTTATACGTTAGTGCCGCAAATCTTAAAACAGATGCGTCAAGCAGTGTATTACTTAAAGAAACCATTAGTTTAGTTCGGTTTCACAAGATACAAAAGTATCTCATATTAACTTTCATTTTACGTGTACTGAAATTATCAAATCCCTTTCCACAGATATTACATGTTTTATTTCCACTTGTAATTTGCACACAGCTTATTCCTTTGCGGTGGACCATATCTGAGCAGTGTGCACTGGTATCAACATAACCTCTTAGTCTACCTCGACTATCAATCCTAGAGAGTGGGGCTGGTTCGGGCAACACCACCTTCAGGGTTCAGATCAGGCGACATAGATGGGTAGGAAGGGCCGGACCTGTTTTATGGCCCCTTATGTTTGGAAGAATTCACCAAAGATTGCGTGATACCGGTTCCTTGAGCAAATAGTGCCATTTATCCGGAAGACCAAGGTCGGTATCCACTCCTAGAGGAGAAGAAGAAATTCTAGCACTGGTAGAGCAGAATCCAGGTACGAGTGTGCGGAGAACATCAGCCGAGGTAAGAATTAGTGATTCTCTTGTTTGGAGAATCATTCACGAGCAACTGCTTTATCCATACCATGTGCAACGAGTACAGGCCTTAAATACAATAAATGATCATCAAGCACGTTTGGTTTTTTGCCGCTGGTTTCTAAATCATGATGCTGAAGAAGCTTTTTCATTAAACATTTGGATGGGTATTGTAGGCGACAGGTTTCTAGGTCCTGTTGTTTTACCAAACCGATTAACAGGCGCTGCTTACCTCAACTTTCTGCAGAACACACTGTATGAGTTTTTGGAAGACGTTCCTTTGAATCAGAGGCAACAAATGTGGTTCCAGCATGATGGTGCTCCAGCTCATTTTTCCATGGCCGTTAGAGAGCATTTACACCAAACTTTTACACATAGATGGGTAGGAAGGGCCGAACCTGTTTTATGGCCTCGAAGATCGCCTGATCTGAACCATCTCAATATCTTTGTTTGGGGATATTTGAAGACATTAGTGTATGGTACACCTGTAAATAGCCTGGAAGAGCTGCAGCTACGGATTAATCCAATAATCCAAACCAAGGGGGGTGTTTTCGAAAGAGTTCGAATGTCGTTGAGACGAAGATGTCGTGCCTGCTTGGAAATGGACGGAGGGCACTTTGAACATCTTCTGTAACTTTGTTTTTTTGTTTGTTAAAAGTTTCCTTTGTCGGTTTATTCCTAATAAAATAAAATGTTTGAAAAACGAATAGTGGTCCATATCTCCGCAACCGTTACTTTGCGGACCCATGTTTATTAAGACTTTTCTGCTTATTTTGGTTTATACTATTACCTCCTGAAATATTTTACACTCTTTTTAACACCCTGTATAGGGATTTTAATTCGAAATAAGGAAGTTGACGATACGTATTTCTGGAAGTAGTCGAAAGTCAAAAATAATTTTTTTAAAACACTCGTATTTAAAATAATCGTGTGTACTAATTTTCAAATCTATATTTCACTTGCTTGCTTGCGTTGTGGAAGACTCTATATTCTATACATTTGCTTTGCTTATTTGAAATGTCTGAAATAAGAAAGAAACATTGTAACGATTTATTTTAATCATTACAACAACAATCATATTATTATGGATAAGCTATCGAAAATATCACCTTTCATATCATCAAAATTAGCGTATATATTGCTGCCTATGTGTGGAACACATTTTAAGCGATAAATATTGTAGACTGCGCGGTACCGAATCTATTTGAATAGTTCTTTTAATGGGCCTAATTGGTAGGCGAAAAGAAATAGAAAATATCTTTCATCGGACACCTACGCGAGCCGTGTGAACAGCGCGGCGAAGAGATTTTAACACGAGGGCCATTGACGAACTGTTAGCGAGTACAGATAATGGTTTAGTATCCATTTGTTGGGATTTTCTCGCTAATTTGTGTAGAAAGACAATTGTCCAGTTGGTTGTGATTCTTCAGAATTTTGAAATATTTCTGGAAATTGTTCTCCGTGGGAGGATTTTCTTATCAGTCGGCTTTCCACAATTTTTTAAGTCTTTTGTTTTAAAATTAGAACTTTTAGTTATATATTATTTTATCTTCTCTTCAGTCTTGGCTTTATGACATCAGCCTACTTCGTTTCATATAGTTTATCAGAAGTAAAACCCTCCAAGAGGTAAGGTTTCATAATACTTTTTTGTGCAAGTCCCGCAATGGGGATGATATTGTTTTAGGGTTTTAGTTTGGAGTATTACTACCCGTTGGTGTCCACACATTGATGGTACTTGAGGCTTGGTTTGCTGCAGTATTACATATTTATGATATATACAGTGCTATTCAGAAAATTTCGTTCAGATTGTGCTCTCAGAACTACATGAGTTACCTATTCCAAATTTTCCACAAACGTAGAAGGAACCATTGGCGTACCTAAGGAAATTCAGCTAAGCTGCATGATTTTTTATGATTTAGTTTTCTTTATTTTAAGATTAATTCGTACTTTATGCGATAAATTTGATATACGTCTTAAGTTTTTAGCGGTATAATATATGAACAAATCAAATCATATAATTAAAATAAAGCGTGCATACAGCGTTTTGCAATGTTATTAAGTATTAATACTTTTCCTATAAGTTTTTTTTTATGAGCCAGGAAATTATGGTATCAGATCAAATTAATTAATTACCTAATACAAACTTCAACTTCTTTTCTTTCTTTTTTTTATAATACATTTCTTATATTTCACTTCATTAAAATAATATCATAACATAAATAAAAGTAGTGGTTATTATATATTATTATTATTTTTAAGAACGTTATTTATGACTTATGTGAATTCTTGTAAACTTTATGTGTACACGTACGGTGGGAAGTCATAATACTCTTTTTTTTATTAATATAAGTGCATATCTACTTATAATAATACGATACGCTGAAACTTTGTAGTATACAATTTAACTTAATATACAGATAGCTACTTTGTCACAGATAGTTTTTCTTTTCTTTTGTGCTATTAATCTTTAACAACTTATACCGGGTGTTCCCTCTAAGACTTTCAGTGCGAATATCTCAGAAACCATCATAGCCAGTGTGACGAAATTTGGTATACAGACACTAGATGGCGCGTAGAATTCGATGATGGCATTAGTTTTTATACAGGGTGTTCGGTTTTGCATAAAATGAATTTAATTTCGACTTTTTGGTAGCGAACCTCAGCAAAATTTGTATTTAAATTGAAATATCTTTAATTATGAACACGTTCTGATAAAAAAAGTCACGAAAAATTTTTATCTTGTCATAAAAACTCCTATGAAAAGTCCTCAAATTTCATTGTTTTGTCATGCCAAATGAGAACAGCCATGAGTCCAATTTACACACATAACTACCGCATGGATAGACATCAAAACGTGAAGTGACAGAAACTGTCAAAGCAAGTTTGAGTATTTTTGTAGAAATTTTATTATAAATATGTAACACCACGAGGTACCTACATTAAATGTGCGTACGTATTTTCAATAATGATATAGTATTAATAAAAGAAAATTTAATTTTGATCAACCTTGTCTTTAATGAATACTCAGAACAAATAATATTGTGAAACATTTGCCGTTTTTTTAATTGCATCTTCCTTACGATACAGTAATTCTTATCGGGAATTATTATTATTATTATTTTCACCATATCACTCTCAAACTAATAAATTATTACGTGCAAACAAAGCTGAATTTATGAACATCCTCTCCCTTGGGTCGACTTGAAGCGCGCAAGCGCGCTGCGAGCTATGTATGTACAATCTAAACTTGTGGTTGCTTAACCTAGAATTAAAAATAATAATAACGTGCCGGCAACAAGTGGTAGAAAGGCTTTAAACTCTAGAAACAATCATAAATAATGATTTAATGGGTTCCTTGAGTGAATACTTCAGTTCCAGTAGCACAAATAAAAATTCACCTGCTTCAAAAACGATTCCACATTTATCAAATCTGAGTAGAATTTGGAGACCTATTCCTACACAAATTAAGTACATTAATACAATAAAAAATGATAACATAAGGTCTTTAAGTACGATTAATGGTAGCTTGCCTAAGGAAAACTGTAAGAGGTAAGTACAGAACAAGAATGTCAATGTTGTAGGTAATTGCAACTTGCATATTGCTTTTGACCTTTTGAACTGTTACGAGAATTATTTTTACTTAATTGCTTTCAGATGGAGAAGTTATTGGGAAATTTCTGGCTTACTTTCAAGAGCAGGGATGAGAAGGTATTTTCCAATATTTGTAGAACAGAAAGAACAAACGTAAAAATATCCACAAAAATGTTATGTCTCACCAGCATATCTTCAATAGATAGGAACCAGGAAAACAAAGTACTCTTATGGAAACAGGTTGACATACACAGTTACGTTATTCATTGGTTAAAAGATTCGATAAGATACTGAAGAAGCCAGATGCCAAGATTAGTTTCTATTCGTACGACAGATAGATGAGAGACGAGGAAAATTTTGCTAGAAAACATTAGACTTTACGTTTTGCCATAAATAAGGACATACCTAACTTTCTGTACTTGGTTTAATTATTTAATAAAATTAAAGTGCATGGAATGTGTAAGTTAACTAGTGAACTAAATAAAAATGTAAATAATGCAAGTATAACGGAAATTAAAGTTTATTAAATTGTTAGTAAGTATTATTATACACTACAGCAAATACCACTTGTGTTTAATAATTTTATAATAAAAGTAAGATGTCTAAAATATAAATTTCACTGAAGAATTAAAATTCAGTTCTTAAATAAGGTAAGTATGATTCATTGCGAACAGTATTCTACAAGGACAAAATATTCAAAAATGTTACTGAGTGATTTTTTATTTTATTATATCTACCAGCATAATTTCAATTAAAAATAATCCTACCTGCGTACATATTGGTTTATTTTTTTATTAGTGACTAAATTGATTAACTTGACCCTTCATCTTTAAGTATTCATTATTTCTTAAACATTTGTTTAATAATTTGTGTAGAATAAAAACCAACAAATACAGACTTTAATTTATTAACAATAAAATAAAATTACATTAAGTATCTACATTATTACATCTGGTTTGATATTAAACAGTTATTCTGTATTCTAATTTCTATTACAGAGCAACGTTCAATCTGAGGATGATAGTCATGCATGTACGATTACAAACAAATCTTGCCATTTCATTGTTCGATACCAACCTTATTACATTATGTTGTGTATATTGTAACAACAGTTAGCTTTCAACATTTTTAAGATATTCTAACGAGATGTTTTCATACTGTACATAGAATTATGAAATTAGTTTATTTTTTCTTAAATTTATTCGTTTAGAAATTTTAAAACCCACGACAGACAACTGAATTTAATGTCTTATAGAATACTTTTCAAAGTGAGTTAGAGACTTCTTTATAATATTATCCTGATCCATCATTCCATATTCTGAATTATTTGCAAGAAAATGTCTAATATTTTTTGCTTATTCTTTCTGGTGGCAGTCTGGCACTAGGTACTCACACATAACTGAAAGATAAAAACAACAATTACAAATTATTATCTAGCTTTAAATTACTACTTAATAGGTACCTACTGGGTATAGTACGTCTGCAGGTGATTCTTCCTAGCAAAAACCAGTTGCTTTATTTTAGTTCTGTATCATATGAAATACAAACATTGTAGTTCATTGTTTACTATTTTACAGATGTAGAGTTCTTAAACATATTTTATTCATCAGGAACATAAGTAAACTGCTGAACTGCTGAAATATGTGGACACAAGCAGAAGTAATCTCAATAATTTCTAGGTTATGCTTTCGTAACATTTCTTTTGTGGTGCTGGGGTAGGTTCCAATCTGACTCTCAACGACAAACACGTTCACATTATAATAAAAAAGTTTTAGGAATCGTTTTGTTCGAATTTAGTTGTTGCTAAATAAGTAATCAATAATTACAGCAGTTGCAAAGAGAGATATTCTTTAGGTACTTACACAATTTTGTAAATTATTTTGTGATGAAAAATACGGGTACCTAATTATTATGTACACTGTAGTAACATAAAAACAATTTACTGAAGTTTTATTACATTATAATCACAATGGAACAATTTAAAAATATCCACAGATATTTTACTATATTCACACTGTAACCCTAGCTGTAGCTGTAGATTGTACCGACAAGGCGACCCCAATGCTCCAAAAGGTTCAACTTAAGTCTAAATTTGTATCGACAAGTCTCAATAACACCATTGTGCATACGTAAATTGCATTAAATACATTATTTAGCGTTATTTCTGTAAAGTAAAATACTTTATGCCATTAATATTTGACAATTCAATGACAATCTATAGTTTTGACGTTTAGCGATGTTAGTTTCTTCTGTGTAACTCTGGCTCAAGGCTATGCACGTTTTACATGACAAAACAATGAAATTTGGGTACTTTTTGGAGGAATTTTTATGTTAAATTTTGAAATTTTTGAATGTTTATTTATCAGAATGTGTTCATAATTAAGTATATTTCAATTTAACCATAAGTTTTAGCATGGCTGACAACCAAAAATGAAAATTAAATCGATTTCTTGGAAAATGGAACACCCTGTATAAGAATTGATTTTATCATCAGATTCTACGCGCCATCTAGTGTCTGTATACCAAATTTCGTCGCACTGACTATGCTGGTTTCTGAGATATTCGCACTGAAAGTCTTAGAGGAACACCCGGTATATTTGGAATTTTGGGAAAAGAAATAAACATGTGAATTTATTAATATTTGCTGAAGTGGACATCTAAATATATCGAGGCTTTCTAGTTTTATGCAGCGGTAAAGAAAACTAGTGGCGCCCCATTTTTTTTTATGTTTGGTTGGAATTAATTCACCCATCCCACTCACTGACTGAGTACCGTGCATTCAGCAGTTTTGTTGCGACGCTAAACCGCAGTTCACTTCTAAGATTTTGTGCTGATTCTGAAATACGTAAATAGGAGTATATTGGATATTTTATTTTATTTTCTTTTTTTTATTAAACTTTATAGTTAAATAAAACTTGTTACAATTTCAAATTAAGAGAGAGAAAACGCGTCGCAAATTTTGGCGCCCAACGTGGGGACAAATAGTAAACGTTTATCGATTAAAGTAATAATGTATTGTATTTGTATCTGACTTGTATAGCACTGATAAAGTAGCATGTATTTAAATGAATGTTTTTTTATACCCGTAATCAGAAAATACTACTTAATTCAATATTTATTTATACTCGTGATTTGATGCATCTTTTATTGTTCGACAAATTTAATTTTGTATAAAATAATCAAGCTGAAACACTGTTACTAAATTATTAATTTATTGCAAAAATACCACATACATTAAATAATATGCTGTATGCAAAATTTAGTAATATATTAAATTGAAAGGGTAATAATATAATGTATTTCTGTTTTTATATACATTTTTTTATTAGGTATTAACGATATTGTGTGAAATTAAATACTCTGTGAACTAAAACCCCCAGCAGCGTTGAATTACACCCACAATATCTACCCATACATTCTTTATTATTAGCTTATGATTTTTTTTACTGTATTGCATTTAAGCTAATATCTATAGCTATACTAAAAAAATGATAGCGAAAATACTTTAAAAAAATTTACAAGACAGAAAGATGTTACTCCTAAAGAACTATTAAGAAGTATCATATACAAAATTCCTTGTGCAGATTGTAACAAGGTTTATATAGGTCAGACAAGAACATACCTCAAAGCACGGATTTCTGAACATGTTAGAAGCATTAAACCTTTGTCACTATTAAATAATAATAATAAAACGGCCCTTGCAGAACATGCGCAATCATATTTACACAATTTTGATTTTGGGGGAACTAATATCATTGGTAAACAGAATAACCATAAAAAAGGATTTTTCATGAAATAATTAGCATTAAAAATGACAAGAATGCTATGCGTAAGAAGCAGGACATTCAAAATTTCACACTTCGTATTTTAATTTAATTGATTTAATTGGGAAAATAAACATTAGTGTAACTTGATATCCGATCTACTTGAAACCCTTAAGGTTTTTGCTATTTGTTTCTGGTTTGGTCTATTTTTTTTTTTTTGGTTGGCAAAAAGAGAGTGAACAGCATTCTAGTCAGCACGTAGATACCTTATTTTAATAAATACTTTTCAATGATTGACGAACCATTGTTATCTCGAAATATTAAATACATAATAATTTATGAATTTGATATTTACCTATTTTTTATTAAACTAATGGTACAAACGTATATTTTTGACAAAGGAAAGCAAACATTCTACAGGTAACTATTGTTATATTTTTATAGTTAAAGGTAAACGCAAAAAAATTGGTATCTATGTTTTAAATTTTACTATTAATAATAATATAAAATCTAATATATAAAATTCTCGTGTCACAGTGTTAGACGCCATACTCCTCGGAAACGGCTTGACCGATTTTTATAAAAAAATTTATGTATATTCGGTAGATCTGAGAATCGGTCGTAATCTATTTTTCATACCCCTAAGTGATAAGGGTGGTCCACCTCAAACATTTTCTTTTTATTTATTGGACAAAAGTTTTTATTTTTATTTTTTTATGATGATGTGATGTGGCATTAAAAAATACATATAACCCGTAATTTTCAGCCTTCTATGACAAACCCCTATTCTTTAATAGCCATTTCAGTAATTTAATCATTATTAACCCTGGTAGATAACTGATCGATTATCACTAGATCAGTTATCCCCGCCAGGCGTCTACCGATGTCACTTCTCACCACAAACCTAGAAAAAATATAGACAACGTCGGTTCATGATATAGGCCGCGTTTTCTAGGGACCTAAGGTCCAGAAAATTGATATTTTATTTGCTTTATGTTGGCGGTTGTGCAAATATAGTGGCTGCATTGCAATATGAAATTAACTAACTTTCTGTCATTTGAAATGTCATTAAAGAATGTGACATGAATGTGACCAATCCCAGTAAACAAATTAGATTCACGCTACAATACAACTAACGTAAATTAGCATAAAAACCAAGTGTTAGTGATTCTGGACCTTTTAGGGCAGCCATGAATTAGCGGTCGCCGGCAATATGACACTGGCATAGTCTATATTTTTTCTAGGTTTGTGCATCTCACCCAGTAAACAGCACGGAGTAGGGATGAGAACGAATCCGACTACCAAAATATTCACTAGAAATAATTCATATGACAAAACAACGTTTGCCGGGTCACCTAGTATAATATAATATTAATAATAATGTAATAATTTAATGTAGTTGTTTTCTAAATAGTTTATATTTTCAAAATTATTTTAACATACTGTTAAATAATGTAAAAAAAAATTTTTGAGCCCTGAGGAAGACCTCCTGTATTAGCTCGAAACGTTGGAAATTTGTAGTGAATTGTTTTCTTTTTTCCCTATTTTGACCTATTACCAGAACAAATTAAACTAAAAAATGAAAAATATTTGTTAAGGAATGTTTATATTGAGTACATGTATCTGGATATTCATCCATATGCATTTATTAGCATATCAATTAATTTTGTGTACTTGTATGCACATATTACATGTCTGTAAAAGGTTGGGAAAAAATGCTACGACATATTCCCCAAAGGTCAAAATATGATGGTTTAAATCAAGTTATCTTGGTTCAAAATTAGTTTAGTTTCCAAGATACAGGGAAATTAACAATTTATTTTAGTTTTTCTTCAATAACTTCATTATAAATTGTAATAATTACCTAAACCTTGGTAGAGACGCGACTTTTCTGCCGCGAGAGATTGAATTATGGTCTCGAGTTTGCAGTAAATTCTGTAAGGTGCCAACTACAGTTCTTCACATGCGTTTAAATTGTCATAACTTTTTTGTGTCCTAGTGTATAGATTTTTTTAATCGATAGTTCTTATATTTTCACGTTTTTTTCCTATAAAGAGATATACTTGGTAAATGCCGTTTTGAACACCGCTTATTTAATATATAGATTTTAAAATTTTATTTCATAAACACACACATAAACCCGTTGGTTTCCTCAACACTTTATTCAATTACTATTAGTATATAATAGTCTAATCACGTTTCGGTCACCGGAATACATGGTAGCATTTTCTCCCAACCTTTTACAAACACCCTGTATGTCTGTGGGTGACAAAGTGTTCACATTAATTTCGGAATTAATATTGAACATGGGGATTGCAACTCTGTCGGAATAGGACTTGGTGACTGAATAGCTATTGCAAAAAATCGCACCACATGTATTGAAAAAAAGATACAAATTGCCGTCTTTCACCCATTAACGTATTTTATGCATCACGGCTTTCAAAATAATTTAAAATTATAAAGTAGGTATATCGATCGCGGAAATATGAAGATTTATATCACAATTTGTCAAATATCTCATACAAATTCCTCGACAAATTCTGACACTTGAGTTCAATCTAAAATATAGCGTTTGAAAATCTAGAAATAAATAATTCTTTTCCTATTTTAATTCAAATGCAGATACCTATTATTTTTTAAAAAACATCTACCACGATAGCTAAATTGTTACGTGAATAGTTAAAAAAATCTGAAGACTCATTAAAATGCAATTTGGAATATGTGTATAGTGTAAACAATTATTCACTTTCTGAGTGTGATATATTTCTGGTTAGACGAAACTAAGTAAAACCAACATCTGATGCTTTTGGCATAAAATTTTAATTATTTATTTTCTTTCTTTTTTGGCAGAATTAATCAATTTGTACGATAATTTAGATTTTTTTTGGTTTATTTTTAAGTTTTGTTTTAGTATATATTATAATAATACATTTAGGGAAAATAGACTAATCTATTATGGTAAAGTTGTTTGTAAAATAAATTGTTTATTATTGTAACATTTAATCACAGCATTAAATGAATTAAAATTGATAATATTCGAGATAATAAATACCAGACGCAAATATTAAAGTATTAAAATTACATTTTGTTTGTAAATGTTGATTTCTTATCGATCTCCTTGATCTCTATAAATAATGTTGGTATAAAGTTGTAGTTTGTTATCTGCAATATTATTATCATTAACAATTGTCAGATATCTTTTACTGGAAAATCATAATATTAGGGACAGCGCCTTTGTTATACAATGACTTGGATAAACCAACTCTTTCGGTTTGACGCATAATTGAATAAGGGTGTTGCTGGTTTCAAAAGCGCGAAGAGCATTAAGTGTCGAGTTGACTGGTTCCTTTGGCGTTGCCTTGGAGAAGATTATTTAGTGCCGGTTGAGCTTGGGCAGCTTTGGGTAGGAATATTCTATAGAAATTTAACATAACAAAAAAACTGTCGGACCTTTTTTACTGTATCTGACCGAGGATATGACATGATTGTCTCCACGTTTTGGGTAATTGACAGGTACCAGCTCCAGTCACTAAATGCCCAAGAAATTTTACTTCTGACTAACCGAAGACACACTTGGTTGAACTGATGATTACGTCGAACCTTTAGGCATTGGAACAGCATTTCTAGATGCCGCAAATGTTCGTCATAGGTAGTTGATGCCATTAGGATGTCATCTATGTAGGCATAGCAAAAATCTAAATCTCTAAGAATCTCATCGATAAATCTTTGGAAGATTGGGGCTGCATTACGCTATCCAAAGGTCAAAACCTGGAAATTAGAGAGTCCAAAAGATGTTCAAATCGGCGTAAGACAATCAGCGTGTGGTTTCTAGTCGCCGTCTTTTGTTCGACACTAAATCTTTCAATATTTGCAATTTGAAGTTTATCTAGTGTTAAACGACGTGGCTTCTGCACCCGGTACAGGGATTGTGATGATATGGTGCCCAGTAGCTTGGTTGACAAATTTGGATATTCCACTTAGTCGTGTTGTCTCAGGAATTCGTTGAAGTAATTTACAGTGATGAGCCTGAGACAGTTTTGATCTCCACGAGATTTCCAGCAGGAGTACATAATGCGCCTATAAACACCTAATTGGTTTGGAAACGTCAGCTACCACAAATATGCAGCTAGATTACAACCGTAGACCTAGAGCCAATGTGAGCGTAATTGTACTCTATGTAACTATAAATTGTTCTGTTGCCGCGGAAGGTTCATAACTGATTTTTTTCTCGTGGTTTTAGCAATTGCCTAGACGGGTGTACACGTAAGAAATGTTGTGTTTTTATCAGTGACGAATAAACGGCGTGATGTGGTTGGATCGACGTCGTCCACCATCATTAACTCATTTTCCGAATTATTGGGGCTAAAACTACATAATTGCTCATATTTTTTTGTGCTTGGTCTTTAAAACGCCAGTGATACCAACACACAATATTTCTTCCTATTTTGCGATTGCGAATGCGGACACAAACAGAACTTCACTTACGAGTGGCGGCGTTGCTCTGGAGCTTGCTTGATACTTTTAATAGCCGCAAGTTCTTGGAGTACTGCACCTTCTATGTTGAATTCGCGTACCAACTTAGAGTTGCTACATTATGTGAAGCCATAATTATTACTTATGTGCTGCACAAAACAACGAATGGTGGCACGAAAAATTGTATTAAAATATTAGTCTTATAATTTCTTTTGTAACTTAAAGAGTACTATTAAAAGCACTGTCTTGTACACCGTCCGATGCAAATCACGTCCAGGTCACCAATTATTGTGGTTTAAATAACGATACTGTAAAAAGTATTGTGTACTAATATTTTATTACTTGCGGTTATGATTGTGGCACCCTCACAATATAAGTCGATGTTACTGACTGACTAACAATTTGTGCCTGCCTGCGGTCCCATGATCTAGATATTTATTAGATGCAAAAGTCGAAGTAGGTAAGTATACAGGCCATACAAAAATATGTCACTAGCCACACCAGAATCGAAAAAAAAACACATGATAATAGACATCATGAGATTTATTCAAAGACAAGTATTAAGTTATAAAATCTATCTTATGCATGGTGATCTTGTTATACTGCATGTTTTTAAATATAGCCTTTATATTTTCAAGAGACTGTCAGTATAATTTTGTTGTCTTATAAAAGCTAACAAGCCACGGCATAACATAATCCTACTGACGTGCGGGTAGAGGTAAATTAGTCTAAATTTCAAAAATATTTGGTATACTTACAAATTTAGCAAAACGATAAAATCTAACTGAAACTGGAATTCTCCTATAGTGCTTGTACCTGACAATGCAACAAATATTTTTTACAGTAAATACAGGGTGTCTGGAATATGAGTGTCTTTATTTTGCTGTATGATAATTGTATGAAACAAAACATATTTTGCATAACTATTTCTTTATTTGACCAACGATAACAAAATTATGATAGCAAACAGTCGGTCGATGGCTGAGCGGTTTAAGGCGTCAGTAGATTAAAGTGACCACTCTGCCAGCAGGTTCGAATCCTGTGACAGGCATACCTTAGACCAGTTATATTTGCGGATAAAACTGGCACCCTCTCTGTGGATACGGTAGAGTGCAAGAATGTTGACTTGGGTCAACAACGACATTTGACCACCCCACTAATAATGAGGTTTTTCAGATTTCCCTCATTCCAGGATGAAACTGAAAATGATTGGTGTGTTACAAATAAGCTTCCCTTAAATACTGACAAATACCATGTTGTCTCTTATCATCGTAGGAGCGCTGCTCTTGAATTTGACTATAAATTAAATGACACGATTCTAAGCCGTCCCAGTTATTTTTGTGACTTGGGCGTTACGTTTGATCACAAATTGACATTCGTGAATCATATTGAAAACATTGTATCTGCTGCTTCTAAAAATCTAGGTTTTGTTATAAGAAACGCACACAATTTTACGGATCAACAGGTATTATTTGCATTATTTAATTCTTTTGTAAAGTTAAAAATGGAATATGCGAATTTGATCTGGAATCCCGGATATATTTATCATACCCTGTGCATTGCAAATATACAGAGGAGGTTTTTAAAATTGGTTTGTTTTAAATTATATCGAGTATATCCTCCAGTTGGGCATAATGATCTTCTTAGTAGATGTTCTTTGCTTAGTTTGTCGGATCGTCGGAAACTGCATTCGTTAATATTTCTATTTAAAGTAATTCATAATGTATATGATTGTCCAGAAATTTTATCGTATTTAAATTTTCATGTACCTAGAATCGAGGCAAGATATTGTAATACGTTTTATCTTTGCAAACCGCGTACCAACCTAATGAAGTCATCTCCTTTGTATGTTATGTGTACCAACTATAACGCTGTGCAGAATGGCCTCGACATATTCAATTGTTCTGAGAAAGACATAAGAAATTTATTTGTATAGTTTGTGTTTTATCTGTGTTCATAATTACATATGATGTATTATAGATGTTAGATTTTGTTTTTATATATATGTATAATATGTTCTTTGTTATATCTGATTGATATTATGCATTTGTGCTGTCCCCTCAACTTGTAATTGGCCTTTTGGCTGTAAGTTGATGTATTCAATAAATAATTAAATAAATTAATAGTTAGAACGTACCAACGTAAGTCGTTCTTGGGTAATTATTATATTATAAACAGGCCATGAATATGTGACCACGTCGCTCACAAGTCAGGATTACTAGGTGTTTGTACATAATTCTTACAAATACACCTAAACATACTTACTATGAATGGTTTTCTTAGGGCGGAATAAATATAACAAAATGCGTAAATTCCTATTTCAAGTGTTCTTAGATAAAATAATGCGTTTTTCCATCTTTGCCTGCATCTCCTTTGTACAATATTTTATTAATTTTTAAGTAAGTAAAATTGCACTAAGGCAACTTGATTTGTAAATTGGTTTAGTTTCATTCAAAGAAGCCTCTTATGAAGGAAGCCCAATTATTTCAAGGTACTCTATATATTACTGCATATTATTGTTTATTGAACCTTAGAACCATTGATTGCGGACTTATTAGAAACAAAGAAAAAATATGTATTATCAGTAAAATCTTAAACAAAAGATCCTTGTTATACGATAAAAACTAGATTTAGTATAAAAGCTAAAATATTTCTGAAAAATAATATAGTAGAGAAATAATCATGTCTGTTTTACTAGCATATCTAATAATTGCATCTCTGTCGGTATCTCAAGGTAGGTTCTTTAATATACATTTTCATTCGTGTTAAAGTACTATACTATTTTTTTAATCAATTTCTAGGTGTGCCTTTGGATATTGACTCTCGAATTGTAAACGGAACAGATGCAGATATTACAGATTATCCATATATGGTATGTTGACAGTTCACAGTATTTTGTGTAATTTAATTTTTTTTTATGGGATTTAAATTTTGACTGATATGTAAAAGTATACAGAATATTTAGGTACTCCAGTCAAAATATGGCATAAAACAAGATTCGCAAGATCTGGGGTGCTAAAAATGAGCGGAATAGCCAAAAAAACACCCCATTTAGGGGTGGTTTTATGAAATTAGAGTTCTAGACAGTGCCCGGTGGTCTTTGTGCCTATCTTGTTAGTACAGAGTCTTCATAAATGATTACAAGCCACGTGACCAGGACTGTGATTCTCGAAGAGCAACTCGTATGCGTCTCTCTCAATTGCCGTAGTGAGGAAAAGGATATTCGCATATGAATTGCTCTGCGATTGATTTGAAGATCTCGGTCCTGATCACGTGGCTTGTAATCATTTATGAAGGCACTGTACATCGTGTTAGAGTGAATACGGAGGTGTGCGTTGAAGGTGTCGCACTAGCACTAATTGTAACCCCTAGGGCGATGGTGGGAGTGGGCAAGCTACTCCCAAATGATAAAAAATGGAAAATGCAGTTTTTTGTGTCGTACAAATTAGGATCAACCCCTCTACTCTCCTGCACTCGCTCGGACGCCACCGCCTGTGTCGACCACTTCGCGGTCTTCTCCTACACCGAAAACGACGCACGAGAGGGATCATTGAGACCATCTTTTCCAAAGGTGCCTTTCTTCTGGTCTAGTCCTGAAATCTTGTACCCTCGAATTCTCCGCGACGCTTCGAACTAGCCACGTCTGACTAAAACTTTGTCTTCATGGACGCGAAATTCGCGATAAATTGCGCGAATTATTAAATGGCGGGAAAAGTCTCAACTTTTAGTGAATTTTGCCAACTGCAATATTTTCATCATAAAACTGTCATTAACTGTCACGGTAGATTTTGAGAAGCTCAAGTTAACACATAATGATGATAATAGCGATAATATTTCTGTTTTGCGAAATTCGCGAAAGGTTGACACTTTCCCGCGATTAATATTTTGAATCAAAATTTGCGAAATTCGAGAGTATTTTTGGAAATTTTGCGTTCATGAAGTAATGCTTTAATCGAACGCATAGAGATCGCCGAGATGAAGAATCCTGTCCTCCCGTTTTCGGATCGACGAATTCAAGGAATTGTTCCTGAAACCCCGAAAAATCGTCTTAAAACGATTAATTGTCTTAAACGACAAAATAGCGGGGGAGGTCCGCGATATTTTTTGTGAAAGGAGGTCATATCTGGGGACGGCTAGCGAGCCCGTTCGAAATCGAGCGCGTAGTGTTTCCCCTTCAGTTTCGTTCTCATATCCAAGCGCTAACAAACTGATCAAGTAGGTAAGTGGAGTCGTTGCGTGCCGTGCACTCTTCCTTCTGCCATGCTCATGTTCGCTGTTAGCGAAAACGGCATTTTTAATGTTTTCCTATTCGCGGCTAGTTTGCCACCCTCGCCTTAGTGATTGCAATCAGTGTTAACCCTTTCAGCGTACCCCTCCGTACTGATCTTAACCCGGTGTACTAACAAGATCGGTAAAGAAAACCACAGGGATCTGCCCAAAGCCGTATTTGACCCCCAACAGGGGTGTTTTTTGGCTTTTTCAGGGCGTTGCGGTCATTTCTAACACCCTGGATGATACGCTTCGTGTTCTATGCTAAAAATTACACTTAGGGAGTACTATCATATTGCTGCTCGCAAAGTTGCCTCAGATTATTCAGTTTATTGAAAAAATAACGGTTTGATCCGAATATTAATTTTATTTGTAACTCATTTGTAAACGTCAATTTATTTGAATACCGTGTTAATAAAAAAAACGTTTATTTTTACAAGCTACTAACTAAAAGTTTTATAGGTTAACTGTCAAATTTACAATGTTTTATTTGTATCATATATGTTAAAAATCAAGGTACAACTGTTATTTCCGGTAATGTTGTCGCAATTTTCGATAATGCTGTGAAATATGGGATGGATGCAAAGAAAGCAGTGTTTCAAACATTGTAACGTAACACATTCCTCCACTCGTGTCTTCATTACGTATTTGCCCATATCTTCTACGTCATGGTCAGGTAGAGAAGTTCTCTCTACTTTCATTAAAATTTTGGTCTTTTTCCAAATTTAACGTTCATTTTTTCAAGGTAAATGTAGTTTTTGTAAATCTGACACAACAATGTCAGCACAGATGAGTGACAAATAATTTCCCATTCCCAATCCGTAAATCTGTCTGTAATAAGTGTTTTCAAATTTAAAATAACTATTATCAAAAATAAATTGAAATAACAATCGAAATTGTTCTATACTTAACCTACAATGCGGATGACTACTTTTCCATTTCTTTTCCACTAAACACAAGATATTTTTTTAAATACAATATTCGTTTTCTGATGAATTTTTATACACTTTTTTTGTCGTATTTATTAACAGATTTGTTTGTGCTGTCTAACACAAATTAAATTATTCTCGCTGATAACTTATTTGTAAACTGTCTTTCTCCCGTTATACTTTGAAATGCAAAAATGAAATTCTATTATATACTTATTAATTATTCAAATGAATGGATTAATTGTCTTCCTGTTTTTAATTGTTGACATATTCATTTAGACTAATAAAAGACAACATTTTTCGGTAGTTACTGCCTGTTTTTGATAATCTATGTGGTATTATTGTACTTTTTAATTTGTTTGTAATTCAAAACGTTGATGATGTAAAATAAAAAGTCTTTTAGTAAATTTATGACCTCATTCCAACTACATTTACCTTAAAAATAATTGAATAAGGCACTATCCTGGCTCATTTTTTCGTTTGAAAAATGCAATTACATTTAAAAATCTACAAATATCAACTAAACGTCACATTTCACCATATTATTTCTAATAAAGAATAAACTTGAACTTGACATTTTCCTTGATTTGTAAACATCTTTTTAGCATAGACCATTTTGCCATAATGTATTCAGACTGAATCTAACAGATAGGTGATTTATGTAAACCAACAGAACATCTACCCCAATCACACCATTTTTTTTGTGAAAGTTTTTGAAGTCGGCATTTCACACTCGCACCCTGAAGATGATTTTTCTAGCAATAAACTTGAAGCTACGCTGGTGGATTTCTTAATAGTTGATTCGATCACATCATTTTTACTAAAATAAATAAACATACGTAGTCTTCATTGCTTTTCCAAAACTTACGACAAATTATTGAGGATTTTTTTGTAATCGAAATTTGAATATCTATGTGATATATAACGTAAGGTAACGGTTTACATTTTAAGGTGACAGGCTCGTCTACGAATCGCCAGTCATATCGTTCTCTCCTTCTTTTATTATGCTAGTAGTGTACTCTATATTACTAATATACATGTCTAGTATAAAATTAAAAAGATTTGTTGATTTATTTTGCAATTTCGTTGTAATTGCAGGGTATCTCTGAAACTGCAAGAGATAGAAGAATGCGGTTTTCACAATACTACTTTTTTAGAAACTTAAGATGGCGTAATCAGAATTTTCATAGACCTCTTCGTTTTTGAAGTATATTTTTCCTAGAGTTCAATAATTTATAACTTTGGAACCAGACAAGAAATTCAAGTATTCAAAAAAATAATGTGCAGGAAATAAATTAATTTTCTTTAGTTTTTGGGTTTTGCCACACTTCTGAAAAAATAATAGAGATTAATTAAATAAGTGTGGCAAAAACCCAAAAAAACTAAAGAAAAACTAAAACTATGCCACAAATAAATAGCTTTAGACAATAAAATAAATTAATTTTGCGGACGGGCTGATTTTGAACCATATGAAGAAGCTGAATTTTATCACAGGGTATTTTGAAATTAGACAAAGGAAACATACTTTAGTCTTTCCCTGTCTTTCCCTCATTTGGGATCGGTCAGTGGTCGCGCGGTTTAAGGCGTCAGTACTTGAATCGAGGTGACTGGATCGCTGTGGGTTCGACCCCCGCAGCCGGTAGACCGTATATAAGCTATATTCGTGGAGGGATTGGCACCCTCTCTGTGGGTATGGTAGGGTGGAAGAATGTTGGCTTAGGTCAATGTGAGAGATTGACACCGGTTGACATTTGACTACCCCCCTAATTAATGAGGTTTTCCAGGTTTCCCTCATTCCTGCACTGAATGGTGGTTAGGGCCTACCAACGTAAGTCGTTCCTGGGCGCAAATGCGGCCTGCTTAATAATAATATGCCGCCCCCTCTCCCGCACAAGTCTTCGACTTCTGGGCTAATCCTCGTGATTAGAATGAGGGGTAGAGATATTATTATATTATATTATTATTATATTATGTATATAATTACAGCTTTATTCAAGAACCCGAATGCGGTTTATAAACTGAAATACTTTTTCTTCTAGCTGTCGACAAAATCATCAAAAAAGGCAAAAAATAGAAAAGTTGTACAAGTGCAAATTTTGTTAAATTTTAAGATGGCCGTTTTTATGCACCTGAATGTATGAAGTAAGATTACATTATGAATGAAATAGTATATAGTTAAACCTTGTTTTGACATTGTCAAAATAAATCTATTCTATCTCAGTCTCCACAACATAGATTTCCTGTACTATTGCCTCCTATAATAACTATAACCAGTATGAATAAAGGCATTATTACCCGAAGAGCTAACATGCAGATCTCTTTTTATTACAAATATTTCATTTGTTGGATTGTGACTAAACAACATGTTCTAATGTGTTAATTCAGGTATCTCTTCAATTCAGTGGACGACATTTATGTGGGGCCTCAATTATTGACAGACACACTATTTTAACAGCTGCTCATTGCGTTGCAGCAAGGTTAGATGATTTTATTTACTTATCAATTCTATTTAATGTTTATACGTATTAAACGTTTTCTAGGGGTGTAGACGATTTTTTGGTACTACCTGGATCGACCACTGTCACCAATGGCGTGTACATACCAGTTGAAAGGGTTATAGTTCACCATGGCTATACAGGACTTAAGCCGTATAGAAATGACATTGCCATTGTGCATGTAAGATGCCATTTATTTCAGTACTTTTTACTCAAAATAATTTTTACATATATTTAGCTCGCTCAGCCACTTGAATTTAGTGAAAAAGTACGACCAATTCAACTTCCGAATGCTTTTGAAGCTACACCAGAATTTTCAGATGCTGTTCTAACGGGGTGGGGTTACCACATGGTAAGTTTTAGGATAATGTTAAAAATAAGGTTCCAGTTTATTTATTTTATAGATCAAAATTATTGTTTTTATGATGTGGTTTGATTCTAATTGGTTACTTTCGCACAATTTTGCTTCTTAAAATGTTATGGCTTTCAAAAAAGCAAAATGTTTGATTTTTTTTGTTCATAAAAATTCTGAGGAGGTGGTTTTTAAATGCTGCTTTCTTTAATTTAAAACTTGTTTGTTTGCTGCCGCTAAAATAGATTGATTGAGGAAGATTGTCAATTTTTGATGATTTGGAAATTTACGAGATGTTTCCTTGTGTACAAAACAAAAAAAAAACAATAGATGGCACGTTAGGACTGTATTTACAGAAAACCTACTCACACCCTCCAGCCCAGGAACAAGGTATTGTCAACACCTTAGTACATGGAACTTGAAGAATCCGCGAATTACAAAACTTGTAAGAAAAATCACATCATCTATGATGAACTTTCAAAGAAAATAGATCTTCCAACAGCAATATTAAACCAGTAATTAATTAACATTTAGGAGAAGTATTTGGAAACGACCAATCTACCCTATATGCAAGGATGCACTGATAATAAACCACATACAATGAATATAGCATTGTTGTTTTAAAATCATCTGCATTTTGTCAAAATCTGTAGAAACAAAAAGTATTCAGTTCACATCCTAAATTAAAGTTTACAATTGAAGTTGAGGAACAGGGATCCATTCCTTTTCTTGACCTATTGGTGATAAGGATTAACGATAATAATATTATCACTGGTATCACAAATATACGTTTTCCGAACATTTTTTAAATTCACATTCCATCCATTCTGTTAAACAGCAAAAAATCTGTCTCAAAGACTCACACAAACAATTTCATAAAAAGTTACAATGTATAAAATCATATTTAGTTAATAATGATTACCCAGTAATACCAATTATAAATAAAATTATTTACTCTTGTAAACAAGTGGGAGAACTTGCAACGGAAAAAATTAATAATATGGATGATGATAACACTATTAAATATTACAAAATTACAATCAATTACATCGAAACATTACTAGAAAAAATATCAAAAAATTTTAATAACAATGATAATGTTAATATTGCTTTTAAAAGTGGGAATACATTAAAAAATATTTTACAGAAATAAAACAAAGAAACACCAAAGGTTGGCAGAACATAAGAGAATTAGACCAATTTGGAATTTAATAACCAAAAAGACGGGTTTAATGGAATATGCTTATAATTTTAACCATAATTTTAATATTGATGAAAAACCATAACTTAAATACATCAACAGTTAAAAAATAACATTTTTTATATATTGTCAAAATATGCAAATTGTTTTCTTGTGTTTTGATTTTTTTTGTTCTCCTAGCTAAGGTGATTTTAAATTTTTTTTACCTAAACCTTATTTACAAATTGTCTATCTTCAAAATGAAACATTTGAAATCTCTGAAGAAAATATATTACATAATTATCATTAAATTTACTGTTTACTTCCTGGATTTGTTTCTTTATTTGAAGTGATACATCAAGGTCATATTTTTTTGTAGGTACTATTCAAAATATTTAAAAAAAAAAGTAAAGGTACTGAGCATTTACTGGTAATTAGGCCATATTTGGCCTTTGTTACCTACTAACCTACGCTACCCTCCACCTTTATTTACAATCACAAACATCCACGGGTAGGACAGAAAAATTCTGCTCCGTGTTGGATTCGAACCAACTTCCGGCCGCCGTGCTTCCCTGACAGCAACTATTCATTTCGTTGCCGCCTTGGCCGCTCGGCTATCGTCAGCCCACTATTCAAAATATTAGTAGTTCGTATATTATTGTATATTTTTATTTATGTAACTTTTAGCGTCCTAATGATTATTTAAGTCGAAACGTTGATGATGGTGTAAACATATATTTTAGTATATTGTTAACGTATTTCCAACTATAGAAAGATTTTACATCAAGGTCTCTATCTTTTAACGATGAAATTAACAACAGCCACAAATAAATAATTTGAGGCAACTATTAAATATTTTAGTTTTCAGACGGGTGGATCTCCACAGGATACACTTCAGAAAGTGGATATTAAGGTTTATTCAGACTTGGAATGCGAAATGTTGCACTCAGAAACTGGTCCAACCAGTCGCATATTCCACGTTTGTGCAGGAGTACCTGAAGGAGGCAAAGGACAATGTAATGTTAGTAAAGATGTACGATTTATAAAATTGTTTTAGTTCGAATTTCAATGATATGTTATTCCAGTTAGCTAAATCAGCAGCTTTTGTTTTTGGGTTGAAACTTCTTTGTAGGAATAAAACAATTTTACAGGAATAAAGTTGTTGGGCATCATAAAAATGAAATGTACTTTACATATTTTTCTTCTTGTTTCTTAAAAGTATTAAAGGTGTGGTTTTCACCATTAAATTTCTTATATCCAATGATTCGTTTATTATTTCGACGTTATTTTGAGAAGCAAAATAAAATTTTTAGAAAAATTATTTTCCGTAAAATGAATAATAAAATAAATTTTTTTCTCTAACGGTGGACATATTTTATAGACGATGTCAATTTAAAAACTTTCCAATCTTATAATTTTAAAAAATATGCATGTGTGTCCCGTACTTCAAATTTCTAGTGGTTTTAAGCTCCTGCCTTCTTTCAGTTATATTTTTTCTGTAGAGTATAGTCTTATCTCCTCCTTTTTCTAAGTTCATGCAAAAAACAAAACTTTATTGAACTATATTCAGTGAAAAAAGTGATTCTTTATTGCACTAGTACAATAAAATGTTTATTGCATTCATCTGTCATTCTACTACAGCGTTTTGTCATCATGACAAACATAAATGTTCAAATCAACGTCACATTTTCCTAGACTTAGTGTCATCTAAACATTTTTTGATTTTTGCATGAACGTAGAAAAAATATTGTATGCAACTTGTACAAAAAGTGCTTATTGCACTCGACGTGTTGTCCTACTCGACCTGACGGCCTCGCTGGACAATTTCACGTCGCGTACAATAAACACTTACTTTTTGTACTTGTTGCATAAATAACTATTTTTGCATAAACGTAGAAAAAATAATTTATTGATATTTATTACTTTAGGGGGATTCTGGAGGACCACTAGTAGTTGCTGGTGTACAAATTGGAATCGTTTCTTGGTCAAAAAAGCCTTGCACCCTTGAAGGATATCCAGGAGTTTTTGTCAAAGTGTCAACGTATATAGATTGGATAAATTGTAACTTAAAAGCAGGGAATATATCTGTTTAATGTTATTTCTAATTTTTATGTTATCTGTATCATTCAATTTTTTTATATAAATGTTCTTAGAATATTCTCATTGATTCAAAAATAAATAAATAAACACAAACAGGTCTTGTCGCGTGGTCACCACGTTCTCGGATTTTAATCCATTGGACCCTTTTTGAAGGCTAGTTAAAGAGGAGTAATTTATTTATTTGAAACAGTATATCTTAAATTAAAATATTAAAAAAATCAAATATAATTATTTTGACAATTCTATTAGATTCTTGGAGCAACATATTTTTTAAATTTATTTTATGGTCTCAACATACTTTGTTAACAATTTCCTTATAAAAATCCGTGCACTGCTGTGCAAGTGTCATTTAACAGTATTATATTACCTATAATGCCACTTAATATGTGAAGCGGAAAGATAAATAATACTCCTCGGCGAATTTGAAATTTTATACTAAAAAAAGTAAATCCATTTAGATATATACTTTTTAAATAGATCTATACCTCAATTGTTAAAGCTGCAACTACACTTATAAGTTTATTTTTCTACGTTCATGTAAAAAACAAAACTTTATTGAACTATATTTAGTGGAAAAAGTGGTCTTTATTGCACTAGTGCAATAAAATGTTTATTGCATTCATCTGTCATTCTACTACAGCGTTTTGTCATCATGACAAACATAAACGTTCAAATCGACGTCACATTTTCCTAGACTTAGTGTCATCTAAATATCATTTTTTGGTTTTTGCATGAACGTAGAAAAAATATTGTATGCAACTCGTACAAAAAGTGCTTATTGCACTCGACGTGTTTTCACGTTGCGTGCAATAAACACTTACTTTTTGTACTTGTTGCATAAATAACTATTAATAGTCCTTTCTCATTTGAAATTTTTGTCTATATAAGTCTGGTGTTTGCAGAAAAGTTTAAACTTTTTTAAGAACGAACAACATGGAATTGCCAACAAAACACAAACAGGATCATAAAATATAAACATTTTGACCAATTCGATGATAATATTTATAACATGCTAAAAATGGAACAACGACACTGAAATAACAACACTGCTGGTTCCATAAATTATAATTGTATCAACAGGCAAACCAAGTCTTGATCGCCGCGCCACCTGCTAATTCAGGTCACTTATACACGTCTTCTTTGTCATAGCAACTTCTGTAAAGGATTTTGACTGATCCCGATCCCACAACACTTCTTGCTGATGATTCTGCGAAATCGGTAGTCGCGCTCAGTGAAGGCAATTTTGAGGAGGCATTTAGCGCCCTACATACTTATAATCATTATTTTTTTGGGATCTATACTGATCTTGAGAAATTATGCGAAACATAAACCATGTACAAGGTTATTAAAAAGGACTAGGTTACCTAATAACTGTGCGGGAGTGGGGGTGATCCCATTACTACGCGTCACTCGGAGGAAAGTTTGTATGTAGTGCTTACATGTCAAAGTCAAAATTGTCAAAACGGTTCTACAATTTTAGTGTTCAATAAACTTTTAGTATCTCTTTATCTCTATCTCTAAAAATGGCTTACGTGTATATTAGTAACTCTGAGTTGATGGATATCGTTTTAATTTATTACGCGATGAAAATGCTTTAGCATAACGATTTCCCGGTAAACATGTGCCAAATGCAACTACTTTTACAGCGGTGTGCAGTGAGTGCAAATGTAGTGCAACGCGAGGAAAATTGGAAACAGATTCGTGGAAGAGATGGAGGTCCAGGACTTACACGGCCTGTTGCAGCAGTGTGACGTATCATACACGAGACTCAATTATATCCGTACCATGTATAGCATGTCGAAGCATTAACACCAAGGGATTAGACGAGGAGAACCAGTACCATGGCCGCCACGAGTCAGGAGGACTTTAAATCATTTGGATTTCTTTTTGTGGGTAATTTATAAAATGAAGTGTATCACACCGAAGTGGATTCATACCATTGATGATTTACGGAAACGTATCATAGTTGCTGCCAGTTACTTACGAGTTCAAAACAGGCAAGAAGCAGAAACATTTGTGTTAATTTGTAGAAACTGGGTACGACGGACCCAAAATATTTGCGTATCAGATATGTCCAAACTATTTTAGTAATTAAAACCACAAATTAAATCTATTGGTAATTTATTGTTATTTATTTCTTTTCTTGAGCATTTCTTTCCATATTTTGGTCCAGTCGCAGATTGCCTCCTTATCAGGTTTTACAGTGGACCAGTTTTCAGTGCAGTGTATTTTTAAATCATTTTCGAACTGCCCTTTTTGATTTTTTCTTTACAAAATTGTATTTGTAAGAGTCCCCTGTACACACAATTTTTTTTAGATAAATTTTAAATATTTGCTCGCTTCTTATAGCCAAAAATAATTTTACTTTGTTTTAAATCAATAATTTGTAATTTGTAAACCATTGTACATTTATTATGGTAAACTTGCTTTTTTGCTTTATCTCTATCAATTTTTTGTCAAATATTTGCTAAAACTTTTAACCGTTTTTTTTTTTTAGACAGAAAGGTAAACCGATAATAGGGGTAGAATGCAATGTGAATGAGAGTATAAAGCTTATGAAAACCTAAAATTAGAAAATATGCCTTAAAGCTGTTTTACTTTATATTTTGAATTTTAAAGTTTTAATCAGTGTTTAATATGAATAATGTATATAAGCACTTTACGGAAGCCATAAAAAATGGTTTACCCTTTGGCAAGTTTTACTGACTGCATCCATAGTGTGTTAAAGGGGACAATTTACAATGCAAATGTTTCATTAGAAGTTTTCAGGAATGTGAGAGTATCTGTCCGAAAATTTGCCTAGCTATATAATTTAGTTCATTTCGAATTAAAATAGTTTTAACTTTATACGAAATAAAATGTACATATGTACATGCTCTTGCAATATTAAAGACACTCTCTCAAAACAGTTTTTGAACTTTTGGAAGTTTTGAGTAGAAATTTTATTAAATATCTATTGACGAGTGAAACAACTAAGAATTAATGTTGGAAATTGAAAGTAGATTTCATTACGAATACATCAACAGTTCAAAACAAATCGCAAAATTCATTTTAAAAAGTTTCATTATTATTGCAAACAATTGTACATGGTCTGTGAAAACCGAGATGAAAACTAACACGCCTTTTTTTACAAAGTATGTTTACTTCGTTTCCAAAAATAAATCTTTTTTGGGTAACCAATAGCTTACAATTGATAATTTCTAAATATTGGGTATTCTTAAGTTTCATTTAATAAAACTCACTTAAGAAATAACTTATGGTGCAAAAAATGGATTGCAAAACAATTATGAAAGGTACTTCTAAAATGTTTATAAAAATATTGGTTTAAAATAAATACCTATTAATAAATAAAAACATTATGTATATATACATAAAATTAACGTGTTAAAATTTAAAAAAAAACTACACAAAAGATATATACTGAGACGAGTAACACATTTGTTAAATCTGAGATCATTGTAAGAAATGTAAAATGGGCAAATTCAAATAAATATTTTATATCTAACAAATTCTTGTAGGCTATATTCCATATAACTGATCCATATTCAAGTTTAGATCTCACATCTTTAGATAAATAAAATTTGGAGGTTAGACTGATTCTTAAAATCACTTTAGTGAGAACTATGATAATATAGACATGCCTACGCCTACGGTTTTGACATTGTTAGACTTCTTGAAAATACTATCAGTTAACATGTATTTAGTTTTATCGATGGAAAGATATGCATATTACTAAACAGGATTATTGTGAAAATCTTCTTAGTTCAGACAATTTCACAAAATATTTTCTTTAGCGTATAATAGTAACTATATATTTATGTCTTCCGCAATATCGTTATTAAAGATAACAAGTAAAAAAGGTCCATGTTTAGTTCCTTGAAGAGCACTTGAAGAGTTTGTAGGAAGGAATTAGATTTGAAACTGAAGTATTGCATATAGCGAAATTGAAAGTTGCTGTCTGTCTACATAACTAGTTTATAATCTAATATTGGACAAAGACTTATATTTTTATTTAGAGATAAGATAAAGAAAATATTAACGTAGGTATTCATTGTGTTATCTATCTAGGATCATTGACGACGACCAGGTTAATATCTAGAGAATTAAAACATAGATTTTAAACTTAGTATACGTGCGTTTTAGAGAAAATATTTTTAACTTTAAGCTACATCTGGAAATAAGTACTGGTAGTATTCTTATATAAAGGGTCTTGCAAAATATTCAGATCATTCTAGAGCAGATTGTACATACAAAAATACGAAAAAAGTTCCTGTAAACAGGTTAAAAAATCTACGCCACTGGTTTCTCTCTCGATTTTAATTTTATTTTTACTTATTTGCAATTGCATATTTGTCGTTTAGCGAGTGGATTTTGAACTATTAAATATATTTAGAAATCATGCTCTATGAAGTAATTGTTGAATTATGCCAATGATTGAACAATTTCTAATTTTCAAAAGTTTGCAAACCATATTAATTGACAGGTGTTCGTATTTCTTATATATTTTTTCTTTCTGTAACAGTCACTGTGCAAATATTCGAGTATTTTAGATAATATTTTGGGTATGTTGTAGAATATCCAACGTCTGCGTTATCTGCTTGAGGTTTTGTCCTTTTAATTGGGGCGGTGAAGAGGATAAACTGGAGGCAGTTATTCAACAATCAATACTATCTCTGAATAAAATCAGCATTTATATAACTGTTATAGTCCATATAAATTATTATTAATTATAAAACATTTCCGCTGTTATATCCCAGTGACAGTATTTTTCACAGTAGCTATTACAAAACGAAAAAAAGTAAAAAATACTGGCATACGTCAGCTAATGCTGATTTATGATTAATGTATCATTCTCATTAATCTGTGACATTGTCTTAGGGATTATTAGTTAAATGTACGCAATTAAGTATTAATAATATTCTGTAACTACTAACTACATCGACCATCGGTTGCCGCCTTATATTGTGTTATTTCTTATGCCGGCATTACACGCTCGTCCACGCGATTCGACCAGGCGAATACGAGAGTGTATTTGATGTTCTCGTCTTGTCTTCGCGGCACTAATTTCGTTTTATGGTCGTTTGATTTGAGGAGAACAATTTTTTTACACGGGAAGATAATCTTTATCGCTACTGCTCGAGTACAATGACAACAATTCTATTAGATTACGTTTTACAAGTGTATTTATAATTGCAACTAGCTGACGATGCGACGTTAGCGAATTCAACCTCGGTATGGCTTTGTTCTGGACACCTGATATAATATGACTCACTCGGTCTAGAATGCCGCCAATACAGTTTGCCGAAACGACTCGAGACACTCGAGACCAGTGTGATATTTGATATCCTCGCCACCACCTCGAAGTGCTCGGTCTAGAAGCGATCGGCAGAACGAGTCAAAGCGAGAGTGTAAGTGGGGATCTCGTGGGAGTGCTGGATGTCGCAAAGCCCTTCGATACGGTTTGGCATGAAGGCCTACTGATGAAAATGCTCACAAACCACTATCCCATATCTTTTACCAAACTAATAAAATCCTACCTCCATCACCGCAAATTCCGCATCCAAGTCCAAAACTCCTACTCCACCAGGCGTCCCATGGAGGCGGGCGTACCGCAAGGTACCGTTTTTTTCCCTCACCTTTACACCCTTTACAATAGTGATATACCTCACACCGATAACAGAAACACCTACCTATACGCCGACGACATGACAATAACTACACAAAGTACTAACCTACGATACACCACAGGACTTACAAACCTCTTTGGACCAACTTGAAACCTGGTGCAACAGGTGGAAAGTTAAAATTAACCTGGTAGCGCGGCGAGAATCACCAGGGCGAGGCTCTATTCCTCCTTACTCAATGGTGGAAACGTCCTTAGTCTAAGGAATAAGCGAACGCTCATCAAGGTGGTACTTAAAATGCAACTAATCTATGCCTCCACGACGTGGGCCACATCAAGTCATTACAGGGTGTGGAAGACATAGCATCTGCACCCTGGTACGTACGAAACACGAGACCTAAAATAGACAAATATGACACAGACAATACGAGACAGAGAGCACAAAAATGATTCAACGCAAGACACCCCCTCCTCCAATAAGTCGTTGACTATGTACCTGGCGTGACTTACTTCTTGACCCGGGGTGGCCGCCCAACACTAACCACTCCCCTCCCCCGCTAACACTTTTTTATTAGGTACAACCACGACCAAAACGACTACCTCCCGGCGGTCAGACTCAGCCGGCGAAGAAAGAAACCTGATGACAGAAGAGGCCCCCTACCGGCAGGGTTATGCCAGAACAAGAAGAGGTCCCGCAAAGCGCCTACACCGGCCACGCTTGTGGTCGGGATAGATGATAGATGGGACCCACCTTCACGAGGCTGTCCAGGTCTACAGTGATGAGGCAGGAAAAAAGGGATCGTCCTCCTCGATAGCAAATCATTTAGGCCACCAACACCGCCACAAATATTGACGCGTGGTAAGTGTTTTTGTGATATTCTGTCATAGAGCAAATCTGATGGACCAGTCCGAAGCTCTTTTTTTTTCATGAAAATAATGGTGAAAATCGTATATATCTATATACCACCGTTTTCGAGCTACAGGGCACTTGGAAAACCGAGTGATACTGGAAAATGTTCTCTAGCTCGAAAACAGAAGATATATAGAGATGCGATTTTCGCTATTGTTATTATTTTCTCGAAAAAAGAGTGCTGGACTCGGCCAACAGATTTGCTCTATCCATGACAAAACCCTCAAAAACATCAGTTTGAACCAAGATGAACACGGTACTCTCGGGAAGCCTAACATTTCCAGTACATCTGTAAATGATACTGCAGAAAACAACTACTCCGCGGACTAATGCCCCGACCGGCATTGAATTACTCCTGCAGTATCTGTGTGAACAGCCAAGAACCCTTGTCGGACACACCACCAGACATAGACCGGTTTCGGGCTTGTTAGCCCTCATCAGTATGCCATAGGTGAAATGACCGACAATTGAACTGGCTGTTCCTTCATATGTATGTTCACATATAAATTGAGTGCAGGTGAGATATAAGTGGTCTGCTTACTTCCTGCTCGGCCTAAGCGGCTCGACTTACAGGAAGCGACCTACATTGCAGCAGGTACTTAACGCAGAGGTCTGGTGGTGTGTCCGACAAGGGTTCTTGGCTGTTCACACATACTGCAGGAGTAATTCAATGCCGGTCGGGGTATTAGTCCGCGGAGTAGTTGTTTCCGGCAGTATCATTTACAGATTTAATGTCTCGTCGCCCAGGACGATAGGTCTGCGTTAAGTACCTGCTGCAGTGTAGGTCGCTTCCTGTAAGTCGAGCCGCTTAGGCCGAGCAGGAAGTAAGTAAACCACTTATATCTTATTTCCAGTACACTTTCTTCTTCTGAACTGTCTAGAAACTTGCCGTAGTTATTTTAAATTTTTGGAAATTTAATTTCGTTTATGTATTTCTATGGAGTAAAAAAACGTTTTACCTAGAGCCGTACTAAGAGTATCCGTTTTTTGCTTTTTCTTAATAATTGCTAACTATTAAGGTATTAGAAAACATCATTCTTTGAAGTCGTACTGGGTTCATTATAAAATGCAATCAATCTGTTTTGTAGATTTAATTTGTAACTTTATACATTATTTCACTAATTCTTCTTTATTTATGGATAAAGATCCAAAATTGAACTAAAACTAATTTCAGATCGTAATTCAATATATTTTTTTAATTCTTAGTATTTTTTTATAAAATGTATCTAGCAAATTCCTAATGAATACATATTTTAACGATTTTATTAATAGTGACTGTAAGGTTTTTTGTAGCTTGATGTATCATAGGAAAATATAACATCATAAACTGAAAGTTCTTTCATGAGAATATACCAACAATAGGCAATGCCTAAAAGTAAAGCATATTATTTTTAATAAATAGCAAAACAATTTGTTACTTCAGCGAACTTATTGCATCATAATTTACAAGGAAATTAAGAATATGACAAAAAATGATCTAGCATTTATATTAAGATTTTTTTTGTATTCCACATTTGCTATATCAAGTTACCTTTATTCAAAAAAGCCAGTTACAAGGCTTCAAGACTTTCTTCATAAAAAAGTATCATTTTTAGTATCCCAAGCATATTTAAAAATTCCTTTTTTTTATTTTGCCGCCCCTAGAGGTTTGCTTTTCGCGTGCTCTTGCACTCTTGGCATGGTTCGTCCATAACTTTCTCTTCCAATTTTTGGGACTTTGTTTGTAGGATATCTCAAAATACCGAAAAATCTGGTGCGAACTGAAGAAAGAAAGAAGATTCTATTCGATCCATTGTTTCAACCCACCATTCTTTTTTTCCAAGGTTTTTGGATATATGAAGTCCGGTTCTCGCATTTAGGTTGTCTCAGCAAGTGCGTACTGCCGGCATTATTCATATACAAGGTGTTTATTAAAGAATGGGCCATAATTTAAGACTAGCTTCCTTGGGCAAAAATAAGGTAATTTAAATCAACTTACTTTAGTATTAATTTGTTTGTATGATATACACGAAGATCTGACTGAATTTTGTGTTAAATGTACAGGGCGTTCTGTATTTATTCTCTCTGATTTTGTGTAGGGAGAGGATTTTGGAAAATGATTTTTTATTTAGAAAAAGCATTTTATTAGTTTTAAAAAATTTATACCATGTACAATGCTCGTCAGCTTAAAGTCACCAGTTCCATGGTCCATTCTTTTCTAGTGCCATTTATTATACACGGTGCTAGAAAGGGACAAAACATGGAAGTGGTGACTTTAAGCTGACGACCATTGTACATGTAGCTAAAATGCACCATTTCAAAGAACACTGCATCTAAAGTTTGAGTTGTAAATGTATGAATTGATAAGGCTAGCTTTCTTGGACGAAACTAAGGTGATTTAAGTAAACTTACCTTAGTACAACTTTGATTCCTTAAAAAGTATTAAAACAAAAAAAATCCGGACACAAACAATACGAAAGTATTTTTAGATTACAGATTTTTTAGATGTACATACTTGTATAATACAGTAAGTGTATTTGGTTCAAGAGTTATTCAATTAAAATTTAATTGATACATCCTTCAGTTGAACCTATAATGATATCAGTAAATTCTTCCACTTAAAATATTTGAATATAATTGCCCGAATCGATAAAGATTATGTTTTTGTAATTTAAGCTAAAATATGTCTAACAACCTTAAATTTAATTAAACAACAATGTTCGTCTTGGTAGCAGCTTTAGCAATTGCATTTACTGGAATTTGTCGGGGTAAGTTTTTTGAAAATATGTTTCTATTGAGCGTTTTAATATATCAAGTCTCCTTTTTTATTTTTAGCGTCTCCCGTGGATATTGATTCTCGAATTGTAAATGGAACAGATACAGATATAAAACATTATCCGTATATGGTAAGATGATAATTATTTTATTAACTTCAAATGTGATTAGCATAATAATATTTTCGATAGCATCTAATCTATACAAGGTGATATACTAGATTTGTGACTTCAAAGTACTATTTGAACAAGCCTACAAGCTTTAATAAATTATTGATAGCAAAACAAGTATAGAGTATCAATGTTGTAGTTTAAAAATTGAATTTTTGATATATTATACTGTTGAAGCTAAAAAATGTGCGAGTTTGACCGAGTTATGGGGATAACGCCATTGGTTATGTTCAAATAAAACTCTTGTACTTGCTATTTTCAAAATTAAATACTTTTTTTTTGTTTATATCATCTGGCCGCTACTTAACAAGGTCATTTTGAATATTAATTAGACTATAAACTATTTCAGTTACTAAATCTGAAAACTTCATGAAACTAGAACATACACACGAATAAGGTTGAAGAATAGCAAATCCTCAAACTCTACAATTTCACATGTATTGTTGAACTGGCTGTCATTTTTGCCTCTTTTACCTCACGTTTGGTACTTCTTTTACTAGCAGAAGCAGTAGGTGACCTGTATATTCAATTTCACCTGTTTTGCTTAGTGTTTAAATCATCCATTATTTGTGCATTAAAAATCTCCATTCTTCTATAATCATTTTGTTTGTTTTACGACTGCCAAAACCTCTTGGAATAAAACAAATTAAGCCGTCAGGTGTACAATCTATTAAAAATGTTATGATATTGCAGCCGTTATATTTTGACCAAGTGAAAGACTGCGAAATTGGATCCAGTGGTTTTTGTATAAACACTTAGGAGTTTATTTTACATTACCACAATGTCCTACTATTCTCGTGCCTTGGAATTATGGTAAAGTGTTTCTTAGATGTTTCATATTTGTATTTCCGCATTTTGATATCATACAATACATACTTTTATCAAATATTTATCCTACTGAACTTCAAAGCACCGCGCACGCGCACTGAATGGCTTAGCGTTTGAAATGCGGCTAGTGAGCGCACGCCACGAGGTCATTGGCAACTTATTACGTAGTACTCTTCGACTACCGAAATGTAATTTTATATGATGACTGGAATGCGCCAAAAGCTGCACGAATGGATTATTTATGATCAGCGCCATATTTTGTTTTGTGCCTCTAGCAATGGCGGAGCAGTAGGGGCTTAGCTGATTGTGAATTGAAATGAAATTGAATTCTGGATATGAAGAATTATTTCGTGCTATATGCTGCTTAATTTTACAGTCCTTATAAAACATGACATGTTCCAACGATAACACCCACAAAAATACATAAAGAATAACACTAACGAGATACAAGATAAAAGAAGAAACCACACTGTACGCCAATGACGTGTTTACAAACAAAATATTGGGAAATTAAGAACACAATTCATATCGTACGTGCAGATGGTTGTCTCTCTCGCACCCACATACATAACCAATGAAGTATGTCTTTGCTGAGTTACATGTGCCTCCTTTTGTTTGCTCCTAGGTTTGGTACCTTTATTTGAATGCGCAATGGAACTAAACGCATTCCATATCGTACATTTCAGTGTCTTCGCACGCCTCGCTATCAAGAGAACCAATTATAATGGTCATTTTAGAGGTGAATTTGAAATAAAAAAAAAAAAATTTTTGCACATAAGCTTTTCTGATGATATTCCAATTAGTGAAATAAAAAAAAATCAAAAATGATGCCATTCTTTTAAATAATTGACGTAATTTAATAAATATGTTTCAGGGTACAACGTAAAATGATACAATATATGATCTGAACAATACAGAGTCACATTCAACGATTGAAGTGAATAGAAATGTCAGCACTATAGTTTAGATTTACGAATAAGAACCGCCACGTCCTGGGTGGAATTTCTTTGTGCATCCTTCGATGTGATTATCTGTTTATAAAACAGGCCTTAATGAAATATACGCTATAATGTCAAGATACTTTATGACAAACAAATTCTGTTGCGAATTTTTTATTAAATGGACTGTAAATACGGAAAAATACTGCTTATCTTGATTGTCCCAACTGCAGGTGCACTATGGTCTATTTATAAGGTTTTGTGGGGTGTCAGGACGAGTTGCAAAGGAAAATATATGCTGACAAAACTAGTTCACCGTACTTTTTCTGGAATATATAACGCGATCGTACAAATCACTTGCACGTACTGCCTTTTAATTTCGATTCTACCCGTTTTTGCGCTATATTCTAACGAACTTCTTTTTAAATAATGCGCACGTATGCAGGTATAGCCAAATTGTACTATTTTAAAATACGGCTTAAACAAAATCCATGTGACACTTATTAATTATTTGGTTAAAATCAATTACCTACAAAATGGAAAGGCACTTAGCCACAAAAATATTTCAAATTACGATATGACATACACTATTCTATTCTTCTTCTTCAGGGTGTTCTATGTCGAAACAGATTCATTTTTCTTAATATAAACATGGGCCAAAAAATTTTTCCTAAAGAAGTTATACCACTTTAAGGGATCACTCTGATGATGATATTTTTTAAATATTTCCGAAACCAGTAGAGATAAATTTATGAAATTTGATAATTAGCTTAACTCTTATGCCCTCAGTTCATAACTATAAACAAAATTTGCAAATGTTTATCGCATGCGTTACAACCTGGAGGGGGGAGGGATACAATTTACAGCAAACTTTTTTATATTTTGACTTCAACTTTTGACTGAAAATGTGAAATTGAATTTTTTTTTTAGTAAAATATGATACTCTTGGTTCCTATTGATAGAATGCTCCATTTTTGAGTAAAATCTGTTTAAAAATAAAGTTACGTGTTAATAACGTGGAAAAGAAATACTCTATCAATACAGATTGTGAAAATCAAAATGCGCCGGTCGGTCGGTGACCGAGCGAGTTTAGGTGTCAGTACTTGAATCGTGTTTGCCATCCGCACGGGATTCGAATTAGTTCAAATCCCGCGGCCGGTATACCATAGATCAACCATTCTTGTGGAGAGGATTGGTATTCTTTCTGCGGGTATAATAGAGTGGAAGAACGTTGGCTTGAGTCAGTTTGAAAGATTGATACCGGTCGGCCCTTCCCTCTAATTAATGAGGTTTTCCAGATTTCCCTCATTCCCGCACTTGATGTGAAAGGGAAGAAGATAGAAGATGGCAAAATAATGTTCAAATCGCCGCTATATTTCAAGAATCCTGTTGGTTTTGTATATTCTATAGCAAAATCTCCATGTTGTCATGCACCTTTCATATGGGCTGCATATGTAATATGAAGAAGCACAGCTTTTCAATTGAGTTTAGAGGCATCTATGATAAACTTATATTCCTTAGGATCATGACACATCATTCACAATACAAATTGTCGTCTCCGGAGAACAAGTCTTGGATGTCTTGTTCCCATGAACGATAAGAAGAAATTTTAGTTCTTCTCTCGAAGAGATTCAACCCTTTATTTGGACGACAAAAATAAATTCTGCAAGTTTAGATCACAAATTAGATCATTGCGTTCAGACTGATTAATTCTGTGAGGTTCTGTAAACGTTCCACCAAAATCTTGTTCTTCAAGGTCGTCTTTTGCTCGACTTAATTGTAAAGCTTCATCGCCAGAGTTTTCTTAAAGTAAATTCCTATGTTCAGGCTTTGTTTATTTGATATTTTTATTGGAATTTATATTATCACATTGTTGGCGACCACCTCGTTTTAATAAAACCGCTTCTTTTTAATTTGAGTCGCTGTAAATTTTAACTGTTTCCTAGTTACCATTAGTGAGCCATGAAAAACAGACCACCCTATATACAAAGATGCACTGATAAGATAGACCAGAGTTTAAGAAAAAATATAGTTTATATCCTCTATCACGCATTAAAGAAGATAGGAGCAGTATTTCTTAAGAGCAATAAGTATATTGCCAGGGTCTTGACGTAAAGACCCTGGTGTATGCAGCATTTGTTGTGCATGCGGAAGGTATATATTGTACACACAAGGGATACAGCAAGGGATTGAAGAACCACAAGAGTCGTCTAAGGAAGAACGCTGAAAGGTCTGCACATAGATATGACTATACGACTACAATGGACTTGGATAAAATCAGGATTCTGGCCAGAAACATTCTGGTCAAAACTCTGAGGCAAAATAAATCCAGAACTTCATAGACACACAGCAACTTTCGACTATTCCCTTTTTTGTGGCGATGTTTGGCAAACATTATAATGAACTTGCATGTTCATATACGGTGCCTCGTAAAATATATTACAAATTTTGGGTAGTAATATCAGATACATATAATAATGTGACTAATAACTCTTATAAACATAACTTCTCAAACGTAACATTTTGCAGTTATAGACTTAAACTCTTTGTTTGAAAAAGAAAACAATGAAATTTTCAGTGACCAGTTAGCTTTAGGAAGCCCATAAATAATATGGATATGAATATAGTTATTAAATTTCGTACTTTTTAGATATCTCTACGATTCAGTGGATACCATACATGTGGAGGTGCGATTATCGACAAATACAACATTTTAACAGCTGCTCATTGTTTTGAAGAGTAAGACAATTACCCCTTTCACTTATTGAACAATATTTAATCCAATATTTTTAGTTTACATTTGAGTGGCATTTCATACTTCACTGTATTAGCTGGAACCACTAGTATCACAAAAGGTAATAGTTCATTAAAATCATTAGATAAGATTTTGATGCACGGAAGCTTCAAGAACTTTACGCCATACAGTAACGACATCGCTATCGCTCAAGTAAGGAGTAAAATATACAATTTTTATAGAAGGAAATTAGATAAAATAATATTTTTTTAATTCAGTTTATTCTCTAGCTTTCAACGCCGCTTGAGTTTAGTGAGAATATCCAACCAATCCGATTGCCTAAAGCTTTCGAACCTATACCAGAGTTTTCTACTGCTGTTTTAACAGGATGGGGTTATAATAGTGTAAGTTTTTAGCCATTTTATATGTCACATTATTTTTATGTAGATTTAAGTATGTTCATTACATCCTATTAGTAATATTAGTTTTAAAAAATATAGTTCTTATTAATTCAACTAATTATTTATTTGTCTTAAATCAAACTATTCTTGGTCCCAAACAGATTAGTCAAAAGTATTTCTAAAACATTGTGCGAGACTGATACAAAAAGAAGTTTTCAATAAAACATGTATCCAAATAAAAAGAATACATAGCGTAATAAAGATCACAATCACTCCAAAATTGCTGACATCATCGAAATTAAAAAATAAAATAAATAAAAATCAAATTTTAACTCTAGCCGGGGCTTCAATTTTTTTTATTAAAAAAATATATGTTTTGTGGTTATTTATTTCTCAATATTATTTCTAGATGCGCCAATAATATAACTTTAATTAATTGGATATATGGAAATAGGATTAATTTTATGCAGTGGCTGAAACAATAATAGTGGTTAAAATTGTAAACATAATTTCATTTCATATAATTATGAAATCATATTCATCATACGAAAATTTTGTATGTATAGGCAAAGATAATATTAATTCAAATTTATTACAAATTTTTACTATTTGAATAAAACACATGTACCTACTACTATAATATATACTATTTTTAGAGCGATAGCTACATTCTTCAGGATACCCTTCAGGAAGTTAATATTACAGTTTACTCAGACTTGCAATGCGAGACGCTACACGCCAAGACTGGTCCAACAAGTCGCATAACTCATGTTTGTGCAGGTGTACCCGAGGGAGGCAAAGGACAATGCAGTGTGAGCATGATATAGTTTCTCTTGGAACAACTAAATGCATTCATGAGCAATTCACCTGAATGCCAGGAATATCAAATGTTTATATTTAATCAATGTTAATATTTTAGTATGGGATCTCTAGGAATGTGCGTGAATTGACACCATTTACTTAGAATTCATATGATGGCTTCAAATATACGCACGTATATCCTAAACACTTACAAATATACAACTACTGAAATGCGCACTAATAGCTCTTCTGCTATCCAAGGAAGATAGTTATTCCACTATCTCTATCTCTTTCAGAACTTTTTAAACAGAAACGATTTTACTTGAATGATGATTTATTAGTTTGATATTATTTTGTTTACTTTCATTGCGTGCTGTATCTCCCTTTTCTTACCAAATAGTATCACAAAAGATAGTAGTGATAATGATGAAAATAATTAAAATTACGATTTTACAGTAATGGCGATTTCAATAATAATTGAAATTGTTACTGTACAATCTATTTTCTGTTCTAATTTTCGTTCTATATAATTGTTGTTTTATTTAATTTTAAAGTTTTCTCGCAAACTATGTATTGTATGCAATGTGTTTCAACGAAATCTGTACCTTATAGAGTGTGTTTTTTTAAAACGGTTCAGTTGTGACGTTTTCTCAGCCCAATTAATGTATATATTGTCAAATAAACAATAATGTTGATAAAGATTAGGGTAAAAGCACTAGTGAATAAACAGACAATATTTTACATAAAATGTTTGAAATGGGATGTTAAAATTCTTATAAGCGTTACATATACAGAGTATTAAAAAAAGAGTGTAAAATATTTCAGGAGGTAATACGTATGAATCAAAATAAGCAGAAAAGTCTTAATAAACATGGGTCCGCAAAGTAACGGTTGCGGAGATATGGACCACTATTCGTTTTTCAAACATTTTATTTTATTAGGAATAAACCGACAAATGAAGCTTTTAACAAACAAAAAACAAAGTTACAGAAGATGTTCAAAGTGCCCTCCGTCCATTTCCAAGCAGGCACGACATCTTCGTCTCAACGATATTCGAACTGTTTCGAAAACACCCTCCTTGGTTTGGATTTCTTGGCACTTTTGATTAATCCGTAGCTGCAGCTCTTCCAGGCTATTTACAGGAGTACCATATACTAATGTCTTCAAATATCCCCAAACAAAGAAATCTAGAGGGTTCAGATCAGGCGATCTTGGAGGCCATAAAACAGGTCCGGCCTATGTGTTTTTTGTAATGAAATTATTGATGTTGTCTGATTTAAAATTAGTAAATAGATTTGTTAGTTTTAGTAGTAGTTTTGAACAAGGCTCCATTATTGAGAGAACATATATATTTATTAAGAACTCTAGTAGTCTTCTGTTAGTAGAACACTAGTAAATGAAAAGCATTCGTTAATAAATGAACAGTGTTGAGATAGAATCAATTTTCTTCCAAGAACCTTCGAATAGATATTTTCAATTCATACCATTCATCTAGGGTAGCGGGCTATTTCCTTTTATTTTATTTGAAATGTTCAAACCATGTATCACACTTATTCTATATTTATTTTGTCATGGCTCATTTCTAGTATTTTACCCGCTTCTAGTGAGTTAATGGTAGATATGTTTGGTGTTACTAGTTACTAGCTGTGACTGTGACTGAGGGTTTTTAATTGTTCACTTCTGATTCTTTTAGCGGAATTTTCAATTTCGTTGTTTGAATTGGATTTTATTTTGATTTTATTATCAGACGTTTCTTTAATTTGGGACAAAACTGAAGCATTTATCAGCAGTAAACACTCGAGACGGGTCGGCAAGAATATCTATACAACCTTCTGACGTGAAATAATTTTGCAAGTCCGAAAACCATTTTCTAAGATATCAATTACTTTGAAATTATCTCATAATTTATTTATTCAAATCCAATGTTCTATGCGATCTTACTCCGGCGAGGGTCCCATTTTTGTCGCTTTCATGTTCATGGGCATTTTAATACTGAGTGTAGTGGACTTTGGAATTGAAATCGTTCTGTTAAACACATTCCAACTCTTTGCACCAGCTACGATGTTAATTAAAGCTTTGGCTAAAGTTGCCTCTGGATATTTCAATCTCGTACGACTAATTCATCTTTCTTTCCTGTAAATCTCCCACTTTCTAATAAATTATACACATTCACATTTTTCAATGTTAATTCATTGGACAGACGATTTGTGAACACTTTATGACCCGTTCATTTACTGAATAACAACATTCTAACCGCTGAAATATATATTTTATGTAAACTACTATCTTCATATTTAATTTTTGCACAATTATGTATCAAAATCTTCTACAAGAGTAAATCCCCAGTAAATGAACATACGTCCATGTACTAGATATGGTTTTCCACAAACCAGTGAATAAACATTTGATTTTTTAATAATTGTAATTTAATCCCCTCTATCATTAATAGTACCATTATCTAGGGCAAATACACAAAAAACATTACTTCTTTATGTAATTGAGTCCAATAAGAATTTACTTTTTGGCAGTTGTTACATAGCAGCAGCCCACTTTCAGTCATTTTACCAAACTCGGGTTAAAATGATTCATCCACCCAAAGGCCACAATGTGCAAAAAAATTAGATGCGGATCTTGCGCATAGACATTTTAAAGAGGATATCATACTGTTACGGAAGCTCACCTTCCTTTTATTAATTATGTTCCTGTTTACGTTATAATTTATAATTCCTGTGACGCCTTTATTTTGATGTTTTCTGGAATAGTACAGGCTATATTCTATTTAATTCTCGATACGTCCTCGATGTCACAGAAACTTCGAGAATCCTAAAAAGATATATAAGCGGGTCGTTATCGCCGCTGGAGTCAGTTTATATTGAGCAGTCGAAGGCGATTGACAAACGTCAAAGTAAAGTGTTGGCAGTTGTGAAACTAGTTTGGAGGATATTTCTTGTACAGTCAAGAGTGACAATAAAGTTTGTTTGTCTACGTGACGTGTTCCACGAAAGGGTAATTTCGAGGTTACAATACGGACCTTAACAATACCGTTTAAATAAGAAACTGTTTACTATACCCTATAGTCTCAACAATGTAGTTTTAGTATATTTTACAGTTTCATTCCATGTCGTCAAATTAAAGTAATATTACATTACAGGGAGACTCAGGAGGGCCTCTAGTTGTTAATGGGACCCAAATTGGAATCGTTTCTTGGTCGATAAAGCCATGCACACGTGAGGGATACCCAGGAGTATTTACTAGAGTTTCAACGTACATAGATTGGATACAGTGCAATTTAAAACGAGTTTAGAGATAATGTCGATACATTCTTTTAAGATTTTTGTTTGTTTTACTGATATGTAGTTCACAGTACAACAAATATAATTTATCAAGTAAAGCAGAGAGGAAAGCTGATTCTCCTTGAAAAAAAAAATAAAAATAGTGTTTATTGGCCATGCTAAATTACATCAAATCTATATGGCAAGTCAAAAACTATATACACACAAAAAAAAAACAAACAGTAAATTTATACAAATAATGCTAGTAATAATAAAAAAATTCGAATACAGTGTAATGAAGTAACAAGGGATAACATATTAAAAACCCAATAAGGTGCGATAAGGCCAGCGTAATATAATGTATATCAGATATATTTAAAAATTCATCAACTGAGTACAAGAAATGTGTTAGTAAAAATTATTTTTACCTTTTTGAACTTTGGACATTTAAAGCTTTTAAACCACTCTATTAGTTGGCACAATATTATTATATAAACTAAATTTTTTTTTTATTTGATCAGCATATATTATTTCTGAAAATCTTTCTGACAAAAAATTAAGCAGAGTGTCATATACAGGGTGTTCCAGATTGATGGTCAAATAATTTACCAGTGTATTCCAAAAGCCATTTCAGGGGGGGATCTTCATATGAAATTTTTTAATTTGGGTCCTTCCTGTTGAGATATTCGAGTCTCAAAATGGCGGAAAAAAATAGTTGTTTTATTTTTTCTTAAAACGGTTACACCTAGAAATTTCAACTTTGGTACACATTCTCAGCTAGTCAAAAGCCATTTTGTGGTGGTGTCTATTCCTTGGCTCATGTTTCTGGAGGGCGGGAATAGAGAACCCCTAGCTTTATTTCCTTTAGAACTTTTTCCTGCAATGGCTGATTTCAACAAAACTTGTTTAAATACTACATTTTAACCAACTAATTTTACTACTTTTTTCTCTCTTGTAATTTTTTCATACAACCAACAGTTTGCGCGGAAAAATAGCTTTCCTTACTCGAAACATCTTTTCGTCGCCGATAACTGATAATCGCAGTAGGCGGTTGCTATGTTGATGTTTCTCCGTTGTCTTGTCAAACAAATCGCCATTAGTCTATAATTGACAGTTTTTGCAAATATTTCTAAACAAAAGCATTCCTATAACTGTTGCCAATCCTGTCGTATGCATATTCCGTCAATGTATTCGCTAATATTTGTACGGAAGTGTCAGTTGTTTACAAATTACTACACTTATAAATTAATAATATTTTATAGTCGTAATATTTTAAATGTATTTTATTACTTATATTAATATTCTATCTTTAGCCAATTCATTACAAGTTTTGGTAAAAAAAAAACTGGCAACATCTTTCAAAATATTAACTGATGGGTGCTTGTAAAAGTATTACAGTACTGACTTATAAAGTAAGGATTTTAGATTTGAATTCATCAGCATAAATTTATTTGGCGAGGAAAATCACGAGGAATAAGTACTTTTACATTTGCTACCTCTGATTTCATTGACAAGACAATCTCAAGAGATACGTAAGCCATCATATTCAAAATGCACAGATAGGCCACTTTTTTTAGTTTAGTACTGGAATATGTCAAGGCTCTTTCCCTTTTAGGAAGGGAAATCGTGTAAGCTAACCTGGATTCCAGGTCATAGTAATGTGACAGGCAATAAAAGGAGTGGCGTGTTTATGAGATAAGGTTCAAATGGTCAATTTGTGGAGACTGAACTAGTACTATGGTTACCACAATGCTGTCTTACAAGATCTAATGGTGTATGATATAATAAATGAACAAGAGATCAAATTAGGATAGGTTGGGGGGATCTGGTCTACGACAGGCCAGGCTTCTTATAGTTCATGGATTGAATCAAACAGAAATTTCATTATGCTGAAGCTATATTACGAGTTGCAGAAGAATCAGTACACATCTTCTGTATCTGTGTCTATTTAATGGCACAGAGATACAAATATCGTCAAGCGTCTTTTTTGTTTTGCTCAAAGTAATATACGGATTTCATGTGATAGCGTTTGCACAATTGCACATAGTATGGGTCTATTTTAAACTCTACAGTCAGCATCAAGCACAATGGGCTTGGGATTTAGACTTAAGCACTGAGGATAAACCGCTTCAAAATAAGTAATTGTATATGTTGTTGACTCTTTTTATTAGAAATATGACGTGGGATTAAAGGTTTCTATTATTTTTTCTGAAAATGCAGTGGCATAGCTTTTCTGAGGAATTTGATGACAAGGTTCCCAAATTACCTAATTATTTTTTTCAATTAGTTACTTTGTGGCGTACTATAATTGTTTAATCAGTCCCTATGGTAAACATAAAACAAATATTTTTATAATGTGTTATAATTGTAACAAATATGTGTTGTAATACTCTGTATCTGAAATAATATTATCCTAGGTTTTTCCATAACCATAAAATTTGGACTTCAACATACAGTTATTCTAGTTATTATAAGAAACCAATACGGTACATTACGCACACTGCTGTGCGATGATTCACATCATTATGTGCTTCGTTTAACTTATATAACTTATAGTGTAGAAGTAGTAAGTTAATAAAGTGAATAAAAGTTTTAGTCGTTACCCGTTGTGCATTGCTTTAGTAAACTTAAGCTACCCCACAAAAGTTCTCCAAGGTTCGTTAATTTACGCCAAACTAGTTGATGATTGTGGAAATGTGATATTTTTTAATAACATCAACATCCTATCTCTTTGAAACCTGTAACTGTAGACCCCTCAATTATTAAACCTTTTGGGCCTAAAATGACTCAAGGAATCAACTCCTTAATTTATGGCATGGAGAGTTATAACAACTAAAACGGGTTTATCATTTCGTAATTCTGAAAACAAATAATACTTGAAGTATTGAGAACAATAAATAATGAGGAAACATGTGAAGCTGTTACTAACCATGAGAATAAGAAATTAGGAGCAATAATTCAGCAAAAGTAATGTTTTAAATAAAAAGATCTGTTAACCTCGTAAAATTTCTACACGTCCTTCGTTTTCGCAACGGAAAAGGAAGATTTTGTTGAAGAATAACTTTTTCCATTTATACAGGGTAAACTATGACAAAGTACAAATATTTTAAGAGGGGACAGAGAAAAATAAGAATTAATAGAATCGTTCATCAAAAAATTATTATTTATAAAACCAAACATTTTTTTAAACTATATTAAACCCTTATTTATCGCCGTCACTGGCATTCTTTCAACCTCTTAATTAGATATATTCGGCTAAAGTCAAAGTTAATGACAGATTATCGCATTGCACGTGTATCAATTTACGCCGCTTTGAAAGAAAAAAAAAATATTTAGAAAATGTAGGCTACCTCTATTATTTAATGCTTTAATGAAAAACATGATATAGTAGCACAGAGTGCCCCTCTGTGCTACTATACCTACACCTACCTTACTGATATTTCTTTCCAGGATTGGCATTTGGAGATTTTAAAAATGTTGAATCATGTTCTGTTTTCTCACTTGTTTAAATTAAAACTTGTCATTGCAAATATTTTTCTTGCTAGACCCTTCGACTGTTCTTTTTGTTTAAAGTGAGGTACTTAACCCGACAATCACAAATAGGTGCATTACCTCGTCAGGAGAAACCAAGGATAACAAAAAAATATACGCAAATGTATACAAATACATAAAAACTCTGCCACACGTTAACCACCAAGGCATTACAACAGTTGTTCAATGTGGTTCAAAGAGGATTCAGCATAATATTTTGTCTACTAGGAAAACGTCTTTGGTATTACGCTGCCACACGATAGTATCTACTTGTCACACTTTCCATAAATCAGCACTTTATCCGTTATCTAGACATCTGAATACGTGTTTGAAAATACAAGCAAGTACTGAAAAATTATTTTATACTAATCGCCGTACCGTATGCGATATTTTGCATCTGATGCAGTCGCCATCTGTAGGCCACTACTGCAAGGTGTACTAACTTCACGCCGATAAATTTTTAAACTTGTTTTGTTGGGAACTAAATTCTGTTTATTACTATAATATAATTACTAATAATAGCAACACTATTAATAATAATCGACGATGTTTGCATAAAATAATTAGTACTATGTTAAACCATAACCGAGACTATAACATCCCAAGATGTTTGCAGTGTCCTTTAAAAATGTTTCTTGGACCCTTTGGATATTATATTATTCAGGGTGTTTCATGAAGTTCTCCCGGCACGGATACAGGATGTTCCTTGGGTTGTTTCTAGAAAAAAAGTTTATATAAACATGTGTCCGATTTGCTTTACTTTATGAGTTAAATGAATTTGAAATTTAAATGTAAAAAGTAATAATTAAATTTGTTGCGTTATGTCTGGACGCGCTACGCATTGGTCAAGTGTGCTCTGACGACAGTTGCAATTGCAAGGTAAAATTTTGAGAGAAAGAAATCCCGCGATTGCTTGAAGGTGTACCTTTGGCAAGACTATTAAGAATGTACTTGCAACATGATGGAGCTCCATCTCATATTTCCCGAATTGTCACTGCTCACCTAAATGAGCATTACCCTGGTTGCTGGATTGGTCGAGGTGGGCCACGCTCTTGGCGGTCGAGGTGGGCCACACATTTGGCCAGCTAGGTCTCCAGACCCCAATCCGCTCGATTACAACATGTGGAGTTGGATGAAGAATTTGGTTTATTAAGAGAAATTAAGCAAATAAAAGAAAAGCACAGCAATTCACAGGCGTGCTGACAAAAGTATTGAAGTAAAAGGTGGAATTTTCGAAAACTTTTTAAATTAAGAATGTATGTCACTATTACCGATGTTCTAAAAATAAACATGAGAATTAATTTCCATTATTTTATTTTCAAATTCGTGTAGCTCAATAAGTAAAGCAAATCAGACACATGTTTATATGAACTTTTTTTCTAGAAATATCCCAAGGAACATCCTGTATTAATGCCGGGAGAACTTCATGAAACACCCTGTATTCTAAGCTTTGAGCATACTCTTTGATGTTTGAAGAGTATGCAACTAGCAACGCAATATTCTAGGTTATATTAAATCAGTTACTGACTAAATTTTAACCATTTTATATTTAGTAATTAAATAAAATAATTTATGTTGGGTATGTTAGTGGACAATTATCACGGATAATGAGTGAAAATGTATTTTTGGCAGTGTGCAACGAAGAACCGAAGAACAAATGCAAAATACTGCAACTAACAGGATTAACTGTCACTGTTATCTATATTCATAAAAAGGTTTATTTTCCTCGTTTTTACAATTGACAACGCTGAAAAAAACGAGTGCATGGTAGTTGACATATCTAGCCATCTCGGACGATGATTGATTGTCATAGGCACCGATTTTCCGAAGGAAAAGAGGGTTTTGTCCCATTTTTTAAACATCGAGCTAGAATTCCGAAATAATTTACTTTATTGTCTTTTAGGCCACCTGGCACGTGGTTAACATTTCTGTACTTAGTCATAGTTAACCCTGTATCAATTTTGAAGGTGCAAATGTTATTTAAACGTTTTAGAGGAGGAATAGTTAATGTGTCTGGGGTTGAATATAAATTCAAGCAATAAGACTTTGTCGTAGGATTATTTAAAATACCACTCGTGAGCTAAAATAAAACGATCACATTATCACATAAATGAGAATGTAACAGCCATGCCAGTTTGAAAAAACAGATATAAAACTTTTACATATTTTTTCTACATTTGTGCCACTGTCTTGAGTTACAGATATTGTTAGTTGATTTATACACGTTAATAAATAAAATGGTTATCTTAAATATTAATTTGTTTATACTAGGTACGTGTTTAACGTAGGTATCTTAAATAAAAATTACTATCAAGCAAAATAACATTTTCATACATTTGTGCCACTGATAAACGACTACATTCACTTGTAGCCAGTAAAGTATTTTTCTGAATTTTAAAATTCACTTCCGGTAAGTCACTAGTTTACTCGAGATTAGTTTATGGTTAACTGTACTGATAAATATACTTACTTTCTCAAACTTATATATTTTTAAGGAAGCAAAGTTATGCTAAGGTAAGTTAACTTAATTCACCTTACTTTTGTCCAGAGAACCTAGCCTTAAACCTACTGTTTAACGATTTCCCGAGATTGTACATACATTTACAACTAAAATTGAAATGCAGTTTTCTCTAAAGTGGTGTATTTTAACGATATTTAACAAGCATAGCTTTTTAAAAACTAATAGAATGCTGTTTCAAAATTACAAAAATCTTGTGAAAGAAAAACGATCAGATATTCGTGTGTATCATATAAAAAAACTTTCTTGTATAAAATTTGAATACGATTAGCGAGTTATTGTAAAAAAAATAAATAAAAGAAACACTTTCATGGGCCTATATCTTCTTAAGGAAACAAGATGGTAAGGTAAGTTGATTTAAATTACCTTATTTTCGCCCAACGAAGCTAGTCTCAAAGTATGGCCCATTATTTAAAAAACATACTGTATAACCTAAAAACTAGAAAAAGTTGACTGGGAGTTAAAATTAATAGTTATAATTTAAAAAGTAGTTTATCCTTAATAAAATTTGTGATCAAACACATATATTGTTAAGTGTCAGACGTTTGTGATAATGTTTGTTATGTGCCCTAGGTTTAGTTTACAAATATTGTTAAGTATGATCTTTCGAATAGCAGAATCAACCAAATATACAATCACTTACCTTATTTTCTAGCGCCAGTCGAAAGCATAACATTTTAATATTGAATATAATAAAAATGTGTTAAATTATTTTGTATTGCATCATACACTATTTAAAATATATATATACAGGGTGTTTCAAAACATAGGCGCAACCATTTGCTATCTGTCAAAGCAACAATGGAAACATCCGGAAATTGACAGCAGCCAACTAGTTTTTCCTAATAATGGGTGTAGTAAAACTGCCTCTTCCCGACGTGCAATACTTTACATTTTATTTTTTAACGTCGAAACAGTTAATTTTATCCAAAAATATAAGAGAGAAAAAAGTTTCTAAATGAATCGGCTTAACCTAATTTAATTTTAACGTCGTTAAGAAAGTTTTTTGAAAGTATAGTTAAAAAAACCGAAAGGGGTAGTTTATTTCAACCCTTTCCAATTATTTTCAAAAAGTGAAAAGATATGTCACAACTGTCTTTCGATGATGGTAACACTTCCACAAAATTTTACCATTCCCACGCTTTTCATTTCCAAGGAAAACAATAAAAACACTCTTTTTTCCGCCATCTTTGCAACGTGATATATCCGTAATGGTTTACTTGTGACCCAACGTTTATATAACAAACTACCTTTTATTTTCAACAAGGAATCACCCCCTGAAATTTTTCGTCTTTGTTTTGAAACACCCTGTATATATATATATATATTGTTGTGTTATGAATTTTTTGTTGGGCGCCAATTAATATTTGTGTTGAAATTGTATGTGTGTTTCTGTATGATTTGTATTTATGTGTTTTGTGTGTAAAAGAAAATTGTATTTATTGGACTACAAACCTGTATCTTATATTTTTTATGCTTATTCAATTACCCTGGCTGCTTGGAGAACATAGACTCTGGTAGTCGGTTCGCTCGTCAAGTCAAATCTTTTTTAACACACTGTATCTTACTTTCAAATAAATATCAATTTAAAATGGACAAGTTTTATTTCATAAGAGATTTGTTTACTACTTATTCAAGAATATTTAACGTTTTATGAACATTTAATTAACAGGTAACATATAAATTTTATTTTTAAAGGCAGTTACGTATTAAAAGTTGCCTATCCTTGAAATTTACATAGTACAACACATTCTTAAAATCCGTGATTCTATGGTATTCTGCTAGTGTATGTTTATTGATGGTAATGTATTATATTTGCAAATCATAACCTTTTGACAGATGTTCCACTAAATAACGAATTTTAATATATTAACTAGAAAGGTGGCAAGTCGGCATTCGCCGACTTGACCTTTCTTGAGTAGGGTTAGTTTTTTTAAACACCATGTATTTTTTCGATAATTAGTGCGTTAAGAGACCTCCGATGGAAGTTGAGTAAAATAAATTAGTCAGTTCTCTTAATTTTGAGACTTTTTTAACGTTCAACATTTTTCCAACACTTTGTATATAAAACGGTCTTTCGTACATCCGACAACCCATCCGAAGCAAAAAAATAAATTTATTCCATGAATATTGGGAGTTTCAATATTGGTTCAGTTTTCTTAAACACCCTGTATTGTTTTCATTAAAATAGTTTCCATATAGACCATTGTTAAAAGTTTCATCAAAGGAATATTATACTTCCATGAAGCTTTCTAGAGAAGTCGGTTTTTAAACACCCAGTAGTTTTTAATTAGTATAGTTTTCTTACAGACCGTTGTGAAAAGTTTCATTAGAAAATATTCCATGAATTGTGAGGATATTTAAAGAATGGTTTGGTTTTGTTAAGCACCCTGTATATTTTCATTAGTATAATATTTTTACAATCGTGAAAAGTTTCATAAAAAAAAATAAATTCCATAAATTTTGTGGATCTAGAGAATGGTTCTTTATTTTACACCCTGTATTTTTCATAAGTATGTATTCATATACATAATAATACCAAAGTATATATTTTTATAGTTTTTACAAACTATTGTAAAAGTTTCATCAGAAAGAAAAACAAAATTTTAAATAAACAAATATTCAGGATTTTTATGGAACTGTTCGTTATTTTTAAACACCCTGTATTTTTTAATAAATATAGATTTTTACAAACTATTGTATAAAGTTTCATAAAAAATAATTTTCAAATTACAAGAATTTTGATGATTTTTATATAATGGTTAGATATTTTTAAACACTCTGTATTTCTTAATTAGTATATTTTTCCTACAGAACATTGTATAAAATTTCATCAAACAGAATTTTTAATTCCAAGAATTTTGAAAATTTTTAGAGAATGGTTCGTTATTTTTAAACACTCTGTATTTTTAATTAGTATATTTTTCCTACAGAGCATTGTATAAAGTTTCATCAAAAAGAATTTTTTAATTCCATGAATTTTGAAAATTTTTAGAGAATGGTTCGTTATTATTAAACACTCTGTATTTGCTTCGATAGTGAGTGTCATAATAAATCCTTGATGGAAGTTTAATAAATTTTCCATGAATTTTGTTATTTTCAATATTTTTTCAGTTTTCTTAAACACCCAGTAGTTTTTAATTAGTATATATTTCTTAGAGACCATCGTGAAAAGGTTAATAAAAAATATTCAATGAATTATTGTGGGATTCTTAGAGTATGGTTTGGTTTCGTTAAGCACCCTGTATATTTTCATTAGTATAATATTTTTACAATCGTGAAAAGTTTCATAAAAAAATAAATTCCATAAATTTTGTGGATCTAGAGAATGGTTCTTTATTTTACACCCTGTATTTTTCATAAGTATGTATTCATATACATAATAATACCAAAGTATATATTTTTATAGTTTTTACAAACTATTGTAAAAGTTTCATCAGAAAGAAAAAAATTTTAATCCACAAATGTTCAGGATTTTTAGGGAATGGTTCGGATTTTTAAACACCCGTATTTTTGTCGATAATTAGTGCGGTAAGAGTCCCCGACGGAAGTTTCGTACCAAAAATGTTCAGTTCCCTTAATTTTGACATTTTTAACGTTTCACATTTTTCCAACACTTTGTATTTAAGACGGGCCTACGAACGTCACAGAACCCCTCGAAGCGAAAAAACCGAAAATTTCCTCGAATCTGTAATTTTTATTTTTTCTCGTCAATTTTATCGTAACACCCCGTACATCGAGCTTTTTGAGTCGCACTGTATATAAGCGAAGCGACTTGAAGTCTGCCATATTGTCTAGCTCACTGATACCACCTATTCATTCTATTTATGCAAAGTTCAATGCAAATAGCAATAGCGGATGGAAATATTTGACAGCTGTTCTATGGCTTCAGTCATTTTGACCCCGTCTTGGTCTGCCATATTGTCTAGCTCACTGATACCACCTATTCATTCTATTTATGCAAAGTTCAATGCAAATAGCAATAGCGGATGGAAATATTTGACAGCTGTTCTATGGCTTCCGTCATTTTGACCCCGTCTTGGTTAGGATTTTCGCAAATTTCGATACAAAAACGAATTCAAAACCCGGCGCTCGCCTTACACAACGTATCTAGAGACTTCAAATTTACCGTTTTCGGCCTTTGGGGGACTCCGGTCGCCCCATTTAGCGAAATTTTCTGCGATTTATTCGGAAATGTCACCGCGCACTCGCCATTTGACGTTTCTGTAGTCGACGAACATTTTGCTATTTTCACTATAAAATCGAATTTTAAACCTAAACCTGAGGCACACGACACATTGTAGAAGGTTCAAAGTGTACGTTTCGATATGGCTTTATGGAAATAAAGGGGTACTTACTTTTCAGAATGTAATCGTTTTGAAGGTTTTGTGAGGACCCGCCATATTGCTAGGCTCTTCTCCCCGTCTCAGTTTCGATTTAAGCAAATTTTTATGGAAAAACGAAAAAACGAAATCCAGGGCTCGCATAACAGAAAGTATCTAGAGACTTTAAATTTACCTTTTCTGGCATTGGCGGCCCTCCGATCGACCCTTTTAGCGAACGTTCCTAAGTTTTATCGGGAGCTGTCACATGCCGTGCACCGTCCTGGTAGCCGTTTGACGTTTAGGACGGCCGGCGGCCGAGCGAATGCGAATACCGCCGAACGTGTAATTGAGTAAAACTTTCGTTATTTTCACTATAAAATCGAATTTTAAACTCAAACCTGAGGCACGCGACACATCGTAGAAGCTTCAAAGTTTACGTTTCGACATGGCTTTGTGGAAACGAATGCGGGAAAATACGAAAATATCGAATCCGAAATAGTTGGACGTCTATCCATATCTGACTGACGTTTCTCGAATTCCCGGCTATATCTATCTCTTTTTTTCGCGACATCCGCGCGAAAATGGAAAACTGGCGGCCGCGGACCTCCGGAAAAACGCAAAATTCGCCCCGAAAAAGGTAAAGAGAAATCACCAAAATACGCCCACCGGACAACCGAAGGACCGAACTCGGCTTCGCGCACCCGGGCTCGCCGCTGCGCGGCTCGCCTCAAAAGCCTTAGGTAATGCAAAACGCCACTTTTTCGCGAGAGAGAAAAAACAACGGATTTTAATATATAAGAAATAGAAAAGTAAAGATTATTAATTATACTACGGTAAGTAACTTATTGTTTTAATAAGTTTTAGAGTCTGTGACTGTCTATTTTGTGAATTTAATAGCTAGCTAGCGTTTATTTTCTCTGATAAAATTTACGTAAATTTCTGTGAATTTATGTGCACATAAAATACCTTTCTGATGTTGATTTTCCTTTTTATAAGACTTCGACTGGAAATCCTTTGGAACTCCCTCTGAACTGGTGATTGGGCTTCTGGTATTGATGGCTGGTTCTTCCCACTATATGGTACTGCCAAATTTCTAAATTGGACCTGGATCTCTGTTGATTTTGTTGTTAGACACTTTTCTTGTAACGTGAGTATAACTTTTAACTATTATTTGAACTTTTTCTTGCTAATTTTTACATTTTCTGGAACCTCTGTTCAAAACCGACGCTGCCCGTTCTTACATTCTTTCGTATCTAATCAACAAACTTTTGTTTTTCCTCTAATTTTCTCCCAATTTGATACCTTGATTCCTTGTTGTAAAATTTGCACACATTTTATGGTCCATACATATGATCTTATATAGTTTTTCGATGCACTGTTTTTTTTATGTTTTCACTCCACTACTTAAAACTATGACAAATTTTTTTATGTTATTACAATTTTACTTATGTCTAATTATTAAATATTCTTCAATATTACTCTTTTTATGTACATTGTTATATCTTTTGTGGAGCCAACTTTAGACTTGACATTTGTCCCTGTCTATGATATTTATTTGACATTTCTAAATATTTTACAAATTTTATTTATTTAAATTACTAATATTTTAATTATCTTCACTTGACTTATGTTGATATGTGTATGATGTTATTAAATGATCTTTTCTTTTCTTTCTATATACTTTAATCTTGGTTTAAGTCTTTTTTGTTTATGTACTATACAAAAATATGATATCATGTCCCAATATTTAATGAATTTTAACTATTTTTTCTTTCAAAAATGGTAATTTATTTAATTTACTCTACAATAACTGTTTATATGCTCTGCATTGTCAATTTTTATATTATTTTGTATAATTCAACTATGTTTTAATTTTTATAACAACAATAATTTCTATTCTATTCTATGGTTTTTTTAAATAAACATGTAAATTCTCATAAGTATTAAAGCTGCTATTTCATATTGTCTCAATATATATATATAAAACTAAATAAGCACTGTATAATCAATATTATATTAGCATGCGAAACCCTCAGGGGCAGTTCAGTAAAGAAGTTCTGATTTCAAGGTGAGATATTTTTTTATATTACTTTGCTTTCTTTAACAATGATACTCAATTCTGCATTTTACTATATAAATGACTTTAATAAACAGATAGATTTCAATTTTCCATTATCAACTTAACATTAACTACACAATCTGCGCTGACTGAAACTAATAATTAAGAAAATCGATGTTCTTATTATTATCAATACAAATAATAAGTTTTAAGTCCCAAAAACCAACATTTAATACACTAATTAGTCAAATTCTTTGTATTCTTTACCTTCCCAATATTTTCGGTGTTGATTCTTCTTCTGCGCTCGCCCTTATTTCTTCGCCGTTGTCTGTAAACACCTTCTACTGCTGCTTCCTACTATTTTTAATTTAGCGTCTCCACATCAGCTGAACTGGCAGATTTCCTCTCAACCAACTCTCGTAATTAACAAACAACGTTCATCTGATTTTGGGAAATTATTATTAAACTCTTACCTTTATATGTGGTTTTCTGGGTGGTGCCCCTTCAATTATAGGTGAAATAGTGGTTATACCACCTAATATAGTTATTCCTCGGCCCTGGGATATTAGATTTTACTGGAACAATGTTGATTTGGCTTGGAGATTATATCTCTTGATTCAGGTACACGGTTTTCTTTATATTTCTTTTAATAAAATTTCAACTCAAAAAAAATTCTGGCATACCCTATTATTTTATATAATCAACAACCTTTTGCATTTTTTGTCCTCGTTACTACGCAACGTCCACGGTATATCGATGAAAGTTTTAATTTACTTCACATTTAGATTCACTTTACTTACATACTACATTTTACAATTAAGCTTATCATTTTGTTCACATAATTTATTATATTATTTTCATGCTAAATCTGTTTATTCCGCTTCCTCAATTTTATTCATGCATTCAAAATTATTCTCGCGTACATTGATTTTATATTTTAGTAGGTATTTTAAATATGCTAAACATTTTTAAATTCTTCCTTTTTATGTAATGACTGAACGTTTTATTGTTTATATTTCCTCTTATTAATTTTGTGTTCATTACAATATATTTTACGATATTTTCCACCGCTTTTGACAGTTAATACTTAGAAATATTCACTATGCGTCGATCAGCGGCTCTTAGTGACATTTAATCAATGATTCCATTACTCGTCTACATACATTTAGGCATGCTTTAGAGGTCTCCGAAGATCTTAGGCTCTATCTCCTTAATAAATCGTCCGGAAACTTGGACTACCGGGGATTATATCCCGCAAATTGAAATTCAAACTTAAGATAGCTTCACTCTCCGTAAAATTGAGGTTAGGTTAGGTTTCGTAATTGGGGAAATATTAAATTCTCTGGATATGTCAATTTCAGTTTCAGTATAATTTCAGCTTGGGTATAATATTAAATAAGCCTTTGATATGAAAAATGGAATTATAAATTGGGCGAAAGCAACATGTACAGAGTGGTTTACAGCGTGTGACAAAAAATTCGCTACTCCATGTCGGACTAAAAAGCCACAGACATGAAACGTTCTACATCGCAATATACATCATTAAAAGCTATGGACTTCTATCGCTTTCAGCGAGAACGATATTTTTCAAACACGGAATTTCTGGAAACAACTACTCTGCAGGCTAATGACCCGTCCAGCATTGAATAACACGTGAAAAACTTGTATAAAATAGCGTCAGATACCTCACCTATCCGACCAGCATTGAATTTCACCTGAAAAACCTATATCAAATAGCATCAGATATGGAATACTAATAAGCTTGAAACCGGTATATGTCTAGTGGCCTGCTGACGAGTAACTTAAGCTGTTTGCTATAGATTTTTCAGGTGTAATTCCGAGCTGGTTGGGGCATTACCCCACAGAGTAGTTGTTTTTTCGAATTCCGGGTTTGTCATGTCCAATTATTATTAAAAGCTTAGTCGTTACAGGGCGTTACAAAAAAATAGAATATCATTAAAATACACGTTTAGATTTGTAATTCGTTTCGTCCTGTAAGTTTGGCAGTATAAATGATTTGAATTTTCTGTCAAATTAGAAATTGTCCATCAACATAATTTGAAATTAAATAGTTTTATATTAAAAAGTTCGATCTTTAATTATTTTCATGTAAATTGAACTTTAATTTTTGCAACGAAAAATTGTCCCGAGTACAGTCCTGGATGCAGCCGGCAGTTATAGTAAAATAAAATAAGTTCTTGTACTGATGTTATTGTCAAATGGTTTTGACTTCCTGATGATGTTTCAAGAGAAAAGCACAAACTAACTAAAATAAACATTTAAACAAAAGCGTCATCTTTATCTATTTATCTTGGCAATTGTCTTAAATTCTAAAATCGATTATTTGTTGAAAGTAGACACAAAATAAAAGTAATAGCAACAAACACCAATAACTGCAAAAATGATTAGGCATAAAATGAATTAAAAATTGGTCATTCTTACAGATAACGCTGAAATTGACCTCTATGAGCGCGGATGCAGAGAAACCAGATACTTCAAAGATAAAAGTCCATTGTGGTCAAATCAGCACATCACAGTGGCCATGGTATTGGACTAAAGTGCCCAATCCATCGATGTGGAAACATTCATTCAAAAGCGTCCTTACTGCTCGAGTATTCTATCATTTTGCGTGGAGTGAAGCAGGGAGATCCCCTTTTTTCTTTGCTATTTAACTTAGTGCTCGATGCTCATGTGTAGACTGGACACCTTACCTTCTGGCATTGATATTGATGGCGCTTCGATTGGTGCCCTGGCGTACGCCGATGACCTTTTACTTATCTCGCCGTCACCTAAGTAGATACGGCTCATTATTGCCACAAGGGTCAGGTTCTTTGGGGCACGTTACATGACGCTTCACGCAAACAAATGTGCCAGTCATGCTATCAAGCTGTTTCCCGCCTTAAAAGCTTTATTTGGCGCGGCATTCTACCTTTCATATTCGAGCCTTGCCTATTCCTAGAGTAACTCCTGAGTTCAGTTTCAAGTACCTTGGGCATCAGTACGGCTTCATGGGTACTGACCCTCCATCGACCGACAGCTTGCAAGTCGCATTGAATAACTTGCTCAGGGCGCCGTTCAAACCTCACCAGAAGCTTCTACTATTAGAAGATTATGGTCTTCCCAAATACCTTTATCTCTTTCAGAACCCATGCATAAATAGAGTCATCCTGAACAGGGTCGACAAGTACGTACGCAGAATGGTGAAGACAACGATCGTCGGTCTGCATAATACCCGCCTTCCGCTAGATTATAAACGATGTCGTGGATGTTGTCATCATGTGGAGATGCTGTCTCATGTCCTGTAGCGTTGTCAAGTCACGCACCACGCCCGCATCGCCCGGCATGACTTTGCCATCCATACCTTGACTGATGCTTGTCACCACAGCGACTTCCTCACTGAGGTGGAGCCTTCGATGGAATCTTGAAGGCCGGCGCCATAAACCCGATCTTCTGGTTTTAACTGATGCCACACATGTTATTGACACCTCGGCCGTTGTTCGACCACTACTATCATAAGGTTGCCACCTACTGCTCTCCCAGTTTCGTTAAGGCTGTTAGAAGACGGCATCCCAGCCTCCCAATCCTCTTGGGTGCCATCGTCATCGGTGCCCGCGGTACCTGGTGCAACATGTACAACGGTGTGCTCCAGCGCCTTCGTCTAAGGAAGACTGTTGCCCTCCCGTTTCTCTCGGTTGTTCTTCGTGGGTGGAGGTTGATTCACCAGGCCTATAGAGCCACTACATGGGCCCCCCATTCACCATCGGTAATGGTGGTCTTCTGCTCATCCAGCCGTCCCGGTTATGGAATTTACTGTACCTATGTTTATTGTTTTGTATTTATTTTTAATAAAGACTCTGGTCATTTTTTAAGGGCTTGCAATACATTTTTTACGATATAATTATTTGATGTTAGTACTGTAGTTTGTTTTACTTCCAACTCTTGTACTGTGTGATATTGTATTGTATATTATTTGTGTGTTTATATTATTATTGACGATCGTGTAATTGTTATCCACACTGTTTAGGGTATTAACCCCTACAAGTTATTGTACTTTTTCAATAAATGTTTCAATAGCCAAATGCCTCGTCATCTAATTAGTGACAGGCATAATTGGATTAACGAGTATCCCAGACCGGGCCGGGTGTATATGTTACAGAAAGATACAAAACATATTCTTGTAAATATTTATTTTTTCTCAAAAAAATGTCAATTTTAAATATGCGTAAAATTCTGCCAAATGTATGTCTGTGGCACTTATAAAACTGGCACTGACCTATTTTATTTGACACACATAATAATGCTAAGTTTTCCTGTTTCCCTTTATTATCAAATTGCTTCATACCTACTCGATTTTTGTGCAAAAAATTTGTGAAAAAATGAAGTTTTATCATTACATCATTCGCAATTTTATGATAGAATAGAATAGAATAGTTAAGTGCTTTTAGTTGATAACGATAAGATTTATTATTTTAAGAAACCTACGTTCTAAAATTAAATCACTTAATCATTCCTAAGGCACCTGATGCGATCTCATAATTTACAAACGGTCACCAATTAATCTTTCTATTGTTTTAAGATTTATACAAGAGAGGTAGGTTACTGCTCAATTAAATTGCTTCAATTAATACCAGTTTAACTACTCTTCTAATCGAACACTTCCATTTGTCTATTAATCCAATTTTCTTTAATGTATCTGGATGAATAAAGTCCAAAGCAAAAAATAACACCCAATATTAAGCTGACATAAGGATTTGCAAATAATTTTTTTTTAATTCCAAATATTGTCATACATTTTGGAGGGTTTTTGGGGAGATGTTTCTAATTTTAACATCAATATTAGAGTGCACTACTTATGGGTACATCATGCTTCTATTAAATAACAGAACTTTATTGCGGCTTAGTGTATATGTTACAGGAAATATCGTATTTCAGGTCATTTTAGTTTGGCCTAGGACACACTAAAAATTTCTATCGTTGTTAAGAACGCTGTACTTTTCCTATGACATACTAATATCGCCTGATAGTTTCTAGGACAAACTAAAATGGCCCAATTATTATTAGGAAATACCATTGTAAATTCTAGATTTAAACTACCAGATACTATTCCACTGACATGTAATTTTCCATTACAGCAGTTGTTGGTGAACTAACTTCTAAATCGCATATAAGATATAGCTTCTTTGCTTAATGTAGACAGATGCAGTTGCACTCTTGGTTCTATACCGATTTATATGGAGGTAGTTATCCTTGTCTTGTTTATTTACTGTTTAATGAGAAAGTATATTTTTTCTTATATTATCAAAATCATATTTACCCTTATCAAATAAACAAGATAGTTATTAGTTTGTTGTTCATTTAGTGTTTAATGAAAAACTATATTTTTTATTATATTATTTAAATCATACCTACTTATTTCACAATGTACTGTAATGAGTTATTTCCCGGACTCATTTAAGTCCGAGAAATAACTCATTACAGTACTGAGTCCGGGAAATGTTTACTTCCCGGACTGCTTTAAAAAAACCCAATATTCACAATTTTAAAAGATTTTATCTTTAAAACTACAAAATCAAGCCTATAAAAACTAATTATAATTATAATTAACAGTAACTGTGCAATGTGAAATTCCTTGCAGGCTGAATGCAGGAATACCTTTAGGGGCAGAATCTTCACTAGACACGGTAGTGGTGGTCAAAAGATACTCTTCTGATGGGGCTTCCTTCAGGAATCTATTAACTTCTTCTCTTGTTAGAACTTTTGATTTGTTTGCCTGATGACCAATCGCTTGCCATTTTAAGAAAGCCACCAGTTTTGGATATTTTGAAATATCACCTCCTTCTTTTACCATCAGCATAGACTTGAGCATCGAATATATTGCCCACATTGTCGCAGGATTCATCTTTTTGGAGATATCCAAGAAGTACGCCAAAAGGATATTCTCATTCAGGCCGTTTTCCACCTTATAGGTTTTTCTCCACACGTTGAAGAGCCGGTATTCCTACTCATAAATTTGAAATTTAATTTTTAATACAACACAGTATGAAATAAAACTATTATCTTTAACAAATGTGTTCCATTTTATGTTTATAGGTAACTTTGATATCTTTGAAATATGGCGCTTTTAAAGAGAATGTTTGCTTTGGTACATCCTTTTATCCTGAATTAATTTTCCTAATATAAGGCATTTTTATTCAATAATTTAAATCGCATATTTCCAACTACTAATGAGGCTATTTTAGTTTGTCCTAAAAACTATCAGGCGATACTAGTATGTCATAGAAAAAATGCAGAGTTCCTAACAACCATAGGAACTTTTAGTATGTCCTAGGTCAAACTGAACATATACATTTGACTATTGTAACTATCGATTCTCTTACCTTTTTTATGTAGCAAAAAAGTGTACCTTGTTGAAGTCGTTAGAAGTAATCGTTTTCGAAATAATCCTTTTATTTGAAATATTTAGTGCACCAAATAAAAACTGTTTTGGCTTCAGGTAAAATGCCTTTTTCGCTGAAAATACAGAAAATGTTACTTGAAAAAGTAAATTTGAATTTCTCGCCCCCAAAAACCCCCGATCTCCAAAATGTATGGAAATATTTGGATTTTTTAAAAAGTTATTTACAAATATCGAAAATAAAATTTCAACTTAGACACACTGTATCTTTTTAATCATCAACTTATCGACTAAAGTAAGTTTAGTTTAGCTAGGAATCTACTTTTGCTCTATGTTGCATTAATTTTGGAACACCCTCTATTAATTAAATGTTAGACAAAATTGAAAATGAAGTGGTCTTTCATATTTTATTTAAATTATTATTATTTTATATGTTTGCAAAAAAATCATAGCAGTTAGATTTCTTCTATTATACTGACTATAAACTTTAAGGCTTAAGGTGAGCGCTCTATCAAACGATATATAAGGTCTGTTCCAATAACCGTCGAGAACTGGTTCAGAACCGTGAGAAATGTTTGACCAACACCGTCTTATGTCGCATTCGCCGAGAGTACATTAATTGACTAATTCTGTACGGTTCGAAATCGATTCTTGCTGTGTTGGAACAAACCCATAGTTTTCGCTCAGTAACATCTTATCGGATAATGATAAAAATATGCGGTTTTTTTAATAGACTATATTTGTTATTTTACGTCGATGCTGTGTTTTGAAATTTTGAAAAAGTGTAAAATTATTTTTTTAAATGATTCTTGCATATTTTCAAAATTTCAAAACACAGCATCGACGTAAAATAATATTTGTAGTCTATTAAAAAAACGGATATTTTTATCATTTTTCGTTGAGGAGTTACTGAGCGAAAACTATATGCCTTTGGATCGAGCGCTCACCGTAAGCCTTAAAGTCCTACGTAGTACAGCTACGAGTTCTTACTAAATAAATATATTACAAAAATTATGAATTTGAAATCGAACAGGAACATAATTAACAAACTGAAAAGGTAGGTGAGTTTTCATTGACAAAAAATTATCAAGTGAAATTTTTTGTTTACAAAAACCAAAAAGTAAACAAATCAGGACGAAATATTTGGTATTTGTAGCTGTAACAACTGCTAACAAAATTTTCTCGAAGTGGAAGATCTCTTGGAAGTAATGCTTATACACCCTGCACATGAAATGAATCGTGCATTAACATTCCTGAAACTGTGGATTGTGATATCCCTAATTGAGCTGCAATTATCCTAGTGATTATGTCAGGCTGCTCTTCGATGGCATTTAAAATGTCTTTCTCTAATGGCTCCCCCATGCTGCCCAGGCCTCGGCCGCAAATTGTCAGTTTCTCTACCCCGCTGGAAATTATGCGCCATAAGTTTATAATCGCGTGAAAATAAACTCGAATAGAACCAAAATTTAATAACAAAGTACTGCTACAGATATCAAACATATCGTCTTGACTTGTTTACTTTTTAAAAGCAAAAAATTTCACGTGATAAATTTTTGTAAACTTCCGAAACTAAAAATAGTTTACTACATTCTTTTTCATTATTTGTCCTTAGCTATAATCATCAAGTTTGTGCGTTAGGAATAACGTGTATTTCTCCTTAGGTTCAAAATTTTTTTTGTAATATAAAGGTATATTAAATCAAAAAGAAGTAACAAAGCATGTACTTGATTAATAGTCGGTATGACCTCCACCACGTTCCAATAGCATATTGACACGTCTGTGCATTGAGATAATCAAGCGGTTAACGATCTCTTACGGAAAATTGTTCCATTCCTCTTCTACCGCCACGTCTAACTCATCTGCAGTCTGAGTTGGAGGAATATGATTATGAATGGCTAGCAACGAAATCCCACATGTTTTCAATATAATTCATGTCAGCAGAGTTGGCTGACCAATCTAATTTATTGATATGTTCTGCTTCGAGTGTCTCTTGAACCCTTCTTGCGTGATGTGGACGAGCGTTGTCGTTCATAAACACAAAATTTTTACCTAATTCATTAGGTAGAGGACAGATAATGGGCGTAATAACTTGTTCGGTATACGAATTAATGTGGTACGGCGGTTGAACATTATTCTACCTCAAAACATTACGGCAACCCCTTCATACAAAGCAACTTCATGGGCAGAATGAAGCCGCAGTTGACGACCTGGTTCTCTCCAGACTCTTTGTCGATTGTCATCAGTAACGAGACCAATTCTGGCTTCCTCTGTAAATAAGACCCACCACCACTGGCGTAAAAGCCAGTCCCTCTGCTCTCGCGTCCACTGAAGTAGAGTGAAAACCCGTAATGGCCTTCTAGCACGTAAATTTGCGTTGTCTTCGAATAGTAGGTGTCGATATAACACGAAGAAACGTACCTTGAAAGTGGGCCTGAGAGCTGAAGCTGAAGATGTGCGGTGTCTACGGGCATATTCCTCTAAAAATTGATCCCCCTTTTGATTAGATACTTGAGGACGTCCACTACGTGGTCTATTTTCCACTGTATAAAATTCTTCATATCTGTGTACTATTCGTACAACAAATGATCTAGGAATGCCCAACATGTTCGATATCTGATGATTAAAATGTCCTGCATCACGTAAAGAAGTCATTCTTGCTCGGGTAAACGCAGAAATTTTACGTTCTGACATTATAAAATTACAAAAATTCACAGAAACCCTTGGCTGAATACACTGCCAAACTTACCAGATTTGTAAAAACATTTTTAATAAGGTAAAGGTTCATGGTCTGCAATTTTTTATTGTCTTTTTTGTTCCCTAAGTACATGTACTTTTTTATCACATTAAAGAAAACCACTAGGTTTAATCGAATCGTTGTATATACAGGGGATCCAAGACTTTTGACGTTGTGTGTATTATCTGGTAAATCATGTATCAGGATCAACTTCATCCAATAGTTTTACTCTAAATTGTGTCAAATTTTTATCAGTATTGAGTTTAAATAAATTTGTAATAATAGACCCATCTGGTAAAAAACCATGCTGTGTTTGAGTGATACTCAATTTTATCTGATTTCAAATTTTTAATGTATGATGTGCTCAAAAGGCGTAACTGGTGCACATAAAACAGAAATAAGGCGATAAAGCTTTCTCCATGTTATGAATTAAAGGCATAAGCCACAAAGCTGGAAATGTACTAGTTTTTAAAAGCCATGTTAAACATATGTAATAAATGTTTTTGTAGCAATTCTGCATATCCTTTGATTAAATATGCCCATTGCACGATTTGGTTATAAATGGCATGATGATTGACCGCTTCGACCAATTCATCTGATTTTATGGCGTCTATGTTGAAAAAATCCTTAGTTTGATCATAATATGTTAAACTATCAAAGTTTGTCTATATGTCGGTTTATTTTGATGTATACTGATTGAAAATATTTAGAAAAACGGTCGGCTTTATTTTCACGAGAGAATTACATTTTCATATTTTATACCTACATGTTGTGTGAATTTTCATATCTCCAAAATTCGGATGTATCTGTAATATTACTATTTTTTATTAGCTACAAGTATTATCATGTTTCTGTCATTAATTAAGTTTCCTTCAATATATTTAGTAGGTTTAATATTATGTAATATGGGCTAACAGGATTTTCCTCTGCCCATTTTTGTTTTGTAATAATAATAAAAATAATGTTATTAGTAATAATATAAAAATTATCCAGTAACCTGTTGACGTCCATACCATTATAAACAGTACCCCACGCCGCACCCTGAATTTGTTTAACTATGCCAAAAAACCTGTAAATGATACTGCAGGAAACAACTACTCCGCGGACTAATGCCCCGACCGGCATTGAATTACTCCTGCACCTTCGTATGTATGTTCACATATAAACTGAGTGCAGGTGAGATATAAGTGGTCTGCTTACTGTAAGTCGAGCCGCTTAGGCCGAGCAGGAAGTAAGCAAACCATTTATTTCTCACCTGCACTCAGTTTATATGTGAACATACATATGAAGTAACAGCCAGTTCATTTGTCGGTCATCTCACCTATGGCATACTGATGAGGACTAACAAGCCCAAAACCGGTCTATGTCTGGTGGAGTGTCCGACAAGGGTTTTTGGCTGTTCATACAGATACTGCAGGAGTAATTCAATGCCGGTCGGGGCGTTAGTCCGCGGAGTAGTTGTTTCCTGCAGTATCATTTACAGATTTAATGGCTCGTCGCCCAGGGCGAGAGGTCTGCGTTAAGTACCTGCTGCAATGTAGGTCGCTTCCTGTAAGTGGAGCCGTTTAGGCCGAGCAGGAAGTAAGCAGACCACTTATATCTCACATATTTCATACGTCAAAAAAATTTGCTTTTTTTAAAATCGGAAAGTTTGCTAGATATTCTCAAGACAAACATTATCACAAATGCTAAATCTGCCATCAGTGCATTGTGATAAGACTCTTGTAGTAGAATCAGACAAGTTTCTTTCTGAACATCAGTATTGTACGATAAATTTGTTGATGGCGGTACACGATCAAGTATTACACACCAGTGATGAGGTATTTTGTTTTGTCCATAGGGGCGAATTTTTTAAATTTCTTGAACTTCAGCCGTTTTGTCAAAAAAAAAGTGAAATTTAGTCATCGGAAAAGCAATTTCTGGGATTTTCTGCATTGTCATATTTTCCTAGTGTAAGGATAAATACTTTATCGATTCTATAATTCCGCAAGGCATAAATAGTTTCGGTCTATGTTCGTCAATAAATGAGATACTCGTATTTGCACCGGGCTTACGTTGGTATTAAATCCAGTGTATTGTAAATGTACACATAAGGGATTAACTGCTACTTCTGACTAGTCTTGCCGACATTAAGGGTCAGTATATTGAATCTTGGTTAAGACTTGATTAATTAGTCGAGGGATTAGATTGAATAACCGTGTTTTAGTTGAACAATAAAACATCTGTAAAGTTGCAATACCAAGCCACATAAAAACCGGGAGACAATTATTACATGCAAGCACAAATAAAACATGTCATACAAAATCTAATTACGGCATTTAAAGTTATGAAAAGTATTAAGGTAGTAGGAATCTATGAACTTACCATATTTTAACAATGCCCGCATTGAAGCAGAAAGTCTTTGGGAACAAACTTGTGTAGCATATTTGACTTTCATTTTTTTGTTCTGTTATCTGTTAACCTGTTGCACATACGAGTATCGTAATCACCACAATCTAGTTCGTAAAAATGTGTAATGTCTTGCCATGAAGCAGTTTGAAGTTTTTCTTTTTTCCATTTAAATCTACATTTATATTTGAGTAGATTATTTCGAATACCTTTTATTAGGTGTGGGGGGTCATATATGGGTATAACTTCATGCTTATCTACATAAAACCCTTCATTAAATAATTTATAGCTCCAGTATTGTATTGGTCACAAACTGTTGATACAACTCTTAACCCAACATCATGGACAGCTTTTATTATACTTTTCAGTTGAGTAGCAATATCAACAGAATTCATGCAGCTTTGTACAAAATAATAGGCAATAGGCTGCTTACATTTTGAAGCAAGTCCTCTCAGCATAAAAACCATTGCGTGATTTGCAAATTTTGGTTGATTGTTATTCATTTTTTCGAGACCAACTATGCAGTCTTCATTTTTTTTATATGTTAACCCCGGTTCAAGGGACATTTCGTCAAATATCAATATACAATATTTGTCCAATGGTTTTATTTTCGATACATCATTGCGTAGCATTTCAATAATGTGAAAATTTAGTTCAGGGGAAAAATTAATTTTTGTAAATAATAAAGAAATGATTTTTCTGGATGGTAAAGCAAAAACTTTTTGTAATAATCTGTACTCTCTTGAACTCTGTTTTAGTAATGACATTGCAAATATTTTGTCCTGCAAAGTATAACGACGTCCTTTTTTCCTCGTCTATAATTTTGTATAATGATGTTTTGATCACGACTAAAAAAATCTTCTCTGTTAATTGCTTGAACCCACAGCTAAAAGTAAAAATATATTTGCTTAAATAAAAATATAAAAATTACTCAAAATTGTATACTTTCGCAATACTTTTTTGTTAATTTATAAAAAAAGCTTCGTTTTAATTTAGCCTTTAATCTTAATCCTAAGATTTTGACACTGTTTATAAATATTTAGCACTGAAATGTAATTTTATTTTCAGTGCTATTTTCGTAACTTAACCTTTATTTTGTCTCTACAAGCCCCGGCCCCGGCGAATCGCTGAGACCATAGATGCTGAGACGCCGTAGAAGACATCATAGAGAAGGCATGTACAAGGAAATCACCTGTGGAAATCACAAACCTAGGTTTGTGAAGAAAATGGAGCACTTTCGCGCATGCGTACTTATTTGGTCTTAGTCTTAGTCCTAAGAACACATAACATATAACTAGATCTAAGAACACAGACCATATACGCCTAAGAAGTTAAAACATAACTTTCAAGGTCAGGTCTTAAGATCTTCTTAGGACTAAGACTACGACTTTTATAAACGTACACATGGAAATATGTACATTTAATTCTTAGGGTAAATATTAGGGCTAAGTTACGGTTAAGACTTTTTTTTATAACCATTTATGAACTTATCTGTGGCTTTTTTAGGAATGAATGCATTCGCATTTCCGTGTTTTTATATGTGCACTTTGGTACGCAACACGTAAAAACCATTTTAACAAATCAGAACAATAAAAATACAACAAAATTAACAGTAAAACCAAAATCACATCCAAAATTAACCTATAAAGACACACACAGATTACTGACTACTTTTAAACAACAACAACGTTGCTAGGCAACGTTGTCTATACCATAGAAGATGTACAACTTCAAACAAACTATTCTGGATTTTCAGTGTGGCCATGTTGATTTTAAACATATGGCTAACTTTACACTGCTGTCAACGCCGCTCGTGGCACTAGTCAACATTACAAGTACACCCCCCCTGCATCAAAGTAAAGATTTGACAGTTATGAATTTGTTTGAAGTACATTTGCTGGGTAATCAAGTAGTGACAATAAAGTTTGTTTTTCTACGTGTCGTAGTTCAAGGCTAAGTAAACGTAAATATTACATTGGTGTCAGAAGTAGGACGTCTCGCAAAGAAGACGTTTGAATTGAAATATGTATTCCAGTTGCAAGGGCAAAGTCTACAGAAACGGAAGAAATATCCAAACGGTTAATGAAAATGATGAAGTATATGAAGAGCCAATGAGATTGAAGAAAAACTTAAAGAAAAACGTGAAGAACAGTCAGAATGAAAGAAAGAATAGTCAAGACGAAATGGTGAAAGACACGATGGAAGATTTGAAACAGGAAATGAAAAACAGTCAAGAGCATATGAAGAACAGTCTAGAGGAAATAGGAACAGTTTAGAAGAAATGAAAAATAATCACGAAATAAATAATAAAAAGTTAGGAGAAGTAATTAAGATCAATCTCAAAGTGTGTGAAAGAAATTAACCTTTTGAGAAATGAGATGCATGATGAGGTCCAGGTGGTAGAAGAAAGTGTTAATAAGTTACAGAGTGAAGTTTCCAAATGTTAAGCCGTACAAGAAAGTATAATTAAGTTAGAACATGAGGTTACAAGTCTAAAGTCAGAGTTATCACCGAAGGGGTCCGTTAGGACTGAAAATTGTTTTTTGTCGTCTTCAGGAATTAAGCCGCCAACATCATATAAAAAGGTATCATGGGGCAAACAATTGGTCATATGAAGAAAAGTCCATATCACTAATAGTTGCTTTACGGGGGGATGCTATGGAGATTTTAAAAACGCTTAGCCAAGGATAATCAAAAGGATTGTCAAGCGTGAAAGACTGCTTTAGAAATGAGGTATGGAGAAACCCATCTACAACACGTTTACCAAGCACAACTAAAAGGACGAAGACAACGTTTCGAAAAAAATCTGCAGCAATTTGAGGCAGACATAGCATTTGTAGTAAAGCTAGCCTACCCCACTGCACAGACAGAGTTCTAAGAACACTTAGCAGTGAGTAACTTCATCGATGACCTGTGAGATTCTGAGATTAGTCAGGCATTAAGGTTAGCCAAACATAAAAGTTTATCTGAAGCACTAGCCCTGGCGCTGGAAATCGAAATCGAAGTGGTCAAGGTAGAACAGGGTGAATTAAACTTCAAACTAGAAAACAACTAGGAGTTCAAAATAATGTAGAAGAGTTTGTGAAGAGTCTGCATATCGTCGGGACCATGAGCCAATCGTTGACTGTCTCTATGCTCGCCTCTTCGTCTATGTACAAAACACATGAGTCTCATGTGTCTTTGTCCTTACTACTACAGATGAGAGGCCTCTCGCATATTACCAATATTTGGCAAGTAATATGTGTCAACAAATAAAAAATTATATTATGTCTTCCGTTTTTTAATTCAATTCTTAATGTTTCAATGTGTTGAAACTAAAGATGACCAATACATTATAAGAGAGGCGTAAAGCCATAGTTGTAATGAAGTTCGTTTATTCCCTATATATTCAGTGTTATGTCCCTAACATTTTTTGAAAAATTTCTGTAAATTTCAAGAAAATTTACAAAATTATGTTGGAGGCATCTCTGGGGAAATAGGAGGAGTCTTGGATAGCTTTGAAGATTCCATGGTTGCACTCACAATAAAAATAAGATCATTAATTGAATACAATTATAAAATATTCAGGTATTTTCTTGTAAATATTCTAGCAGTACCTACACTATATTTTATTACAACACTGATAAACTTGTCCAATTTAATAAGACGACGTTAATAAGAGAAATTTGTTTTTTGTGGAATTACACGAAAATATATTCACGTGAATGTTTTGTAAGGCATTTTTTAGGATAGAGTGAATATCAACTTTAATATTATTTTAAAATAACCATATCTGATAAAATATTATAAAAATAATAATGCTCCATATTAATTTTCATATATTCATAATATATCTTTTCATATTTTCGTTAATGCAAATTACCCTATGCTATACTGCACTATGTCAAGATACTGTCACATCAATTATAAAGTTAGTCCTCAACTGGCTAACAATCATCGATTAAGCTCAAGTGCTGGGCAGTCTATTGGCTGTGTATAATAGGCATTGATCCAGTTTAGCCCGTCAAGATATATGTCAACTGGTTGATAGTAATCGCTCTTCTAGCATTATTCAATTTCTACCAACGGAATTAAGTTAGTCCAGTGTTGTTGGTTACTTTTCTATTTTTGCACGTTTGCCCATATTGTAAATCGAACCATTAAATAATATACAGGCTGTTCCTGAAATACATGTACCTATGAGCCACCCTAGATTTTGAAGATCAAAATACGAATTCATTCTAATTTATCTGTAAAATTGCTTCGTTAGGGCGTTACAGAGCGCCATATCAATAATATATTATAAAACGAAAAAGCATTGAACAATTTAAATGAAATTTTATATATGAAAATTTATTTGTAAAAAACTATTTCTGATGCATTGAAATATAATTATCGACTTGCAAAAATTCCTTAACTGAATACGGCAGTTAAAAAAGTGTTATATTATCTGATTATTACAATATTTTTTTTTGTAAAAACTAAAAGAATTTTAAATAAATTCTGTCTCTCCTAAAACTTGATAATTTATACTGTTTAGTAGCAAAAAACTTTGTCATGCAGATGGGTCCTAACATTATGTGTAAAATGAGGACGAGCATCATTGTATTAAATCACATTTTTCTACTTATAAGTAGCGGTACATTTTCAAATTCGAAGGTTGATATACTTCCATTACTACACAGTACACATTAACAATTTTACGTTTTAGTCAGTAAATAGCCAAGAACCAATGTTATGCTGAAAATTTAATAGAGATTGATGGTGTATTTGAAAAGCGAATGTCCATAAATACCTTGTTTAGAATCTTACTTCGCATGCCAAGTATTGATTTTGAATTTATTGTTTCAAAAAGTATCTCTTTTGATTAAATAATAAAATACAAAATTTTAATGACTGTATCTCCAGGTGAATGGTTAGCTGTAGCTTTGAGTTTTTTAGCTTTAGGTAACGAAAAATGTAAACATACTTTTAAAATTATCACTTCAAGAGAATTCCAAGAAAAACTTTGGAAAGACTATTAAAAACTTAAATAAAGATTGAGAAAAAATTTACACACATATGTACTTAATAAAAATATTTGTTTTCAAGTCAGTATTATATTTATTTGTTTGTTCTTTAAACAAGAAACTTAAATCTTCCACAGTACCTGGAGAAATAGCTAACTGATATTATTTTGCAAAATTTTCGTAAACACGTTTAATTGTACATTTGTTATACTCGTATATGTCTTTTATGGGCAATATATAACTTAAAAAAGCACCAAAACGTTTTTCTCGTTATGATATTGTTACGGAAGCTCACCTACCGTTATAGTTTATTAATTCGAGAACTCTAAATATACAGGGTGTCCGGAAAAGACGTGTACAACGGAAGACCACAGACTCCTGGGTTCAAATTAAGCCGATTTAGCCCAATTTACTTATTTCCAAAATTGCTTCGTTTAGCCGCTAGAGAGCGCCAAAATTTGAGAAAAAAGATTTTTGTTTATTCCGAATATCTCGAAAACGACTTGATCGATTTTAACCATTTTTGGGCTACGCAGTTATAAGTCTAACCGACACTTTTTGACGTTATTTAGAATCTTTTGCAGTTATTAGAAATGTAAGAAAATCATGTATCATGCAAATATAAGCACATATTTTTTAACCTCCTGTACAATTACTCAGTTTTTTTGTTAGTAGCTGACTTTATTTAGAAACTTTTTATACTCACAGAATTTTGAATAGATGAGTAGTTTAGGCAGAAAAATATTTTCATATGTCAACAATATCAGCATTCGTTCTGCAACAAATAACGAAAATTCCAAAACTCTCATTTATATTTTATTTAATAAATACAAGATAATAAAAGTTATGATCACTTTACAATAAATGCTCAAAGTGACCACTGTTTTCTTATGCAACAAGTAATCCGTTTTACGAAGTTGTAGTGCAGCCTCTCCATGATTCCTGCATTACCTCGTAAAATATTTAGTGCGTCTTGGATTCGCCTAAACAATTCCTCTTCATTATTAACTGCAGAGGCATATACTTTAGTTTTTACTGCACCCCACACAAAAAATCGCAAGGGGTTAAGTCTGGTGCTCGAGGTGGCCATTTTATAGGAGCATCGTTTCCTCTTCCGATCCACCTGTTAGGATACAGATTATGTAAATATTGACGAACGGGTATTGTAAAATGAGGGTGCACCATCGTGCATAAACCACATGTTACGACGAAGTAATAACGGCAAATCGTCCAACAAATTAGGTAATACTTGCTGTAAAAAATTTAAATAGTTGACCCCATTCAATCGATGTGGAAGTCCCGCCCACACGTTTACTCTGAATTCATATTGAAAATGTCTTATTTCAGTACAGTGTGGATTTTCATCAGCATAAACGTGTTTGTTGTGGTTATTAATGATGCCTGACCTAGTGAAACATGCTTCATCTGTAAATAAAATGTTTTTGCTGAAGTTGATATCATGGGCTCTTTGATCTTGTATAAAATTACAAAATGCTAAACGTTTTTCGGGGTCAATGGGTAGCAATTCATGTACCGATTGAATGTGGTACGGATGTAGTAATTGCTCCTTCAAAACATCATGAACTATGGTTTTGGTATCCCTATTTCATGTCCAATGCGTCTTGCACTAATTTTTGGGTTCTCTTCTATCTTATCTAGGATTTGTTCCTCCACCTCTATAGTTTTCGTAGTACGTTGACGCCCTTGAGCCGCATTCATTTGGTGGAAGGAACCAAATTCGCGAAGTCGCCTTTCGATGTTGGCAAAAGTTTGATGATTTGGCACTCGTCGATGAGGAAATCTGTCCATGTAGACCCTAACACTTTTGCGGCCGTTACCTTGACAAAATCCATAAACCAAAAGCATATCTACTTGTTCGGAATATGTATATGTATCCATGATGAAATAATGAAAAATGAGAAACATAAACAAACACAACAATAACGACAACAAATAAAGTAAAATCTAAAGTAAGTAAGTAATTGAGCAAGAAGAATAAACTGAGATACTAATTTCAGTAGCTGATTAGATTTGACACACAACTTACACTTAAAATAACAGAGCCAACTTATGCTACTTCATGGTTGCAGAACGAATGCTGATATTGTTGACATACGAAAATATTTTTCTGCCTAAACTACTCATCTATTCAAAATTCTGAAAGTATAAAAAGTTTCTAAATAAAGTCAGCTACTAACAAAAAAACTGAGAGTAATTGTACTGGAGGTTAAAAAAATATGTGCTTATATTTGCATGATACATGATTTTTCTTACATTTCTAATAACTGCAAATGATTCTAAATAACGTCAAAAAGTGTCGGTTAGACGTATAACTGCGTGGCCTAAAAATGGTTAAAATCGATCAAGTCGTTTTCGAGATATTCGGAATAAACAAAAATTTTTCGCAAACTTTGGCGCTCTCTAGCGGCTAAACGAAGCAATTTTGGAAATAAGTAAATTGGGCTAAATCGGCTTATTTTGAACCCAGGAGTCTGTGGTCTTCCGTTGTACACGTCTTTCCGGACACCCTGTATATATAAGCGGAGCACAGTGCAGTTTATGTTCAGAAGCCGAACGTGAGTCGTACGTGGGTGACTGAAAGGTCAAAGTAAAGATTTGACAGTTGCGAACTTGTTTGAAGGAGATTCGTTGTGTAATCAAGTAGTGACAGTAAAGTTTGTTTTCCTACGTAACGTGTTTCAAGGCAAGTCAACGTATAGATTGGTGTCAGAAGTGCGACGTTCCACATAGAAGGAATTTGAGTGAAAAATGAATGCCAGTTATAGGACCAAAGTCTTATGAAATGATGAAAGATATGAACAATACCCAAGAGAAAACTAAGGAAGATTTAACGAAGGAAATGAAAAACAGCCAAGATGAAGAGAAGAAGTATTTACGATCAATCTCAAAGTGTTTGAGGAAACCGTTGAAGACCAAATTAATCTATTAAGGAATGAGATCTAAGATAAAATCCAGGTCGGAGAAGAAAGTGTTAGTAAGTTATAGCGTGAAGTTGTCAAAGTGCATAAAAGAAGCGTAATTAAGTTAGAACATAAGGTTACAAATTTGCAGTCACAATGACGCACGAAGGAGATTGTTAAGGCTGACATCAATTTAATTTGATGTGTAAGGATTAAGCCTCCAACATTTGATGGGAGGATGTCATGGATCACCTACCTTAAATAATTCGAAGCAGCTGCCTTGGCAAGCAACTGATCAGAAGAAAAATCCATATCAGTTATAGTTGCTCTGGGTGAAGCTATGGAGATATTAAGAACAGGAGCTGAGGTTAAACAAAAGGACTATTAGACGTTGAAGAGCCTTAGAAATTAGGTATGGTGAAGCCCATCTAACGACCAAAGACAATATTCCGAAGAAAATCTGCAGCACGTATGGTAAAGCTAGCCTACCACACCGGCAGATTTTCATGAACAGTTAGCAATGAGTAGCTTCATCGATGGTCTGTGAAATTCCGAAACTAGTTAATCATTAAGGTTAGATGCAAGAATATATTCGAAGCAAAAGCTGGACAAACATGTAGAAATGATCAAGGTAGGACAAGGCGAATTAGATTTCAGACTGGAGAAAAGTGAGGTGTTCAAAAGAATGTAGAAAAGTTTGTGAGAGGCTGCAAGATTTATTATATAAGTTTTATAAAGGCTGATTTTACCATGTACAAGAGGCGAAGACTCACTATGTGTTGGAACTGTGGAGCAAATGAACATCCTTGGAATTAGTGCCCTAAGAATATATTGAATTGAAATCAGAAAAAGCCCATGTCTATTAAGACTTTTATGTTTATTTTGGTTCATACTATTACCTCCTGAAATATTTTACACTCTTTTTTTAACACCCTGTATTTACTATTTATATTCAAAAACAGTCCTTTTCGGTGCTACGGATTAGTTAACACATCACAAAGTAAGTATTATACATAGTAGTGAACAAGAGTACGTCTTTTATTTAAATTGGCGCAACACAGGCGTAAATTTTTCGTGTAACCTCCGCTAGTCAAACTAACATTACGCCTTGTTGTTGAATTCGTATGTACCACTTTTGCGATCGTTACTTTGAAAAAATCCATAAACCAAAAGCATATCTACTGTTCGGAATATGTATACGTATCCATGATGAAATAATGAAGAATGAGGAACAGAAACAGACACAACAATAACGACAACAAATAAAGTAAGATCTAAAGTAACTAAGTAATTGAGCATGAAGAATAAACCGAGATACTAATATAAGCAGCTGATTAGATTTGACACACAACTGACACTTAAAATATCAGAGCCAACTTCTGGTACGCTATTTGTTGCAGAACGAATGCTGATATTGTCGACATGGGAAAAATATTTTTTCGGCCTAAACTACTCATCTATTCAAAATAAATCTGAGAGTATAAAAAAATTTCTAAATAGTCAGCTACTAATACAAAAAAAAAAACAGAATAATTGTACGAGGGGTTAAAAAAATATGTGTTTATATTTGCATGATACATGATTTTTCTTATATTTCTAATGACTGCAACAAATTTTAAATAATGTCAAAAAGTGTAGACTTATAACTGAGTAGTCCAAAAATGGTTAAAATCGAGTCGTTTTCGAGGTATTCGGAATAAACAAAGTTTTTTTCGAACTTTGGCGCTTTCTAGTGGCTAAACGAAGCAATCTTGGAAATAAATAAATTGGGCTGAAGCGGCTTATTTTGAACCCAGGAGTCTGTGGTCTTCCGTTGTACACGTCTTTTCCGGACACCCTGTATAATAAATGAGTGATAAGTGAAATATGAGATACAATGTAATACCAACATGGAGGTGGCTTTAGCTCACCTACTAACAAATATTATTTTTTCGTTATTTTTATATCTACCCCAGTGTGTTTAAAACAATATGTATTTTCTTGCAAATTGGTTTTTTAAGTAACCAAAAGTAATTACCTTACCTGAATTATATAATATTTAACTCGGGAAGTTGCTATGAAACTGAAAGTTGCTTCTACCAAATCTTTACTAAAATAGAGGGTACTGTTATCTGTCGAAGTTATTATTTTGTTTCAAATTTTAATATTTTTATAATTACATGGAAATTTACAGCTTTTCACTATTCGTGTATCTACCAGCTCTGTCCAGTATGTGAAATTATTGATTGAATGCCTTTACTGAGTCTAATCTAAACGAGAAGCAGCACACATTTTTCCCACTGTTCCATTTACAAATGTGTTAGAACCCAATTTAAGGGACAAATTAAAAACCTTGATGTTTTATTGGATAGCTTGAATGTAAGAATTGTAAAAGGGAAAGCAATTACGATTTGGGAATTCAAATAATTCGTATCATTTATTTGTAATGATATTATCTGTCCTTCATGTTTAGCAAGAATGTACTTTCTTTAAAATTTGCAATTGCCCAATAAGTGGTGATGGTATAATATACAGGGTGATAAGTAAGTAGACGATTTTAAGTTAAAAAGTTTATAGATTTTTTCTGATTATACATAGAATTAAAAGTAAAAGTTCACTGAATTGAAATACATATAAGTGGCAGTGATACTGAATCATTATTAAAAAATGCAACCATTTTTATTACTTTTTTTCTATTATACGAACAGGCCGATTTCGATTTATTAGATACCTGTTTAACTTAACATAGATATGCAATTTCGATATCTAAAATAATTATGAAGGGATTTATAGACCTGGAAATATTATATTTATTATTTCTTCTTCGTATCTCATGAAAAATGTCCATACCTTTTTCTGAAAAGAGTACTTCTAGAGCAGGCATGCGCAGCTTTTAAAGTGTTGAGGCCATAAAGTTATCTCAGAAGTAGCCAGTAACAGTAATAATAATATGATAAAAAAAATGTATTTATTAAAATATAATTTGTAGTGCAATGATATATTCTTAATGATGAAAATAAATCATGAATTCTAAACACACAACATGCTATGCAGCAGAGGAAACTCTGTTTTTATACGAAATGGGTCAATATTAAGTTCGCCGTATTGTTCGCCGTAAAACGTCAAACTTATGGTGTTTTTTAGATACAGATATCTTGAAAAATAGAACATAGAACAAAAGTAACATCAAAAATAAAAATCTTTTGTTTATTCATTGTTACTATTTAAATTCTCCTCAAAACAGCAATAACTTTTAAAAAACATTTATAAGATACACATTTTTTTGCTGTTCTAACCTCTCATTCTATCAATTATTTTCAGATACTTATAAACAGAAGTGAACAACCTTATATTTAGTATTAAGTAAGTACATGTTACAACAATGCTTACATTTTGATAAATATATATTTTCAAAGATTTCTGTACCTATTTAAAAATTTTTTATTCAAATTGCTATTCCCGTTATTTATTTTTTGAGGTACCTACCTTCGAAAATTCGCAGGTGACATGAGATAACACTTCTGTTATTTGCTAAGCCCTAGTTTATCAATTGATGTCTAAAATAATTTGCATTTTGAAAGAAAATATCTCTTAAAAAATATTTTAAAATCAAACGCGCGTTCTTATTACTTGAGAAAAAGAGTTAAATGTGCAACTCGAATGTTATATTGTTGTTCAATTTGAAACGATTGATTTAGTTTGAACAAAATTTGACGCGTTATTTAAATAAATAGCTATCAACAATTATGTATACAGAATTTTGTTTAACCAGCGACGTGAATATAGAAAATAATTTTTGGTCTTGGTTCTTTATTGATCAGAGTTGATTATTAATCTCAAACCACGATAACTTGATATTTTTACTCACCCTGTATTTAATAATATAGATGGACAGTTTCCTATATTATCTATACATAATACCTAAATTATGATGTGCATATTGTGTGCATTGCAGACGTCAAAGTTCGCTTCAAAGCTCCACTTGGTCAATTTTAATGTTCTAAAGTGAACACTGAATATGGAACAGTCATGGATTTTGCTATTTATGAAATTAACTTCTACTGGCCTAATAATTTTGTGATTAATAATTTAGTTTTTAATGGGTTATTTCCATTTCAAAGTTATTTAAAAAAATATATTACCTATGTACCTAACAAAATTACGAGTATGCCTTTATTAATTGAATTTCAGCATACAGCGGACGCATAAAGTCCATAAGCATAAATACATCCACGTTTGGCAAATTATCGCTGGATGCCTTTACAAAACTGATGTCTCCCATTTTTGCACACTTAATAATTAACAATAATAATAATAATGATAATGTCTTTTTTCACAGTTAACATCATAGAAAAATAATTCAACAACCACCCATAAAAACTAGCCTTTAAAACAGTTATATAACACTAGATTGCAATACAATTATTTAACTAATTAATTAAGATCACGGGAATTGAAAATATATTGTTTTATTTTGCATTGAAATAACTTAAGGTTGATGGTTCCTCTGATGTCACTAGGAATAGTGTTGAAAATATTTTGCGGCAGTAAAGGAGTAACTAATAATTATTCTCTGAGCAATCCGGTTATAAATCACAGTTCGATGGCTAAATATGTAGCCACATTTCAAGTTAATATCTTATAAGTTAAACAAGCCACATGTATTTAAATCATTTATTAAGTGTAAACCAGTTAGAATTCCTAAAAGCATCTGAAATATGATCAAATTTTCTTAAGTTATAACAAAATCCAAGGCAAGCATTTTGTACTTTTTGTAGACTGTCGGCTAATCTCAGTATAATATCTCTAGAAAGGATGTCCTTATAAAAGTACAAAGCCTTAAATTTCTGAAAACATTTTTGAACTAAATTAGTTAAATGTAATCTAAATCATAGATTTACATCAATAATAAGCCCAAGATTTTTACACTCATTTACAGACATTATAGCTCAATTATTAATCTTGATCTGCAGCGCAGGGTTACTCTGCGACTACTAAACACAGGCAACTGAATTTTCTTTTCAATGAGAATTAAATTATGTGAGAAAAATTAGCAAATTACATCTAAATCAGAATTAATATTACGGATGACATCATCTAACTGATTGTGTAAAAAAGAGTAATAAATCTGAGTGTCATCAGCATATTGATGCACAGCACAAAAATTCAAATATTTTGACAAATCAGAAGTATACACGGAAAATAATAGAGGACCAAGTATGCTCCCTTGCGGAACACTCTTATTTATAGGAAGAAATTTAGACGCAGTATTAGATATGAGAATTCATTGACGTCTGCACATTAAATAATTACTAAAAAAAGTTAAGTGCAATATTACCGACACCAAAATACTTGAGTTTAACCTTTAAAGGTAGCGTTACCTTTACTGTAATCTAACAGGACCAAACACGAAGGTTTATTAGAATCATGTGCTCGGAAAAGATAATCACTGACTTAGGTAATGCTGTGATTGCACCTAAAACCAGATTGAGTCTCCGATAGAATTCTATTAACAGCTAAATATTTATAAAATTGTTCGTATACAATGTTTTCAAGGATATTTGACATAACAGATAAAATGGTTATTGGTAATGAGAAAGCCAGGAAGGATGAGTAGTTTTAGGTACCGGAAGTCATTTATTAATAATGAATTATTATTATTATTATTATTATTATTAACAAATAATTAGAGCTGAAGCTAAAAGCTTGTTGTGCTCTAAGAACAAAAGATAAATTCATCCTATAAATGGCTGATAACATAGTAAAACAATTAATACAAAAACAGAAGAAATCAATCACATTGGATGTTGATTAAGGTGATGGTCAAGTCTATTCTTAAAAGAATTTAGAGACGGTGCTGTAACCACATTATCTGGTAAATCGTTCCATTGATCGAATATCCTGTTGGGTAGAAAATGTTGTCTGTTCCGTGTACGAAAGCTTTCCTTTTTAAGTTTGAATGAATTGCCTCTGAGACGGGGGTCAGGGTTTAAGTCAAACATCACGTGTGGGCAGTACAGTTCGCCATGCAGGATCCTATAAGTGGTAATAAGGTCACCTCGAATACGCCTATTTTCTAGAGATTGAAGACGAAGACGCCGAAGACGTTCTTCATACGAAAAATATTTAAGACCAATTGGAAGTTTGGTGGCACGCCTCTGAACACCCTCTAGTCTTGCGATATCTTGCTTTAATAGTGGAGACCATATGGCCACCAAGAACTCCAAATGCGAATGTATGATTTGTATAACTTCAAAAATGTATCCACGGTAAGATTACTGAAAGATTTTCTGATCATAAAAATCAATTGATTACATTTTTTCACTGCCTTGGCAACCTGTGCACTCCATGAGAGATTTTCCGTAATAATTATTCCGAGATCATTTTGTTGTGAAACGCTTGGCAATTCTGTATCATCTATATTGTATACTACTTTAGGATTAGTTCTAGACATATGGAGTACACAACATTTAGAAGGATTTAGAGGTATGCACCAGTTGGAACACCAATTACTAATAATATCTAGATCATCTTGTAGGTGAAGAGATGATGATGAAAATAATTTAAGATCATCTGCATATGATAACACTTGGGAAGTACACGTATTCGTTAGGTCAGAAACATATACTAGGAACAGAATTGGTCCAAGGACAGAACCTTGTGGAACACCACTCAATACTTGTCTTCTGTCAGAAAAACTCTCAGCGATTCGAACTATAAATTCACGATCTTTCAAAAACGATTTTATCCAGTTTAACAGCTTACCACGCACACCACAATGTTCAAGTTTATATAATAATCGCGCATGCGACACTTTATCAAAAGCCCGAGAAGAGTCCAAGTACAAAACGTCTATAGGTTGTCCAGTGTCTGCCCATAAGGTCCAAGAATTAATAGCTTGAAGTAAATTGGTAAAAACTGATCGACCAGGTAGAAAACCATGTTGATGCGGCGGTATGACACCATTGTTAAGTAAAATGTGATAAGTTCCTTGCAAACAATTCTCTCCAATACTTTACAGGAACAGAAGTTAAGCTAATTGGGCGATAGTTAGAGCTCGACAGTTTATCACCTACTTTGAATATAGGGGTCACACTAGATAATTTCCAGTCTGCTGGCAATATCCCAGTTTCCAAGGATTTGAACATAATTTCGCAAAGTGGACCACTTATGCTATTTGCACATTTAGACAGAAAAAGTGGGTTGATTAAATCTGCACCAGGAGATGAATCAATACGCAGTTTACACAGTTGTTCGGACACAATTGCAGGACTAATTTGAATTTCCTCTAGTGTAGAAGGTACACGAATGTTGACATCCAATTGCGGAAGCTGATCACCAGCATCTAAAGTAAATGCATTGTAGAAAGTCTCAGCGACTTCACAGTTATCACTACACACACTACCCAAAGCATTTTTAATCAGTGGTGTGGAAACTTTACTTGTGAGTCGAGAGCGAGTATATTTATAAAAAGCTTTAGGTCCTCTATCAATTAACTGGTTTTCAAACAATGACCTTGCACGCCGTAACTGTCCTGTTAGTCTATTAGCGAAATTTCGGTGTAGGTGATAGTCGTCTAAAGAATTGGATCGTTTGTATCTTTGCCAAAGTGCCTTTTTTTTCTGACACATTTTAAATAATTCTCCATTAAGCCACTGATTTTTATAATTGGATGCATATCTACAAACAGGAGTATATGTAGGTATGATATTTCTGACAGTATTCAACCAACTATGCCACAAATCTTCGGGGTTATTTTTGTTTGTACAGTCTTCAAACCAATCCACCTCAGCCAAATGATGATTCATTGATATATAATCAGCCTTGAAGAAGTTGAATTTTGATACATTATTATTAGTTTTGCGGTAATCATAAACAAAAAATGCAACAATGATCAGATTTGCCCAATGGGGGTGAATAACTAAGATAACTAAAAAGATCATCAGTGTTAGTTATAAGTAGATCAACGAGAGATGGAAGCTGATTCGCTCTAAATCTAGTGTTTTCTGTAATATGTTGAGTCAGACCTGTTGACAACAACATATTAGTAAAATCTGCAGCAGCACTATTATTCTCTGATGGAATGAGTAAAGACCAAGGAATATTGGGAAAATTGAAATCTCCAATAATAAGAAGGTTATCAAGCTGTGAACTCAAAGACTCGATTTTTTCACATAAAAGTTGGGAGTCATCCCTGGTGACATCAGGAGCACGATAAATAATTAAAATATGGAAACAAATAAATTTATCGGATGTGATTTTTAATAGCAGACTTTCTTCATTAGGAACAAAACAATTTAATTGAGTTACATTGGAAGCTGTAAACAATGTAATATATAATCAGACAAATGGGGTGTAAGAAATAACAGCATTTTTAAAGATATTCCATCAGGATCAGTAGCATTAGTTTTAATTTTAAATAAAAGTCTTGAAACAAAATCAGAGTTCACCACCTTAAACTTAAAATTGTCAGTAATATTAGGCCAAAAACATTCACAACTAATTAACTTGTCTTATAACATAAATAACATTTAAAACATGTATTAGAACAGAATGAAGATGAAAATGCCTGCATTAATCTAGGTTAACCTTCAAGGTGACAAGTAGAGTAACAAAGAAAGTGACGTCATATTCGGGAACGCTCGCAACAACTCGACAGATGATCAGAAATTAATTTATAATTGAATTGCAGATTATAAATTTCTATGTAGAGACGATATATTATAATACAGTGATATATTTTGAGAGATTATTTATACAGTAAAATTTTACCTGATACTTTCCTGAAACATCATCCATGCTGTAGCCAATAGCAACTAGTTTTGTCGGAGCAAATTTTGATACTTGACCAACCGGCGACAGTGTTCAATACACAAACCGGATTTAATTTTTTTTGTTCTAGAAATATACTGAAAATTCACTCACTCGCACTTTTACGTATATGCCTATTGCGCTGGAAAAAATATTCAAAATTAATTTCGGTAAATATGGGTAAATACATAAAAATGTTGAAATTCCCATATCCTGAATAAAATTTTAATTTGAAGTAAGGCGTGAACCCGAATAAATTTGTAGGGAGAGTAAAGTCCGCTAACACAATTTTATGAAGATTGCAAATCCCCTTTTTATCTGCCGAGGGTAAAGCCAGTGCTATCAAAAAACAGTAGGAATTCGAAATAAGATTTCAGCAAAGAAGCTCTTAGCTGTTTTATACGTTTACTCAAAAATTTAAAGATATAGTCTCTTAACGGATTTGCGGAATATGTTTATTCAGTTTAAAACAGGGTGTATAATATACTGCTATATCCTAAGTTATAAAAATATTTCCACTGTGTGGAAAACACATCAATTATTGTTTAAAAATATTTGGCTTAATAATTTATTTTTAAAGAAATTGGTAGACTAAATGTTTCAGTGCCGTACTTTCAAGGTCATGTGGTAAGGAAAGCTTTAATTTAAAATGAAATAAATTATCCTTAATTACTGGAGTATTATGATATTCTCATATATATATAGGGTGTTTACTTTTATTTGTGTACAAATTCGTTAAAACTTTATTCTTCAAGATAATAATTTTTGTTTTATTTTAAATGACATCGAAAACCGCTTCCTCTGACCCTACCGCGGCATTTAAAGCCGGTCCCAGACGATGTGGCAAATGCCTTCCAACGTTGGACACATCACCATTTGCCACATCGTGTGGGCGGGCGCTGGTGAATTGCATGTGTCCAACGTTGGCTACATGCCACGTTCGGGCTTCTGTCGGTAAATCTGACCCACGTCAAAGGAGCTTCCAGCATTGGAAGCATCATTCGTCACACACCCACACGAGCGATCGTGTGTTTGGCCCAATCCAGGAGCGCACATGATCGTTTTTTTTTACTGTTCTGTGGATCTGCAGTATAAGTACGACACTGACGAACGTTGGTCCCACATGTGTTTACAATGTTGTAACAAAAGTTCAGCCCATCGTGTAGGAGACACACTTGCCACATTTTTAATGCGCAAATTGTGTCCAACGTTGGCACCAACATTGGAACCAACATTTGAACCAACGTTGGACACATCGTCTGGGACTGGCTTAAGATGTCAATCCAAGACGTGCTATGCTTTTTCTTATATTCGTGAAATTCAGTAAAAAACGTTTACAAAAACTATACAGAGTGTTTTGTTAAATGCCGTGGTAGGGTCAGAGGAAGCGGTTTCGATGTCATTTGAAATAAAAAAAAATGTTTTTGATTATTTTGAAGAATAAAGTTTTTAATTACACCCTGTATGTGCAAGTAAATGTATTCTTAAATTAAGATACAGGGCGGGCCATGAATTAGTTTACTTTTAAGTCAAATTTCCCATGAAATCCCAAATTTTCATTTTATTATACAAATATTTTTTTTACTGTTTTTGTTTTTGATATAATTAATCTTTGATCTTTAAGCTTTTTATTAATGTATCTATGTCTGGGTTTTTAGTTCATTTACTTTATGTACTATCCATTTATATGTAGTCATCTCCAACAAATTTGATAGAATTTTTGAAATAAATTTAATGAAATTTGCAAAATTGTGTCTTTAAATATTATAAGTTTCTCTAGATATACTTTATACTACATTATTTCAAAACTAACAATTTACACTTCTACACTAATAATAATAAACATTTCAATGATAATTCTTTTATATTTGTTAGTAAAGTCAAATTTTCATAGCATTTAATTTTTTATAAATTCTATTTTATCACAATATATATGTATATGTGTAGGAATAGTCAGAGAAACTTACTAAGACGTATTACATAAAATAATCAGCCATACAATAATAACATTTATCAAATAAAAATTTGTTTAAAAGATTTTTAAACAAATGTTCTCTATCAATTGGCTTTATTTCTTGCGGTAATCGATTCAATATTTTAAGTCCCAAACATTTAGAAAAATGAGCTGTTATTTCATAAAATTTTCATCTAAATGGGCACGTTAGCATGCAAAATTTCTGGTATTGGAACAGATATAATTCTAAAGCCAGACGTCAAAGGAGACTTCAGACTTTTAAGGTCGGGTAGAAATTTGAGCCCGTAGAATGATTGGGTCATATTTTTTAATATTGTCTTGGTCGCATAACTGTTGTTAATTTTAGTGACTATTTGAGAATCTTACGGAAGTTTCTGGCACCACAGTTGTGAGAATTTTCTGGTTAGAATACTTGGATACACTTGGATACAGCAAGAAACACCTGGATACAGCCAGCAAGACGGAGCTACTTACCACACCTCTAACGGGTCTCTTTTGGTGGTGAAAGAAATGTTCTTAGAGAAATTGATTTTTTAAAGAGGGGTTGTTCCATGGTCACCTTGGAGTCCTGATTTATCCCTCTTTGATATCTTTTTGGGGCGATGTGAAGAATCGTGTGTAACCAGCAAACCAGTGCCACTGTTTTAATTAAAAGCAAAGATTCGAGAAGAGATGCAATTTCAACATGACTGTCAGAAAGTCTTTGAAAAATTGCGTGTCCGTTTAGAATAACACCCCAAATCGAGATGATGGTCGTTTAGACAATATTATTGTAAACATATAATTAATATAATTATCTTTTTTTCAATTAGTATTCAAAAACAAAATTCATGGTACAGGCTGTATTTTATTTATTTTTATGAGCACATTTATAAATGGGAATGAAACGAAGAAAATATACATATCTGTAAAGCATATACTATTAGATATAATAGGAAGAAAAGGATCCGTTTAGCATCCGTTGATGTTGCTCACAGATTTTGATGTTTGTAGGTCTTCAGAATGTATTAAGATTACCTTACCGTCCGATTTATGGACCTACACCAGAAAAAGAGGAAACTTACAGAAAATAGAATATTAGTAATAATAAACACTTAATTTGTCGAATCTGAGAGTCTTGATTGCAATCCTTTCTGAACCCGGACAGTCTACAAACGTCAAAACTTATGACCAAAGATGAAGCATTAATTTTGACTTATCCATACGTTTCATAAAGGAAGCTGAACCTGCAGCTTATAGGTGACAATGTATTCTCTATTATTAGCTTTTGTAACATAATTTACCGTAAAAAAACAGATGTTTTATCCACAAGATACCATAGGTGGCATCAATAATAAGAAACAAAAATCGGAACTGTGAGCTGTGCCAAATTAAGGAGTCTACACGTCCAATACAGCTAAAATTATTGATGAAAATGACATTATTTAATTTATATGAAGATTTTCGTTCTCCCAGAAATTATCATTATAAAAATTGATAATTGTTTCCCGCAAAAAGGTGAGAAATCGCTCCCTCTTACCAGTTCTCGCTCCAGTGGCGGTATTTGGAACACGGGTATAATGCTACCTACTCTCGCCGAGATCTATCGAGCACGAGAGTGTGGAGCATGGAGATTTCTCGCTACCTCCTGCGAGCGCTGGCTTCGGTGTCGGTATTTGGGACACGAGTCAAAGGATTTTTTCAGCAGAACACGGCGAGGCGAGATACATGTCTACACTCCTGTACGCTCTCGTAGTGACTTTGGCTATGCATGGGTTATTGTTTCTATACCCAAGGTCATACAGCAAACAAAATGTTCAGCTATTAAAATCTAACATAGCCTGGGGTATAAGAGCTTGTACCCGTTATTTTGGTACGGGTATAACCAACATATTTCAAATTTAAAAGTTTTTCTAAACTCTTTTTGAACTTCAGGCTACACTGGTACTGCTGAAAGGATTTTCTTCTAACTTAAACGTTGTAGTCAATTTGGCATTTAGCTTTCAAAATATTGCGTTTCCATTTGCTAAACTGTAGATAAATTGGATATAAGTCATCGCAGCGCTAGTAAATTCATTTCAATGCACCAATAACATAAATCTGAAGTTTAGGTTATGCAAAGATGACAAACAAATGAAAAAGTCTATATAACTTTGTAAAGGTTTCATATTAAATATAGACTTGGCGGATACTTTGACAGTACGTCGTCCTTCTAGTGAAATGAGTTTACTCTGTATCCCCGATTTACCAAGTTAACCCCTGTCTCTGAGATGGGACTTTGTGTTTTAACCTTCTAATTTTTACGTCCATAGTACCAAAGAAAAAAAAAATCCGCTCCTTACAGTTGTTCTGATTAGTGTAGCAATTAAATATTTTCGTTGGATCATTACTTTAAATTTTTATGTTTTTTCGCAGTACAACTTTGTTCACCGGAATACGCATTCCTGAGAACAAAGGAGCAAAGGGTGGGTAAGAAGTAGTCCGCTTTACCACGTTTTTTAAAAAACACTACTCGCGCATAAAAACATTTGTAAGGCTCTGTTTATTGCCGCGCTTGTTAAAGCATATTATACAGGGTGAATCAGAACTGATCTAAAAGAATTTGGGATTATATGCGTCATGAAAAATGTAGTAGATATAGTAAAAAAATGTTTATAAAATCCTTATAGTTTCCGAGTAAAACATTATTCAAGTTGTACCTAGTATTTTCAACCTTTATATCGCTGAGCCACTGGAGTATCTAGACATTCGGTTCCAAATATTAAAATCCGATTACTTTTTGTACGCATTAAAGTTTTTGTGACGCCAGTGTTTACAATAGGTTTTCAAGTATCAAAAATGGCTTACTCGAAGTTGATGAATATCACTTTAATTTATTACGCTGTGAAAATGCTTTATCAGAACGATTTTCCGTGAAACATGTGTCAAATGCAACTACTGTATAAGTGCAGTCAACGCAAGGAAAATTTGAAACTGAATCGTGGAAGACGCACTTCCACGGCCTATTGCCGCAGTGTGACATCATATACGAGGCTCAATTATATTCATACATACATTAACACCAAGGGATTGAACGAGGAGGACCGGTGCCATGGCCGTCACGATCTCTTGACTTTAAATCATTTGGACTTATTTTTGTGAGGATATTTAAAAAATGAAGTGTATCGCACCGCAGCTCTTCCAGGCTATTTACAGGAGTACCATACACTAATGTCTTCAAATAGGAGGCCATAAAACAGGTCCGGCCTGATCTGAACCCTCTAGATTTATTTGTTTGAGGATATCTGAAGACATTAGTGTATGGTACTACTGTAAGTAGCCTGGAAGAGCTGCAGCTACGGATTAATCAAAAGTGTCAAGAAATCCAACCAAGGAGGGTGTTTTCGAAAGAGTTCGAATATCGTTGAGATGAAGATGTCGTGCCTGCTTGGAAATGGACGGAGGGCACTTTGAACATCTTCTGTAAACTTATTTTTTGTTTGTTAAAAGCTTCCTTTGTCAGTTTATTCCTAATAAAATAAAATGTTTGAAAAACGAATAGTGGTCCATATCTCCGCAACCGTTACTTTGCGGACCCATGTTTATTAAGATTTTTCTGCTTATTTTGGTTCATACTATTACCTCCTGAAATATTTTACACTCTTTTTTTAACACCCTGTATAGCACAAATACGAAATGTATTTAAAATCGTGGTTTTGTTTGTTCATATCAAAATCTTATAAATTTGGATCTAACAAGAAGTTGATTCTGGGGCATAAAGCAAATTTGTGAGCCGTATAAAATTGAGTTAACGGGCTTTATTTTTGCCGCAAATTTCTTAGGAGGGTCAAGCGAAAGCCTAAGTTACTCGGACTGGAGCAAAATTAGATGTTATATTTAAGAATGGCTTTACAAGGTTTTAAACTACAATATTGTGGTGAACATGCTTGGAGAAATAATGGTCTATGCGGCAACATAGTCATTCTAATAATAGCCTAATATGCAGTTTATGCGGTATAAGCACAGCCATTTTTCGGAGGAAACGCAATAGGCAATCGCGGTCTAGATGCGCCGCGCACCAGGCTAGTCTCGTACTCGTCTAGTGAACTATTTTCTAATGTAGCATCCACACTCTCGCCGAAACAGTCCGGGTCGAGCACGAGAGTGTGGATTAAGGACTTGTCTCGCCTCGAGACTCAAGAACCACATCAAGTCTCAATTATTTAGGACACCAACACCGCCAAAAATATCGGCGCGCGCGTCTCGAGATGTCTCCCTCCCTCTTACCAGTTCTCGTTTCGGGGTCGGTATTTGGGACACGAGTCAAAGGATTTTTTCAGCCAAACTGCGAGGCGAGATACTTGTCTACACTCCTGTACGCTCTCGTAGTGATTTTGGCTATGCATGAGTTATTGTTTCTAACCCCAAGGTACAAAATAATAGATAGTGACTCAATCGCAGTAGTTATAGCACCTAGATGAGTACGGGAGCTGAAGATTACGGGAGACAAAATTCCATGTCATGTCACTTGAGAAAGGATTAAAAAACACAAAATTAGCAAAAGTTAGTTACATACATATAATTTCAAAAAAATTTCAAATAGTATGGTGTTTTCCACAATATCTCAATTTTCATTTTAAATTTCTGCAAGCTGCAGGTGAAACAGCTGTTATTATTCTACTCAAAGTTGCAATCCAATAGCACATGTAGATACTGTGACAGACATCATACCATTTGAACGATTTTCTGGAAAGCTAATAACAATTTTAAAAATTGCCAAAAGAAATTTTTTGTCAAGAAAGTTATGAAGATTCAAAAAATATAAAAAATATTTCTAAATGTCCATAGGCGTACATTTTGTTTTCAAATTGGGGGTCCAAATCCCCACTTTTATGCCCATGTGATTGATAATGGATAAGTGTTGTGTGTGCATCATTTTGTGCTTTTTCCAACAAATTCACCATATACAAGTTCAAATATATATGCATATATGAAACTAAAAAAAAGTTATGCTACGGAAACTTTTCAAAAATAATATTCGTCTTGTATCTCAAAAACTAAACGTTTTAAAAGAAAATGTTATAGAGCAAAAAATAATTATATTTCGATGTACTATTCATTCTAATTTAAACATGATAGGGTGTATCATGTATGTAAATGCTATAGAAATATTACTATAATCAAGGTATAATTTTTAAATTTTTTGGGGTGGCACATTGCATATATAAAGACTTTTATATAGCTGTCGCCGGTCGCCAGAAATCTTGTGTTGCTGTCATTCACTACTTTTTCTTCTATAAAGTTTTCGATTTTTTTGCATGATAATTGTATATAGCTACCTAATATAACAGTAATTATAATAACTTATAAAGAACAGTAGCGATTGCAATTTCAGTGGCATCCGTCTTACCGTATTTACGAAATAAACGCGACAACAGGAGAGTGTGGATGTAGCACTCGTCGAGTATTTTAATAGTTGTTCTCGCCGAGATGTCTCGGTGCGACAAGTCTGCGAGAGTGTGGATGCGGCATAACACTTTTAAATGCATACGTTTGCACTAGCAAGTTGGGAACTAGACTCGCTCGCTTCGCGGTCTCTCCACATTTTTTTGGAGAATTTTGACCAGTCGCGTCAAATAGAAGAATTAATAAAAATACATCTTACACGGAATATATTTTCACATCTAAATAGTACAGTAGAATAAACCGGAAGCGCATAGAGAATGACAATATATGCGAATGATTTGGTAAAAGTCGTAATAAGCTCGGCACAGAGCGGCCCAAGATGCGTCTATACCTCATAGTGCGTTCTCTCCTTTATAGTAACCTAATTTGCAATATTTTCTAAAGCATGAGTACCTAGAGTTTAGGTAAATAACTGGAATAAAATGTTTGCTACGTTTCGATAAACACTATTGTAGTAAATACTATACAATTTATAATAGAATTCCTAAAACATTTTAGAAGTTATGTTGAAATATTGCAGTCATTAATTTCAGTCATTGTAACTCCATATTTATTTAATTTTTGGAAATGTCTGTCAAAACCTAGTCTAAAATCCAGGAAAATTACCCAGATCAATAATTTTTGCTGACTGAAGTGCTCTTTTACGTGAGTTTTTATTCCAAAAACCTGCTTGAAATTATTTAAAAGTCTATTATTTTCCAAGTAGTTTAATGATCATTGACTACCAATTCGAGAAGTTTTCCTTATGTTGAAGCATATTCTTCTGTTTCCATTGATTTTTGATTTCCTATTTACAATTCGTTTCAATTCCATCCACATTTCTTTAGGTTTATGTTTCATATTATCTATTTTGTTCTAAAATTCTTGTCTTTGTTTTCAAATAATTGATGTCACATAATTCCTTCTTAGTCGATCTTAATAATTCTCCTGTTGTGTTATCTATCCCTTTCTTTGATCGATGTCCTTAGTTCAAAATCTTCTAGCACCCCACAATGAATTAATTCTTTTATCCTCTTTAGGTGCATATTTATTTAACGTCTGAATCAATTAGTCAATCAGAGTCTATTAAAACGATAATATTACCAAGCTCTTCAACACCCATGAAAATACCCATATACCAAATTTGATTGACAAATGTCTATTGATTTTTTATGGGGTGCCAAACTTCTAAAAATGAAACAATTATAAATTTAAATAAGCGCGTCAAAGTTGTTGATTAAAAATTCCTACCACTTTTGTAAAACTAAGGACATTTTCATCCCCGAATCTAATAACCGTTATTTTCTGTAACGATAATTAAATATTCTTCTATAATTGGAATAGATTCTTACTTTGACGCTAGTTTACCAATTACACTCGATGAATGAAATAATTATAAACAATGCTTTAAACAATAATTGAAATAATGCAGGTGGTCTATGACAAAAAATAAAAATTTTGTTGTTGTCAAATTTTTGACGTTTAACTAGTAAACTAGTTAGTGTTATAAAATGAGAATCTATTGCAGTAATGGCAGAATATTTATTTTTTTTATAAAAAATAGAAATTGTTAGATTAAGAGATTAACCTCCCTTTAGGGCATTAATTGTAAAAAAATTGGCTTGCACACAACCACAGCCTTCTCACATTTCCAGAGGTTAACCTAAAAATGACACACAGTATATAAATAAAAAAGTTATTGTGTTAATGTTAATGCAAATTATATCAGAAGATTCATAGTTGAAGACAAATTCAATTGTATATATTTTTCTCTTTCTTTTTAAGAATCTAATTCACTAGTGCATTTGTCCCTGCAAATATGTCAGACATAAATGCAGAATGTGAGACATTTACAAATTGTGTAACGTTTTTCTCGCTAGCCTACGTTTACCTTTCTGTTCCTGAGCCGCTTGATCAAGCTTTTATCCCTACCGATATACCTGACTGATATTAAGCTACGTCCAGGACGGCCGTATCCGTAATCATCTAACCAGACTCGGTCTTACCCGGGAAATATTAGATCCTGTAAAAACCTCAATTGTTCAACCTAGCTCACCCAGGATCTGGCAGAAGTGTCCGAGCAAATTTATCGAGGGCAATTTAACTTTATACCATCGAAAAAGCCCTCCCATAACCAGGTGGGCGAATTAAACAAAAAAATGTAATCAAGATTTGATTTATTTTAATCTTTAAGCATATGACAGTCCAGAGTCGGTTCTACTCGCAATACCATCAACGGAAAGTCTTTGAGATACATTCTAATAAATTTAAAATAAGAGCTTCATTTTTTACAAATAGAACCAGAATAGTGTAAATGGGCTGCTTTAATTTATAAGGTTCAATGTTCATTAGACATCATCTCAGACAAAGAGGATTGAAATTTGGAGTAGTATAAAAGTTAGGATAATAAATAAATGTTATCATTTTGGTGTAAGGAACATTCTACGACTTCATTTGATCTACTACAGATGTTTGCTAATAAAATTAAGATAAGGTTTATTTACAAAAAAACAACACTTTGTACTTTGTTTTAATGAAATTTATAAATAAACAGATTTTCTCATAGGACAATATGGTTCCTATTAGGAAGAACTACTAAAATACACTACGAGTATATTCCTGTCACTACCACTTATTTTTTTCGCGATAAAACTTACTTTTTCGTCAAATCTGTGGTGCATGTATGTACTGTTGCTTTACTTAACGCTGGTAAAGTTCTATGTCTATTACTTATTTGGAGTAGCAATGCGGAAATTGCATGAATTTTATATTTGTTTGAAATCAAACATATTGAAAGGTTAGAACATGTGTTTTGCGACAATGATCACACAATTATTAAAATATTCACATTAATAAATTGCCATGGAAGGTAAACAAAACCATGTAGCCGAAAACGTGATATCATTGGCGTGACGTATGTTTCCGTAGATACAGGTGCAGTGTTACATTGCTGGTAATGTAAACTACCGTATGTTTCTTGTATTTTTGTGGAATTATTGGTCATAGATAGTGTAAATATTGTGTAGGTAATGTAAATTCCACCATAACGGGTTTTGTGCAGGCACAATCGGACAATTTGCCACTAGTGAATTCGTTTAATTTTATGCCTATGAACTGCACTGGTGCAGAAATACGGGAAGTCAAAACAAGCAGGTGTATATTTTCTGTTTTTAACATAACGATAATTATTGGTGGTGATGTGGTGAACCTACAGTATTGTTAAACGTAACTTATTTCTTTGTTGACAATATAGATCCACTCGTGAAAATTACGACGATAATGATGTTGGTTACACCTAGATAGACGGTTTTACTTTAGGTATTTATAAAATTGTGCCATGTGACTTCACGTTAATCTACTTGTTTCATTTAATATTTATTATTTTTTTATTGCTATGTACTACTAATTTCATTCATCCTTAAACATTTTAAAAAATCATTACTTATTACTTTTGTTTATTATGTTTTCAGAATAACTTAATGTAGTAAACTCAAATAGCAAAATTTTATAAATGCCTCAAATAACATTCTACATCACTTAAATTGTAGAAGCAAATACAGAGCATGCTATTTTGAATCGGAATAAAGCGCTAAATACTATAAATAAACAAGAAATGTAAGTTTGTTTTACCATTGATATTCTAAACGTCCTGTATACTTTCTGGTAGCTTAATAGAAAAGTTTAACTGATTCTTTACAACTTTATATTTGGCACGCTAAGATATTATTTATTAGGCTCTGGCAATACTTCTTCCATTTGCCCGATGATGATGCACTTTCTGTGCTCATTTTACGAATCTCTTTTGCAACTTCATTCAGTACCAATGTACAATTATTATACTTAATAATATCATAAACGACAAATATATAAAGGGTAAACGTCACATTTAATTTAAAATTCATTGACAGGCTAAACTCACTTTTGTCATTGTCGATATTTAATTTCAAATAATTTTAATTTATATAATAACTTTTATAGTTACATATTTGACTCAACTTAAAGGAGGCCACCTGAAGAAGCAATCGTAAAAATGCAGAAATAGGTCAGATCTCATCTATTGTGGTTGAATTTTCGAGTTCCAACTGTCAAAAAGTTAAGTTAGATATTTATAGTGTTTTCATTAAACCAGGTTAGTAAATTTAGATAGATAATTTCTTTAGATAATTATTGAACAGAAAGAACTTTGTGGAATTGTTCATTAGCATACCTAGATGTTTGGTATGAGAGAGCATACATATGACTTCATTGATAGGAATTGTAGGAGATTTAATTTATATTAGCTTAAAATACCTTTCTAATACAGTAAAAAATTTCATTATTTCGTTACAAACTGATAAAGCTACGTTTTCACTCATTAGCTACTCACTATCGATAAAACACACTTCCCGTAGGTACAGTTAGATAAAATGCATATTTATTTATTTTGTTTAGCTAGGTAATAGAAAACTTTTAATGCACCTGCGGCAGTCTTGTTCCATAACCTAGAAAATCTAACCGGCTAACTAGATTGTGGTAAATATCTGTACCCGGCACATATTTCTTGTTCCATAACCTAGAAAATCTAACCGGCTAACTAGATTGTGGTAAATATCTGTACCCGGCACATATTTCTTTATTTAATAACTATAAAACGTTTAAAATTAAAATAAGGCACTAAAAACTGAAGAAGAACACAAAACTACAACGTAAACACAGGAATTGAATTATTTCATGACAGCGACAGCGACCGTTGCATGACCGTTGCTTGCTGGTTGCCTACCCTGATTCTCGCATTGGGGGCGTTAAATAAGAATTTAATATCGGAAAAAAAAATATTTTGCTTGACAAATAAGTTCGGAATTATTTTGAAAGGAGATTCCGTTAATTCTTATTTTTTTCTATCTTATCTTAAAATATTTGTACTTAGTCATAGTTAACCCTGTATAAACACAAACCTGTATTATATATATATGTTCGAATGTCGTCTGACGTCACGGTCTTCGCTGTGGTGGCGTGACGTTCTGACGGTGTGGCCCGAATAAAATTTTAAGTACTATTTTTAGGCTTTTTTATCCAAGAAATTGTCTAGGACAAATACTATTTCGATCAACATAATACATTCTTTCTTCTGTATATATTTGGAAAAATGCAATTTCCCCACTGCAAATGTTCTATGCATAATAGAACTTTGTATACAGTAGTAATTCCTAAAATTCAGTTGGAAGAGGTATGACATAAACTTTTGTATTAGCAAAATTATGTTTTGGCGCACTTCTATTTAGTAACAGAGTATTAGGTACGTTATTTATATCGGAGGGTTCTTGTCGACCACTACCGGCTTGTCGTATGAAGCAACTGAGGCTGTGCCTCACCGTAAAATTTGTCTCCCACACTGTATATTTTAATACTCCATAATATGCAATTACCTATTACATTTATCAGTTACGAGTCATCTGCCAATCCCACCACAGTGAAGCCCAATTTGTCGGGCCTTAAATTTCTTCATACATGCCTAATACGTTATGGCTTGCCCCAGCACGCAATACGGTCAAAGTCGATGTATTCGAAGTAGTGATTCAAAAGTATGTCAATGTCTTTGGTGACAAATGGTGCTCCAATAAATACAAAGAAAAAAAAATATATGTATAATATTAGAAATGTGAATAATAATGTACTTGATTTTGTTTTAATGTGTACAATGTGACGATCCTATCTTAGAGAAGTATGCTCATCAAATTGATTTTACTTTTCTTTTTAAAAATGCTTATAAATTGCAGAATATAAAGCTATTGAGCGTTGTAATTTTAATAGGGCTGACTTTCTCTGTATGAGTCATCTGTTCCAACAAACTGATTGGGTTGAAGTAACCACAGAGAATCATGTAGATGTGGCGTTGCAAATGTTTTATGAAATCGTTTACAATGTGTTTGATCAAACTGTACCCAGAGTTAAATTCAGTCAAGTTTTTTAAAAAAAGTATCCCAGTTATTTTACTACTGAAATTAAAAAAAATAGTCAAAGAAAAAAATTAATAGAGAAAACTCAAATCCATTTCTGAAACCTATAAACAGAAATTCATTGATCTTAGGAAAAATGTAAAAAAACTCATCCGTACAGCATATCATGAATATCTGAGACATACTGAAAATATGATATCTACCGATGTAAAACAGTTTCATAATTATGTTAAAAAGAAGCGAACACTAGCATCGGGTTCTCCTGTTTTCTATGAAGATAATATATATGTTCCTAATGAGCAAGTACCGAAGACTTGTGCTAAGTATTTAAAATCTGTCTGTTCTAATTCACTTGCAGATTATTTTATTGAAAATTTGGTAAGGCATAATATATTTTGATACACTCAATATATCCTGTATAAACCAATCTGTGAAGAAACATAAACCTAAAAGAGCGGCTGGATTTGATGGTATTCCTCCATACGTTATAAAGGGCTGCTTAGGTTTTTTTAAAATTCCTTTGTTGTATATTTTCAAGTTATGCATAAAAACCAAAACGTTTCCTTCTTTATGGAAGACATCTATAGTAAGTCTTATTTTTATATCTGGTGAGAGGTCAAATGTAAGTAATTATAGACCAATTCTGGTACTGTACGCTCCTGGCAAGTTGTTTGAGCAAATTATATATAATTATCTTTGGTTACACTTAAGTACTTTTATACCAAATTATCAGCATGGGTTCATACTGAGAAAGTCAACACTGAAAAATGAGTTTTTTGAACACAGGGTACAGGTTGTTGTAATATTCACAGATTTTCAAAAAGCTTTTGACCCTATAGATCATGATGTGTTACTTAAGAAACTAAATCACTGCGGTATCTCTTTAAATGTGCTAAAAGTATTATCATCATATTTAAGGAATCGCTGATTCATTGTAAAATATAATTGTTTGTACTCTGATGAATTTGATGCTTACTCTGGAGTACCTCAGGGTTCAAATTTAGGTCCATTACTATTTTTATATTTTATTAATGACTTACCTGAGGTAATATCACATTCTGTTTATTGTTTGCAGATGATTTAGGGTTCTTTAGACAAATAAAATCTTTCAATGATTGCGAGTTACTTCAGGATTATATTAATGCTGTCTGTATTTGGAGTGACGAAAATAAAATAGCTTTCAATATAAAAAAATGCCCGGCGATGATTTTTACTCTTGAATTAGATAGGGTAGTTACCTGTAAAAGATCTAGGTATAACAATTGATTCAAATCTAACTCGTCAATAACATATTGGCAAAATGGTTAAATCTGTTTATAAATTATTAGGGTTTCTGATACGGGAAGCTAGTCAATTGAGACATCTGAAAAGTATTATTATGTTGTACAATGAATGCATTGGTGAGACCTAGGCTAGAGTACTGTTCTTTTTTGTGGCATGCGCTGCCTTTGAAGTATACTGAAAGCTGTGAAAAAGTTCAAAAAAAGTTTTTACGATTTTTATATTTTAAAAAATATAACGCCTCCTGAATTAACTCTCTTTTTAATCGTAGAATTATTGTTATATGACTTTTTGCATATAAAATACTAAACATTCTCACATTCTTTCACTTTTCGAGTTTAACATTCCTCAAAAAAATACTAGATGTCGTCAGTTGCTGTTCGTACGTACGGTTAAGACTAATTACTATTCTCCTTTACTAGTATTAAATCGTTTAGTAAATTTTGCTTCCTCCAAATATAATGTAGATTGTTTTCCACCTTTATTGATTAAGTCTGAAGGTATTGTTCGAAATATATTTAATTGTAATTATGTACCTTAGTTTTCTCTCTCCTTTATACAATTTTTGATGCCATTATCATTATTATTACATATTATAGTGGTTTTTTTCTATGTATCTTACCACGATTACTTATTTATTATAAGATTATCACGTGCTCAATTGTTACTTGTAATTAGGCTTTAACTCTATATATATGGAGTAATATTAGCACTACTGGCTAGTTAAGAACTACTCCACCCAATTACATCAAAATTATATATATTTTACTAGATTAATAGCATCGCATGTTCATAGTACTATGTTGTGCGTTACACAATTTTATTTTAAAGCATAATTTTTTTTATATGAGTATACCTATATAATATGTATAAATAGCAATAATTGATGGCTTATCTGTTTAATCCTGGGAGTGAAATAATATGTTGCTCCAAGGGTTGCAACAAGGAACTTTTGGACTCAAAATGGAGGTGATCAAGTCCCAAGTTTTTGTCGGCGAGTGTATGTCCGTTATTCTCACTCAGGCTATTTTGGTTGGAAAATTTCGTAACTGATGACGTGGTGTACTGATTCCAGTCCACAAGAAGACCAACAATGACCAGTGGCAAGGAAGAAACTAAGGGATACTTTCCAGAAATGAGCATCCACAAAATTTTAAATGTACGGCTTATAACTATAAACCTTATCTTAAAATTGATCCTAAAACCCTAGAATAAAAAGACTATAGTGTTAATTTTTTGCACAGCTCATCTTCTCTTGAAGGTTTGCATTACCGGAAAAAATCGCATAACTCAAAATTGTTGGTGATAACAAATCTAGCATATGGACTTTGTTAAGTATAAGTGTTTTTTTAGATCCCATATAAATCGTAAAACGGTAAAATTAATTATACTACACTTTTACTTTTCACAAAGCCACAATCAACTCCGTGAACACGAGGTTCTCTGTTCTATTCAAGGAAAAGTAGAGACCAGTTTTTGTGGTTTTAATATCAGCGAATTTTAAAACTGAAATATTGGTTGTCTATACTGTGAAATATTTAAGGCTTACGGTGAGCGCTCTTATATATAAGGTCTGTTCCAACAACCGTCGAGAACTGGTTCAGAACCTTGAGAAATGTTTAACCAACACCGTTTTACGTCGCATTCGCCGAGAGTACATTAACAACAGAACTGACTGACTAATTCTGGACGGTTCGGAATCGATTCTTGCTGTGTTGGAACAAACCCATAGTTTTCCCTCAGTAACTCCTTAACGGATATTGATGCGGTTATTTGTAATAGACTATAAATATTATTTTACGTCGACGCTGTGTTTTGAAATTTTGAAAACGTGTAAAATTAATTTTTTTAAATGAATTTTGCATATTTTCAATATTTCAAAACACAGCGTTGACGTAATATAATATTTGTACGAGTAGTCTATTAAAAAAACCGCATATTTTTATCATTTTTCGTTGAGGAGCTACTGAGCGAAAACCCTTTGGATCGAGCGCTCACCGTAAGCCTTAAGGCCATCTGAGTAAAAGCAGCAACCAGGAAAACGAGATTTTGGGAAAACAGAAAACTGTGGATCTGCACTCAGAAAAAGAAAACTAAAAAAGTATTTTTGCCACTCTTGATCTATAGAGTTCATCAGTTACGGCTAGTAAAGCTGTAGTTGTACTATGATTTACACGAAAACCTGACTGAGTTGCCTGTAGAATATTGTTAGTATTTAGAAAAAAGGGAAAGTTGATCATAAACAATTCTTTCAACGATTTTGGAAAGCATAGGAAAAATACTAACAGGTCTAAAGTCATAAATCTTATTAGGACAAATATTTTTAATATTTAACCAAGCAAGTTAAGTAACAACTTATCTGAGGAAACAACACTGTAGCATCTTTTATGTCAATCCCATCGCATCCTATAGCATCTGACTTAATTTTACCGAAAACTCTTTCTACTGTAGACACATCCATCTCTGAGATTTGAAAATTGTTAGTTGTTAAAACTTGTTTATTAACATAAATGTTGTGGGGCGGTATAATTTCAATAAGGACAGTGTATTGTGTACTAATATTTATTACTGCTTGCGGTCGATTTGCACCCACAATGTTATGCGTTGAGCCGACTGAATACAAAAATGTGACTGACTGGTTGGTTACAAAAGTGACAGTGCCGTCGTACCCATATCTAGGCAGTTCCTCGAAAGGTCTTGCAGCCCTTAAGATTTATGGGAACGCCGGCGCCGGTCGTCTACGTACTTAAATAATATTTACAATACAATACATGATTTCAGCATTTAACACTTAAGAACAGACGTTGAAATTTAAACCAGAACTAACGAAAAGATATGAGTAGTGAATTTATATAAAGATAGGAATATTTTAACTTATACAGTGTGTACGGAAATATGTGAGTGCAGAAAATATGAAGTGAATATATACAATAATAATAATAATAATAATTTGTCTTTATTGGACATATATAATAATAACAAACAAACTCAAACAATAGTTGGCGCTGTTCGGCTTTTCAGCCGAACTACATAGAAATAATAGAAAATAATACATAGCATAAATGCACCGAGTATATAGTAAAAAGTATATAAACAAATATAGATACAAAATGAAAACAGCCATGAACATTTATCTTTTACTCCACAGTAAAGCCTTGACGTGCTTACGAGATGTAGTTATTGTATTGATCGATTTAGTATCTGATGGTAGTTCATTGAAAATCTTAGTAGCTGTTGTATGTAAACGAGTTACAGAATTGAGCAGTATTATGTTTAGGCACTGTGTATAACCCACAATAACGAGTAATACGGTCGTGTATATCCTCACTCTTTGTTAGCTTGTTAAAACGATATTTAGGCGATTGAAATTGATTAAGTTTAAATAAAAGACAAGCCATATGGTATAATTTAATGGAGATGTGATCATATTTACGAAGGCCATAAGTATATCTAACGCAAGAATTTTGAATTTTCTGTAATGACATTTTATCCGAACTAAGTAAAGCAGGCCAGTAAACAACATCACAATAAGCGAGATGGGAAAGCACTAATGACTCACACAGTAATGCCTTAACATCCCTGACCAGAACATCATTATGGAGATAGATCAGTTTTAGTTTGCCAAAACTCATTTTCATCATATGCTGAACATGCGATATAAATCTTAAATCAGAGTCAATGTACAGTCCCAGGTTTCTACAATTATCTGTGGGTGACACAATATTGTTATTTAATGTAATTTTAAAGTTAGGATTGTCAATGATACTTTGTCTATCCTTACCGAATACTAAAAGTTCAGTTTTCTTTTCATTAAGAACTAGACTATGAGCAAAAGCTACTTGAGAAAATGTTTCTAGGTCTTCATTTACATTAGTTAAGGCCAAATCGAGGTCAGATATAGGAAAGGAATATAATAATTGCGTGTCATCCGCATACTGGTGTATATAGCAATGTTTAAGATAACTCCAAAAATCAGCAGTGTAAATGTGGCACACCTTTTGTTATGGGCTTGTATTGTGATAACTTATTATTAATCATGGGACATTGCTGCCTATTAGACAAATAACTTTTAAAAAATAAAAGGGCAGTAGCACTTACACCAAAATATTTCAATTTACTACATAAAATAGAATGATCTAACGTATCAAACGCCTTACTTAAATCTAAAAGAATTAAAAATGTATTTTCTCTTCTATCTCTACTCCTAAATAATTCATCAGTTACATCCAAAAGGGCAGTTGTTGTACTGTGGTTTTGTCGAAAACCAGACTGATGACAAGGCAAAATCTCATTGGTTTTCAAGAAATTCTTTAACTGTGAAGCAACAATTTTTTCAAGAACTTTTGAAAGGGTGCATAAAATACTTATAGGACGTAAATTAGACAAATCATCGCCACCTTTGCTATTTTTTGGTAAAGGAATTACGTGAGCATCTTTCCAATAAGTAGGGAATATTGCATTAACTAGACAAAAATTTATTATAAAGGTAAAATAAGGGCTTAAATGGGGAAATAACAGCAATATAATTTTTAAACTAATATCATCTGATCCTCGACAGTTCGTTTTAATTGTGCGAATAATTTTTTCAACTTCATCAGTAGAGACAGTAGCGAAAGAAAATTCACAGTCAATATTATTCTCTAAGGTGTTGACATATTTTTGCGTAATTATATTAGCTGTGTTGTTCTGAACATGAGGTAAATTATTTATAAAGTAATCGTTCACTGTATCAGAATCAATACTATTATTAATATTGTGTTTAATATTATTATTTATATTTAATGACCTTAACGTTTTCCAGAATTGTTTGGAATCAGATTTAAATTTATATTTTAAAAAAGCTTTTTTCTCCGCCTTAACTGATTTATTCACTAAATTTCTCAAAATTCTATATTCCTCATAAGAGGCCTCAGACTTAACTTTTCTGTATTTAACATAAACCTGTTTTTTTAATTTACTCATAAATTTTACATTTTCTGTTAGCCAAGGTGCAGCACGTTTAGTGACTCGAATGGTTTTATATGGAGCATGCAAGTTAAAAATGTCGACAATATTTTTGTTAAAATAGGCAAGCATATCATTAACATCAGTTAAAGAATAGATGTGATCCCAGTTCAAGTTTAGATCTGAAACAAATATATCATAATTAAAATTAGAGAAATCTCTATATGTGTACAATTTAGGTTCAGATTTATCTTTATTAATTTTAACCATGCATTTAACGAGGGAATGATCTGAAATATCTTTCATTAAAACATTTTCTGTGTGAGTAATTAAATTAGGATGTGACGAGATCAGTACATCAATCAAAGTACTAGAGTGAGCAGTTATTCTAATTTTGTCTAAAAGATTTTTGAAACGAAAATAATTGAAACTATTAATGTTGAGCATATCTACTTTAAAATCACCACCAAATAGAACATAATCAAATTGAGGTATAAAACTTATTAGTACATTCTCTAATTTTTCCAAACTAAGACCAAGATCAGCTGAAGGTGGTCCATAAAGAGTGCCCAAACATATTTTTTTACCTGCCAAATTAACCAAAATCCAAAGACTTTCCACGGGGTATGATGATTCTATTTTCAGAATTTTATACTTTATCGAATGTTTGATAAAGAATGCTACGCCTCTACTACCTCGATCATTTCGGACTAATCTGTAACCAGGGATGTAAACATTACTATCTAAAATTGACTCATGTAACCAGGTTTCTGAAAGGCCAATAATATCAAGATTTTCATCATCTACAAAATCGGAAAACAAGTCAAAGCTACTATTTATGGTACCTATATTAAAATGAGCAAATGTTAAATAGTCATTTTCGGACATATCTAAGTTATATATAAAAAAAATGAATTGCATTCATCAGAGTCTCCAGTAAAAAAAACTACCTAGCGCAATGGAATGATTAAAACAATAATATTTAGAAACCAGAATTGAAAATAAATATGTTACTTACAGGGTATATATAAATATATGAGCCGCCACAGTGTTATTAAGAAAATCATCGTTAGCGGTACTTTGGCGAATACTATCAAGGAAATAATAATTAAAATCATTCGAATTACCCACATTAACATAATTATTACATTTATCCTTATTACCAATACTTAAATATCTCAAGGTACGCCAAAAAGCTTTAGGATCAGTTTTAAACTTATCATAAAGGTAAGCTTTTTTCAGATTTTACCGCTCTATTCACCATATTTCTGAGTTTTTTGTAAGTTACCCAATTGCCATCCGCTTATACTTTTTATATTTAGTATAGGCCTTATCTCGCAGTCATCGTAATTTTTAAATTGTATGGAAGTCATGGAACAGGTGGCTTCGTAATTCTAACAATACATTTATCAATAATTGTACTGTATCATATATATTTTTAACACCGCCTGACTTCATTGAAAATAATAGTTTTGTATGATTTTTTTTATGAATAATATATTACTATATTATATTATAATATATTATATATATACTATATATATACTATATTATAATATTATACTAATTAAAAAATATATAAACTATTTTCCACTTGTTTTGACTGTAATGTAGCCTACAAACACAAATCTTAAATTAAGTATATCAGTTTATTTATGATACTATATATAAAGAATAATATAATCCGAAAATCTAAATAAGTGTTAGAAATATTGTTACTTTTTATTTTAAATCCATTTATTCCTATATTATTCGCAGCATGATAACGCTACTTTTTTATCTATTTTAGCTCGCCTAGCCACTTTCACGGTGGCAAGCATTTTAAAAACAAGTAAGGGATTATCCCCATAAATATACCTAATTTGCATGTTTACAAAAATGGTAAAAGCACAAAAGCATCTTTTTAGTATATGTATGTTTTGGTTTAAAAGCTTTTTTTATTTAACTGGGTATATTTGACACACTGAAAGTAGAAAAAGATAAAATATAATTTCTTGTGCCCTTAACCTTAATTTTACCTAATTGTTAAAAATGCATTCATAGAATCTTGATTAGTTATTATTTTGTAGTGTTTAAATAATAATAAATTGAGTTTTAATTGAATCAGGTGAGTGCCTACTGTACCTATAGAGCATTTATGAGACAAAAAGGGTAAAAGCGTGGGTAAAAACTTAGAAACATTCAACCCTCACCTTCTTCTGCTCTAATGGTAAAATATATTTTTTCAGTACAAATATTAAAATTATAATCTATTTTCTATAAAAAGATGTTCTTATAAAAAAAATTTAACAAGCTCTTTTCTATTCAGATATTTTGACTTACAGAGTTAACTTAGTTAACCTCGAAGTTATTATTATAATTGTTATAATCGAAAAAAATACATCATAAAAATGTATTAAATAGATAAAAATTACAACTTGTAAACGATTGAATTTTAATAATAGTAAGTATATGGAACGTCGGTATATAATAAAGAAAAAAATAAGTTGATGCTGGCGTTCAATTCTAGAATATATGCATCATTTAAGTTAAAATTTTATCTCTGTTCAGAAAAAGTCAAATATCTGAAAAAGAAAGGTGACGAATTTTATAAAAAGCTATCAAAAAGTAGTTGTAAATTTTCGAAGTTTATACTGCAAACATAATTTTCACAACTCCATAACTATGCCATAGGCTTTATCTGAAAAAAGTTATTCATGTCAATAGTTTAATCTTTGGTTACGATTACTGTGTACCAAATTGAATTTATTTATTACCTAGATAATAATGAAAGTAGTTTACTATTATTATTATTATGATTTTTAACAGCAACAGCCGTCGAAAACTGGTTCAGAACTGTCAGAATGTTTGACCAACTAAGTATTACGTCGCATTCGCCGAAGGTACATTAACAACTCAACTGTGTGAACAGTTCTGGACGGTTCTATTCTTAACGAAAGTTAAGAATGAGAACACACATTATGTGTATTTAATCAGATCAACAAAAATTTGATGTTATATTCATTATTATAACAGTACTAAAAAAATATATTATGGTCCAATGTTGTTATCAAATTATGGTAATAATTCGGTGATGATCAGATATTATATGTGAAACAGTGTAATTACCAGAAACACCCACCTTGAGGGGGGCCGACCGTATTATTAACGTATTTTAGACATTGTATTTTATACGTTTAAGTTTTTAATTAAAAATATAAATTAACCCTCAGCGCAAAACATTTAATCAATTATTATTACAGCGTTCGAATAACGTTATATAAACGTAATTGTACCTATTGAATATTATAGTATAGTATAGTATAGTAGTAGTGTATACTTATACTATATGCAGCTATGTAAATAAATAAATTTGTAACCCAGGATGCAACAAAATATAATTTTCGCTTGCTACAATCATTATCGATTACTGTGGTGCCGGATAGTGGCCTATATAATATCTAGTTGCATTTTGAGTATTATTAATATTGTATAAATTGGCTCTAAAAAAAAAAACGTTAAAAAATTTTAAAATATAAACCTGTATTATACATATAAATACATCGTGAAGTAAACATTTCCAGAAAACATTTTATCTAGGTGTATCTTTATTTCTCCGAAAACAGGTGTAGTATCAATGTATTTTACACGTTTTATTTTTATGTTACTAAAACGTGTAGAAAACGTGTTATTAACATTTGGATAACACGTTTAATATATTCAATTAACATATATATTTAAAACGTTTAATTCTACGTTTTGTTGCACATAAATCACAGAAAATATAAATTTATATTCTACACGTAAATACATCGATAAGTAAATTACCAGAAAACATTTTATTTCGCTGTTTATTCCTATTTTCAGTTGACAACATGCGTAGTATCAGTGTATGTATAGTATTTTTATGATACCAAAACGTTGTGCAGAAAACATGTTATTAACATTTGGATGCCACGTTTATCATTTTAAACTCATATATGTATTTAAAACGTATGATTAGACGTTTTACAAACGTTGCATTTAACGTGCAGTTAAATATTACTAAAATATAAACTTATACTTTACGTTTATATGTCTCAGTTGAATAAACGTTGAAAAAACGTAAATTTCTAGTATTTACTTCAACCAATATTATTAACGTATTTGAAACGATATATTTTATACGTTTAAGATTTGAATGAAGAACATAACTTCATGCTGAGAATAGTTAGTATTGGAATAAGTATATTAATCTGGATGCTAGTATAGCTTTTTTCGTGTTGCTAAATCCGATGCAGACGAAGACATGTCGAAACATGTGTTTTTGTCTGATAAATGGTCTGAACGAAACTATGGTCAAAATTAAGAAACTTGTCGAATAATAATATCATTATTATTTAATCACTTACTCTGTGATGTCCGTATCACTTGCTACTCTGCAGAGAACGCCTCTATCCATGGAACACTTCCCGGTGATAGGATCCGGTGGCGCGAGGTTGATATAGGGCGGTTCTTCTAGAAACGTAATTTTTAGATGAAATTTCTCGGGCACCCCTTGTGGAGGAGTATGGCTATTTCCTGGCCATACTATATCTTTTATATCCAGTCCTTCCTTCTGCCAGGATTTCCATACCCCGATCTGTAGGAGACAATAGAAATTCAATTATCAAAATTTAGGACTATTCAGAATTACGTACAATAAAACATAAGGCTAATAGGACATCTAAATATAACGGAATGTATGTATCTTTGTTGTAATAGAGGCGTTTAACGCCCGCAGTGTGATGATAAAAGCACGAGACTTTAGCCAAGACCTTTTACATGCTAAGGGTGATAAACGCTCTTTACGATCGAGATGTAGCTATACAATATTTTATACACGATCAAATATTTTTGGCATTAATTACATTATTAATAGTTACTCATAACATAATGAATTTGAGTAAGCATGTATTAAATAACACGCGCTTAGAAACTGTAAGAATAGTTATACATCCACTATACATCAGAATTCACACCATACTATAAAGTACTTTATCCACGACTATTGTATAATGTACCCATTATACATCTGTTTCCTCGACCTTATTAATATCCATTAATCACGGCAGTGATTAATGAGTCATTGATCACTACTGTCAGATGCTTCCTTGATTTAGCTATAATATTATAGTGTTCTGCTACAAACAATCGGTTATTAAAATTTTACCGTGTAAACCACTAAATATTTTCAATTCAGTGCTGTACAAATAAAAAAAATAAAAAAAAGTGAATTTTCCTAGACCAAATTCGAACCCGGGATCCGCGTTTGGAAGGGAAGGAGCATCTACACTGAGCCATCAGCGATTTCGTTCGTGCGTGTAGTATATCTGTTTCTTAACATACTATGTTTTTCGAAACATTTCATAAATCTAAGTAGACAAAACAAATTTGACTCAAACCTGTCAATATTATTGTTTGTGTGTATAGATTTCTCAGTGTTTTGATATTTTGTGTTAAATTGTGTTAAAAAACGAACTAAAAATGGATATTGAAAAGGAAAATGACTTATTATACGATTTTTATAATTTTTGATAACTATGTACTGTGCATAAATGAACAATAATGTAATGTATAAAATATTTATTAGAATAAAATAATAGTGTTTCTTAAAATGTGTATGTAATATAACAAAATTTTCCAACAAAATAAACATAAATATTTAGTAGTCGTGGTTAAAGTATAGTATTCTACTCCCGTATAATGGCTATTATCCACTCGGTGATTTAGGCCACTCGCCTACAGCTCGTGGCCGTAAACTTCACCTCGTCACATACCCATCATTATACGCTCGTTGAATAATATACTATTAGTTGCTGTTGAGATTTTGTAAGGCCCATTGGCAACAATTGAAAAATAGTTATATAATAGCAACAAATCAACTAAACAACAATTTTATAAGAGCTCTATTTTTCTATCTTTAGTAGCCATAATACGACATTTTTGTAACATAAAAGACATCAATAAAACTAAATTATTTGTTAACTGTATCGTCAAGGTATAAACTAACGAACATCTATAATCATAATGTCTGCAATGCTATGTGATGTATTACTCAATATTATTTATGTATTTTAGTGAATTTTATTTTATTGTGATTTGTATGATGTACATGCGTACTATGTGATTATTTATAATATCATAATTAAAATAAAATTGCTTTTTTTTTTAATTTCTTGGTTTTTGAAGTTAAAACTAACGCTAAGCGCATTAAAATCATCATCATTTTTCATAATTATCTTTGTTTTGACTATTAAATATTAGGAAACCGGCTAAATTTGTGATATTTTTTATAGTTATGCGCTACAATGATTCCCAGCGTTGTGTCAAAATGACTGCCGTGTATAAAACAATTTGGTTGTTGGTTCTATAAAATATTTATCATAACAGTAAATAATACATCATGATATTTAAAATCATGGATTTTCATATTTCTAAAGCATTTCATGGAAACGGGTGAGATAAAGGTAGGATTTTCTTAAATTTCCACTTCCACAATGTGCCACTTCCATTACATTTTTTCCACTGGCTTAAACCTGACATATTTATTCTTAACAATAACTATGAAAGCTAAAGCAAGACTAGACGTTTGCCGTTGACTGTGACACAAACAAAACAAAGTCATGCCAGTATTGTATCTAAATGTCTTTTGATATGACAGTTTTATAGGTTGACCCACATCTAAGTTATCAAAAATATTTATAAAATAGTTATATATTTGTCGTGCAAGCAGTTTTATAATTTAACTGCCAAAACGTTCTTGTGATAAGTTTATAAAATATTTCAGTTACCAACATCAAAATAATGGTACTTGCTGCTATAATAAAACAAATATATACTTCGAAAGCAAAAATAATACAGCAATAAAACATAATTGTTCTATGACCTGAAAATTTTAAAACCGTTTTGACGGTAGGGAGGTGTTGTGGGTAAATACAATGAAAATGTTTTATTGGCATATGTTAGCAAAATGTCTGTGAAATATAAGCCGTCATCATTGTGGAGTTAGTACTTTATGTTAAAAGACATTATAAATTTAAAGTATAACGTTGACATAAAAGTACCAATTAATGCATTTTTAAAGTTCAAGTATGAAGGCAAAAAAAATGAATTTGAATATAAATGATTAAGAAAAAATTCTATTAGAATCTGCAGATGAAAGTTAGTTACTGTAGAAAGCTGCTTTAATTTTTTGAGTGTTTAGCTATCAGAATTTGAAGTTAGTGACGAAAATATTATAAACATTAAGCGCCACGGTGGATGGAAATTCACTTGCAAAAGGTGGTGTCGAAATATCAGTTCAATCCAGGGAGAAAATTAATTAAAATATTTACATATTTTTGTTACTCCAACAATGGCCAAGCAAATAATCAAATTAATTAAGTGATGCCATCGACAAGTCAAATAAGCAACAAATGTTATCTAAATGAAGCAAAATCATCAAATGAGCACAGCGAATACAATTTTCAACAAATCAAGAAAAATATAATCAGCTATCGAAACTGTTGCCAATTTCATTCAAAATAATTATTTAAATTGCATCTTTAATTTTAAATTAAATTAAGTATTAAATTTTGTTGTAGGTATATTTGTAAATTATGTATGGAATTCAATAAAACTATTTTTTTTATTTTAATTTGACATGACCGATTCTCCACATTTCAGAAGACTGATGAAAACCGTTTGAATGCTTTAATTACATCATAATTACGGTCTACGTTAATCAATCTCATAATTGGTCAGTATTATAGATTTTGTCGCATGTTTTGCCCCAAAGGTTCCTAAGCTGAGAAGGTTGCCTGCAAACTGTTGTTCAATGGCATTGCAATATTTCTGAGACAAGATGATGTCATTGGTATTATAATTTGATTTTCATTATCCAACTCAGTGTCAGTTATATTCCTAGACAGTACTGTTACAACATTATTAACTGTTTAGAATATGTCAAAAGGAATTACAAAAACACAGTTTATTATTTAATCTATAATTAAGTCAAGCCAAGTGTTTTCGATGCTACTACAAAATATAAGTCAAAATTTTCCTTCCAATGTGTTCATTTTGCAAAGAATAATTTTATGACCTACTTATGAATGAGGTACATCAAGCAACATATTTTATACATTAAAAAAAAATACAATTTCATTCAATGCACATGCAGCGCAATTAGCATTAACTGTAAAAAAATACGAGTAGGTATGTATATTTGAAATATGATACATAAGTAAGCAGATAGAGTGAAATACCGTATCTTTTTAATCATCATCCATATCTTCTAATGTCATAAAAATTCAATGCATACTTGGTTATGTATTAGAACATTTAAATGTAAATTTACCCCATCATTTCATAACTGTTCCGTACACTGCACATGTTGCAATAAATGAGCAGTTTATAGTGTCAGTATTTAAATCGATATTCGCCACCCAAAGATCATAGATTACCTATTAGCTATTAGCCGTATAGAGAGGAATTAAGCACCCTTTTCTTACGTGTGGTAGAATGAAAGAACATTGGCTTGGGTCATCTTGAGAAATTTATACAAGTCGGCCTTAACCCTTAGTTCCCTTAATTAATGAAGTTTTCCAGATTTTCCTCATTCCTGCACTGAATGGTGGTTAGGACTTATTAAATGTAAATCGTAGTGCTAATGCGACCCACCCAATTATGACATGTAACCACCTTTCTCGCTGCAGAAATCTCCAACATAGGGGTTAATCTTTATGAATAACGGGTAATTATTATTATTACGTATGCTCTTTCTATTAATTAATACTGCGCCTCATTTTAGGAACAGTTTTTCGATTTTCATCCTATTTTAAAATGTCTTTGATTTAGTTATTAAGAAAGCAGTGACTAGGTAATTTTAATAAATGTGGGGCATCAGCAAAGAAATATATTTTATCACAGGTAAATGGATTAAATACTGAAGTATTATGTTATGTTTATATTCAGCATATTCCAAAATACCAAGTTATTGCCTCCAGAGTCTGATACATAGACCACCACTCCATATTTAATACTGTGTAGATTAGTCACAATTAAAAAAGCAATTCTTTTCTTCTCGTTTTGTTTTAGTCAAAGAAACACACCTCATTTTACGAAAAGTTTTTCGTCTTTTATCCTATTTCCTAAATTGATATTTTTGCATATTTAAATACTTAATTCTCAAAATATTCTTAATTATCAAGAAACCAGTTACGAATTAATTTTAATAAACGTGAAGCATCACCAAAGAAATGTGTTCATGGGTAACTGGATGAAATACTGAAGTATTATTAATGATTATATTCAGCATATTCCAAAACCTCAAGTCACTGACTCCGCAGTTTGATAGATATATCAATCACAATAAAAAACCATACTTTGGTTACTTTAGTATCCAAATTAATATAAACTGTTTGTATTCATTTGTTTCAGAGGCCGCGTGACATAATTATTTGCACATACTAATGTGGGCCAATAGGTTCGTCCTCCTTTTGCAGGGCATCTGCAAAGAAATGTATTTGATTATGGATAACTTAATGAAATACTGAATTATTATTCATGTTTATATTCAGCATATCGGTTAGTGGTCAAGCGGTTTAAGGCGTCAGTACTTGAATCGATGTGGCCAGACCGCTGTGGGTTCGATCCCCGTGACCGGTATACCGTATATCATCTATATTCGTGGAGAGGATTGGCACCCTCTCAGCGGGTATGGTAAGGTGGAAGAATGTTCGCTTGGGTCAATGTGAGAGATTGATACCGGTCGGCGTTTTACCACTCTCCTAATTAATGAGGTTTTCCAGGTTTCCCTCATTCCTGCACTGAATGGTGGTTAGGGCCTACAAACTAAGTCGTTTTTTACTTTACTTGATTTGTAATGTTGGACTTAATGTTATGATAAAATCTTTTTTTACTTCATTCTCAACGTCATATTGGTGATCAAAAAGAGACATTTCCCTCTTTACTATTTCCATATTTCATTTTATTCAGATTTCATTCTAATGTTACATTTTCAAATTTAAGACTGTTGCCATGTGATTGTATATTTTGCAAATGTCATTCTTAGCAACTAGTGTGTTTGCTGCCCACTTTGATATTAACGTTAGTACACAACTATTGACAAACTAAAAGCGAACATACTTAATGTGCAATAGCAAACACATCGGTCATACTTTGCCTTCAATTAGAACGGTATCTTCTTAAATTTCAACGATGAGTAGTTTATGTGAGGTTAATATAATTTAAAAGGTAGTAAAAGTTAATTTAAAAGGAGTTCTATTAGTAGTCAGTAGTCCATTTCGACCTGTGAAAATAAATTTGAACATCCTCATATAATAAATAATATTGACATGTTAGCTGTGGAAATTATACTTAGATATTGACATATTTATAAATGATCATACTCGACTTACTGCCAATGTGTAGAAATGATCAGCATTTTTAAAATTTCTAGTTAACTTACCTTTGTTGTACAAGAGAAAGTAAATAATATTAGACGATTTTTATATCCTGAAGTATTCAGTGTGCAAGGAAATAAGATGTCAACTTTATATTTTAACATTTTGAATAAATTTTTCAACTTTCTAGGTCTTAGTCAATATAATCGGACTGTTACGTTACTAGATTTAGTCTTGTATATACAAACTGCATTGTTGACAGAGCAATTGCTGTCATTCTTCCACTTTTCGACTTTATACGAAGATATTGTTAATACCGATTGGCACTTTCTCAGGCAGCTTGATAATCCAAATAACTCTGGTTGTGTCATTTACGATGAAATACATTTTCCATATTTATATTCCCAATAAAACACCTTCTTCGAGATCTTACCCTTCTTGGTTTAATGACATTATTATTGACAGTAGTACTAGACCAAAAACATTAATATTGGTTTACGTGTAAAAAGTTGACTAATGATGAACTATCGTAGGTCGCAGATTAAATTGGGTATCAAAGCTACAAATGCAGCGTTTCTACATAATATTGAATATAATGTTAAATCTAATCCGAAGAAGTTCTGATATATCAGTTCTCAATTTAATTTTGACACCTATTGCTTACATATTGAAATATAATAAAGACTTAATTGATGATCCTTAATCGATGAGTGATAGTTTTACCAAATATTTTTCCTGTCAAATCTCCATTAAAATTTTCCACATATTTATCTGTTAGTGAAACTTTATGTTATGAATGCCATTAATAGTTATTATAAAGGAATTGAGAAACCTTTAATCCACGAGAGAAAATGGACACTCGAGGCGCAGGCTCCTCGTTTTCAAGAGGATTAAAGGCTAGTTAATTTCCCCAATGTAATTCAACGTTCCGGTTAATTAGGAGAGTGAAAGCCGTGTAAAAGCAGGTGAACAATTATCGACGTTGAAAAACGTCACATTTGATAAATTTATTTTAATTAGATGGCAATTGCTGAAAAAATCCAGGTCCTACCCGGCAAAGTTGTGGGCCCCTCCAGCCCTTCAGAAACTCCTTATCGAGTGAATTTAAATAATCCCGATGAAAATAACAAGATGGTTCTTGAGATAAATGTTAATGTTAATAATAATAATTTTAAATAAAATGCTATACTGGGTGATTCATAACTTATCTAAAAAAATTCTGACTTATAAAGACAACTGTGTAAAGAAAAAATCAGAAAGGGCTGTTCGAAAATGATGAATACATTTTCCCACGGCACTGAAAACTGGTCCAATATAAAATCTGATAAGGCCGCAATCTGCGACCGGACAAAAAATGGAAAAAAAATGCTCAAGGAAAGAGATAAATAACATTCTATAACGCCGATTTTAGATTACAGCAAATTTAGCTGCTTTTTGTCACTGTTGTTATTAATTAGTTTGACATACCTGAAGCTACAGCAACATTTTGGGCCCGTCTTACCCAGTTTCTACAAACTAACACAAATGTGTCTGCTTCTTATCCGTTTTGAACTCGTAAGTTACTGCAACAACTATGATCCGTTTCATCAATAGTATGTATCCACTTCGGTGCGATACACTTCATTTTTTAAATATCCCCACAAAAAGAAGTCCAAATGATTTAAAGGCAGGAGATCGTGGCGGCCATAGTACCGGTCCTCCTCGTCCATCCCTTGGTGTTAATACTTGGACATGCTGTACACGGTACGGATAAAATTGAGCCTCGTGTATGATATATCACAGTGTTGTAATAGACCGTAGAAGTCCTGGACCTCCATCTCTTCCACGATTCAATTTAAAATTTCCCTCGCGTTACACTATATTTGAATTCACTGCAGACTGCGGTAAAAGTAGCTGCATTTGGCACATGTTTACCGGGAAATCGTTCTGCTAAAGCATTTTCACAGTGTAATAAACTAAAACGATATCCATCAATTGCGAGTTACTACTATAACGTAAGCCATTTTTGACACTTGAAAAACTAATGAAAACACTGGCGTCACAAAAACTTTAGTGGCTACAAAAAGTAATCGGATTTCAATATTCGGAATCGCCTGTGTAGAGACTACAGCAGCCCAGCGATGTAAACGTTGAAAATACTACAACTTAAATAATGTTTTACTAGGAAACTATAAGGATTTTATAAAAAATTGTTATGATATCGACTCCATTTTTCATGACGCATCTCTTCCCAAATTCTTTTAGATAAGTTCTGAATTATCCTATATAATAGAAGCGTGGTATTACGAATTCTATTCCATTAGTATGTTAAAAGGGCTTTAATCCACCGAAAACACACGTATTAAAACTTCTATAGACTGCTTCCCAGCTTTTTTAGTTAAATACTGCGCGGCAGTTTTGGCAGAATCAATTGCGTTTATTTGTATTTATCCCATTCCTGTTGTTTTCCGGCTCAGGGAAATTATGGAAATTCACGAACAATCACAATTCACCAGAATATGCCTTGTCATAAAAAAGATGAAACAATCTATCTGACTAATTGCAGACTTATTGCTATCATTTGTAAATTTATAAACGTTTGAGAAATTAATTCATAGTTTTATTTGCAGTGAAGCTTAGAAAAAGTAATATCTACCGAACACCATAGCTTTATGAAGAACAGGTCAACGGTTACTGGCTTCCAAGTGTCAATAATACATAGATTGACACTTGGAAGCTTGATAGTCAACGTCAGAGTGGGTACATGACTTCTCAAAGACGTTTGATATGCTGAGCTAAGGAATTTTATTAGGTAAACTAACAGCTTTTGATACCAGTACATCTATCATAGGCCTGTTGGAGTCATATTTACGAAATACATACCAATTTGTTCAATTTCAGTCAATCTGAGTTCTTGCTGAAATCAGGTGTGCACAAGGTTCAGTCCCGAGCCCCCTCTAACACATTATGTTGATTAATGACCCAAACATGAATATTGAATGCGTGCATTGTTGTATACGGATGATCTGAAACTACTGAAATAAAATTTGAATCAGACTTTGTTCTATTTCAAAGAGGATTAAGCGTAATAGCACTTAACACATAGTAATTTGATTACAACCTTATTAGTTTTTCGTTGAAAAGACCAGTACTTAATATATATAGCTGTTGCTATAGGTTTTCCAGGTGTAATTCAATGCTGGTCGGGACATTAGCCCGCAGAGTAGTTGTTTTTTGGAATTCCGTGTTTGCAAAATATCGTTTCTCGCCAATCGCGATAAAGGTATACAGCTTTCAATGGTGTCTACTGCATATAGAACGCTTCGTGCCTGTGACATTTTCAGTCCGGCATGGAGTAGCGAACGGCCGATAGATGTAGTTAGTTCTACACCGCGTGAACATAGGGTCAATTCCTAAAAAGATTGCCGAATTTCTTAGACTACCCAATGTTACTGAGTATACTGGGCACTGTTTTAGTCAATGTTCTGCAATCTTCCTTGCAGATTCAGGAGCCAACATATCGATCCTCAACAGACACGTAAGTTGACATTCGACTTCTGTGGCAGAGGGGTACATAGAAAATTCCATACAAAATAAGCAGGCGATAGCAAGGAAAATTCTCGGGGAGAAAGGAAATACCACTTTTATTCCAAAAACTCAGCAACCGAGATGCAGGCGTTATCTTCATCCAATATTGAAGTTATACGAAGTGAAGAAAAAAATATATGTTCACTTAATTTCCCATTTGAAAGATTGTGTTATAAATATTTATAATGAATATATAATTTAAAATTAGTTTATTTTACTTTTACACACTTGTGCGTAAAAATGTTGTTTTAAACACATGTGCCTAAAAGACTGATTTCCATACTGAAATGACAATCGAAATGTCTTTGTTATGCAACGATTTTACGAAAACTTTAGTTGCATATCTTATATCGATAATTTGAACTTACTGCTGGTAATGTAAAGAGAATATTACGGTAGATCTACAATAACCAAGATTTTAGTTTTCTATTCTTATAAGGAAGTTTCTTGTTCATATGAATTTTATGAAAATTACGTAACTAAGTATATAATTTCAAAGGTACCTCTAAAGAAGAGACTGATAAGGTGTTCAAAACATTAAGAAACCTAAACCGACAACATGGTAACCATCTAAGTATAAGCTCGAACTATTTCGTATGTGGACAGGTCTCCCAAGTAATTATAAATGTGAGATCTCTTTGCATAATTTGAGAAGCATCGTTTTAAATACATTGCAAAATCCCATAAATAATCAGCTTATCCCAAGCGGAACAAATTCAATAATTATATGATTAATTATATTCCTCTAGATATTTGTTATATTAGAATCCGTGAAATATTGTAATCTCCTGTAATTGAACCTAATCCTTTTCTAAAATTATATTTAATATATTTAGGTATATCTGTGTTGTAAAGTTATCTTTGAAATCAATATGTGGTAATTTAACGTGAAATAGTTTTCCTTTTATACTTTGAAATCGATATTTTTTGTGTTTATTCGTTTGTGGTTGGAACGTGAGAGAAAACATATCTGTTTAAAAAGCAAATAGAGTTTAGGGCAGGATAAGGTGATTTTTTCACATACCACAAATACACGAATAATTCCAGACACACGACATCGCATTATAGAATTTCAAACGATTTCAGTATTATACTGCACTGTACTTTGCTTAAATATTAAAAGTTATACATATATAAATCTATAATTTGTACCTCATTACTTTCAAATGTTAAGAATATTTTATTATACTTGACTTATATATTTGACTCAATTTAAAGAAGGCCTGCAGAAATAGGTCAGATCTCATCTATTGTGGTTGAATTTCGAGTTCCCACTCCAGAGGTTAATATATATATATAGAGTGTTTCCATTAAACCAGGTTAGTAAATTTAGATAGATTAATTTCTTTAGATAATTATTGAATAGAGCTTTGTCTGTGGAATTGTTCATTAGCATACCTAGATGTTTGGTATCAGAGAACATGCATATGACTTCATTGATAGGAATTGTAGGAGATTTGATATATATTAGCTTAAAATACCTTTCTTAAACAGTAAAAAATGATTTAAATTTGTCTACTACCGTACCGTCGTTTTTTACAGCGTTGTCAGATGCAGAAACGACGAAAATAAACAAATTTATTAATAATAATACCTGCGTACCTAATAGATAACAGTTAACCGGTTACCCGCCTTATTTTGCATTATTTCTTCGTATCTTGGGTGCACGTTGTCAAAATTACACTTTCACTCATTACAGGTCAGAATTATCCACTAACAGAATGCACAGTATATATTTAGTTATTGATAATATTGTGATATTGTGTAAAACTAACTACTCTGCGGACTAAAGCCCCAACCAGCGTTGAATTACATCCACAATATCTACCCATATATTCTTTATTATTAGCTTTTATAACAATTTTTACTGTATTGGAAAGGTATTTTAAGCTAATATAAATCAAATATCCTAAATTAATCTAGCTAAATTTACTAACCTGGTTTAATGAAAACACTCTATAAATATCCAACTTCACTTTTGAAACAGTGGAAACTCGAAAATTCAACCACAATAGATGAGATCTGACCTATTTCTGCATTTTTAGGATTGCTTCTTCAGGTGGCCTCATAGAAATCATAAAATATATAGAACGCCAGAAGCCTTTACATTAGGCACTCAAAACTAGTCAGAATATGGAGAAGCTTAGAAAGCAGCCATCTAGGGAAAACTTAATGTAAGCTGTTGGTAATACTGTAACAACTGCCGCTACCATCTCTCAGGTTTATATAGGTTAATTTGTTCTTGTTGTTTGGAGAGTTAACTGTGATCGTGAGGCTTTCGAGTTCTATTTGAGTGTTTAGTAGTGTTTTCTTTGTATTTTCCTTATTTCTTATTGACTTTGAACTATTACGTGATGAATTTTAACGTAACGTAAAATGCCGACTAGGCGTTTAGTACATACATGTTTTAACAGCTATTCTACTAGACCTCCTGATGTTACTTTTCATCAGTAAGTATAATAGTATAGAATATAAGGTTTTACTTAAACAATATAGTACCTACCAAAAAATGGGACACATTGTATATGGTAAATAGCTGAGATTTTTTACGTTGCTGTTACACATAATTACTTTTGCAGCTAAGATTTTTGAGGCAGATTCAGAAAAAGAAAATATCCCAAATTATGAAGAACCAAAACCATTAAAACATTTGCAAACCGTTCCTGAGAATACAATACAGGGAAATAATTGTGGTGAAAATTCAGATACGTTACAAGATATGGAAGTTGCAAGGTAAATTAGTATGCAACATGTTAGACTTTTTTTATGTTGCTTTATGTTTTAGTTTCTGTGTTGTACAATCAAGTCCTCCAAAAGGTATATTAAAGATGAAAGCTCTTCTTCTGAGAGTGGAGTTTCCAAAAAAAGCAGGTAGGTACCTTAATTTTTTTACATTGTATTTTTTTATAACACGATTTAGAATATGATAATATGATGATTTTATTTTTGCATTGTTGTAGATCTAGCTCAGTAATTTTTAAAGAACCACTTAAACTATTGTATGCACAATCAGTTTCGTCATGTTCAAGCAATGTGTCACTGAAGTAAAAAAGAAAATGGATAAAAAATGTTCATACTTACAACTATATTAGTGTATCATTTTATTAGTTAATGTCTTAAGTAATTATAGATAATATAGGAATTTTTTTTTAGTCACAGTCCATCTACCGTAATGCAGCGACAGTTGAAATTAGTACAGAAGAATAAAATGTTATCTCACTGCCTTAATAAAAATAGACAAATTGTACGCTTAAAAAGAAAAATTGTTCATATCAGGGACATTCTTAAGCATATGAAGAAGAACAACTTTATCAGTGATAATGCTACTATACAATTAGAAAAAAGTATATCTGGGATTCCACAAGCTCTAATGAAAAGATATGTGAACAATCTGAGGAAAGGCAAAGTAACAAGAGTAAAATTTCCAGAGGAATTACGTAGTTTTGCCCTAACTTTAAATTTTTATTCCACAAAAGCATACGAGTATGTTCGTAAAACTTTCAACCTTTAGCTTCCATCGCAATCGGTAATAAGAAGTGGGTACGCAAATATCGATTGCACTCCTGGTTATAACATACCGGCTTTTGATATTTTAAAAGAGAAGGTTAAAGAAGTTTCAGCATGTGGAAGAAAATTATTATGTAGCTTAATAGTGGATGAGATGGTGATCAAAAAAAATGTTGATTTGATCGGTTCAAAAGTGTATGGTTATGTAGATACTGGATGTGGTGTAGAAGATGATATTGAAGCTACTGAAGCTTATGTCATTATGGTGGTCAGCATTAATGCGTCATGGAAAATTCCCATTGCATATTTCTTCATAAAAACCCTTAGTAGTGCCGAAAGAGCCAACATTGTTACAGAAGCAATTTCACGTTTGTATGAAATAGGCATACCTACAAGTTGTTTCATTAACGTGTCCAAGCAGTAATTTCGCAATGTTTAAAGATCTTGGCTGCAATTTGCGAGATGTATCGCATATACAGTGTTGGTTTAAACACCCATGTGATAGCAGACTAAAGATATATGCAATTCTCGACACATGCCATATGCTTAAACTTTTGCGGAATAATTGGTGTAATTTAAAAGTTTTCAAAAATCCAAAAGATGAGGAAATAAAATGGAATTTTATTACAAAATTATATAACATTCAACAAGAATTAAAAGTTACTGTTGCAAATAAGTTGAGGACAGCATATATACAGTGGGAACGTCATAAAATGAAGGTAAAAATAAATAGTACATAAATAAGACACTATCGAAAGTTACCTGTAAAAAATATTTAATAACGGATTAATAAATTAATGTGCAAAGTTGAACATTTTAAACTTTTAATTTTGTCTTAGGTGGCCTTAGTTGCACAAATATTAAGTGGAAGTGTTGCTGATGCTATAGAATTTCATCATGTAGGTTTACCACATTCCACAATTAACAAATATTTTGAAGGATCTGAAGCCACAGTAGAATTTATTAGGTTGGCTGATGAAGTTTTTGATTACTTAAATTCAAGGAATTCTTTTACAAAGGGATCAAAATCTGCATTACGACCACAAATTGAAGATGTTTTTATGCCTAAGCTATTGAATGCTATTGATTATTTTTCTAAATGCTCCGATGTTGCTGGAAAACCATTATTTCAAACAAAAAAAAAGTGCCGTTTCTGGGTTTTATTACCACAATAAAGTCGACAATAGGACTATATGAAGATTATGTGAAAATTGAAAATGCACCACTGAAATATTTATTGACTTACAAATTCAGTCAGGACCATCTGGAATTATATTTTTGTTGGATCAGGTTTGTATACAAGGTGTCTTACAATTTGATTTAAGACAATCAAACTTGAAATTTTTCTGGTTATAGTTTCTTAATGACTTAATTAAAAAATCTGATGTTTTAATATCAAATTTAATGTCAACAATTTTTCAGATCTAAGAATGGGTGGTCTAATAATCCCACAGCATATCAATTTATTCACACATCAAAAACGTTGCTTTTCCATAACGAGATAAAAAAAGTAACTGGAAATTGTGTCCCCTTGGATACAACAAATATATTAACTCTTCCAAGTGGATGGAAAAAAACCTGTAATGTTGACAACATCAATATATCTGATGTCACCGTTATAAGAAAATATGACATAGATTTGGATGTTATGTCAGATGTTCAAATACCATTCATTCGTCATAATCCCTCATTGTCAGATATATTAGAAAATGTTGTTGGATATATTGCAGGTTTTGTAGTAAAAATGGTAAAAAAAATTAATTGCATGCAATGTCTGGAATTCTTAGAAGATAATTTAGGAGCAGTAGACGATATGCACATAAGGTTAATTTTAAAAAAGGATAGAGGTAATTTGCTAATTGTAATATTCTGTAATGGCTACGTCTAACGTTAACAAACAAGAACGAACACATGCAAGCCTCTTTCTGCTAGCGTTTAGTGGACAGTTACGCTTAATTTTAAGTGCTTGCAAGCAAACCATGCTGAGTAGCTTGCGCTTTATCATAGCAAATGTTCTGTGCCTGTGCTGCAAATATGTTGCGCTTGTTAGTATTTGTAATATCTTATATTGTTAATTTTTCTTTCTTCTTTTTTGTAGGTGGCCTCTTAAAGCCTTTGGCATCAGTGATAAAAATATGCAGAGAATATGAAAGTTTCTTAAGAAGGATCTTAGAATTACAAATAACAAACTTCCCCCAAAATCTACATTTAGCGCCACTTTAATACATTACGTTACAACAAAATATTTACAGAATGCTAACATATTTCCTGATTTACGAGATCACTTGAGCAATGTAGCTTTAGAAGAAGAGTTACACAAAAAAAGACTTATACAAATACTAGGAACATGCTATCTCAAAGTGAGAATGTTTTATATTGCAAAAAAACACACAGAAGTAGTGTCTGCTGCTTCAGTTAGAAGTATATTTAATAAATTAATTTTATTTAACAATCAATGAGTTTTTAAATATATAAATAGAAAATATTTTTTTTTATCAAAAGCTTTAGCAAATTTAGCTTTATCAAAAAGTGTATTCCTGGTATTCTCTAGAAGGATTGTTGGTAGTAAACACTATAAATATGATGTACTAATTATAATAATATTAATCTTGCATAAAAAAACTTAATAGTCCTTTTATAATAATTATTTCATTTTAATCCCAGTTTACAATTGAAACAAAAACAGAATATTTGTGATTGGATGAAAAATTTTCATATTTTGAAATTCCCGCCCATTGCTGTGAAGTTAGTTAGCTAGTGAAAGAAGTGCAACCAACACTTAAAAGCTAAGTTACTGCAATATTACCAGACTCGCGTTTTCTCCATAGGGTAACTATTTACAGTGCCTCTTTTGGCATTCTATATATTTTATGATTTCTATGGGTGGCCTCCTTAAAGTTGAGTCAAATATCTAACTAAAAAATTATTATATAAATTAAAATTATTTGAAATTAAATATCAACAATGTCTAAAGTAATTTTAGCCTGTCAATAAATTTGAAATTAAATATGACAAATACCTACTTAAATAATGTTTACTCTTGATGTAATCGTTTTTTTTTAGTATATAAATATTTTTAGGTATTAATAATATTGTGTGAAACTAACTACTCTGTGAACTAAAGCTGGTTGGGCTTTAGTTTTTTTCTTTAAAAAGAAATTAATGTGACAAAAAAAATTATTATGCTCTCTCGCCATGTTGTAAACGATTTTTTTAAGATTTTTTAAATATCTTCACAAAAAAAAGTCTAAAGGATTTAAAGTCAGAAGTTCGTGGCGGCCATGGTACCGTTCGTTAAAACGATATCCATCACCTGCGAGTTGCTATACACGTACCCCATTTTTTACGTTTGAAAAACTAAAGTAAATACCCGCATCACAATACGTTAATAATAAGTCATCGGATATTTCAAATCGCCTGGTTACAGTAGGTCAGATATGTTGAAAATACTAGAACTTCAATAATTTCCATTATTAATCCATTTTTCATGATACATCTATTTAAAATTTTTTTTAGATAAGGTCTCGAAAATTATGTTGACAATAAAATCAATTATGTAATGTCAGCCGTGCCGTAGGTTGTCTCAATTCTTGAAGCAAATATATAATAAATGTCAGTATTTTTATTCAAATATATTTAACAAAACTTCTTTACATGTTCTCATTTCTCATAAACTGTCAAATACAGTAATTCCCAATGTTGATATGGTATAATTGTTACTGACAATAATATTGAAGTAAGAGCCTAACAAAATGTTTTATAATATGAAGTCTAAAAGCGGTTGATAAAAATTACAAGAGCATAAAGGCACTACTACTTCGAAATAACTCGAAATTTCGAAAACTCGATTGTGCCACATTTCATATATCCGTATAACCTGAAGGTAATCTAAAACATGTTCATTAAAAACCTATCTATTTCTACCATTTGAATTTGTACCAAATAAGAAAAAAACATTAACAAGATCTCAAGATAAAGTCACTACGCCGTCAATTATACAGGGTATCCCAATAAAAATTTGACCCCCTACAATTGGCAAACCGAATAATATTTCAAAATTCGCCAAAACCCGTCGATTTTTGTTCTTGCGGGGAGCTTTTTGACAGTCAAACCAACTCGATATGTTCATCCCCTAATGCCTAGCAACCCCAACTTAAAAATTTCAAATGCATCTACCCCACTTGTGGCACATCATTTTAAAGCCCTTTTCATTGCAAATACAGTGACGTACCGTTTTAGAAATCGGTTGAGATTTGACAGAATTATTGGTTACAAACGAAAAGATGACAAACCAACTTACGCGTAGTAATTTCTACACAAATGACCACCACTAATAAGTTTTTCATCTACTACACATGACCGCAGTACCTAATTGTTATTGATGTGTCTATCAGTTTACAAAAAAGTCAGAAATGAAATATTAAAGCTGAAGCAAATAAAACTAGATTCTAAAATAGTTATTAGTAGAAGATACTTAAGTTTATAGGAATTCAGACCTTTTCAAAATAACAAAATCAGTACTACAAAAAAGTCGGTGTTTTTGCTTGTGATCAAGAAATCGTTAGTTTCAGCCGTTATTGAAAGTATTAACGTGTGTTCGAAATGGTTTATTCTATCGCGGAAAGAGTAGAAATTGTTGCAATTTATTATCGAAATCACGATTGCGCTAAAGCTACAGCACGAATTTTTAATGCCAATCATCCTGAAAAAAATGTAAACCACCAGTACGTTAAACACCTGATTGACAAATTTGTTGCAACAGGTTCGCTTTTAAACAAGAAACGTGAAGTAATTAGGCCAGTTCGAAATGAAGCAGTTGAAGTGGCAGTTTTGGGTCATGTACAGATGGATAATAAGCAATCGATTACAACTGTGTCTCAAGCTTCTGGCATATCCCGTTCCAGTGTTCATCGAACTTTGAAAAAACACAAGTTTCATCCATTTAAGATGACGTTGGTTCAAGAGTTACATGAAGATGGCTTTGATCGCCGTAACCAATTTTGTGAATACTTTAGTGAACAACTTCTACTGAATCCAAATCTTCTCTACAATACATGTTTCTCTGACGAATGCACATTTATGTTGAATGGCGAAGTGAATAGACATAATTGTCGTTATTGGAGTGATACTAATCCGCATTTAATCAGGGAATTTCATACTCACACACCTCAAAAATTGAATGTTTGGACAGGCATTTTGGGCGACCATCTTGTTGGAACATTTTTCATCCAAGGTAATCTCGATGGAAACACCTATATAGAATTATTGCAAAGTACAATTGATCCTAGGATAACAGAGATTTTAGAAACTGACGACAATTTACTAGAAAATGAAATAACCTTCCAACAAGATGGTGCGCCCCCGCACTATGCTGCTGCTGTGTGACAATTTTTGTATGACCATTTCCCGGGGATTGGATTGGCAGAAGAAGTCCCGTCGAATGGCCACCAAGATCTCCGGATCTGTCCCCTTTGTACTTTTTTTTGTGGGGTCATTTAAAATCACGAGTGCTACGTCAGAGAATTGTAGAAGAATGCCGATTAATAACTGCGAATGTCTTTAATAATGTTCGAACAGAATTTGAAAACAGACTGTATTATTGTTTGGAAGTTAACGGGGTCATTTTGAGCAATTCATCAAATAAATCTGATTTATTATTTGCTTCAGCTTTTTATTTCATTTCTGACTTTTTGTAAACTGATAGACACATCAATAACAATTAGATAATGCGGTCATGTGTAGTAGATGAAAAATTTGTTAATGGTGGGCATTTGTGTAGAAATTACTACGCGTAAGTTGGTTTGTCATCTTTTTGTTTGTAACCAATAATTCTGTCAAATCTCAACCGATTTCTAAAAACGGTACGTCACTGTATTCGCAATGAAAAGGGCTTTAAAATGATGTGCCACAAGTAGGGTAGTTGCATTTGAAATTTTTAAGTTGGGGTTGCTAGGCATTAGGGGAATGAACATATCGAGTTGGCTTGACTGTCAAAAAGCTCCCCAAGAACAAACATCGACGGGTCTCGGCGAATTTTGAAATATTATTCGGTTTTTCCAATTATAGGGGGCAAATTTTCGTTGGGATACCCTGTATGTATACACACAAGCAAGGATAACTACAAACTATGCATTCAGTAAATATGATTTAAAACTGTGTTTGATTTTGATAATACTCATCTTTTTAATTTTAAATACCAATATTTTGATATTTATTTATTTAAAGGAATAATTAAAATTTGAGAAATAAAAAATCATTATATAATTTGAAGTAAAAACTGGAATAGAAATTTTCGATTCAAACCAAGGATAAAATATTTGAAGGGATTAAAAACCCAGAGTATTTGATACGGAGTTATGAAGGGTATGCTCGACATGGATTTACTGCACTAAAGTTGAAGTATAAAAATGAGGTCTGAAACTTCAGGGATTATTGTGTTGTATCATACTAAAATCCCTCTATATTAAATTTTAATTCCAGAGAAGTTTGAGAGCCAACCACACACATTTGTTTTTACCTTTTGTTAATTTAAAACCACTTAAAAGACCACGCTAGATGCAGCCGTTTCCACTCGTAAGTCCACGTGCCCCTAAGCGCACTATAACCTTCCCTTACATATTCCATCTTTGCCTGCCTGGTAACCCTAATGGATCTGCAAAATATTAGAATTTTATTCGAACGCTTAGTACCTTAAAATTAATTACAAATCTTCAGCGCACGAGAATGGACGTGGCTAGGCGCTACGTCACGTCGCGCTATAGCCTAGCGATTGCGCTCGCCAGTTACATACATTTTCGGAGTATTGTTCCTGTTGTGTACTGTTTCTGGTGCAATGCAGAGATCTGATTTTGTAACCGAGATTTTGTTCTAAGGATCACTTTTTTTAGTAGTTTTTGTTTTAAATATAGGTTGAAGAGGCCATAGAAAATTATTTTTGTTTAAAGCCCGTTAAATGTGGGATATTATAATTGAAATCAGAATCGTTTCGTATTACAAAACTTTTTTATATTATAGATAGATCTCAAATTTATTTATTTTTTTAATTTTCTTAAAATTACCCTACGTAACCTGCTCTAACTTAGATTCTATAATTAACAGTGTCATTCGTAAATACCAATTTTTTTATACCCCTGGTTTAATGTCCCTTAAATGAGTCTTGCAAAACACTACAAAGTCTACTAGTTTACCTTCCTATACTCAGTTTTGTTTTCAAATCGGTTATTGTCCTTATCTGCTCGTCTTCTTCTTCTCAAGATACCTTGTTGAACTGCTTATTTTCGTTTTTGTATTTAGCGCCTTCTAAACTTTCAGATTAGATTTTCACCCGGTTTGCAAATGTCCAGTGTGTGGTTTTCAGCTTTGGAATAGATTATAATTAAAATTGAATACCTTTTTCTGGAGTTATTTGTTTATTGTGGTGTGGCAAATTTGGATATATCCCTCACTATAGTTTTCTTCCGCTGTGGGACCTTGGATTGTAACACAGTAATGTTTATTTATCTTGAAGGTTAAGTTTGTTGACTTAGGTACATTCTGTTTTTATTAACAATTTCTTAAGTATAAAATTTTCTTTCCTCTTAAATTCAGGCATCTACTTATTTATTTTCAAAATCAACAACCTTTTATTTTCTTTTCGTTCCTATGTAACGTTCTCACTATCTCACAGAGAGTTTTTAATCACTTTACATTAACTATATCTACTAATTATAAACTAGATTTAACATAATTTTCTTTTTTACATTATTTTATTTTGATATCTATCTATATTTTCTTTATAAACTTTCAAACATTTACTAAACAAATATTTATGTTTTGTATTCTACACTGCCCACTCTCAAAATTGTACTCATGTATACAAATTTTAAATAAATATACTAAATATGCTCAATATTACTTTTAAATTCCTCCTTTTTTTAATAACTGAAACTTTTATTTGTATTTCCTATTATTTTAGCCTTTGTGTTCATTACAAATTTCCCAAATTTGTTTTGAAAATCTGTATCGCCCTGTATTGCAGATTTATAAAACAAAATTTCTCTATTTCTGTTATATCCTTTATTTTTTATATATAACGTTGTTTTGTCTTTCATAGGTAACTTTGTCTGGTTATATATTAAAGAAAAGTGTCACCGGAGCTTGTTGTGTTACATTATTTGGACTATTGTTTTAGAATTATTCTACATCATTCAACCGAGATTGATCATTCAACCCAGATTGCCAAAGTGGATGTTCATCATATATAAGTATCCGTAAGTATTTTATTATTTCTTTTTTCTATATCTGGTTTATACTTGTATGGAATTGGATGTTTTTACTCTAAAATTCTCAATATCTCTTACCTCTAATTTGTGAATATAATCTGTAGCTACTCTTGTTTCTTTTATTATTAACTTTGCATACTTTCCCAATCATTTTTTTATTCACGTTCATACTTTTATCGCTGTTTATCTGCACAACATTTATAGTTAAACATAATTCTATATCATCATCAACTTCTACATTATCACCACTATCATCATTTTCATTTTTATATAAATCATTATCATTATTATACACCATTTCACTTTTTACTTCACACATTCTCCTACATACATCATTCATTCTCTCTAGATTAGTTAGTACAAATTTTTGTTTTATTAATTCACAATTATTTTTAAAGTTTATATTTTTCTCTTGAATATTTAGATTTTTCTTTATATAATTAATTATGACTTTATTTTTATCCATTTCATCATTCCCCAAAACTATATCATTTTCCAACACAGGTACAACTAGTAATTCTGAATTTAAAATAATATTTTCTATCTCAACAATTTACCTCGTACATCTTCTTACTGTTAGCCCCTATTAAACTAAGTCTAGGTATTTTAACAATATTATTTTGTAATTGAGGGTTTTTTCCACTTCTGAAATCCATTTTGCTCGTCCTTATTTTTCTTATAAACTTCTTCTAATTCGAGTAGCCCCACGTTGGGCGCCATATATTTGTAATGTGAAATTCAATGAGTGCAATGTGTATTTCCCCGGATAGCTCAGAATTAATTCACTTACCTTACTTTTCTAAAGCGCCAGTCTGAAGTATAACACTTGTACCTTTAATTTTTAACACAGTTCCTGAATTATATTTGTTTTTTTATTTATTTTTATTTAATTTTTTTATTGCTTCAGACACTAATCATTTTATTTTCTCTTTTTAAAACAATTTAATCAAATTTATTGTAAGCATGAGAAACCTTTCTCTCAAGGGCGGTTTAGTGATGTTTTTGTAAATTAATTTTGTTTTTTTTTTTGTAATAAAAAGGTAAGAAACATTTTTTTATATTATAGATAGATCTCAAATTTATTTATTTTTTTTTTAATTTTCTTAAAATTACCCTACGTAACCTGCTCTAACTTAGATTCTATAATAATTATTAACAGTGTCATTCGTAAATATACAATTTTTTTATACCCCTGTTTTAATGTTTACCTTCCTATACTCAGTTTTGTTTTCTAGTCGGTTATTGTCCTTAGCTGCTCGTCTTCTTCTTCTCTAGACCTTGTTGAACTGCTTATTTTCGTTTTTGTATTTAGCGCCTTAGATTTTCACCCGGTTTGCAAATGTCCAGTGTTGTTTTCAGCTTTGGAATACATTATAATTAAAATGGAATACCTTTTTCTGGAGTTATTTGTTCCTTGTGGTGTGGCAAATATTGGATATATCCCTCACTATAGTTGTCTTCCGCTCTGGGACCTTGGATTGTAACACAGCAATATTTATTTATCTTGAAGGTTAAGTTTGTTGACTCATGTACTGTTTTTATTAATGATTTCTTATAAAATTTGTCTCTTAAATTCTGGTATCTACTTATTTATTTTCAAAATCAACCACCTTTTATTTCCTTTTCGTTCCTATGCAACGTTATCACTATCTCATAGACAGTTTTTAATACACTTCACATTAACTATATCTACTAATTATAAACTAGATTTAACATAATTTTCTTTTTTACATTTCATTATTTTATTTTGATATCTATCTATATTTTCTTTATAAACTTTCAAACTTTTACTAAATAAATATTTATGTTTTTTATACTACACTGCCCACTCTCAAAATTGTACTCATGCATACAAATTTTTAATAAATATACTAAATATGATCCTGCTTTTTTTAATTACTGAAACTTTTATTTGTATTTCCTCTTATTTTAGCCTTTGTGTTCATTACAATATATCTATACAGGGTGTAACTTTGAAGGGGGGTCCGGTTTGGAGGGGGGGTAGTCCGTATTCCCTAGATTGCTAATCTGAAATTAGTTTTTTTTAAATCAAATAAATAGCCGAATTATAATTAATTTTGTAAACTGCACCCAAATTGCTATACACGCCGCCCCTGTACAGCGTCCGAGTTTCACTGCAGAACGATGTCTACAGCGTTGCCAGTCTAGACGTCGGAACCTGTGTCGGAACTTATCCCGTCAATTCAGGGTCACATTCCAGGCACCGAAGCTGATGTTTTATAATGAATTCAGTACATACGTAGCTTTGATAGTGTGCGCATAGTGACATAGTTTGACATAATTGTGAGGCCGTGAAATGTTAAAGTGAGGATTTTTTTAGTGAGGTAATGTGAATGCAGAAGACAATAGTCTGGATATGCAAAACTACAGCTTCCAATTTATTGTGATGAGATTTCGGCGATGCGAGTCACTAGAAATAACATAACACCAATTCAATGTAAATACCTATGTTTAACATATTTTTGCATGTACGAGTATACACAGTTGATCCTAATCAACTGCCAATGATACAAGTTCCGACGTCTAGATGTTAAGTAACGGAGATACAAAAAAGAAAAAACTGCAATGAATATCTTTTAAATAAATATGTTTTTTTTTATAAAATTGCGACTCATCAGTCATTATACTTTTCTGTCAATTCTGATGAAGTATGGATCCTAAAACCATTTTCGAGTATTGTAAAAAAGTACGTAATGTAAAAGTACGTAAAATATACAATTTTTTACTGATCTATTAACTAATTATTATTATTAACACGTTAATCGCCATGTGAACCGACATTTGGTTCTCAACTCAAATAGTCTTCCAGGCTCTGTGACTCAACATACGGGCGTCACACCTTGTTTCCACTTTATGCTCTGTGAACCGCGGTATGGATCACATATTACATTGTAACTTATGGACTATTGAAATGTGGGGCCTGGGGGTCCCAAACAACTTTGAGCCTGAAAATTTTTGTTTCGTTCCAAGGATAATGAAAGTTAAAAAAATTTATATCAAAACATTACTTTATTATTATCTTGAATACAAGGTTTTCAAAAAATAAGTTGAAATTTATATACTTAGATTATTTTTGGCATTTATGAACATCAAAGAAGCATGACAAACAGTAAAATTTTGCACATTGTTGACATTTGAACCTAGACTTTGGTGTCGGTAACTGTGCCTTTTTCCGACGTTCATTGGTGCTTATTTTTTCGTAGCAAATAACGCATCTACGACGATCCTTAGAGGGCACTTCATCTAAAACGTGTTGTACATTTTCACAAATGTCTGGTTCTACAGTATTCAATGCACTTTCAATTATCTACTCTTTGAATACTGTTATGGATATATTTTCTTTGGTTATCTTTTTGTAAAGAACATAGGCATTTACCAAGAAAGTACCTAGTAATAACTCAAATGCAAGTTTACGGTACCATTTTATCCCCTTTCTTAGGGGCGTTGAATAAGCTTTTAGTTGATCAGATAGATCAATGAAAGATTTACTGTTGTTATAATCGCAAATAATAGTAGGTTTGTCAATTTCTTCGCCTCATCTTTTACCTTTGAGTAACTGCTGTGTGGTAAGTACTAAGACAAAGTACATCTCGTTTGTCTTGCCATTTTAGAACAACTACTCCATTATGTTGGCATGGAAGCATGCGAAAAGCAAGTCTAAACTCGCAGAAACGTGAGACCCGACATATGAGTCACGCGGCGTAAACCACGCAGGCGCTCTGAGACTCAAACGCCGGTTCTCATTTTGAAAATGTTTTTTTCTTACTCTAATGTGACCAAAATAATTGTTTACAACATTATTTGATGTCGCCGACATATAATAGAAAGATTTATAAAAAAATAGGATTGGGGCCCGGACGAATTTTTTTTTTTGTTCTATTTGGGCGATTAACGTGTTAAATAATAGTATTGGTAGGTGGATTTTAATACGTTACCTACTAATAATTATTGCCAGCAAAACTTAATGTTTTAAAATAATTGTTGCTGTGTTATAAAATGTACGTAATTAAAAATAAGCAAATTATTAGTCTGATAGCTTTAAAATGTTTTAAAAAAACAGTTTCAGTACAAACGATTTGATGTTATTTTTAAGGGTTTTATCAATGTCCCTTCAATAACCGTGACATTGACCTAGTTTATAAAATAAAAATATCGCATAAATACTGCACACAATACATGAAACCAGACTAGGTCGTTTTATATAAAAAAATATACAGATATGAGAGAGAGAAAGCAAGTTCTCTGCGTGATTTTTTACTGAAATCGAATTAGAATTTGTTTAATGCAGGATTGTATTTTGCCAAGTTTAATTTCGTAATAATTTAAAGTGGTATTTTGTGGAATGTGTTATTCTGTGCAAGAGTATAATAAGCTTATAAAGGTCAATTTTCATTACCAAGTGTGTGTGGTATTATGAAAAATATATGTCTAAAGCTTCGTTTTTTTATCAAAATTAGACGGCGGCTGCAAGAAAACGATATCAGATGGATTACCGCGATAGACACGCACCGCATAAGAAAATGTCTAAGATTAGTTCAACATTTAAGAGATTATGGGAGTTAAGAACGCCAATACTCTAATGTTGAGTAAAAACAAACTCGGAAAGTAATAAACTTGAACCAAATATTTTAAATGCCATAGAAGAAGACTCTAAGTAAAAAGTATTAAGTATGTATTTATTTATTATTGAGTTTTCTGTTAGTTGACATGTTTCTGTTTTATGATGTGTTATCCGTAAAAGAATAATTTTTTTTTTATTTTTTGTTTATATGGAATAATAAAGCGAACACCCAGTACAAACAAATGTATGTGTCAAAAAGCAGTGCCTCACGAGTGGAGTGGGCCTTCTTTTCCCATGTTCCACTTCAATAATTAAATATGGCAACAATGCTGGTGACGCTGCAACTAGATATGCGCAGCGTTTGTCTGCTCAGTGGCGTACTATGAAAATTGCGAAAAAAGGCAACAAAAAAAAAATCAGTTTTTGTGACAGAATTTAAGAAAACAAACTTATGATATGTATTTGTAAAGGTCACGGGTACCCCCCCTCCAAACCGGACCCCCTTCAAAGTTACACTCTGTATATATAAATCGATCAAAGATGAAGTTTTTAATCCAAATGAAAGCAATATAATTTTTTTTTAATTGAGAAACCATAAATTTTAACTTTGTCATTTTATACCATTACCTTTTAGCGTAATTAATCAATTATAAGTAAAATATAAAGTAATAGTAATAATATATTTAAATAATAGTAACTAAATAAAAATTAATTTGATTACCAATAACTTACACAAACAAATTTTACAAATCCTAACCTAAATGGATGAGCACGAGAAAATAGAATGAGTGGAATGACACAAAAAAAGAAAAAAATATTTAATAATATATTAATAACTTTGTACTCTACTCTCTTCATTTTTGAAATATACATACACATATAAACTTTTGGTAGACTGTCTGAATCAGCTTACCAAATTCAACTTCAACTGAACATATACTAAAATATTTCTACAAGACAGTAATGAAACAGCATATTTTCATCTGGTCGGATATTAGAGTGTTAGCGGTAGATCCCCTATATAAAGTTGCGTGTGGTGACGTCACAAGCGGGTACACCGTTTTAAAGACTAGCACCAATTTCAACCTCTTATATATTAAGGTATTATTAAGAGCGTAATAAAAGTATCATGTGTTATATTAAAAACGCATAAACAAGTCTATTCTATTTGAACGTATACGATTATTTGGTACTTTCTTAGATAAAAATTTACAAAGTTATTCTCAGTTCAGAAACAGATATAAATTAATAAAATATTTCACCGCTTTTAAGATGCCCATTTATTTTGTTCTCTTTACGTTTTAAATCCTAGTTTATTCGTATAAAAATATCATTTTTCTGAGAAAACTGGTGCAAGCCGCATCAAAATCAGATCATTGTTACGGGAGTTATTTTGAAACTTGTTTGAATATACTTAAACCTATAAAACAAAAGTGAAAGGCACTAGACTGATAAAAACTAATGCCTATCAAAATGAAACTCGTATTTAAGTTTTTTTGATTAGAAGTAAATAATGTATTCGCAAGTGCCCTCTTAATCTTAAATGGAAAATGATATTGTATCATACAAAAGGCTTGTCTTTTCAACCCTATCTAGTTGTTTAATTGAGAATGAGCATTACACGACAAATTTAAGTTAAAAATTTCAGTTTCACTAATTTTACTTTATCATTGCGTCATTGGCATATTAATCTAAAATGTCAGATATGGCTTGCTAATAAATTTCAGCTTTGGTTTGTACTTTAGAATTACAGTGTCCCGTGAAACTGGCGAATCTGTTAGTTTCCATAGGGTCCCACTTTAGTTAAGAAAATAGCGAAATGGAACATGCTAAGGTGAATCGAAAAGGTACTTTGGACCAAATAACCAAATAATTTGCAGTAAATATACGAAATATGAACACAGCTTCAAATAAATTATAACCTACGGACATACATTAGATCAATCATTTTAGCAAATTTTTGTCTTAATATGAAGTCTACATCGTGCAATTATTCTGTGAAAGCCGTTCCATCTGCTACCTGTATATAGGCTCTCCAAATCACCACTCAAAAAAGAAGTGAATTTCCGGAGTCGAAAGCTACAATAAGACATATAGTTACCAGAAATTCTAGTTACTACTATGTAAAATTATTTTATAGTTAGTATTTCCACCTCCTAATAACTTTATTTACCCATTAAATCTATACCTGTCTCACAAAAATCATATGCTTCAGAAGGTGACAGACATACTCGTAGATTTATTTGACACATAAAGTTATTTGGTAGTTGAAAATACCGTCCCTTATTCAAATAAGTTCAATGTAGACACAAAATTGTACAGATAAGTAAGTACAATTTACTATGTTCAGTAACTGAGATGCGTCGTATGAATTCTTGTAGTTATTTGTTTGTGACAATTAATATATCAATTTTCATGTAATACTGCTTAAGCAAATAAATAATGATTGACAACAAAATGGTGATTTTTTTATTGCTTCAAATTGGTGCAACTTTCTTTCCCTGTATGATCTCACACAAGTACAGATGAGATCTATGAATGAGTTCTAACTGTGGACATACATTTGAATACGTTTCCAGCAGCATTCAACCTTTAATTATTAAAAAATTTGTTACGAAGGAAATTTATATTAATTTACGTCATTTAAATTTCTATCTAAATAAAAATGAAATTAGTAGAAATATTCTGCTAAAATTTATAAAGTTAATAATTTATGGCGTTTGCTTAGAGGTTGAAAATATATGGTATTTTACTCTATCTGCTTAGTTATGTACCATATTTCAGGTATACTTGTATTAATACTAATTGTGCTGCGGCATATGCACTCGATGGACTTTTTTTTGTTGTTGTTTCTCATACCTATATAATGCTCCCCTAGTAAGAATAACTTCCTTATGCTGAAAGTAAGTCATCAAGTTATGATTTGTAGAATAACGCATCTGAACCGAAATCTTGACTCCTATACAACAAATACCCATACAGAAGTTATTAAGACAACTGAAACTTCATATATAACTATCACTAAGTTATATTATTGAAGTCAAATTATATACCGATGACGTCATCTTGTCTCCGAAACATTGCAACGCTATTGGTCCAAAGTTTGTAGCTAGCCTCCTGAGTTTAGATATCTTAAATACCCATTACTAACTTCCGTGCAGTAAGAGAGATATTCATCAAAATTATGGATCATTTGTGTAATAATGTGTAATGTGTACGATACGTTGCCATAAGTTTTTGTTATTAAATGATCTCGGAGAAAAAAATCCAACGGGGATAAATCTGGTCAACATGAAGACCATTCAGTAGAAAGTTAATTTCCAACAGATGCAAAAATGTCTGTTTAGAGTACATTTCATTGCAATGTGGGCTAAAACAGCAACTGCAACTGTTTTTTTCAATTGTTATTGGATTTTGGATCCAGTTTCACTAAATTTTGTCACTAGTTGGTTGACGAAAGGTTGGGACACATGACTATCGGGACGATGTTCATTAAATAAATTTGCAGCAGCTCTAGCATTATTATTATTTCAAAAGAACAAAAAAGGAAAAATCATTTCAACATTTTCTTGAATCGTACATCATTTTGTTTTTCCGCTCTTGTTTGTTTATCAAAGCAACTACATTCTTCAGGTAATAATTTACATTGAGTGTCTGAAAACTGATCATCTAAAACGAAAAAACTCATTGCGTTGAAAAGAAAAATTAACGGTTCTGAGCGTATTTTTTTGTTTTGCAAAACGTGTCTGATTTAGTCTTCTTAGAGAATTATAATAATTAGCGGTAACCCTAATTTTAAAAATCTAAGGCAGTAACAAAATAAATATTGTATGATATCTCCTGTCGACAACATGGTACAAAGTATTGACTAGTAATTTTTTCAGACACTATAATCCAAGCCAAAATTAATGATGCTGTGGAGATATTACAATAATACACAACAGGATAACAGATGAAGCCAAGCCCTTATATTGACAAAGGCCGCATTACGCTTTATTAATTTCGATATAACCCACATAATCATTTTAGGCAGCCGAGATAATATCGACTGAAATATCTTACGACATCTTACTTTGAACAAAGGACGTCGTTACAGAGAAATTTTGACAGTGATTAAGATTTGTGTAAAGCTAATAAGATCTTAATTATTTGTGGAGATAGGATGGAATTTAAATTGGTCGAATATAATTAGTTTTAGCCACCTATTCCGTACCTACCTGTTCCTCGATGCACGCACAATATTATTGAACGAACTTTCTTGAGCAGATTATTTATGCACCCATATCCATAGATATACAAAATGAAATAATTTATTTTTTCTAATTTTGCCATAAAGTAACAGCTTTTGCTATCGAAACAAGTGTCAAAACATTCTACTTTATGTGCCTAACTAGTTGCACATTATCAAGATGTTTTTTATAGGTATGATATATTTGTGTTTTTATTAGAGGCCTCAACCATTTTAAACTCAATTAAAAAGTTTACATTTTTTTCTTTCTTTTCTCCACTAATGTAGGACTTGGTAATATAAGGGCAGGAACAGTATAAAATCATAATATTACTCTAGGTCAAGACATTATTTGTTATTTTAAGCATTTATTACTCTTTGGAGTCAGTTTCAGCGCTAAGAACATGTGAATATTTTGTTGCAATTTTGAGTCACCAACTCCAATATTGTAGATTGTGCCATTTTAGATTACAATGATGGCTGTTGGCATAAAGTTATACTTACTGATGTACTACTTTAAAGCGAATATTTTTTCCATTCAAATCACCCAGTCAGTATAAATTTGATACCTTGCCTTGCCTTGCGCGCTTCTTTAAACATGAAACCCCTAATAGTCGTTAGTCAAATTTAAATAATATTAGTTATTAGTTATTCTTCACATTAAAATACATTTTTTAGAAACCGCAATTTGACAGGAAATCAATAAAATTTTTATTTAGGAGGTGTTCTTTTAGAGCTAATGCAGCACAAAGGGAGATGATTTTATGCAGTGGTGGCTAAGAGACAAGAAATATATTGTCAGTTCATCTGAATAAATAGTTGTTCCTACAATTTTGATATCAAAACATATTCTACATTGTAATCTATCTAAAATGTCAAATGCAGAATTTCTTGCTACTACTAAAATATTGTAACAGGCGCTTTAATGCTGAGGCAGCCTATAATTTCGGTATTAAAAAGAGGATTTGTTGCTTGCTTGTTAGCTTTATAATATTGTCATAGATGCTTTTATACAGTAGCGGTTAAGACTAGAAACCGTATTAGCTATATACAGGCTGTATCGCATAAGAGGGCTTCTCATGTATCTCGCTCAATATGCGAGACACGTCAAAAATCTTTAATTGTTTTTTGTTGCATTTTTGGAGTCCTTTATGCTCGTAAAAACAAATTTGAGATCCATGGCCAACTTTATGAGTAATAACAAAAAAACCTGTAAGGTGCCCAAACTTTAAGGCTGTCTAACTTTTTTATTTTAAGAAATAGAGAAAACTTATCGGTAATACATTTTTATTGCAAAATTGATACCTTCCACGTGATATAAACAGATTTTTGAAATATCGTATGTAGTTCGCTGCGCCCTCTAGGCGAATAAAAAATTTATTTATTGAAGCAGGCTATGACCACAAAAAATTGCCTGTTGTTTCGTCTTTCATGCAATATACTACGTGTTGCCCTTATCTTTCGTATTTATTACATTTTTTTTCAATTTTAGTTAAAAAAAATGTACCTAAATATTTTCGTGTTGCTCAAGATAATGTAGAACCTGTTTTAAAAACGCCAATTGCAAAAAAATAATAAACAGAATGTACTTTTTTATGCAAAATACATATTTTCTTATAATATTATTTTATTGGTTTTTACATTAGAAGCAATTGGGTCTATAAAATTATTTTGACACAGACAATGTAATTGCTTTCATTAGCAATTGTATTTAAAATAATTAGTTTTTAGGTATGTAGTGAGTGACTACTGGGTCCGAGAATCGTGCGCCCTAAGCAGACGTAATGAACCTAGGATGATAGCCTCCTGCATTCTGCCGGCCAGGATTTCTGCTAATTGACGGCAGGCCGGAATGCTTCTAAGTTCAGACAGCAGCGAATCTTTTGTTCCACTTAAGGCTCCTATTATTAGTACCACAAGTTTAACAGAATAGCCCGGGTACTGCCTGCGAAGCTCGAAAAGCAAATCTCTATATTTCGTCCGCTTCTCCTCCTCTTTCAAGATAATATTGTTCTCAGCTGGAGCTGAAAACTCGATCACAAACATCACCTTGAAATTGTAGTCAAGGAGGTGCTTAATAATAATATACCGCCCGCACTCCCGCACAAGTCTCCCGACTTCTGACCAAATGTTTGTGATTAGAATGAGGGGTTGAGATACTATTATTATTATATTATTTTTAATTTATTATATGAAGATAAAAAATATGTTATATCTATACTATTGGCTTAATTAGGGTAATTTGCTTTTTTTTGCCATTTTTGCCTTAACAAATCTAGCTAAAGGAACCCCAATCCATGGATTCCTAGGCTATAGCTAGCCTACGCAGCCTAATGGACGCTGAAAATATTCTTCTAGTGTTTTCTTGCTCTTTTAATTTCTGTATGAAAACATTTTCTAAATTAAAGTCTGCTAAAAAAGTCAAGAACAGAATTTGTTGTTATACTTTTAATGCATCGTAATAGTTAATTTTATGCAGTAGCACTAAGATATATGCGAAAAAGGCAGGGTCCGTAGAAATAAAGCAGTACCTTGCTGTACCTCATAAAATCCAGTAGTAATTAGTAATATGATGAGCAGTACTTGATCAAACCATTCAAAATGGCGGTACAAAATTTTGAATAGTGAGTGATTCCTCACAAAAATCATAATACAATTCTTTATGTACACCCTGTATCTCTGAAACCGGCAACATAAGACATGTTTAACTCAATCGACATGTTTTAGTTACTAGTATCTCCAGTGTCGAGGTTTTCCAACGTTTTGCAGAGACCCTGCATAGGTCTAAATTATAGTTGATAAATTTAAATATTATAAGAGCAATTAGTTTGTCTTCATACAAAATTACCGTAATATTTCGTATCCAATCACCTGTTATTATCGTAATAGGTATTTGCAGATTTAAATTATTAATTAACTTCGCAAATGCGGAATTGGAATTCTGAGTTAGTAAAATAAATAACGTAGTATGCGGATAATTTGGGAGATCAGGAAGATTGCTAATTATTGGATTGCTGCATTCAGTGATGTGTTTAGCATTACTGTTGAATACTGACGATATAACTCGATATTGCAGACATACATAAACATGAGGTTTATCCGATCGATCAGTAATAATGTACTTCTGATTTAATTGCCCTGCAATGTATTTTATATATAGGTTCACAATACCAATTTTTGTGGTTCTGGGTAATAATTGCAGTAATTAAACTAGGTTAAATCTACAGCATATTTCTGTGAGGTTTTATGCTTCAACTGTTAAATGATATCGTATATTTTAAATCCTGGGATATCAGGATTTTGCCAAATATATCCATTATTGTTTAGAAGATAATAATTAAAAAATTAAAAATTATAATACAACAGTAAAATTATGACACAAATATTGCGGAAACTATTCGAATTAGAAGAACAAATAAACCAGGAATTCATCTTAGACTAAGAAAAATATCACAGGCTAAAATGAATAACAAGGATAATAAATATGTTAAAATTTGCTCAGGAGATGTGTTTCTAAGAAAGTTTTAAATTTATTTATGCCAAACAATGTCACTTAAGAAGAAAATGTATTAATACCAACATTTTGTATTTATTATATCCAAAACGTTTTTTAAAAAAATGAATTTTTATGATAGGATGGTGTAAGTAATCATTTTGATCGACTATTTATAATATGCAAGATCATTTCGAGTTTTCATCATAAATTTATGAACAAGGCACAGCAAATAAAAATGTCTACGATTTGCCATATTTAACCATTGTAAATCTACCAATTTGTTGTAAAACATGTTCAAACTTCCTTATATCATACACAAAGCGATTACTAAAATTTTGTACATGCCGAATACGGTTTTTAGAAATTTAGTCCAAATGAGGTTAGATATAATTAATGTTTAACACATTAACTCAACTTTTAATATATTTCTCAACACACAAACATTATGCTTATTTCCAAGTAAAATCGCAGCTAACACAGTTTGTTTCAGAACTAACTAATGATTTTTAGAAATATCATAAATAGTCGTAATGAGATAAATGTAAATCGCTATTAATTTCACCATTAGCCACATAATTAAATGAGTAGTACAATATTTAATAAATTTAAATTTAACGCACTGACTGGTATAAATACCATATACGACAGGTCCTAAAATAGAACATTGTGGAATTACTAAAGAAACTGACCTAGGTTTAGATAATTTGTTCTACAACCTTATAACCTGCGTACCATCCTGTAAATACGATTAATTGCGTGAAATGGCTTCAATTTGAATACCACATGATTTAAGAAGGCTAGGATCAAAAGCTTTGCTAATATTAAGTACTACCATTTCACTACATTTCCTTTTATTCATGGCTTGAATAAAGCCATCAGTGATATAAAGCCTTAGCGCAGCTGTGCCCTGAAACACATCCTGACTGAACAGACGGAATTAAGAATTATTATATAAGTAGTTCATTTAAAAGAAATTATGAATTTGATTTTCCGTTATTTTTTCAGCAGCTCTAAATCAGCAAGGTAAAATGCTTTAAATTCGCTATCCATTTAGGTTCAGTATAACTATGTGTACCAAATACTTTAAAATATGAAGACAACACAGATTATTTAACTATACTTATGGTGTCGGTACCAGAAGATGATTTTTAAAAATTTATCAAGATTTTATGGATATCCTCAATGAACGTTAGATTAAAATTAAATGAAATCATATATTTTATTTTCCTTATAAAATCGAATTTTATATCATGAGAGACATTTTGATGAGAAACATTGTCTAAATAAAGATTATTGATTTCATCAGGATTTGATTCTGCACACAGGGCATGATTTACCACATTTATTATGTGGTTATATGTAAGTATACTTATTTGATCTTAACAGGGTGATTTTTTATTATTTATTTTCTTTGAAATGAACAAATCCTAATAATAAAATTTGGAATTGTGGAATTCTTTTTGGGTCAGAGCACGGCAAATTGTATCTCTCACACAATTAACATGCAAAACCAGACTTTTTCTCGGGTAAAAAAAAATTGAGAAGTTTATTAAATAAACTCTCATGCCGAAAGACAATGTTAAGGTTATTTAGTGAAACTTTTTGGTATCGAATTAGGAAATATTGCACCCATAAATCTTAACAAAAGAAACACAGAGTGTGCCTTTGTATTGACTGAATTTAACTATACATTTTAGCATACGCGTACTTCCTTGTTAGAGGTATTAGTTGTAAAAGTATTATCAAAACATGACATTGCATTTAAAAAGGTTCTTGAATGTATATATGTATATGGAATCTCAACAACTCATCAGTTAATATCAGAAATAAGGAAAACAAAAACAATATTCATGCAAAAGGCTAATTACATTTTCGTAGTATTCGCTTGAAGTGGTACATGTTGATATTTTCATTCGCTAAGTTCAAATGCCTCCTCAAGGAGACAAACACAATTGAAGCGATTTAAACAAAAATCGCTGGAAGAATTTTAAGGGATTCCGGGTATTTCCAGTAGCAGAAGCCCTATTGGAAGGGTTTTGGGACTAGGTTAGAGGAGTACTTTGACTGATTAATAACACAGATATAAACATGATTAAATTTCTCGTAGTTACGAATATGATTCCAGAATGAACAGTAGCAAGATCAGGTGGTCCCAAGTCTATCTGTGGTAGAGCGCAATCTCTCTCTCTCTGAACTCCGTACAGTGTTAAAATAGTGTATTTTCATCATATTTATTTATTCCCCAAGCTCAAATACCCTTAGGGGTTGAAGATTTGACACAACTGAAATAAATTAAAAATCGCTGGTAGAGCATAGAGGGATTCGGAGGACGCATTATCTACATTTACAGCAATGGAAAGTCGTTGGTAGAACTGCAAGTAGGCAAGGGGAACACATAGATTGAATAATAACGTAGATATAAAATTAACCTCTTGCGGAATGAGCAGCAGGAACTGCTACCCAAACTGATTCCCTACAATCTCACCAGTGACGTCACTGTTATTTGAAACGAAAATGTCAAACATTGCTTGTTAGTAATTGCTTTTATTTGTATTTTAGAAGTATCCTTGTGTCCTGAGTTATTATATTTTTGTCTTACTGGAATTTTTTCGTGTTTTGGCGTAATAATTCTTGTTCTGGTATTTGTTACCGTTACCCCTTCCCTGTTATTTCAGTGCTGCTGAGAATAAACACTTTTATGGCAAATCTCAAATTTGTTACGTTAGAATTCTGGGGACACAATTTATATTGTGGCTACTTGTAAAGCCATAGTGTCTCAAAGGAACCCTAAATTAAGAAGAAGAGCGGAATGGAAGGTGCTAAGATGCAATCGAAAAGATACTTTTCATCTAGAAAACTAAAGAATTTGCAGTTAGCATTTTCATACAGAAGTATTTAAAAAATATATGTTGCAGAAGAAAAATGAACGCAGCGTCAAATAAGTTATAATCTACAGGTATACATTTTTGTCATGTGCAAAACTGTCAAGCTTAACCAAAAAATGCACACCTATAGGGATATCGATCCTGTCTTATTTCAAAATAACCTCATAAATATCCCATGGGATGATATTTTATATTTAGCCGATATAGATGAGATAGTAAGTTTTTTCACAACTAATATTATTCAGTTATTTGATAGGCATTCACCTTTTAAAAATGCACGTATGAACAAACCGTATACTCCATGGATAACAGATCATATTAAACGTATTATGGCGGAACGAGATAAAGCTTTTTCAAACTTCAGGCGTAATAAAACTGAAAACAATTAGACCCGTTATAAAGAATTACGTAATTTTACTGTTGGTTCGATACGCAGGTAAAAGAGAGCATACTTAAACATGATGGAACAACGCTCTTCCATTATCTGACCATTGGAGGGCATTACGAAAATTAAATATTATCCCTCAGAATCTTTCCAATCCTATACCGGAAGCATTGAACAATAGTACCGAGATGAACAAATATTTTCTTTCTGTTTTTGATGACACACCTGCAAGTGACTTGACTTAACGCTTGACTTTTCTAATAATAACAAATTTAGGAATGATGTGTCTTTCTCTTTTAGACTTGTAGAACCAGAAGAAATTTAAAAATGTTTAAACAATATTGTTACGAAAGTTCACCTACCTTTTTAGTTGGTTAATTATGTTCCTGTTTTCGTTAGAATTTATAATTGAAGCTCACCTACCTCGTTAGTTTGTAAATTACGTTTCTGTTCATGTTAGAATTTATAATTTTTGTGATGCCTTTATTTTGACGTTTTCCGGAATATTCCAGGCTATATTCTATTTGTTTCTCGACACGTTCTCGAAGTCTCAGAAACTTCGAGAACTGTAGAAACCTATATAAGCAGATCATTTTCGGCCGCTGCAGTCAGTTTATATTGAGCAGTCGAACGCGAATGACTGAAACGTCAAAGTAAAGTATTTGACAGTTGTGAATTTGTTGAAGCAGATTTCTTGTATTTATCAAGAGTGACAAATAAAGATTATTTGTCGACGTGACGTGTTTCAACGATAACCTAGTTTAGAGGTTACATTGGTGTCAGAAGGGGGATGTTCCACAAGGAAGACATTTGGAGTAGACAAGTGAATGCCGGTAACGAGATCGAGAGCAGCAGAAATGGAGGAAACATTGAAACAGTTAATGGGAATGATGCAAGATATGAAAAAGAGTCAGGAAGATATGAAGAACAGCCAGGACGAAATGAAAGAAGACTTAAAAAAAGAAATGAAGAACAACCAGGATGAAATGAAGAACAGCCAAGACGAAATGATGGACAATTTAAAAGGAAATGAAAAACAGCCAGGACGAAATGAAAGAAGATTTGAAAAAGGAAATGAAAACTAGTCAAGAGGAAGTAAAAATAGTTTAGAAGAAATGAAAAATAATCAGGAAGAGTTAAGAAACGAAATGAAAACCAGTCTACAAGAAAACAATAAGAAGTTAGAAGAAGCAATTAAAGTTAAACTCGACGAATTTGAGGAAACTGTGGAAGAGGAAATTAATCAATTAAGAAATGAGGTACAAGATAAGGTCCAGGTCGTAGAAGACAATGTGACTAAGTTACAAAGTGAAGTCTCAAATCTGAAATCTCAGTTGTCTACAAAAGAGCCCATTAAGACTGAGAGCAGCGTTTTTCCGTCGTCAAGAGTGAAGGCACCAACATTTGATGGAAAAGTGTCATGGAGCACTTACCTTAAACAATTTGAAGCAGCTGCCTTGGCAAATAATTGGTCAGAAGAAGAAAAGGCTACATCACTAATAGTTGCCCTACGAGGTGAAGCCATGGAGATATTACGAACGCTAGCCGAGGATCAACAAAAAGACTATCAAATGCTGAAGAGTGCTTTAGAAATGAGGTATGGCGATGCTCATCTACAACACGTTTATCAAGCACAATTAAAAGGCCGAAGACAACGCTTCGAAGAAAATCTGCAGCAATTTGAGGCAGATATAGCACGTATGGTGAAGCTAGCCTACCCCACCGCACCGACGGAATTTCAAGAACAGTTAGCAATAAGTAGCTTCATTGATGGCCTGCGAGATTCGGAGATCGGTCAAGCGTTAAGGTTGGCCAGGCATAAAAATATATCTGAAGCTTTGGCCCAGGCGCTAGAAATTGAAGCCGCACGACAAGCTTCCCGAAGTAGTCAAGGCAGAATAAGGCAACTAAGATTTAGGAGAGAAGAACAGCGTGAAGCCGAAGAGGATGACGAAGGATTAATGAAGAGCTTAAGACAATTTCTAGACAATTATCACAAAGAAAAAGTCCGTACCGACTCTACTGTATATAGCAGGAGAAGATCCATCAAGTGTTGGAATTGTGGAGTTGAAGGGCATCTTAGGAATCGATGCCCTAAGAATACATCTAGTCAGGACCAGGAAAACGCCAACTAGTCAGCTTTGAGGGGCGAAAGCTGGCTAGGTGCTACCAAGCCCCACCAACTATTAAGATCAAGGTAACCCGTCTGCAAAATAATGGAACGAGTTTAGTAGTACCAGGGCGTATATGCGGACGGGATTGTGAAATGGTCCTTGATACAGGCTCTAGTCACACCATAGTAAGACCGAACATCGTCGCTCACTGCAGAATACTAAAGCCAGACCGGAATTACATCTTGGAGACAGCAAATGGAGAAGTCATATCAGTGAAGGGCATCCATCTAGCTAGAATAACCCTGGGGCAACCACATTCCAACACAACATCCTAGTAGCAGATATAACTGATGATGTCATTCTTGGACTTGATGTAATGGCTCAACATAATTTTGTATTGGACCTTCCACGAAGACTATTGAAGACCAAAGATGAAGAAATCATCATGCAGTTTCCTGAAATCAGAAACCTTCCTATTAGAACTGTGAAAGCGTCAGCAGACATAGAACTTCCAGCAGGTTCAGAACTAGTTATTGAAGCTATTTGTAGCAGTCCTTCGGCAGTTGAAGAAACTGTAATTGTAGAACCAGAACCAGAGAGCAGTCTCTATAGGAAGGGCATATTAACCGGAAAGACATTAACAGAAAGGAAAAACAATTTGGTATTGGTGAGAATGCTAAATCTAAAGGACTACCCACAACAGATCAAGAAAGGCGAACCTTTGGGAATTTGTCAAACAGTTGCATCGGTGTTCAGCAATATGGAATCATCAACAGCACCTCGAAATATTCAAAACTACCCGAAGTCATGCAGACCCTTGTTAACCGATTCAAGTCCCCACTACGAGCTGATGAAGTCCAAAATTGGAAGATTTGTTGAGGCGCTACCAGGATGTATTCTCGTTAACAGAGAATGACGTCGGAAGGACTAATCTTGTGCAGCACCGCATAAATACCGGCAACACCACTCCAATTAAACAAGCTCCACGACGTATCCCTTTAGCGAAGCAAGAAGAGGTATCGACGATGCTTAGAGACATGCAGCAAGTTCAGGGAGTCATTGAACCATCCCAGAGTCCATGGACTTCGCCGGTTGTTCTGGTAAAGAAGAAGGATGGCTCTACCAGATTTTGTGTAGATTATAGAAGACTAAACGATGTCACTAAAAAGGACAGTTATCCGTTGCCAAGAATAGACGATACCCTGGATACCCTGTCTGGATCCCAATGGTTTTCCACATTAGACCTGAAAAGTGGCTATTGGCAAGTGCAACTTCACCCAGATGATAAAGAGAAGACAGCGTTTTCCATTGGAACAGGGTTGTAGGCACTTCAACGTCATGCCCTTTGGCCTCTGCAACGCACCAGCCACCTTTGAAAGACTTATGGAAACCATTCTACGAGGAATGACCTGGAAAACTTGTCTCGTTTATCTTGATGACATAATAATACTTGGAAAAGACTTTGAAGATCATTTGAAGAATGTTCAAGAAGTTTTCCAAAAGTTGAGAGTGTCCCGGCTCAAGTTAAGTCCCAAGAAGTGCATGCTCTTTCAAAAGGAAGTCAAGTATTTAGGACACATTATTTCCTCTGACGGAGTGAAGACTGACCCAGAGAAAACTGAAACCGTCTGGAAATGGCCAGTACCGAAAGACAAACATGAATTAAGGAGTTTCCTTGACTTTGCACTTACTATCGCAAGTTCGTGAAAAATTTCGCTGAGATTGCGAAACCCCTACATCGGCTCACAGAAAACAATCAGCCATTCATCTGGACGGAACAATGTCAACAAGCTTTTCAAAGATTAAAAGAAGATTTGTGTTCTTCTCCGATTCTGTCATATCCCAAGCCTGGAAAGACATTCATCGTGGACACGGATGCTAGTAATACTGGAATTGGAGGAGTATTATCACAAATTGAAAATGGGCAAGAAAAAGTGATTTCCTACTTTAGCAAGGTCCTCTCTAAGCAAGAAATGAACTACTGCGTAACCAGAAGAGAGTTGCTTGCCATAGTTAAAACTGTGGAGCATTTTCATAAGTATCTCTATGGTCAGCCGTTCGTCTTGAGGACCGATCATGCTTCTTTGAAGTGGCTACTGCAGTTCAGGAATCCAGAAGGCCAAGTGGCAAGATGGCTTCAACGGTTGCAGGAGTATGACTTCAAAATTGAACACCGTAAAGGATCTAACCATCGTAATGCTGATGCTCTATCCAGAAGACCATGTCCTTCAAATTGTAAACATTGTGTGCGACAAGAAGTGAGGGAAGAAGATGAATTTCTTTGCAGAAGAACTACCATCCAGTGTCCAGAGGATTGGGATATTAAAACCATTGCTAAAGAACAAAGTGAAGACCCGGATTTTGGACCAATTTTCCAATGGAAGATAAACAACATGGACAGACCCACCTGGCAGGACATTGCTGATAAGTCACCATCTCTAAAAAGTTACTGGGCGTTATGGAATTCTTTAGTCATCGAGAACGGCCTATTAAAAAGAGTCTGGGAGAGCCCAGACGGCAAAGAAAAGATTTATCAAACAATACTGCCCCAGAAAAGAATTCCAGAAGTTCTTCAAGCACTGCACAGTGGAGTCGGTGGTGGGCACTTTGGAATAAACAAAACTCTAAATAAAGTTAGAGAACGATTCTACTGGCTTGGCAGTCGGTCCGATGTGGAAGAATGGTGCCGACGTTGTGATACCTGCGCCTCTAGTAAGGGACCCAGGACTCGAAGCCGAGAACAGATGAAGCAGTACAATGTTGGAGCTCCATTCGAGAGAATAGCTATTGAAATAGCTGGACCATTTCCTCGTAGCAGCAGTCGAAATCTTAATATTTTAGTAGTGATGGACTACTTCAGTAAATGGCCAGAAATATATCCCTTACCTAATCAAGAAGCTGTTACCGTAGCCGAAGCTTTATTCGAAAATTGGATATGTCGTTATGGGGTGCCCAGAGAGATCCATTCCGACCAAGGACGAAATTTCGAGTCGGAAGTATTTCAGAACGTTTGTAAGCTGCTAGGCATTCACAAAACCAGAACTACACCTCTTCACCCGCAATCAGATGGAATGGTGGAAAGATTCAATCGCACCATCGAAAACTTCCTGAGAACGGCCGTCAACGAGAAACAGACCAACTGGGATACCTGCCTTCCTCCATTTTTACTGGCATACCGAGCAGCAATTCATGAGACCACGGGTAAAACACCAGCCAACGTGATTTTCGGCACAGAATTGCGGCTACCCATAGATCTAATTATGAATCGACCGCAACACGAGGAAAACTTAGATGATTATCTCAGCCATCTGAAAGATCGAATAAAGATGGTACATGAAGAAGTACGAGAGAAGATAAAAATAGAAAGCGACAGAATGAAGACCAGATACGACTTGCGTGCCAACAGCAGCGGGTTTCAAGAGCTTGAGAAAGTGTGGCTCTATAACCCAAAAAGAAGCAAGGGTAAATCTCCGAAGCTGCAGAAATCGTGGGAAGGCCCTTATACCGTCGTGTCACGATTGAATGACGTAGTTTACAGGATCCAGAGGAATCCCCAAGCCAAGATGAAGATTGTCCACATCGATCGTTTAACACCTTATCAAGAAGGCCATGCGGACAATGGAGTAACCTGATCGGGACGATCAGTTCTAAGAGGGGGGCAATGTTACGAAAGTTCACCTACCTTTTTAGTTGGTTAATTATGTTCCTGTTTTCGTTAGAATTTATAATTGAAGCTCACCTACCTCGTTAGTTTGTAAATTACGTTTCTGTCATGTTAGAATTTATAATTTTGTGATGCCTTTATTTTGACGTTTTCCGGAATATTCCAGGCTATATTCTATTTGTTTCTCGACACGTTCTCGAAGTCTCAGAAACTTCGAGAACTGTAGAAACCTATATAAGCAGATCATTTTCGGCCGCTGCAGTCAGTTTATATTGAGCAGTCGAACCCGAATGACTGAAACGTCAAAGTAAAGTATTTGACAGTTGTGAATTTGTTGAAGCAGATTTCTTGTATTTATCAAGAGTGACAAATAAAGATTATTTGTCGACGTGACGTGTTTAAACGATAACCTAGTTTAGAGGTTACAATATGAATTCAAACTCTTCAGGTTGTGATGGTATTTCATTACATATGATTAAATAATGTCTACCTACGTTACTTATTTATTTTATATTACCCATCTTATAAATTGCTGTTTGGAAATTGGCTACTTTCCATCAGCATGGAAGGAATCCCTTGTATGTCCAATTCCTAAGATTAATACTCCAGCTGCATACAACGACTTATGACATATCTGTCTCTTACCAGTACGTAGTAAAATTCTGGAAAAAGTTGTTTATTTGCAGCTCGAAAAATACTTGTTTGCGTATCATATTCTACCTTTATTGAATGTTTCCGATAACATTGTGCGTGCAACTGACTCCAGTCAAGGGGTTATCTTAATACTTCTTGACTATTCAAAAGCATTTGATTTAGTCAATGATAAATTACTACTTTCTAAGTTGAAATACTGTGGCTGTGATGAAATTACTACAAACTTTTTAAATTATATTTAAGTGATCGTACTCAGAAGGTGAAATCAAGCAACGGATTATCTACTGCTGGGCATGTAAAATCAGGGGCACCCCAAGGATCTACCTTAGGGCCCCTTTTATTGATTATTTATACAATTGATCTGAAAAGTCAACTTATATATTCTAACTTACAGTGTTATGCAGGTAATACTCAATTGATCTATAATTTTGATCCTTAACATTTACTCCAAGCAAATGATAACATCAATAAAGATCTTGAATCATTGAGTAAATATAGTAACAGTCATAACGTTAAATTAAATGCTGATAAATCTGCTGCTCTGTTATTTTGTTCATCTACTCGATATCAATATTTAGCATCTAATATTAAAATTAAATTAAATGATACCTACCTCGAATTTACCCAAGAGGCTAAAAACTTAGGTATAATCATCGACAATAAGCTTAATTTCTCTGGGCACGTAAATTCAATGATACATTTATCCTTAATTTTAAACTAAGGAACAAATGATGAATGGTTGTTTTGCCTGTATTATATTATTTCTTAGCAATGTACTATCCATTCTTAGATTCGTTCAATAAACAACATATCTAGAAAGTTCATAATACATGTTGTTATTTTTGAACTTCGGAAATTTGATCAGGTGTCGGATAACCTTAGAGAACTTAAATGGCTAAAATTTGAAGAATACTGGTGGTTGGAATTGTTGACAATTACACATAAAGTACTAGCAACCTCCTTTCCCACTTATTTAATGAATAAGCTTGTGACTCGTATTGAAATTCATAGAGTTAATATACGTTATGCTAATAGTCTCTCGATGCCACAGCATTATCATTATCATTATCATTATCATTATCATTATCATTATCATTATCATTATCACTATCACTATCACTATCACTATCACTATCACTATCACTATCACTATCACTATCACTATCACTATCACTATCACTATCACTATCACTATCACTATCACTATCACTATCACTATCACTATCACTATCACTATCACTATCACTATCACTATCACTATCACTATCACTATCACTATCACTATCACTATCACTATCACTATCACTATCACTATCACTATCACTATCACTATCACTATCATTATCATTATCATTATCATTATCATTATCATTATCATTATCATTATCACTATCACTATCATTATCATTATTATTGTGTGCTGTAAACAGCTATTATATTAGATCATTTCAATAATTGTTTGCCTTAATCTGGCTGTACGTCTAAATCGTGCAATTTATCTGTGAAAACTGTTCCATCAGGTATTACTATCGGTACACAGGTTCTTCAAAACACCATGCGCAAGCGCAAAAATAATAAAAAAGGTAGTAAGTGAACTTTCTGAGTCGAAAGCAACAATAAGTGAAGTACGGTTGTGAAAATTTTCTTGAAATTTTTGTTATGTAACACCATAATTTTTTTCATGATGTGTATGTAGAATGACACGCTCTTTCAAATGGCATGGTCAAAATTGGCGGTTGCCATTTAAAAAAATTGTGATGACGTCATATCTCGAAAAACGATGACGTCACAAATGTGGGTTGTATGTCAAAAAGTGCCTTTTTTAAAAACAAAATCGACGTGCCAGGGGATTATTTCGAAAACTTCTCAATTTCAAAAATAATGAATTTATTCCTTACTTTTCGAAAGCACTGTATATTCTAAACTGTTAATAATATTGTAATAGTAATGTTAAGCGACACAGCAAAAAACTGCAATCACATATCTTACCTTACTTCCTAGATACATCTGTTTCTCTATTACTTTTTGATCATATAGCTAGATCGATAAATACTTTAGTTTTCTTTAGAAGTTATAACTGTAACGATACTGGAAAATAAAGAATAATATTTTGAAAAAATATTTAATATCGTTGCTTTGAAAGTAATAATTAGCAAATTCTTTCTTAAAACAATAAATAGATCGTTGCGTCGCTGGGACCCGTAAATTATACAACTTGTATCGGCCTGTAAAAAGTACACGGAAACCGAGCATTACACGTAGGTAGCAATCCAAGAAAGTTATAAATTATTGTTTATGCTTTCCGGGGAATTTCAGTCGCGTCGCCATAAATAATACATTTCTATCTTGCTCACCTCCTCCCATACCAGTTGTTTGCTAACCCCCGGGCGAAGATTCATTATTTTAAGCTCGGCAGCTCGAAGAACACCGTCCTGTGTAAACTCCAAGTTGGGCCTGCCCTGCTCAGCTTCCACACTCACATTTCTGAGATAGCGGAAGAAGCGATCGCCTGTGTCCCAGCGTGCCGCCCCCGCCCCATCGCAGGAGAGCTGTGTGTTCAAGGATCGCCTGGCATTCGCGGGGTCGTTGGTGAAGTCTTCCACCCCGTATGCATATACTTTAATGGCGGTGGTGATCTCGTTCACCAAGCTCGAGCTGGATGTGTCGAAGTGAACTCCTGGAAAGAAAGAGACATGTTACTTTTGCATCTAATCTGAGTAAAAAAAACTTATTTTACGTATTTACGTATTTTTTAAGCTATATTAAGGGCGTTACCGTGTAGTACCAGGATTTTAAATATTTTGTAATACAGCCAAAGCGGATTATCGGTTTAACAAGGGGACCAGACTTTCTAGCCATAATTTAAAATGAGTTCAAAGATGTAAGTGAAAGTTGACAATTTAAGAGGCCAGTTTGTCGCCAAAAGGTCACTAAAACTACTAATTTATTGTTTCAGTTCAAGTAACTTCAGTTTACAAAGAAATACAACTAAAAGCCACATAAATATAATATTCGATAAGAGGCGTAGGAATTTTGGAAAACAAAGTTAGATAGTGTAAAATGTCTTAGATATGAATAGCGTCAGGAACAAAACCCCAAATATATAGGGATTAGCCAATGACCATTCCTTTTTCAAGACTGGGATCGAACCAAGTTTAAAGGTACCTCGAGGTCGGCAGTCGAGGCTACTCCTCGTATTTTAACGTGTCGCGCGTCAATTCAAGGTTCTTAAAGTGTCTGATTTAATATTTATTGTAACAGTTGTTTCCTTCATTTTTTGTTAACACTTTATTTATCTTTTTTTTATTATTAAAACCTTGTAGATATGTCGCGTTTTCTTTTAATAAGTCTGAGGAGTGACTACGAGACTCCGGATTATAAAGCTCAACATGAGTAAGTAATAACAACTAGATAAATCTCTACTCAACATTTCAAAGATCTCACAGGTAATAAATTCAAATTAATTATAAATATGTTGCTCCCTTTCAGTCGAATTAAGGTCGTTACGGTACTGCCGGCAACGACAATTAAATAACATCCCTCAGGTTACACCTTGATGTTGCTATCTGGTAATAGCGAAACTATCTATGGCTCAAAAAACATTTATAAATATGTAATTAACCAAAAAGTTATTAAGGATGTATAACTTTTCTACTAAACCTCTGCTATATTAGTTAGGGGAGTTAACTGGTGGTATGCCTCGACTAAGGCGTGAGTACGGCAATACTTTCGGTGTTCACCAAAAGTAATTCGTGTTTGAAATTAACATGAGGATTTTAGGTAGTTAAAGTAAATGGACATGGAATGTCAAAAATATATATTTAAGAGTTCTTTATTAATGAGCGCCAATAGGGAATACTTGACTTGATGCCATGTGCTTCTTTTACCATCCCTAGTTGGTTATCCTTAAAATATATCTATTCATTAACAACTTGTTAGGTAGATCTGCAAGTTGCTCCAGGTGATATTTACATTAGACAAAGACGAAGGTCCTAACACAGCTTAGACATCACGCCACTGTACTGCTCTTCCTAACCATTTAATTAATCATAAGTATGTATGACAACTTAACTGTACTAATCAAATCTTGATACTAAGACTAAGTACAATCTGTTTCATATAAATGCTTATCCATATATCCAAAATTCTTACTCAAAACTTGAAATACTAACCAGATATAGAATATGTACTATAACTGGTACTATAACTAGAAATACCATAAGTGGAAGTACTATACTTTAAGATAACTTTAAGTTATACTTTAAGCTGAATGGCCACAGCTCTGCAAATAAAAGAAGCAACCCCCATTGAAATCACGGATACTTTAAAAAATTAAATATATAAGCAATGTGACTCTGCATTAATCAAAAATACTCTGAAGTTAATATTTTCAATAAAATAAAATAATTCTCACCTATTTTTGATTTTTGATTACTATCACCCACGATATAATTCAACACGAGGTGGAAAAAATAGCTACTTCTCGGAAAGGCGTACGATATTGACCAGTGCAGAAATACTTGATGGGAAAAGAAGAAGCCGGATTTTCACCGCAATTTATTTGAACGTCTAAGTCTTATTTCAACATCTATAACCAATCGCAACCCTGCGTGAAGTTTTGGGACTCGCGTAGAAATTAACCGCCCAACGTACATGTAGTTGTATTTGTGGTTGCCTATTTTACATCTCATTTATTATTGGACAATAGTCATAACCCCAAAATATTAATGAAATTTAATGCAGCATCATTGACATGTTAATAAGATTAATTATTGTTAATTGCCAGAACCACGCCCTTTCTCAATTGTTTCCAGACTAGCTGTGCTGTTCTACAGACTAAGAATAATATACAGAGTGTGTTTGCATTTTGCGATATTATAAATTATCAAAATATACAGTTACTTAAAAGGTAAGTATTACAATGTTTTTACAATTTAATTATTAAATAAATATCAATATGGTTTTGAGGAACTACAATTCAATACTCGATTAGTGCATACTTCGATATACCAGGTGTGAGCGATGTTTGGTACACATACGAATGGAGAAATAAATCAAGATATTAACAACAAAATATGAAATATGAATTATTTACAACAGCGTAAATATCTCCAATCTCAACAAAAAAATTCCTACCCCCCTATTTTCGAGGGTGCTGATCACAAATCTAAAGTCAGATTTCGGCGCTCGCATATAGTTTTCGATTTTTTTCTCAAAATTATAACTTCTATGTACCTATATATTACTTTAGGTTGAATATTTTTTATATATTTTTAGGTATTAATAATATTGCTATTAATTTAAAGTTAATCCTAAAAATGCAGAAATAGGTCAGCTCATCATAGCTCATCTATCGTGGTTGAATTTTCGAGTTCCCACTATCAAAAATGAAATTAGATATTGATAGTGTTTCCATTAAACCAGGTTAGTAAATTTAGATAGATTAATTTCTTTAGATAATTACTGAATAGAGCTTTGTCTGTGGAATTGTTCATTAGCATACCTAGATGTTTGGTATCAGAGAGCATACATATGACTTCATCGATAGGAATTGTAGGAGATTTGATTTATATTAGTTTAAAATACCTTTCTAATACAGTAAAAAATTTTAGGTTGAAGTTGCAATATAACCCTTATATATTTTGACAACAGTGTGACATCATGAAATGAAGAAGGCTGAGGGGGCAGAGGTGTTATATTGCAATTTCAACTTAATCAACTTCTTCTTTCTGATTCTATATAATTATAGATAAGTTCTACGAATATTCTAATTATGGGGTAACTTTTTATTTAAATACGTTGCCAAAAGTATTCAACCTTTAATATTCAAAACCAAACCAAACAAATGTATATAAATTTGTTACGAGGGAGGGGATTAAATATTTTTTACATCATAAAAATTTCGATATAGATGAAACAAAAATTGGTAGAGCTCAACCAACATTTTTAAGCTTATCTCACTTATCTATTTTTTGTATGGTGTTGTATCACTTAGTGGGTAAAAATATACGGGAATTTACTATATCTGCTGAGATATGTACCATATTTCAGGTATACAGACTTGTATGTGTAGGTAATGCTAATTATGCTGTTGCACAGTGCCGGCTGGTGTATAGATGCTGCAGAGCTGCAGAACTGCCAAACAAATTAGAGATATATATATTTTCGCGGCGTAATAATTACTAAAATTTATTAATAAAATAATTTGGTTAATTGGTGCAGCTAATCAGCATTCTACGCCTGCCGACGCTGTCCGCTGTGTCGAGCCGTCGTGCTTTCGTTAAAATCGCACTCTGCCCGCCCTTCTCTATTGAGTAGTAGACCAGATGAATTATCGCGGTCTCTACGCGAGCGCGTCACGGTACATTGAACTGGGCCACACGAGGTAGTTCTGTGCACGGTTCAGGACACCCGTTTTCCCCTCCCGCGGCGATCCACAATTGACGCTCGCATATGCACAAATTTACACGGTCAGTCACAGTCAGTCAGTCAAGGCAACATAAGAGAATGTACTACTCGTATAATTGCGGGCGTAAATCGTACCTATTTCGTATTTCGTGTTAATTTGAGGTTTTAAATACTGTTTTGGTGTTTTGTGAATTTGTATAGTGATTTATTGTACTAATTATTAATATTTATATTAGTGACAATGGATTTAGTTTATAATTTAGTTCATGTGAAGCGATTTTTTAAATACTCTTATGAAGAAAAATTGATTTAAAAACATTGCCCGATATTGTTATTGAGACTGCAGGTGTTAGCCTCGGAAAAGCATATAAACGTCAATTTAATAGAGACATTATTTTATTCGAAGAACAATTGGATTTGTGGGTGCAACAAAATAAAATGCGTTATTTTGTTTTCCTTGTTTACTTTTTGGCGGTAATAAAGCATGGACGGAGGTAGGGGTGACAGATTTGGTGCACTTAACTGAAAAAATAAAAAAGCACGACAACTTCAGGCTAACTGCTTTATTATAGGTTAAAGAATAAACCGTCTGTCTGTTTGAAATTGTTTGTTATGTGTTCTAAACTATTGTAATAGTACTGTTTACCAACATATATCCACACATAAATTATTAAAACGATTGAAAATTGAAGTATAACTAACAGTTGGATTTCGAAAATACCAAATTAAATACCATCGACGTCATCTTATCTCAAAAATACTACACTGCTATTGGACGTAAGTTTGTAGGCAACCTCCTCTATATAGGGATCTTGGGTTTTGCTCGTTTTCAATAAACAAGGTCGCCACGCCCGCAGCGACAATTAAATAACACCTCAGGTTACACCTTTCTAAAAGCAATATTTGGAACTACTTTACTCTAAAACAATTTGCCCTTCATATGGAGTTGCGTCGTTCCACTAACAAATTGAAGTTTTACTCTTAACACTATATTGCAAATAGCTATTTGAGTATACCGTTTCTCGCCCCATAAGTCAATTCTGAATTCGCGGAGCTGTAATGAATGTGCATCGCCTCTTGCATACACTGTGACGGCGGCAGAAACTTATTCGCCAGACTAGAATTAGAGTAAACTGAACGCTACAGAAGGAAGATAATATTAGCCCTTTATGTTCGGGCATTGTAACGTAATGCAATTGGCAGGAGCAATTTATAACACAAACAGAGTGTAGGATTAGCTTTAATTAATTTTGGTTCACAGGAACAAATAGGAACAATGCATTTCGTTTGGATGTGAAACTTGCAAAAGAGGCAATTAATTTACTGCCACATTTTCTACGCGTACTAGACAATCGTGTGCAGTCTTCAGAATTATTTTTTCTCAATACCCAACCACCGAAAATCTAGAGAGTGACTCATATCGCTAGGAGCAACATTTCATAGGCGTAAATTTGCGATCAAATATACAAAATATACAAATACATAAAATTCATTGTTTTTAGTAGAAACTGTGATATACCAATTTTTGTCAATTTCGAGGCGTTACATAATAAAAATGATTAGATATTTAGTTATTTCCAAATTTAAAGTTTTTATCTTGTATTACCCAAGTAAAATATAATATAAAGTGACTAATTCATAGCACAGCAAAGCAGTAAAACAGTATAAATATTAGTGCTGCTTTCATTATTATGTGGTGCTAAGTAATAAGTTTCTTTTGAGCTTCTGACAATCTATCTTGACAGTTTCATGATGAAAATGATATAGTTGACAAAATTCGTTATAAGTAGAGATTTTCTCACCATTAAATAAGTCACCCAAATAATCGCCAATTCGCATTCATTAAAGAACAAAAGGCTTTAGAATACATTCCACTATATATACACTATTCAATATTCGTTACTAGCACTGGCATTGTAACGGTGACACGTTAACACTTATTATATCATATCGTACAGCCTTCCGTATGACCTTCATGCATCCATGTTTCGGCAAAATTTAATATATTCTTCGATTCAGATTCCGACCTTTTAATATTTATTTTAAATAGTTTCTTCGCCCTATAACTATTTCGTTTCTTTCTGTCAGTATACTGTTTTCGATTTCATTTTATACGGAAATTTACGTACCATAATTCATATTATATTCAAATACCTTCCTTCTGCGAGTTTCCACTATTTTCCGTTTCACACTTGAACTTTTTTGCCGCTCTTTATTGCACTATGTATATACACTACTCATGCAGATTCTTGTTAATAATAATATCCTACCCCTTATCCTAATCAGGAGGATCAGTCCGGAAGTCGAAGACTTGTGCGGGAGAGGAGGCGGCATATTATTAAGCAGGCCGCATTTGCGCCCAGGAACGCCTTACGTTGGTAGACTCTAACGTCAACCGATATCAATCTCTCACATTATCACATTAACCATTAACCCAAGCCAACATTCTTCGACCCTACCATACCGCAGAGAGGGTGTCAATCCTCTTCACGAGCATAACTTACATGCGGTCTACCGGCTGCGGGGGTCGAACCCACAGCGATCTAGTCACCTGGATTCAAGTACTGACACCTTAAACCGCGCGACCACCCCGATAATAAACTACATACTTCAACCACATCACTTACACTCATATTTTGATATCGCGTCCTAATCACTTCATACATATCATCATCCAATATTCCTCACTTGTTAGAGTAGGGGGTTTACGATTTGGTGAATACGCTGTAGAGCTGGAATTATTCTTCATTCTTAAGAACACAAAATTACTAAAAAATTAATTACATTCATAATTAAATTAGCGGAAAGATATACCTGAAATATTTCCACGCGCACACGATACAACAAACAGGAATCTAACGTTTCGATCTGGCACATGCGTATTTGCTGCAGCAAAAGCTGTGTAATCGAGTATGGACTCGGAGATATATGGCACACGATTTTATAGGAAAAATATATGGGCTGCATGTATGTTTCTGTGTGCTATAAATTATGTGTGGGTTTATAACATTGGTCACTCTCTAGATTTTCGGCCGGTTGGGTATACATAACTTCTATAAACCTTCAAAGATCTCACATATGAGAAAGTCAAATTAAATATAAAGATAAGTTAAGTTCTTTTCGCAACGACAATTAAATAATAACACCTCAGGTTACACCTTTCTAAAACCAATATTTGGAACTACTTTACTCTAAAACAACCCTCACATGGAGTGCGTCATTCCACTACCAAACTGAAGTCTCACTTTTAACATCGCAAATAGCTATTTAAGTAGGTATACCGTTTCTTGTCACATAAGTCAATTCTGAATTCGCGGAGCTGTAATGAATGTGCATCGTCTCTTGCATACACCGTGACAGCGGCAGAAATCTTATTCGCCAGACTAGAATTAGAGTAAATTGAACGCTAGAGAAGGAAAAGTATATTAGCCCTTTATGTTCGGGCGTTGTAACGTAATGCAATTGGCAGAAGCAATTTATAACACAAACGTTGAGTGTAAGATAGGTTTAATTAATTTTGGTTCACAGGAGCAAATAGGAACAATGCATTTCGTTTGGATGTGAAACTTGCATAAGAGCCAATTAATTCTATGCTACATCCACTACGCGTACTAGACGATCGTGACGGGCGGAGCGTGCTAGAAGCAACATTTCATAAGCGTACTACATTTGAAGGCGATCTGTTATAAAAAATATACAATCATGACAAAAATAATTGCTTAACATCCATTGTTTTAGTTCAAATTTTTGCCAATTTCGAGGCGTTAGATACTAAAAATGATTAGATGGTTATTTCCAAATTTAAAGTTTTTATCTGTTGTTACACAAGCTCGAAAATAATAGAGCTATGACTAATTCACAGCACAGCAAAGCAGTAAAACATTACAAATGTTATTACTACTTTCATTATTATGTGGTGGTAATAAGTTTATTTTGAGCAATCTACCATGAGAGATTCATTAAAAAATGGTATAGTTGACAAAATTCGTTACAAGTAGAGATTTTCCCACTCTTAAATAAATCGCGCAAATAATCGCCTATATCGCATCCATAAGGACAAAGGCTTTGGAATACATTGCGCTATACAGGGTGTTAAAAAAAGAGTATAAAATATTTAAGGAGGTAATAGTATGAACCAAAATAAGCAGAAAAGTCTCAATAATCATGGGTCCGCAAAGTAACGGTTGCGGAGATATGGAATGTTTTATGTTTTTTAACCTCTTTTTTATTTTGCAAAATCGTTGTGTATTTTCTTATAATAGTTGGTTGATGTTTAGTAAAATAAACAGTACGTATTTGACAGTTGTTCTCATGCACAAGTTTTGTTTCGCTATGGCTGGTTACTCTAACGCAGAATGAACAGACATGCATTTCATGTATGGTCGTGCTAATGGGAACGCCACCGAAGCGCGACGCCTTTATGTTGACGCTTATTCAAATCGCCAGATTCCTTCACAACGCATGTTTGGACAAATTCACCAAAGATTGCGTGATACCGGTTCCTTGAGCAAAGAGTGCCATTTATCCGAAAGACCAACGTCGGTAACCACTCCTAGAGCAGAAGAAGAAATTCTAGCACCGGTAGAGCAGAATCCAGGTACGAGTGTGCGGAGAATATCAGCCGAGGTAGAAATTAGGTCCTCTTGTTTGGAGAATCCTTCACGACCAACTGCTTTATCCATACCATGTGCAACGACTACAGGCCTTAAATCCAATAAATGATCATCAAGCACGTTTGGTTTTTTGCCGCTGGTTTCTACCTCATGATGCTGAAGACCGTCGTTTTCTAGCAAACATTCTTTTTACTGATGAGGCCGGGTTCACAAGAAATGAAGTGTTTAATTTTCACAATACGCATATTTGGGCCGACGAAAATCCTCATGCTCTAATAGAATCTGGACATCAGGCACGTTTTTCATTAAACATTTGGATGGGTATTGTAGGTGACAGGTTTCTAGGTCCTGTTGTTTTACCAAACCGATTAACAGGCGCTGCTAATCTCAACTTTCTGCAGAACACACTGTATGAGTTTTTGGAAGACATTCCTTTGAATCAGAGGCAACAAATGTGGTTCCAGCATGATGATGCTCCAGCTCATTTTTCCATGGCCGTTAGAAAGTTTTATTTCGTCCAAGATCGCCTGATCTGAACCCTCTAGATTTCTTTGTTTGGGGATATTTGAAGACATTAGTGTATGGTACTCCTGTAAATAGCCTGGAAGAGCTGCAGCTACGGATTAATAAAAAATGTCAAGAAATCCAAACCAAGGAGGGTGTTTTCGAAAGAGTTCGAATATCGTTGAGACAAAGATGTCGTGCCTGCTTGGAAATGGACGGAGGGCACTTTGAACATCTTCTGTAACTTTGTTTTTTGTTTGTTAAAAGCTGCCTTTGTCGGTTTATTCCTAATAAAATAAAATGTTTGAAAAACGAATAGTGGTCCATATCTCCGCAACCGTTACTTTGCGGACCCATGTTTATTAAGACTTTTCTACTTATTTTGGTTCATACTATTACCTCCTGAAATATTTTACACTCTTAACACCCTGTATATAAACACTATTCACTATTGGTTATTCGCACTGGTATTATAACGGTCACGCATTAACAATTATTATATCATATCGTACCGCTTTCCATATGACCTTCATGTTTCGTCAAAATTTAAGATTTTTTACTGTATTAGAAAGGTATTTTAAGCTAATATAAAGATACAGATATTTATAAAGCGTTTTCATTAAACCAGGTTAGTAAATTTAGATAGATTAACTTCTTTAGATAATTATTGAATAGAGCTTTGTCTGTGGAATTATTCAATAGCATACCTAGATGTTTGGTATCAGAGAGCATACATATGACTTCATTGGTAGGAATTGTAGATTTGATTTATATCAGCTTAAAATACCTTTCTAATACAGTAAAAAATGTTACAAAATCTAATAATAAAGAATATATGGGTAGATATTGTGGGTGTAACTCAACGCTGATTGAGGCTATAGCCCACAGAGTAGTTAGTTTCACACAATATTTACCTAAAAACATATAAAATTTAATATATTCTTCGACTCAAATTCCGACCTTTTAATATTTAATTTTAATTTCTAGAATTAGAGTAAATTGAACGCTAGAGAAGAAAAAGTATTTTAGCCCTTTATGTTCGGGCATTGTAACGTAATACAATTGGCAGGAGCAATTTATAACACAAACGTTAAGTGTAAGATAGCTTTAATTAATTTTGGTTCACAAGAACGAATAGAAACAATGCATTTCGTTTGGATGTGAAACTTGCATAAGAGCCAATTAATTTACTGCCACATTCTCTACGTGTACTAGGCAATCGTTTGCAGACTTTAGAATTGATTATGTTTTTCTCTATTTGCTATTTTCAGTCCCACAAATTTCGCCGACCTGTGAAAATTAACTGGTAAACTAACTTACTGTTTAAAAATTATAATGGAGATATTTCCGTACCTATACCATGAGACCTTGATTCGCTTAATCACGCATTTCAGTCAGAATGAAACCATTTCGATTGCCTAACATAATTGTTTTAATTCTTTGTTCAATTATACCGCATCAGAAAAAGAAAATAAGTGGTTTGTCCGACAGATTCTTATGTATTTTTACTTGCCGAATCCGAATCTGGTTTAATCCCATCAGTTAATTTTCAAGGTCATTTCAAGGTTAAAGCGAAAGATAAACAGGTAAGTCGGCCAGAGCATCAGATATGTTTTTGGGTCCCTGGATCTGAATCAGGGGTTAGATTAACCCCAGCATGTCAGCTTCAAAGTCATTTCAAGGTTAAATCGAAAGATAGATATGCAAATGGAAAAAACCATCGTGCATTTATGTTTTTGGGGTCACTGGATCCGAATCCTGATTTCATTTAATTCTATCAGGGTATCGTCAAGGTCAATTTAAGAACAAATTAAGAGATAGATATTCAAATGCACAAATCCATCGTACATTTATGATTTTGGGATTGATGAATCCGAATTCGGGGTTCAATAAATTCCATCTGATCTAATTTTAAGAAATTAAAATGGAAATATTTCCGTGTCTATACAGGGCGTTCTGAAAATTTACTTAATCACATTTCTGAAATCTGAATGAAACCATTTCGATCGCCGAATATTTTTTAATTCTTCGGTTTAAATTATTAGATATATTCTTAGTTGCTAAGTACCTTTATTTTTTTGTGTAATATACTACTGAATATTTTTTACTGTAAGGTTGGAAAGGTATTTTAAGCTAATATATTCCTATCAATGAAGTCATATGTATGCTCTCTGATAATAACAAACGTCTAGGTATGCTAATGAACAATTCCACAGACAAAGCTCTATTCAATAATTATCTAAAATAAAAATTAATCTGGCTAAATTTACTAACCTGGTTTAATGAAAACATTCTATAAATATCTAAGGTCACTTTTGAAACTGTGGGAACTCAAAAATTCAACCACAATAGACGTGGTCTAACCTATTTCCGCATTTCAAATTGAAAGATAAATGCATATGCACAAAACCATCGGACTTATGATTTTGTGAATGCCGAATCCGGGGTTCAGGTAATTCCATCTAATGCGCTTAACATAACAATATCAAAACTCTTAAACCTAATAACGCCCATACCTTCATAACCCTATAACCGATGCATAGGAGTGCTAAACCCCATATAACTGTTAAAGTTAACGACTATTATACAGTAACATTTATCTTAAGTTTGAGAGTTGATACTGTGTGTGATTCCTTGTCTTTCTTTATATCTAGTTTTGTTACATCCAAAAGATCTGTCCATATTAGTTACTTCGTACAACATCTTGGCGATTGATGAAGAATAAAGTGAAAGTTTCATCAGGACTTGAAGGATTCAGAACGACATTACCAAGCTAGGTGGGATAAAGCTATGCTGGCTGGATGCTCGCAAGAGATATACTTGCCAGAAAGAGGACGAAAACTTAAAAGACAGTCATTGCACATATACAGAGTGATTGACAACTCAATGGACATAGAACAGGTGCGTTTAGAGGACATCAAAACAAGATTTTTCATATGATTTTTTTTCTCATACCTAAGATTGCGGAGATGTTGGCCTCAGAAAATGTCTTTAAAAAATCGAAGAAGTTTGATATTTCAGCAATACAGACCAACGAAATTAATTAAAAGTGAGCCTTATAGCAGTAGTAGCATAGCCTACCCGCAATTATAAAACCACATATTTTTGTTCGATTTAATCGGTTGTCACCCCTATCACAAAATTGCAATTTTCTCAAAAACGGACGATTTCTTGAAATATTGACAAGCATAAAAAAGTGTAAAATTGAATTTTCTATTAAACTGGTAGACTTTAATTGTAAATTGAGTTAGGCTTGAAAAAATTAATGAAATTTTAAGGATGACTTGCCACCTCAAAAACATAAAGAGTACAAATTTTCAAAACAAAATACGTTCTTAAAATATAGCAAAAAATCGAAAACATTTTTTCAATTTTAACACCCCGTAGAATAAAAAGGAGCAACAATTGAAAAAGGCAGGTTGGGCTCACTCAATTTTGACGTTAACAATCTGCCCATAAGCTATGTACCATTATTAATCACTCACCCTGTGTATTTAGTACTTACATAATTTGCTTACAGATGTTGATTACTTAATAATGTATCTATACTGCTTCGTATAGCGACAAAAGTTCCTTGCAGGACTGGAGTGAAACATAAAAGTTATGCGCCTTGTCTCTCAGGTGTAATAAAATTGGCTTTTAAGATAGTAAGTACTTAGTCTACATAGTAGTTAGAGCACTTACTACTACGATACAAAAATGCACCTACCTACTCTATTAATATACTTTAGATATTATGTTGGGGTATAAAATTCTGGTCACCGAACAAAGAATTCTTTACCATTTTATATTCGTATAATAGACTTGTATTGTAATTTATAAATTACGGGATAAGTAAGTTAAGGTATTATGAATTCAGAATCATATAAGAAATACTTTTTGCAAAATTTTATCTTTAATGAAACCGAAACAAATATTGTTTCTGCTGTGCATTAGAATTAATTATGGAATATACTTGCGTGCGTTATACAAATTGTCTCGAAATTAGTTTGCAATATTTTACCAGCATATATGTCTTAAAGCAACTGTGACAGCATCAGGATATTCAATAAATAATGCAGTAAATAATGTATTTTATTTGCGACAGTTGATTTTCCTGTTATATGGACCTAGTGCTGAGCGTGTGAAAAAAAAATGATACCGTTTTGCAGATCAATCTTCTTGACTTTATGCCACATAGTAGATCTTTTTGATTGCAAAGAAGTAGATTTTTGTGAACCCACACTAAAAGTGCCATCCATGAAAAATTATATATACTTCAAATATGCTTCAATGTATTATGAGCGATAAACGCCACATCTGAACATTTACAGCAGTTGCTGGTTATTCAATTTTATTCTTGTACTACAAGTGAATAGTTATATAAAGTGTTTTGTAAACTAATAAACTTAATATGTATAAATGATACTGCAAGAAATCACTACTCCACGGACTAATTCCCCGACCGGCATTGAATTACATCTGCAGGATTTGTGTGAACAGCCTAGAACCCTTGTTGGCCACACCACCAGACACACATCATAGACCGGTTTTGGGTTCATCAGTAGGACATAGGTGAGATGACCTACAATTGGACTGGTTATTCTTTTATGCATATGTTTACATATAAACCAAGTGCAGGTGGGATATAAGTGGTCTGCTACTTACTACAAGGGTTCTTGGCTGTTCACATAGATATTGCAGGTGTAATTCAATGTCGGTAGTTGTCTCCATCAGATCACTTTTATATTTAATAGCACGTCGCCCAGGGCAAGAGGTCTGTGATTAAGTACCTGCTGCAATGTAGGTCGGTTCCTGCAAGTCGAGCCGCTTAGGCCGAGCAGGAAGTAGCAGACCACTTGTATCTCACAAACTTAATATGAATAATTGTTTGTAGGTATATGTTTGCACCTCGGTTTCTACAAACATTAACTTAGCATCCTAAGTGCCCCCCTGATAATTACGTCATCTGCACGAAGTGCTGGCTTTAATAATAATAAGGAAAAGTATTGCTAAAAGCTGTAGAGCCAACTTCATTCTCAGGGCACTGAAAATTGCAACTTGCACCTAGCAAGTTGAATTTATTTGATATAAAATCTTCGTCGAGACTAGTCCTCCTCAGTCACGGTAAAGTAACTAAAGAAGCCGAGAAATTAGAAGAAATGTAAAGACTATTTATTATTATTTTTTTGCAAATCGGTCTTCATTAAATGTCTAATTTTTGTATTATTCTTTGTTTCTTATAAGCCATTCTTTATTTTATATTGGTCGCTCTTAATATCTTTCCTTAATACTTCTTGACCACTCTCATTTTCTCTGTCAAAACTTCCTTCACTTTCTCTTGGATGTTTTTAGTTTTGTCATAATGTACATTAATTGTTTGAAGGCGTCCCGTAAAACATTACACATTTTTTCAGGGGCTTAGTTTTGAAAAATATATAACTGAAAATATAAATTTGTTTATTATTTGACAGCTTGTGATCAACCATAACCAATGGAAGATGGATGATTTATTGGTCTCCGTATATTTACTATATAGATTTTCAATTATGGGGTCACTTTAAAATAAATACTATTGAGCATTTAGGAAGGCATTTTAAATTCAGTATACTATATTAATAAAATACTGAACTCACTTGTTTTGTGTTACCATTTATCAATATATTATGTGATGATATTTGGCTGAAATTTGTTTATTTTATTGTAATATCATGAAATAAAATATATATTTTAACTGAGTATTTTCTAAATTAAACCTGATTTGAAGAAATTATATTAGTTATTTGTTTTGTTTCGAATTCAATTTTTCTTATTTGATTTATTTTAATTTTGGCTGTTCAGTTCCCAACCACCCTGTATATATTTTACGTTCTTGGTTCTTTTGCCAGCTTTCAAGAGTGCATCGCGAACCACATCGTAACTGCCTGGAACTTTCTATAAAACGTCAAAATAAAAGAAAAAATATGATTTTCAAAACAATCTAAACCTTTATTAACAAACTAAAAATGTAGATAGGCTAAGTATTTGAAGATTAAGTTTCAATTTTGAAATTAAGACAAACCAACAGACTATTACGCAGTTGTTCCAATTTAAGGCAATTAAAGCATTTGTCTTGATCCTTCGGAATAAGTTAGTCCTGAATAACCAATCTACTATTAAATTATGTATGAACACAATCTGTCGTCCTATAGAACCCTGTGATAAGTTTGTATAACATTACCCCACATGCCACAAGTAAACATAGTTAGTAAATTAAGGCCATAATAGAGCAATTACGAAATATAATCTTGGTGTCAAATATGTGTCAATGAAATTAAAAAAATATATAGTTAGAGAGAGTGAAGCGCGGAGTTTAACAGGACCGTAGTCAGTTTACACGATCATGAACTTATTAATATGTTCACAGAAAATATATTGCAACATAGTGAGGTTAAATCGAGGATAAAATACCTATACAAATTAATATAACATGTAAAATGACAACACTGGCCCCACAAACCTTAGTGGGGCATATTGGAAGTGGTTAAAACATGTTATTACCTGCTTTTCTAAGTTTTCTGTAGTGAAAAGGCATCGTTTATCACTTAATATTAACATTTGTACGGAAAATGACCGTTCAATGTCTACTGTTGACAATAGACAGTGCAATAAATTATTGAGGAATGAACTATATATTAATATATTTGATGGTAACTCCTGAATGTTCCAGCTGAAACTTTACATATGTTTTCCAAAATAATGCATGCTGATTTTTTTCCAACACGCTTTTTGTTGCATTTTCTTTGATCGTAATACTGACTAGGTGTATATATCATTGGCATCGTATATATTTTTTGAACATTTATTTTGTACGTCCATTACGTCAAATTGTTCGTTTAGAGATAGTTCATGTCATTCCAATTTTCTTATTGCACTAAGAGACCATAGTATATAAATGTAACGTATGTCATAGCGAATATTTTGGTTCTTCGGTAAGTCCTGTAGTGTGTGTGTGGCGCTGCTGTCATTAGAATTGAATCTACAAGTAATATATTTTATCTACTCCAATTAATTTATATATTAATTATTCAACTGCTTTTGAGCAATTAATAGTATCAATAAACAAATAGCGTAAGTTTTTATAGTGAGTTATTATAACACACGCTGGGCTTCTACAATGATAATTCGGTATGTAAATAGTGTACGCAGTAAATTCTTGGAAATTTTTAAGCCGATAAATACGTTCCATTGGTGTGAAATGGAAAGAATATTTAACAAGTGGAAAGGAATGAATAATTAAAAGATTTTAAAATTATTAAATTGCCAACGCCTGTCAGTAGGCGGAACTGTCAATTATTATCATTGAGGGGACTAATGTCATTTGATATTTTAACAAAATAATGTTGACGTTTTCAAATCAATTTCTAATAATAGTTCTAAAAAATATGTTATAGTCGTAGATAAAGTATAGTATTCAACTTGCGGTAATGGTCATAACTCCCTTGATGAATTACAGCACAAACTTCATCTGCGTGAGTTATGACCTGCATTACCGCTCGTTAAATAATATACTATTATGTCATCGAAATGTTTATCATTATACGCTACGACTTCTAATCAAGTACTCCACCTAGTTATAACTGATTCAGGAGGCAGAGGTAAGTCTGGTAAAAAATATCTAAAAACATCTCTTCTTGTAGGCGCCTTAAGCTAAAAACTAAGTGCGTGAGCAGCACATGTGAAATGTGTTTCTGTATATTTTTTAGATTAAACCTGTTCTGATTTTAACAAGCACTTAGCGTTACAAGAACTGTCTTTGAATCATTTTGATCGGGCCATATATAATAAAAACAGTCAATAACACAATTTGATAGTTTCGTGACTGGTTTTGTCCAGCACCATAGAAGTGAGTAAGTGGCTGCCACTCGCAGTGTGACTTTTTAACACACCAATTAAACACCCGCAAGCATCAGTAGCTTTGCCTATAATGAAATAAACGAAATTGTCCACAATGTCTTCGCGTATTGATCTTAGTGTTGTTATAAACATGAGAGATATTTCGGTTATATAATTTTTCAGAAAATCTGAAATAAAAAAGTGAAATTTTAAATAAATTTTGTAATTTTTCTGTAGAAAACTTGTTGAGGGCCGCTGACTTTCATACATTTATCAGTCATAGCGCTTCAGATTGAACGTGTAGTTCACAGTGTTGCCAGTGTTACACAAATGTCTTTGCTTGAACAAACTTTAAAATTTAATGTTGTGTGAAAATCATAGTTTTTCGTTATTATTCACAAAATAACTTGTGAAATTGTGTCTTGCGTGTCTTTCTAACAGTGTACAACGGCATTTAACTTGTAAAATGTGAATTACTGATTAAATAGTTAATTTTTTAACAAACAGGTAAGTTTGTGTATAATTTTTGAACATTGGACATAGTAATATCACGTAATATCTTCCTAAATACGGTAGTATTTAACTTGCGGAAATTCATTTTTAATCGTTTATAGTAAGGTCAGTTAAGCAGTTAAAATGTACGTTAATATTGCTGCGTATCATACTACATACCCAACTTTACTGTACTTATGCTTCAAACAAGTATTTTTAAAATAGAATTAACCGTATTACTTTACTATTACGTTAAGGAAAATGTAATATTTATATTAGAGAAGATATGGCAACCTGGCAACAAATCATATGGTTCATTAGCTTGGTTAACCCTTTCGCATGACTTTATTTTGGAAAAGCATGCTACCATTTTACTGATGGGATATATATGTCCCAGAAAGGCATGTGCAACCAAATTACGACTTTTAAATATTGATTTTTTTTAAATATAGGTCCTATTATGTAACTCTTGGCACACAAAATAAAACATATTACAACTTAGTATTAATTTTATTTTATACCAAATCAAAAATATAAACCGGGACGTATGTGTCCCAACAGTAAGCGATACTGGGACGAACGTGTCCCACCAGGAGTGAAAGTGTGATATACCAGCTAAGTATTAGGTACATATAAAAATGCAATGAAAATATTGTTTATTTACAATATAAGAGTAACAATTATGACATATTTTCAACTTTAAATTACTGTTAAAATAAATATAATTATAAAATAGCTAATCAATTACTCATAACAATAACAGTCAATATCATTATCAGTCACTACATCAATAACATTCATTTGCACACATAAACTACATCTATGTTTCATTTTACTGAAAAATATACTAATTCTATCAAAATTTGTCACAACAAATACGTGCAACTCTACATTGTTGCATATATATCAACTAAAACTTACCTTGCCATGTTATTAATTCTCTTTTACACTTGAAAAACATAAGAAGCTATCAAAATAACAAAAGCACCATGTGCACCTGTTCACATATTAGGGACTTACTGAAATATCTAACCTCATATATAAATTCTGGCGGGAGGTAGCGAGTGCCAAACTATAAATTACTATTGGGACAGCAGTCAATGTAAAAGTAGTACTGCCTTCGGCCAACAGTGATTGAAATATTTCGTGTGGGACATATATGTCCCTACAGTAATGTTTGCACATGCTTGTCAACAATAAATGCGTAATTTAAATCCCGCTTTTTTACTGGGACACATATCACCCGACAGTATCGAAAGGGTTAAGCAGCGGTCCTCAAAATGTGAGTATTTAAAAAAAAATTAATATCTCCGTAAATATTAGATAGTTTTAAAAATGGCTTTCACTAGACTGATCTATATGACGAACTACACCAGCAGTTAAAATATTTGTACTTATTTAAGGTTCACCCTGTATAACAAAATATAAAAAATTCCAAATATAAACAAAACAAAACATATTTTATTGTTGTCAAAGTATTTAATATATTTAATGTGTTTCATACTTGCGCAAAATATCAAAATTTTAAAATTTTAAATTAAAAAATAAAAAAATTTCAAATAGTCACAGAAAAATAATATCTTACAGTGTTTATATAATTTTATGTTAATTAAATTGAATATCTTTTGATTCTAACTTTTGCCCTGCACTGCAGTAAATAAAAATGGTGGTTAGTTGCGAGTCATTAATTTAAAAAAGACACATGGAGATTTATTCAAATTGAATGTACTGACTTTGGTAAAAGTTAATTTTAAAAAATGTTCGAGATTTCGACATAATTTTGGCATTCCTGTAATTAAATAATCTGTCCTATCGTATTCATCCTGTAAATCCATTTATAGGATTCTATCTGTACGAATAAGTAAATAATTAGGTATTTATAGATATAGAATATTTAAAAAACAAACTAAAAAGCAGTAATTAAATACTACATGAACAATAGGTACTTAGATGCATGGAAATAAAATATCTAGCGAATAACATAGAATGAATCGTTACATATTACTGCATCTATTATTATCCTTTGTCTTTCTGTTTTTGAATAAAACTCTTTTAGAAAAAAATTACACGTACGTGATAATCCTTATATAATTTTGTATTAATTTAGCTTTTATTCCAGTTCTGTAGGATATTTACCACTAAATTGATATTTTTTTATTCTCATCTCTTCAGAGGCAGAGATTAATATAAGTCCGTGCTTATATAATTTGGATCCACATTGAATACAAAACCAGAAACAGTCCATATGTCTTAGATACACATAAATAACTTCAGATAAATAAGAGAATTCACTACTTGTTTGTATTCTATCCGCAGAGGAAAACAATTCAAGTTACATTTTTCTCCATTTTGCCGTGTCTAATAAAGAAATGGAATTTTTTAGAATAACAAACACAAATGGAAGAGAAAACGCCTACACTAGTAAAGGAAATAATTAATTAATCTGATACAGGTCCTTTTAAATTGAAATAATCCAAAGTGATCTGATTTCTAAAGCCCGCAGTCCAATCTCAGAATCAGGTCCGGACTTGGCGAAGACTTTAATATTTAAATATACTTTATTTATATTAAGATAAATTTAATATTATTCGTGCCAGCTAATGGACAGGAACATCCCATTTATTTACATGCAGATACTCGATTATCGAGTTTAGTGGAATACATACTCTCAGACCGGCGTGAAAACAGCAGCCAGACTTGGCAGCTAAACTAAGCGATTATACACGAATAACCATTGACGTCCGTCATACCAAATATGATTTGAAACCGTCGATATTAGATTATTAATAACAATTTATTAAAACATAAGTTTTTCTTCATTACTTCGTCATATTTGCAAGTGGGATGAGAATCTGGACAATTTATGTTAGAAATCATATCATATATTCTAATAACTACTTGCAAAAATTTGGAAATATAACATAAACAGGTTGAAATTTGAGGAGTAGGACCATAGTATTGTTTTCTACCTTTTGGTATCAATGCCACTGGCGTGCAAGTCATCAAAGGGCTCGAAACCGAAAAGAAGTTCAGGGTAGAAATACGATTTCCGAAAATAAATGTACTAACAGGATGAAACTAGGTGAGCAGGGGAATAATATTTTTCTTTACTCTTTCGAAATATTGCCGTTAGCATGCAAGCCGTCAGAGGGCTGAAAGTAGTTGAGGGTAGAAATATACGAAACTAATGATACTAACAAGATGAAACTTGGTGAGTAAGATAGCAATATTGTCCTCTACTCTTTGGTGCTAGTGCCGTTAGCGTACAAGCCGTCATAGGGCTGAAAACGCGAAAGTAGTTGAGGGTGGAAATACGAGTTACGAAACTAGTCATACTAACAGGATGAAACTTGGTGAGTAGGATAGCAATATTGTCCTATACTCTTTGGTACCAGTGCCGTTAGCGTGCAAGCCGTCAGAGGGCTGAAAACGCAAAAGTAGTTGAGCGTAGTCGAGTTCCGATACTAATCATACTAACAGGATGAAACTTTGTAAGTATGATAGTAATATGTTTCTTTACTCCTTAGTACCATTGCTTTTAGCGTGCAAGCCGTCAGAGGGTTGCAAAATGGGAAAGTAATTGAGGGTAGATTGAAACTTGGTGAGTAAATATTTTTCTCTGCTCTTTAGTAGAGATGACAGATTTAGCACATTTTGTTTTTAAGTAAATAGTACTCTTTCAATACTAAACAGCGGGCATGAATACATCTCTGTAGCAGTCCTCACATTGAGCTCTGTAAATTTGAGAACATCCTCTAGAATAAATAATGCATAAGTCGCTCATATTAGGAATCTTTTTATAATAATTAGGATCTCTTACTAATCCATTTGGTAGTATTTCCACTGAATCTGTGGTTGTCCATTTTCTATCTTCTATTGAAATTTTCATGTTATGCATTAGTAGGGATGGTAAATAATGCCAATAGTAAAATTCTTTTAATTTGCGTACCATACTATTACAAAACTGAGTATTTCGTATTATTCTCTGAATATTTAGATCGCCATTAGTGCAAGGTCTCACCATGATCGATCTGCAATTTCAAGAAGCCCCTGAATCATGGTTTAATTTAAGTTTCCCGTCTGAATCTAAATAATGACATTTGATATGTTTTACAGCATAATCCTTTTCTTTTACAGAATCTATAACGTGCAAAAGGCCATCGTGATTGAGAAGACCATTAGGAACACTAGCTAAAAAAGGAATATCTTTATGTACAAGTAAACCTGCTTTATGAAAAGTGCAATTACTTATTCTTTTATATTTCTCTAAAGCGTTTTCTTTGGCATCAATTTGATATTTTACTGTAGGAAAATAATATGTTTTTTGTGTCAAACATTTTGATAAAGCTAATTTTACTCTGTGAGTTTTAGCGTTACAAATTTTGCCAAAATTCAAGGCCACCAATCGTTTTTGAGCTTCTGTATTTAATGCTTCTATATCTGTTTCATTTATTGTATTTTTCTCGATAATGGTTCGTTCCGTTTGATTGATGTCTTTAATTTGATTAACAAATTTGGCACATTCGGTTCTCAAATATTCATTATCTATTGTGTCGAGTTTATCTCTGGGCGATGGGTTTACGCATAACTTACAAACAAATGTGTCGGTATAAGTTTTGTCGCTTTCACATTTTTGATGGATCCAGCCTTTACAAGAATCACATTGTACTCATTGTGCTGTTTCATTGAGTCTACATGCACCACAATAGATATAATTTTCTATATCGAAAATGTCATCATCATCTTTTACTTTTTCATTTTTTGTGGGAACAGTCTAAACTTCTTCGAATTTTTGCAAAAATCTTCCGGAGAGATATGTTAGTTACTTCTTACCATGTCTTTTCCAAGTCTCCTTCGATATTCGTTCATCCGTTGGGTCAATTATTTTACGTTGCCTCGTTTGGCAACTTTTTGGAATTTTTAGTTGAACCTCTAGTGCCAATACATTCATACGACATATCTGAATAAATCTGGATGGTTTTAAATTACGTTAGCGACGTAACAATAGATACGTCACTTCTTGATGTTGAACCATATTTAAATATTTACCTCGAAATTTGTAAAACATAAATAAATTTCAGGAACATATTGACTATATCTATAGTTCTATATTATTAATGTGGGTTGTTTCTTGTCGTGTATTTTATTTAATTTAATATTTATACTGTAATGTATGTGAATAGTCCTTCTTTCTTTTTTCTTTTAACTTTCAATTACACTGTATTTAGGAGACTTGACCTATCCCATAGCAGAATTGTATTGCCCAAGCTGAACTAATAAATCTATTTATCTATCCATTTATTAAATAAAAAACATATTACATTTTATGAAATTATAAAAATGGCCCACTATTCACTACAATTTTATGATTGAATGAACTACTCGTACTTGTTCAAAATGTTGAAGCAGAGTGCCTGCAGCAATTTGATGACATTTATTGACGCTGTGGTTCCGGAAGTCTTTAAGGCTGGCGTCTTGTGGATAAAAAATTTCACTTTTAGAAAGATAATGATGTACAAAGAAAGTCGACCGAGGAGGTGGCGGTTTTTTTTTAGGTAAAGTCAAATTATGATGCTGAAATTAGATAATTTTCTTTAACTTTTGGAGGAAAGCCCATGAATTGTATCAATTTACTTTATACCTTACATCGTGAAAGATATTTCATATGGGTGAATCAGAAACGATGAGTCTGGTTTAAGAAATATAGGGTGTTTACGTTTAAATTTTATACTGAAATTTCTCAGTAATTGAGAAAGCTTTGAGAGCATGACCCTGAAAATTACGAATTTGACGCTTATATTGACGTTGCTCCTAGGAGGCGCTATTTTTTATCTGTTGAGCTAGGAACGTTCAATAATCCATTAAAAATGTACTCTTGTTTACATCGCCTAACTTTATCGGTTTCTGAATTTGCATTTAAAAGTTTCAATGTATTTTGTCGTGATTTCCTTTCAGGCGCTGATATTGCTATTTATTCTCTAAGTAGGCTTGTGTCAAATTATCATGTCAATAAATTTTAGCGTATTTTGCGTGGTGTTATTATTCACGCAAAAGTATAAGCTAGTTATCAAAAAATGCCACGATAATTTCACATGCACATACGGCTTGTGAACCGCTACAACCGCTTAGGCAAATCTGGATCTTTTCCACCAAAAAGTAACCATGGTACTCCAAAATCTATTACAGCCGATGGAGAAGAGAAAATTTGAATTCGTATTTCGGAAAATTCCGGTAGGAATACTCGTCGGTTAAGTGTGGCAACGGGGGAAAGCCAGTTGTCCATTTGTAGAATTTTTTAAAAAGAAATTCTGTAACCATATCATTATACTCCGGTTCAGTATTTATTGCCTCAGGATATGCAAACGAAAAACCTAAATTTCTTCAATTTTTATTTAGCGATGGGGCGACATTTAGTAGATGGGAAATTTCAATTGGAAGAAAAATTATTTGTGGGATTTCGAAAATCCGCATGCTGTAAAAGAAAGACATTTTCAGCTTGACTTTAAGGTAAATATTTGGTGTGGCTTAAGTTCTGTTTTTTTTCATAGGACCTTTTGAATTACCATCCAATCTAACTGGACCTCATTAGTTAAACTTTCTTCAACATAATTTATAGTCTAAGCAATGAAGAGGTTGTAGCGTGCATTGAAAGGGGGTAAATATTTCTCTGCAGGAATGTGCTTGGGGTAGTTTGAACGTAAAATTGTTAAAAGTCCCCGTCCCTAACCCGTTCGCTTCAGGGGCGAGGGGGGTACAAAGGTCTCTTTTTTTGGTTTTTCTCTTATAACTCGGAAATGGTGCATTGCAGCGAAAAGTTATTTCAAGTTACATAAAAATGAGAGCTTATAAAATTTTCTATAAGATTGATTTTATGCATTTTTTTTGCTGTAGTGCATCGTTTCCGAGATATCTGCTCTCAAATGTTGGTAATAAAAAAAACAAACGTTGTACAGAGAAAGCACTCCCTAATTTCCTCTGTGGGATCATTTATCAAGCTCCGCGATGAAGACGTTGTGCTAGATTATCTCCTGCTTTTCCAACAGATTTGCATCAGTAAAAAAGTGACGTCGATTTGAAGAATTATTTGCAGCAAGAATTGGCTCCATTTCCCTTGGCCTTATTCAATGAGGGTGGTATGAAGAAAACGAAAAATCCGTACTTTACAAGCTGTTTAAACTAACCACCGAAAGGTGATTGATGGAGGCTTTCTTTTACAGAAAGTCATCTGGCAAAGAGGATTCTCATTTTCCACAACTAACATAGAAACGTAAGGCAGAACATGTACCACTGTGTTTTGATGGATATTGCAGCTCTTCCAACTGCGTTAAGTCCGTAGAATAGGAAAGACGCTGTCGGATGAAAAAGTGTGTCGACAACTTCAATCTGGAAACTGAAATTTCAGTGAGATAAGAATTATTTCTCTCCAACCCATTGAGTTCTAAACTCCTAGAAAACGACACCATAACATATCAAGCATAATACTGATGTTTCGATGTTATAGGGGAAGACTTCAACCTCATTGTGCTACTTACAGCAAAAACGTCACCTGAAGAGAACATCCTGTTCATAAAACCTGACAGAGGAAAAGTACAAACCAACGTTTACTCCACCCATCTAATATAACATCTGGGATTCAAGGATATTTTATTCTTATACGCATTTACTTGCTTCGATTTCTACTAGCGCAAAATGCTAAAAATATCCTGATATAAAAAGAGCAGTTGAAGTGTTCCACCGCTCCTCTTCCTCGCATGCCGATGTTGAGAAACTGGGCGGATATGCATGCTGAATTGGTACGGTGCCCTTGCTACGAAAAGTTCACTGAACACTTTCAGTTACGATCCTTCTTTGAAATCGGCATCGAATATAAAATGAGATGTTGCTTGTCCATCCAGCGAGGAGGCAACAAAAGATCACGTATTACGCACATTCCACAGCTCTGACTGGGAAACCAACTACCTCCAGACTTCTGAGGTTAGGAACGCAAAGGCAATATCTTAGCTCCTGTGATGATCAAAAACGAAGCAACACCGAGAGAAATTTTAGACCTCATATTTTGTAGATGCACGAAATATTGCAGCAGTGGAAGGTGTAGCTGCAAAAACGCAGCGATGAGTTACTTTCGATTATCCAAAACTGTCAGGGTCACTATTTAAACAGCATCCCCATTTTAAACAAAAATGACGAAGAAGACTTAGAGCTCACCTGCGCCTCCTGCGGAAACTGATTACTAAGACAAGGGTGATTCGCAATTGGTGTTACGATTGGTATTGATGCTGCAGCCTGCAGCAAGAGTTCATTTTTTTTTGTTAAGATTTTTCATTTGCTATGTCTTCTCCTTATTAATTTTTATAAAATAAAAAAAATATATATTATTTGTTACACATTCGTCTTTTCTTTAGGTTTTAAATTTTTCACAATTAGCTTGAAAATTGGTAAACTTTTGCCTATTTATGTATGTCTGTGCAATATAGCTTGTGAACTATGTAATAATAAAGAAAAGGTTTTTCTTGTATATTAGGGAGTTCTCTCATCTCTTCTCATTTCATTTAACCAAAATAATCAAATTGCTGTAACTTCTGCCCCATTGGAGATTGAGATATTTGTATATATTCTTGAATAAAATTTGTTGCTCTAAAACATTCTCTTATGGGATTTTTGTGTAAAACTAGCAGCCGAAGAGCTATCATAGTACGGGATCCGGCTGCAAAATTAGTACATTCATAATGTAGTTAACCGAGATTTAATTTTTATGTATTTTTATAAATGGAGGAACCCATTTCTCATGAGGTGCCAATTAAAAAGTGCCCGCGATTATTATTAATTAAGATATTATTAATTGGCTTTTCGTGAAATATTTCGTTTACGTCCTATGAAAATAAAGTATATTCTACTTTACGGCAATGTATTTAAGGACTTTGAAAAGGCACAGTTGCCTTTGATCACTTAGCCGTAATCTCTCCACAGCCAGGTGTAAACAGGTATAACTTTGTTAAATTTTTACATTCATGGCGTATATTCATTTCAATTGTGCCACATTAAAGCAAATTTTTTCTGTACGTGATGTAACATGTCTGCCTATAAAGCCGCAAATAGGAGTTGCCTGCCGTTAAAGATGCTAGGTACTTAAAATCAAGTGACAGATATTGAGCGCGCAACGTTACTTGTTAGACGAGGATGCTAAAGGAAGCTATGCGCATTTTTAAGCTACTGCTCATGCCTCATTGCCTCAATAGATAGGGTTCTCAACCAACGATCTAAATAGTATTAAGAGCTATTCAATTTAAATACTCCTAAAAGATTAAATAGATAAAATAATATCAAAAATTATTATGAAAAATAATATTTTGGTTACTTACGTCAAAGAAAATTTATTATGTAGGCCGTGTTTTCAGTGTAGTCATGCGTTACAAATTAATTACAGTAAATTGATAGTAATTATGAGTTACAAAATAATCAACTATTCATACAAAAAACATTAGTGTTTGATAAAAAAATAATGTATTAATAAAAAATTATAAAAGCTTATATTACGTTTTTTCTCGATTATTCAAAGTCAGATTCCTCACTGCTCTCACTTTCATCGCCGCTATCACTTTCGTCATTACAAATATCTGAATCTTCTTCGTTATCAGAAGATTTGTCCTGACAATTAGATAATAATACACTCTCAACCTCTACAGGCGTCGCATCTCCTTCAAACCATGTTGGTTTGAGAGAACCATTTGATAACATCCAGCCATTATTCTCTGCACTAAACTTAATACATTTAGCCTCAGTAGCATTTAACCACATATAATTCACATAAATCGTCCTTAATATTTTTGCTTTAATGATTTCCAGCATGGTACAATATGAGTGAAATCTAATCCTTTTATTTTTCATAAACTTTTCATTATTTTTTTGGTACCGTACATTTTATTAAACATAATAAATCTTGATTCATTAACATCTCGGCAGTTGGCGATCCCATACATACGGCATGTGAACTCTTGGACAATTTCAATTTTATCGTCATCGAACATATGATGTGGGTAAATTAATGATGCAAAAACTTCTTGGATTTTAGGATGTTTTTCAAATAGTTTAAAGGGACGAACTTTTCTTTGTTGGAGAAAGCAGCTGTGTAGGCGCTACCCGTGAATGCATGAAATGCTGGAAGCGCAAGACATAAAGCTGGACCTAATTTTTTCGATAATTCCGTGCAATTTATACAAACTTTATCTTTATTATTCCTTTTTTTTTGTTGTACTGTTGGCTAACCAAATTTGTAAAGTCGGAAATCTGTGCATATTACCTAATAAAATAATAAAAATGTCAGTGTCTGACGCTTTTACCAAAATTGTAGAATTCTCAGGAACTTTACTGATATGATAAACAAACCTTGTGTCAGCTTCCTCATGTTGGTATATTAATTCAACTTCTTCTTTTTTAACAACTAAGTTTCCAACAAAGCTAAACTAAAAACATTTCTCTCCAACAGTAATAAAAAATTTTTGACGTCCCAATACTGAAACATATGTATCATTCTCCCAATGATTAGCCAATAATTTAACCAGGGCTTCTTTAAAACAAAAGTTTTTCAGGCACTTTAAAAAATCACTCGATCTTGTTTGCAAGGGGCCATTAATGGTATAAGCTATATCAATACCTTCACGATTCTGTCTTTCACAGTCTCTTATAGACGGTTTTAAATATCTGTCGAATACGATATGAACTTCTAGAGCCTTTTTGGCACAAAGCTTTATCAATATCGACTCCGATAATTTTCCAAAAGATTGCGGTAGAGTTGAGCCTATTTGATACATATAGTAAAAGCCATCAATTATTTCTGCGTCAACTTGACCGGGATTTGCTGGAGTGATTTTTGACGTCAATTATTTACTTAAAGTAGACTTGTCAGTTTTCAGCATCTCGCCTGAGCAAGTGAATAATGCAGGAGGTATTGGCGCAAGAGGAAAAGACAAACAATACTGAATATCAACCTTTTGTTCGATAGCAATTGCTAATAGTCGTCCAAAAATATCTCGTTCCATTTTAATTAATGCCTTTTCTCCATTTGTATTCTTAATACTTCTTTTGACACAGTCAGATGCAAAGTTATATATTTTATTACGTTTAACTGGTTTAACGAATCTTGTAGGATTTTCAAAGCATTCTGAAAAAAATTCAATTTGTGTTCTTGGCCTGATGTTTTGATATTTAGTAAGCAATTTTCAACATTTGATGATGCCGCTTTACCAGTAGACATATTGAATAAGCTACCTCTGTCTAAATCTTCAGAAAAAGGATTCAATAATGTTGGTTAAAGTTTTGCTGTCCTTTTTAATTCTGTGCTTTTGTAAAGAATGAGATGTATCATCTAGTTGTGATAATCCAATTTCTGCTTTAACAAAAGACAAAATTTTCGTTCTCATGCTATGACTGAGAGGCCATCTCTGTCTTGCAGATATTGAGTTCGTGAAATGAGAAACACCAGTCAAGGTATTACCGGCATCAGCATTAATCGTCTACTCTAAAGTCAAGTCCACTGGTGATCTGCCTAAGCATGATTTAGTACGCCTAACACCAAACGCACCTTCACGAAATTCTGTAATTAGAACTGAATTCTCAAGCTTCAACTTTATTAAATTATTTAAATACATAGCAGCCCATTTTGAGTAATTCGGAAGATTAAATGCAAAGAAGTAATCACACATTTCATAGATAGAATCTAAATAAAGCTCAAAATCACTGCAAGGAATACTTCTTGAAAATCGGAGATATAAGTTGACAAGTTCAGTGTACTGCAAGTAATATTGCGCTGTTTTTCCATGGCCACCTTGAACTGTTACTTCGCGAAATTGTTTGTAACCATCAAGTACTTTTGCAGTGAATCAGATAAAACAATGCTTTCATTAACTTCACATGAAGTATTCATTACCCTTTTAAATCTTCAGTTAACGTTTCAAAACATGTTTCACTTTCTAATAAATTTCCTGCAGCGCCTAAATCTTCATTCGATATCTCCAAATTATTTCTTACTTCAGACAAGTATCTTTCAAAATGTAGAACCTGCAAAGCACTAGAAGCCAAAGGATGAAGCCGCTTACATCTATTAAAATGTTTGCTATCCAGAAAGCTGTTCATTGATTCACCTGCTAGTGCCTCTGCTTCAACTAAAATCTCGATTAACCCACTAGAGTCGATATACTTTCCAATGGCTTTAAAGTATGCCATCTGCATGTGAAATGCCCTAAATTAATAAAAACATCATCAAACTCAGGCTTTCTTGTATATTGAATCTGCATAGCTAGTTTAGCTATTGCTAAATCATAAGTAGCAATAATCTGTTGTTGATGACAATTTTTGCAACTTTTTAGCAATATTCAGAGTCTCTTGAACAACAGCTAGTGATGTTGGTGAATCGTTAATTGGAGATAAGTACTCAACAGTTTGAGTTTTGCTACGGTCAAGATTAATTATGCAGTTGTAACCTAACCACATGGGTAAAAAATCAAGATAAGGACATATTCCAAATTAAACCTTTATCAATTGCAATTAATTTTTGAGAGTGGCACGCATTAATTGCTTCTTTAATTGTTTCTGTTGGAAGAAACATCATACTTGTAAAAGGTGTTTTGATATATGGAATAATATCTCTTGTAGGCGCTTCAAAACTTCTCTTACGTCTCTTACAAGGAATACGTTCTTCACGATCTTCATGGGAACATGAATCCAAATCTAAAACTGAATCACTATCCGCCTCCTCCTGATATTCACTGTGAAATTGATAAATGATACCGACTGTGTCATGCAAAGTATATTTCCCAGTAGCTGTGTCTACAAATCTGTCAGAAGTTATCAAAAGCAACATGTGTGCTCAGCCAATTTACTTTGTTGATGCCAGATGGTATGATTTTGTTTTCCTTTTGGGAAGTGTAGGTCATTTCTGTTTCAATTTCTTCAGCTAAATTATAGCCTATGGTATGACCATATCTATTCAACATCGTAAGAACTTTTCTTGAACTAGTTATCGATTTCATTGATAACCTGAGAGTAAGATGTTTTGCTGGCTTCACTCTACCTTTGGATATAATATAAATAAGGTCACTGCACACTGACTTTATTTTTACTAAATCTTCGCTTGAATTTTTACGACGTATGTCCGGTCCTTGCACTAAGTCGCATACGAAATTAAAAATTTCTTCTGGAATATTACATTCACCACGAATAACATCCTCCGCAGTTAGATTTATTTCTGGCAGCTTTGTACTTTGAAGACTTGTTATAGATTTTCGCAATTCATATGCGACATCTCTACATCGATTTTGTATTTGATTCTATCGCAGCGATTTCACTGATTAATCGTGAGGAGTCCATATCATATTGATATACAATTTTTTGGTGTCCCCATAGAACATTCAATTGTAATTCGTTCACCAAAACCTTTTGTTATTTTACTTTCTAAGTTCTCGGCACGATATTCTTGTAAATCTTCAACATGCACTTGACCTTCACCAAATTCTAACAGCAAGGATTTATACTGAGAAAGTTAATCAGTAAGATACATAACGCGATATTTTTCAATAATTTCTGCTCTTATAATCTCGGAAAGGGCATTGAATGCTAACTGATGTAACTGTCTATTTTATGCCAATCAGTTGGTTCTAGACGCTCTTCATTTTGTCGCTTCATTGACAGCTGGTACAATGATAAACAATTGGAATGGTAAGCAACCGATTGATTGCTGTTGAGTTTTGTAAGCAACTTTGAATCGTTTGATTTTCGGCCATTGTTCTTATTGCGTTGACGGTTGCTTCGGATCGTGGAATGTAACGTAAGTTCGCTTTTACCAGTTTTTTCGATATTATTACAAAAATGCAGGCAGGCTTTTTCTTTTGAGTTCCTGACGAAATATCTTGCTGAGGTGTCAAAGAAGGTGACAAAGAGTCAGGAGTTTGAAAATTAATATCTTCATGTACAGATGTTGCTCCTGTAAAGGTATGAAGAAATTCTAAATTTTTCTATCCATATATATGTAGCTATGTATACTTACTAGATCACAACTGGTAGAAGGAATGCTTTCTTCATGGAGATCTGAAGGTAAACTTGGAATCTATAAGTAACAAATAATACTGCGTTATAACGAAATGTTGCATTTTATTATTTTGATTGATACATTGAAGTAGAGATATTGGTGATTGTGAATCTATAAAACAATAATTAATTTTTAAGTTAATAATTAATAAAGAAAACATGTACAAAGTGAAAAATAAAAAAAACACATGTATACATTGAACAATCTGTATGTGCATTTTCCAATTGATTTTTTTATCTATTAATAAATTAATTCATTTGTAATTGAAATATTACTCTATGCCTTCTTCATTCACAATCATGAATATTTATTTACACATATACATTTATAAAAATACAAAAATCGATTATCTTCTAGTGAATAGAGAACTGCTGTGGTTGTATTTATTCTTACAGCCTGAAAAATTTAATACCTTAGGAGCTATTAAATCACATTTCATTGCTAGGTTTTAAATAAAAAATAATTAAAAAAATTTTTGACAGAACATCTCTGAAGTACCTATATGTTATTCAAACGTTAATCTAGCAGACATAAATTAATTTTTAATAATGAAAAATAGAATAATATATAATTAAAAATAATTTTTTTAAAAATATATAGATTTTTATCGTCTGAGTGTACTTTAATATTCAAAATATTAATTTTACAGTCACTTAATATTCATACACTAGTTGTAATCTGGATCATTTTTAAGTTGAATGAAAATTTTTACTTACAGTTTGAAGGTTGCAGAAACTTTCGAATTCTGCTTTGTCTTTTGTTTTAAAACTGTTATTTTTTAAGATACTCAGAATGATAACCAAAGTAATTGGTAGATTCCACTGTTAATATAAAATCATGATACTTGTATTTTTTTATGTCGTTAGCATTGTTAAACACTTCTTAAACGATGGATTATTAAATTTGCGAACATTATTCTTTTTATGACACAAAAACACTTAATCATTTTTAAATTTTAAACTGAAATAGTAGTACTCGTATGTACTCAAAAACTACTCAATATTAATAAAACAATAAACACTGATGCGTATAAAACAATCCAACATGCTGTCACTTTGCTGTCAAATCACTTGTAACGTTGCGCGCTCACTCTCTGTCACTTGATTTTAAGTACCTAGCATCTTTAACGGCAGGCAACTCCTATTTGCGGCTTGTTTTTTATAGGCAGACATGTTACATCACGTACAGAAAAAAGTTAGCTTTAATGTGGCACAATTGAAATGAATATACGCCATGAACGTAAAAATTTTACAAAATTATACCTGTTTACACCTGGCTGCGGAGAGATTACGGCAACTGTGCTTTTTCAAAGTCCTTAAATACATTGCCGTGAAGTAGAATATGCTTTATTTCCATAGGACGTGAACGATATGTTTCACGAAAAGCCAATTAATAATATTTTAATTAATAATAATCGCGGGCACTTTTTAATTGGCACCTCATGAGAAATGGGTTCCTCCATTTATAAAAATACATAAAAATTAAATCTCGGTTAACTACATTATGAATGTACTAATTTTGCAGCCGGATCTTAGACTATCAGGAGAATTATGATAAAACCGTGTTAATTTTTTTTTTTTTTGGGAGGAGATATCTGAAGCAGTGCATCCTGCGAAAAATTAATGGAACTAATCTTATAGAAAATTTTATAATCTTTAATGTTTATGTAAAACCAAAAGGGTACTTTTCAACCCCCTCCACCCTTGATGCGGATGGACTAGGGGCGTGGAGTTTTAATATATTTACGTCCTAACCACCCTCAACACAATCCTGCACAGAAAATTCTGCCTTCACTAGCCTATTAAACTAGCTTCTAGATGATGTACCACTCGCTTTAAGAGAGTAACTATGTGGTTTATGCAAGACGGTGTGCCAACACATTTTGCCTTGCAAGTATGCCAGTATTTAAATGAACGTTTTCCTCATCGGTGGATAAGCCGTGGTAGGGAATTTAGTTGGTCACCGAGAAGTCCAGATTGACACCCTCTGAACTTTTCAGTATGGTCTAACTTGAAGGATGTGGTGTATCGTGAAGGAATTAATTCTGTTGAGGTACAGAAAATACAAGTAGTCGCGAATGCATTTAGATATCATATCTACCTACTTGAAATCAGAGTTGTGAATTCTCACGATCAGTTATCCTTAGATGCTACGTACCTCACCTCATAAAACACTGAAATCCCTCAGAAATGAGCAAACGCACCAAACAAATTATATTAAGAATGAGAATGGAGAATTACTGACAGGAGATAAAGAAATAATGCAAAGATGGAAAGAATACTTCAAGGAGTTATTATGTGGTAATGAAGACGTTGCGGAAACATCGTCAGGCTCTAACAATGAACAAAAAGAAGAAATTAACGATAATTTAAACTATGAAGAGGATGATGGAACAAAATAATGGAAAGTATATAACATTAAAGGAACTACATAATGTAATAAAAGAGTTAAAAAATGGTAAAGCACCAGGTTATGACAAAATAACAACCGAAATGTTTAAACATATTGGAGTGAGAGGAACTGAAAAGCTTTTAAAAATATATAATGAAGTATGGAAACAAGAAAAAATACCAAAAGATTGGCAGGTAGCACTAATAACACCAGTACATAAGAAAGGAGATAAGAAGAACTGTAACAATTATAGAGGAATCACGCTACTTAGTACAGGTATGAAAATATATGAAAAATTATCGATAATAAATTAAGAGCAAAAATAGAACACACATTAGAAGAATCACAGAGTGGCTTTAGAAAGGGAAGAAGCATACAAGATCATATATTTACACTGAAGCAATTAATAGAGAAACTGCCTCAACAGGAAAGGAATATTTATTTAGCATTTATAGATTTGGAAAAGCTTTTGATAACGTCTCAAGGGAAAAGCTATGGAATATATTACGTGAAAGGGGCACTGATGACAAAACACTAAGAATCATGAAAAATATTTATACAAACAATATAAATCGTGTCATTAGTCAGAACAGAACTTCAGATGCATTTACAACAAAAACGGGATTGAGACAGGGAGGAGGGTTAAGGCCCTTGCTTTTCATAGTGTTCATGGACGAAATAATAAAGAAGTGTTCAAAAGATGTGAGAAAGCTATGTATAGGATATAGAAACTTACAACCAATAGTCATTTCAGAAGGAGCATTTGCAGATGATGTAGTAATAATGGCAAGAAATCCGAAGGATTTACAACAAAATTTAGAGATTTGGAATAAAGTACTACGAGAGTATGGAATGAAGATGAATAAAAGTAAAACTAAAGTAATGGTAATAGGGGAAGAACGAGAGGAAATAAAAATACAAATCGAAAATGTTAATATTGAACAAGTAAAAATTTTTCAATATTTGGGGGTAGAAATAGAAGATAGTGGGAAACAAGATTCGGAAATAAATAGCAGAATAGGAAAAGCTTTGAATTTATATCATGCTCTAAGTAATAAATTTTTAAATAACAAAGAAGTGTCTAGAACAACGAAAATGAATATATTCAAATCAATATTCAGACCAGTCCTAACATTTGGCTGTGAATCATGGGTTTTGACAAGAAGACAGAAGAGTAAAATTCAAGCAGTGGAGATGAAATACCTCAGGAGAGTTAAGGAGTTACTAGAAGAAATAGAATAAAAATACAGAAATAAGAAAACAACTGAAAATACAATCGATACTAGCATTCATCGAAAAAAGACAATTAAGCTGGTGGGGCCACTTACATAGGATGGGAAATATGAGAAGAGTAAAGCAGATATGGGAAGCACGGACTCAAAAGGAACAAACGGGGAAGACCAAAACAAACCTGGGACAAAATACTAGGAGATATCTTGAGAGTAAAAGGATGGACATGGGCAGATGCAAAAATTTTAGCAAGAAATAAGAAGGAATGGGCGAAATTTGTACATAATATTGAAATGTAATAAATTAATTGTAATTTGTGAATTACCCTACACCTTATTAGGTAGAAGGGTTTTTGATAATATATATATATATATATATATATATATATATATATATATATATATATATATATATATATCTACCTACTTGTGGAGAGATTCGGCACCTTATCTCTTATATGAAAGAGTGGAGGAAGGTTGCTTTACATCAATGTGATAGATTGATACCAGTCGTCGTTTGACCATCTAATTAATGAGTTTCTCCAGGTCTCCCTCATTCCTACACTGAATAGTGGTTAGGGCCTACCAACGTAAGTTGTTACTGGGAGCAACTGTGGACTGCTTAATAATAATATGCCACCTCGTCTTCTACACAAGTCTCTGACTTTTGGGTTATTCCTTATGATTAGAATGGGGCGTACATTGTTATTATTATAATCTAACAAATAACCAAGTGTGGTATTGAATGTTTTTACGCCAACTCATTTTGAAGATACAATAGAATCATTTAGCCAAATCTCAAATTACACTATTTGGGATTAAACACTCGCCCAGATCGCGTGACGTGCTGTCATTACCTCCTACAGCTCTTCAGCATCCTCCGCCTCAATGTCTGACGAGGGTCTTTCTCTGTTAAATTAGAGCAGGTTAGCAACTACTTTTATACTTCACAACATGCTAAATAAAAGCATATTTGTGTAATCTACCGAGGTACACTGAAAGAAATAGTACGAAACAGTTACTATAAATTTGTCTTACAATTTTGTTGTAGAAAAAACTGCAAGTGCAGTAAACCCTATAAGTTCGTTGTTGTGAATGCAAAAGTATTATAATAATTGGGTTGTAAATTTTAATATAATTGTAAAACATATTGTAATAAGTGTCATATTGTAAAATTTAAAATACTAAGCTTGTACAGAATAACTATATTTATAGATTGTATTAATGTCACTTTTAGTCATCGTTACCAAAACTACAGATACACAATTATAGTATTATTTACAACAAATTGTGTTAAAATAGTTTTGTGAGACCGTCCATCATGGAGTAAGTCGCGCGCATTCTTGACCTTCCGTCGGATACGACGAAGCTCGAGCAACCAGCTAGGGTTCGTTTCTGTTGAGTGTGACAGACACGAACTGTTAATAATATAATAATAATAATGTTTATTTATAGTAAACAGAAGATACATTAGTAAGTATGAAAAACATATACCCAAATAAATAAACAACAAAACTCACATAAGCAAAGTTTGTGCGTGAGATAATTACAAACAATAACAGGTAATAATATATATAAATAAGTCTAAAATCTAGTTACAACATAAATACAAGTTTGCAACCATGTAAACACAAAAAGATGAATAACGTAATCTACCTATCATATATAAAAGACGAATGAAAATCTTAAACATTTTTATATCAATCATTTTATGTATTTCCAATCTATCGCGTTCTATCAAAAACTTTTTATTTTGCTTTTAAATACATTTAATTTTAATTCACCCTTTATACTAACAGGCAGCGACGAGAAAAGTTTAGGAGCCAAATACAAATATCCGCGCTGGAATAATGTCGTATGCATAGTTGGTACTCTATACATATAATAGTTCCTATATCTAGTATTATAAATATTTGACAGTTGTTGAAGCTGACTCTGATTTTTGTATTGTTGTAAATTAACATGTAGAAAAAACAATTGTCTTATGTCGAACACGGATGCTTCAATATATAATTAATTTGTTGGGTAAGTGATATCTTTTCTCCGAATTATTTTTAAGTATTTTTGAATTATTTCTAAAGGGGCAAGATGACAGTTCATGGCTCCTCCCCAAACTGCTATTCCATATGTCATGTGTGGTTGGACTAGGGCATAGTAGATTGATATTAACTGCTTAATAAATAGGAAATCACGTATGTATTTAAATTTATATAAAATACATCTCAATTTTTTGATTGTATAATAAATATGACAGTTCCATTTGAAATGATTATCAATTATCACGCCAAGATATTTTATTTCTGTTTTAGAAGCAATCAAATGGGTGGAGTGTTCATTACAAATTTTAATGAACTCAAAATTTGGCGCGGACCGTTTATCAGAATAAAAAGGTAAGTAATTGGTTTTTTGTAATTAATAGTAAGAAGCATATTGTCAAACCAAGATGACAATTCTGATAAATCGCTTTCTACCTTAGCCTTTAACAAATCCCAAGAACATGCTTTATAAAAAATTGCTATGTCGTCTGCGTAACTAATAATGTTCCCACCGCTACGAATAGAGAACAGTTCATTCATATATATAGTAAACAGTATGGGTCCCAAAACTGTGCCTTGAGGCACTCCATATTCAACTATTTCAAAATTACTCATATGATTGTTTATTTTTACACATTGTTTTCGGCCAGACAAGTAATTCCGGAACAGTCGTGCTGCGTTACCTCTTATACCAATATCTTCAAGTCGTTCGAACAATATTTTGTGACTTACGGTGTCAAAGGCTTTTGCCAGATCTATAAATACACATAATGACTTTTTACCCTCATCCATAGCGGTGTAAACTTCATTAGTCAATGCTAAAATAGCGTCTTGAGTGGATCTACCTTCCCGAAAACCATACTGCGAGAACGATAACAGGTTATATTTGTTAATAAATTTTACCAATCCATTTTTAACAATTTTTCAAAAACCTTACTAAAATTTGTAATGACTGAAATTGGTCTGTAGTTTGTTATCTCTGTCTTGTCTCCGCTCTTTTATAAATTGGTGTTATCACTGACGTTTTGAAAGCAGAAGGGCATTGACCGCTCTCTAAAATTTTATTAATTATGTAACAAAGTGGATAACATAAATTTTCTACATATTTTTTTAACTCTTCTGCCTTCAGACCATCAATTCCGGCTGACTTTGGTTTTTTTAAATTAAGAATTTCCTTTTTAACTTCTTCAACGTTAGTAGGAAGCAAAAACATAGAATTTAAATGCCGCGTTCGTTCTCGCATATAGTTTTTATTTGTGACAATTTTTTGTGCAAGATTTTATCCCATTTTAGCAAAATTGGTATTAAATAATGAAGCAATATCCTTGGTATCATAATTTAATATTCCACTATCATCTTTTACGTTTTTACGTTAAGGATCCAGAGATCTTTGCCGGACCCTATGGCATACGGATGAGAGACAACAGGCTCGAATGAATGACTTTGACTGTTTACTGTGACTTTCAAGTGATAACACTGATCGAAACATTAACCCGCAGTGTAGTTGTTTCCTGAAATTCCGCATTTGCAACAGAAGCAGCAAAAATAACACAGCCCCACAAAAAAAAAAGTTCATACACAAGAGAGTGACATATGTATTTCTATGTTGTTTTCGACGCTCCGATCAGGAGCTCAGAATTGGGTCTGGAATTGGCCCCAGGGGCCGAAAATGTCCTGAAATGCGGTTCCCGGAATAAGGCGAAATCGACGCTGAATTTTGGAGCTAAAACCGGATTTGTGCTCGAAAAGTTTATGGCCAACTGAAATTCCGGGTTTGGGTCCGGGAAAATGACCCCTTGGGGCGGGAAAATCCTGTTTTGGATGTCCCGGTCGCGACTGTGGTATTTTCGTGTGTTTTTCAATTCTGGACCTGAGACTGGGTGTGAAAAGTTTTTGGTCAGCTGAAATTCCCAGTTTGGGTCCGGGAAAATGGCCCATTGGGGCCGGAAAATCATATTTCGGACGTACCAGTCGCAAAAGTGGGATTTTCATGTATTTTTCAATCCTGGTCCTTAGAGTATGCTCAAAAAGTTTTTGGACAGCTGAAATTCCCAGTTTGGGTCCGGGAAAATGGCCCATTGGGGCCGGAAAATCATATTTCGGACGTACCAGTCGCAAAAGTGGGATTTTCATGTATTTTTCAATCCTGGTCCTTAGAGTATGCTCAAAAAGTTTTTGGACAGCTGAAATTCCCAGTTTGGGTCCGAGAAAATGGCCCATTGGGGCCGGAAAATCATATTTCGGACGTACCAATCGCAACAGTGGGATTTTTATGTACTAATTCCTGTAGCTTAAACTGTGCTTGACAGGTTTATGGTCATGGGAAATTTCCTGTTCGGGACCGGGAAAATGATCCTTAGGGGCCGGAAAATCGTGTTTTGTACGTCTCAGCTGAGACATTGGTATTTTCAGCCACTATTAAATCCCGCAACTCATACCGTGTTTGGAATGACTTTGGACGATGGGAATCTCACAAAACACGCTTTTCCGGCCCCTAAGGGTCATTTTCCCGGTCCTGAACAGGGCCATAAACCTGTCAAGCACAGTCTAAGCTACAGGAATTAGTACATAAAAATCCCACTGTTGCGATTGGTACGTCCGAAATATGATTTTCCGGCCCCAATGGGCCATTTTTCCGGACCCAAACTGGGAATTTCAGCTGTCCAAAAACTTTTTGAGCATACTCTAAGGACCAGGATTGAAAAATACATGAAAATCCCACTTTTGCGACTGGTACGTCTAAAATATGATTTTCCGGCCCCAAACTGGGAATTTCAGCTGACAAAAAACTTTTCACACCCAGTCTCAGGTCCAGAATTGAAAAACACACGAAAATACCACAGTCGCGACCGGGACGTCCAAAACAGGATTTTCCCGCCCCAAGGGGTCATTTTCCCGGACCCAAACCCGGAATTTCAGTTGGCCATAAACTTTTCGAGCACAAATCCGGCTTTAGCTCCAAAATTCAGCGTCGACTTTGCCTTATCCCGGGAACCGCATTTCAGGCCATTTTCGGCCCCTGGGGCCAATTCCAGACGTGTAGGCCCAATTCTGAGCTCGGGATCGGATTCAGCGTCGAAAAATACATGGGAATACATATGTCACTCTCTTGTGTATGAATTTTTTTTTTTTGTGGGGCTGTGTAATTGACTACAATGTTTAAATCTTTAAAATAGTTAAATGATGATTATAATGTATTTAACAAACATTTTTATAAAACCTGGTAGTAGGGGTGACAAAAGTGCTGGTAAACTGTTGCAGTCTGTGTCAATAAACTGGCAAAACTTTTAGAGATGAGACTTTTAGTTTATTTTGGTGAATTCATTCTTTCAGTATCATTCACTTGAAGGATTCATTGAATTCAGTATGGTCAGATAACTGTATTTGTAGTTGTGTCTTTGAGAGTAACTGACCGATCACTGTGACCGAGTGATATATACTATAGATGTAAAAAAACTTATTCTGCCTTAAAAAAAAACAGACATTTTCTATTTTAAATTTTCATTTACATTTAGAAATAAAAGCATTTTAGCTTTTTCAGGTCTCAGACGGTTGCGACGTTCCGTCAGAATTTGCCCTGCTTTGGAAAAAATTCTTTCGCAGGGTACGGATGTCGCCAGGGCACAAAATTTTTCGCAAAATATTCTGCTGAGATATCAATAATGATATTGGTGTTCTTTCCACCAATTGCACGGATCCTCATTTCTAGGCAGTAAGTCATGTTCTAAATAGCGTTGGACCTCTATGATAACTTGAGAATTGGCGCTGCCCTTTCGGACGGTACCAGCGGCTTTTTTTTTAAAAGCACCCCACACTGAAAATTCAGAATTTTTATCATCACTTTCATCAGGATTCTTTGTTTCTTCCTGTTCTTTAGGATTCATAGCATCACGATTTTCCAAAATTTTAGATGTAACCAAACCAGTCACAATATTTTTAGCAAATTCTTCAGACTGTTCATTTGAAAACGCCACAGTTTTAAATCTAGGATCTAGAAATGTGCACACTGTTAAAGTATGGCTGCGTTCTAAATTGGGGAAACGAGACGATAGACCTGACTGCAATTTATTAATAACTTCAGTTACACTGACATTAAAATTTGTCTTAATTAATTGTGTACATACTTCAGTTAGTCCATTCACCAGGGGTATAACCAGTGAAGCAGTTGCATACTTTTCACCACTAATTACCTTAGTGGTTGCTTCAAAAAGCTTCAAAACCTGACATAGTTGTTTAGCTGTTTTCCAGTCTTCTAATGTTAGATTTGGGACAACCACATTTATTATAGCTATTGTAGCTTTTACTGCATCTTCAAGATGGGTGAACCGTTTTAACATATAATATGTGGAGTTCCACCTAGTTAGGACATCTTGGAGCAACTTTAATGGTTCGTTGCCTGCGTTTTTCTGATACGCTCTTAGTTTTTCGCTAGACTGAGTGCTGCGTTTGAAGTGTGCTACAATTGTTTTTATATTTTCAATCAATGTGGCAACATCATTGTTGGTTTTAAGTGCGTCGCTAACAAGTAAGTTTAAAGAATGTGCGAAGCACCCAAAATGCCTCCACTTTAATTCTGCTGTAATAGCACGTTTCATGTTTGCAGCATTATCCGAAACGGCCAAAACAATTTTATTTTGCACTTTCCATTCATCAACTACTTCTTTTAGAGCAGAAGCTACATTTATAGCAGTATGTCCGGTGTTCAGTAAATCACAGTCTAATAAAATCGACTTTAATTCAAACGTTTCTTCGTCAATAAAATGCGCCGTTACAGCCATAAAACTGTCAGTATTTAGTGAAGTCCACGAGTCAGTAGTGATGCAGACGGTTTGGACTTTTGCTAATATTTCTTGACATTTCACACGAATTTCTTCATATTTAGCAGGAATTAAAGATTTAGATACAGCATGGCGATTTGGTAGTTCATAATTAGGATTTAATTCTGTCGTGTATTCTTTGAAGCATTTGTCGTCTAAAATACTAAAAGGCTGTAAATCTTGAGTAAACATCTTTAATAATTTGTTAGTTATACGTTGTGAAGCAGATACACTTAATTTTTTCGACACAAATGTTGTAATTCTCTGTTGCTGTTGGCGTAAAGATTTAAAAACCGATGTGATCGTTGAAGAAGTGGATGCCGTGTGTGGTTGAGATTCTTGCACTGTGGAATTACTGTCTGCTAAATTGACTGCAATACTTGATGAAGCTGTAGGTGTTTGATTACCACTACATTGAATTTGTTCACTACCAGATGCTATCGAAAGGGAAACTGTTGGGTGATTAGTCAACATATGTTTCCTCATATTTGAATTTGTGGTTTTGTATGATATCTTTTTTTTACATATATTACATTTAGCATAGTGCTCCTCAGACTGAGTAAAAATTCCATTAATAACGAATAAACTAATGATGCACCTGTCTTAACACACCATACTAGTTGAAGGCCAAAAATCTAGAGAGTGACTAATCGCTGGCAAAAAATACAGGGCGTTCAATGCTAGAATTTTATTTTGAAATATCACAATAACTTTGACACCTGTCGGAGTATTTAAAAAAAAATTGGCACAATTGTGTTTTTGGCACGGCAAATAAGAAGTTTTAGCTTAGTGTATCCATCTGACTATAGAAACAATCAATTCACCTACCTGTTGTATCTGAAAAAGGTATACTCTGTTGAAGTCGTTAGTAACAGTTTTCGAAATAATCCTATTTGAAATATTGAGTCCACCGATTGAAAACTGTTATAGTTTCAGGTAAAGTGCCTTTTCCACTGAAAATACAGCAAAATGTTACTTGAAAAAGTTGTTTAGAACGGTAAATTATGGAGACGTGCAAAATTTCAAGAAGATCGGCGAGGTTTGATTTTGAAACCATTTTTCAACAAGCACAAAGATTTTATCAAAGCAGGCCGATCTTTTTGAAATTTTACACGTCTCCATAATTTAACGTTCTCAACAACTTTTTCAAGTAACATTTTGCTGAATGAATTATTCATTTCTTGTGACTTAAGTCCTCTGAATTCTTGCCGCAATTATACTATTTTAAACTATAACATACGGATTCATCAACAAGGCGTAACGTTAGTAGCGAAGGTTACGCGAAAAATGTGCGGCTCTGTTGCGCCAATTTAAATAAAAGGCGTACTCCTATTCACTGCTATATATAATACTTACTTTGTGATATGTTAACTAATCCGTAGCACTGAAAAGTACTGTTTTTGAATATAAATAGTAAATATACAATGGTAAACGCAAGGATCTAGAGATCGAAGTTACGCGATTTTTAGACAGCTGCCCAAATTTGGACGTAAATAAACAGCCTAACTAACAGCGCATGTTTTGTGAATGGGCGCAAAGCTGGTTAGTCCAACTAACGCTACGATCGGGCTGTAATATTCTAAGATGTTTACAGTGTTCTGTAAAAATGTTTCTTAGACCCTTAGACTATGTTTCATCATATTCTTTGAGATTTGGAGAGTATGCAACTAGCAATGCAGTATTCTAGGTTATGTTATTTTAGAACAGTTAGTGACTACTTTTAAACGTTTTATAGTAACTAAATAAAATATTTTATGTCAGGTATGTTAGTGGATAATTATGACAAATCTGCAAGGAGTGAAAATGTAGTTTTGGCAGTGTGCAACTAAAGAACGAAGAACGAATACAAAATACTACAGCTAACCGGATTAAGTTTTATCTATTAGGTACTTAGACATTATTATTAATAAAAATGTTTATTTTTATAGCTTCTACATTTGACAACGCTGCAAAAAACGACTGTACAGTAGTTGACGTATCTATCCATCACGGATACGGATATTCACAGATATATACGGATATATTGATTGTCATAGGCGCCGATTTTCAGAGGGAAAATAGGGTTTTGTCCCATTTTTTAAACATCGAGGTAGAATTCCTAAATAAATTTTTTATCGTCTTTTAGGCCTCCCTCAGTACGTGGTTAAAATTGTTGTAGTAAGTCATAGTTAACCCTGTATTTATCATACAGTTTTAAATAAAATTAACCTATTAATGAAATATGTGTGTAGCGCACAAAGTAATTTGTAGATTCTGAAAATTCTCAGATTCTTAAATATTGTATTGTAGATTTTAATCAAAAATATTTCATTTATCTTAAAAAGATACGCGGGCTTGATAAGGTTAAGGGTGATTAATTATACTCAAGTATTGTCATCATTTGCAAATTCACCAATTAAGTTTTAAACTCAAACATCGCTGATAAGTAGGTACTCTCTCGACAAAGTTTCTTTGTCAACGTTGTTTAATTAATAATTAATTGTTTGAGCTCAGAATTTAAGTGGAAGATTTTTCCAAAGAATTTAGTGGAACTGACGTGAAAAGAACGTTAGAGAGAAAATTATACGAAACGAAGCAGCGCCCTAACCAAACTATACAACAATATTTCTATGAACTGCAGACGCTCTTTGCAGATTATGACCCGAATTTGAACGTAGAAGAATTCAGAAAATTTTTGAAAACGGTATGAGCAAAGAGCTCTACAAAAGCTACCGGCTTATTTTGGATACGAACGTAACATGGGAAAAATTCAAAGAAATAGTTAGAAGATTAGAAGATATTGGTGGATCGGTAGATGGTTCGTTCGCGTCGCAAAATCTTACTATGAGGCGTACGGACAAGAAAACCGAAATCGAAATAATTATTTTAGTAGGCATCAAGGAAATTTTAAACCACAGTATTCACAACAAGGATTTAATACCACAACCCCGCGCAATGATAGGAATGGAAACAATAATATTAACCTTATTAACTATGCCAAACAAAATGTTTTACCTAATAATAAATTTCAAAGACAGCAGTCATATCCGCAAAATAATTACCGAAATGGAAATACACAGAATCATTACCAACAACACCCTGTACAAGTAGGCAATCGTCAAAATTTTGGAGCAAATAAATTCCAAATGAATCAATCATTTCCAAGAAATGATTTTCGTGGACAACAATCGTCTTTTCAAAGAAAACCCCTGCCCAATATAATTCTATGTCGTCAAATAATAAAAATTTAATTTAGGCCAGCCTAATACAAGGACTACGGACGGGAGACCTATTTGTTTCCAATGTAATGGAACAGGTCACTATGCAGCGTCCTGTCCGAGTAAGGTAACTAATCAACACCCAAATGGGGGCGGACGGCGAAACTAAGGCCCAACGTCGTCCTATCTAATAGTCGGGCCTATTGGCGCGAAAATACAAGTATACCGTGGTAATGGTACCTTGCTCAATAAATGGCTATGGTATTAAAGCTATCATAGATACAGGTGCTGAGAAAAGTGTACTCGCAACGGGATTGTCGAGTACACTAAGCATGATTGGACAAACTCAAAAAATTTAATTGTGGCTGGTGGTGGAAAAATTCCAGTTCTAGGTAGCGCAAGTTTTAATCTGGGAATAGGAGGGATAACTTTGCATTGTGATGCAAATGTTATCGAAAACCTCCCTTACCCATTGTTGCTCGGAATGGAATTTTTAAAAAAATATGACGCCATCATTGATATTGGGCAAGGTACGGTATCGTTACTTGTAAATAACGAAATTATTAATCTTAATATGGCAAATAGCCAAAATAAACGCAGAAATATTGAAGGTAATATACAGGCAAATCAAATTGTGCAAAATAGGAATAGCTCTTGGCAGAAAAATAATAATAATCAAAAATGTATACAGGGTGGCCATCAAAAATATGTAAATCGTTATCATTTTCAAAATAATAACCGAAGAAATAATAAATTTCTACAGGGTGTATATGGAAATAAAATAAATAATGGCTATTGGCAGAATAATAGCAACAATAGTGATAGAAAAATATCATATAATGATACGATACAGGAGGCGCCCAAAAAGTATCGGAATAATAATGGTAGAAGAAAGAAAGGAGCAAGTATTAGTAAAGAAAAGGAAGCAATTATGAATGAAAATAGAAAATATTTTTGATAATAAAAATACGATACTTGTAAGAAAAATATTAATAATCGAATATAAAGGGGGACCTCAAAAATAACAACGACTGTTTGATGAATAACAGTGGTAATAATAAAAAGATGGAGGAGAATTTTAAATGAAAATTTAGAAATTGTATACAAGGTGGCGGTAATAAAGCAACTGTACGCGGTGAAATAATACAGGGAGTGTATAAAAAGTTTCAAAATAAAAAGGTTTTGGAAAACCAAGGCATGGATAATATAGAACAAAAACCAAATGGAAATGAAAATACTACAGGCTATTCAAGAAGAAATAACAATAGGATTAGGAGAAATACTGACAATTACAAAATAGTACATGAAAAGGATGAAATGACTCAAAATAAATACTGTTCAAAGAAGAATAACAGTAATAATGAGGAAATGCAAAGTAGGAAATCACTCCAAAAAGGAAATTTGGAAAAAAGTACAGATTTTAAAGAAAAAATAAATACACAGATTTTTTCTAGAACTGGTAGGATAGCAGAGCCAGAGAAAAATTGAAAAAGGATAAATACTAACAGGAATTATATACAGAAAAATAATGGCGAGGATGAATGTAAACAGTTATTTCAAGATTTCATGGAAACAAAAGGAACTTTGAAGATGACATAATGAGGGCCAAAATAGAAGAAAAGAATAAAGATTTATTTAATAACACAAACAGTTATTGTTTAGCGCACTGTGTATCAGCTGACCTTAGAATGGGCAAAGGTATAGCAAAAATATTTAAAGAAAAATTTGGAAGAGTAAATGAACTCATAAATCAAAAACAAAAGCCAGGAGGATTGGCATTGTTAAAGGAAGGGAATAGATGGATTATTTACCTAGTGACAAAAGAATATTTTTGGGAGAAGCCGTCACTAGAGACATTTTGGACAACACTGTATAATTTAAGAAATTTTATATTGGATAATAATATAAGAAAATTGGCAATCCCAAGATTGGGATGTGGTCTAGATCAACTAGATTGGAGACTTGTAAAAAATATGATTTTGTATTTATTTAAAGATATTGAAATAGATATAATTATTTGTCACTGGCCAATTGACACTACGACAGAAAATAAATGGGATACAGCGATAGTACATAAAGAAGATGAATACTTTATGGGAAATATGGAAATAGAAGAAAAACTTAATAAAGTAGTACTGCAAAGAGACTATGTCTTAGAACCTCGTGGCGTATATAATTTAGAAGTGGAATCGTTATACAATGAAGATAAAACGGGTAATAAAAATTGGATATATGAAGATAATGAAGCATTTTTACATCAAGAGGACTAATACGGATCGATTTTTAGAAAGTACTCAACAAAATAGAAAATTTTACATACAGGTAGAAAATATGAGTAGTAGGAAAGTAAAAGTTTTTAAAGGGTCAACAGTGGGTTATGTTGTGCCCCAGAGAAACAGTTCAGAGGCTATGGTCTTATACCTGCAGGAACAGGAAGACATAGTAACTTTGGCAGATCATGATTTGGACCATCTTACAGATGAGTCACAAAGAAATGAACTGTCCAAATTACTGGAGAGATATAACGATGTTTTTTCCAAATCAACCAGGGGAATGGGTTTAACAGATTTAACGAAACATAAAATAGATGTTGGCGATGCTGCTCCTATAAAATGCCGACCCTACAGGGTGTCTCAAAAAGAGCGGCAAATTATAGACGAGCAAATACAAGATATGTTAGTTAATAACGTTATAAGCCCTAGCCACTCCCCTTGGGCGAGTCCAGTAGTATTAGTGAAGAAAAAAGATGGATCCACAAGATTTTGTGTGGATTATCGGAAATTAAACAATGTAACAAAGAAGTCGACGTACCCCATTCCGAATATAGATGATATTCTTACTTACCTCGGTGGGGCTAAATATTTTACAACGCTGGATATGTTTAGTGGCTACTGGCAGGTAGAAATTGAAGAAAAATCTAAGGAGTATACTGCTTTTATAACACAAGGACAAGGGCTATTTCAGTTTAATGTCCTTCCTTTTGGATTATGCAACGCCCCCGCAACGTTTCAGCATCTAGCTGATCAAGTTTTTGAAGGGATGAAATGGAAAGATGTTTTAATATATTTAGATGACATAGTTGTATTTTCAAAAACATGGGACGAACACTTGGAAAAATTAGAAAGAGTTTTCGAAAGGCTGAGAATGGCTAATTTAACCTTAAAACCGAGTAAATGTATTTACGTGAAAGAAGAAGTAAAACTATTGGGGCACATAGTAAACAAGGATGGTATTGCGCCAGATAAAGACAAATTAATGGCTATTAGAGAATTTCCGCAACCAAAGACGATAAAACACATTCAAAGTTTCGTAGGATTGTGCAATTATTACAGAAAATTTGTAAAAGACTTTTCCCTTATAGCTAGGCCATTACATTTAACAATAAAAGACGGAAATAATTTTGTTTGGGGCCATGACCAACAAAAATCTTTTGAAACACTCAAGGAAAAATTATTAACTAGCCCCGTTTTGCAACATTTTAATCCAAATAAACCATGCGAGTTGCGTGTGGATGGATGTACTAGGTATCGGTGCGATACTTCTTCAGGAGGAAGACGGGCAACAACATCCCGTAGCCTACGTTAGTAGGAGCCTCTCGAAAGCTGAGAGTAATTATACGATCAGCGAGATTGAAGCACTAGCTGCAATTTGGGCACTAGGCTATTTAAGACACCTAATTTACGGAAGACCCGTTAAAATTGTTACCGATCATCATGCCCTTTGTTGGATAAGATCCTTAAAGGACCCGACAGGTAGACTGGCGAGATGGTCGCTAAAACTCTCGGAGTTTGACTACTCCATTGTGCATAAAAGTGGTAAAGCACACGCAGATGCGGATGCTTTATCACGAAATCCAGTATTAGAGGTCGAGAATGATCGACAAGATATCGAGGACATACCGACATATCTAATGTTGCCCGAAGATCTTGCTAAAGAACAGGAGGCGGACCCAGAAATAGAAGAACTGATACAAGCAGTTAAAAATCCCGAGAACGCGCCTATTGGTTCGTATTGTTGATGGAGTTTTATATAAAATTAATCCTTCTTTTGTGGGACGGGAAAATTTACTCGTCATACCAATACAGTTACGTGGAGAAATTTTATACTCGCATCACTCGGAACCTCTCGGAGGACACTTAGGAGTGGCGAAAACCTTAGGTAAAATTAAAGCGAGATATTATTGGTCCAATCTACAAAAAGATGTAGAAAAATTTATTAAGGGTTGCCCAGATTGTCAGGCCAGGAAGGGTCAACAAAACAAAAAGCCAGTAGGTCTTCTCCAACCGATAGCGGTGGGGACACCTTTTGAGAAAGTAGGAATTGATATTTTAGGCCCATTTCGAAGGAGTCGAAATGGAAAAACTGTGATAGTTGTTGCCACTGATTATGCTACTCGTTGGGTAGAGGCTGAAGCCTTACCCTCGGGAAAAGCAAAACCCGTTGCCAAGTTTATCTTAGAAAAGATAATAACACGGCATGGAGCTCCTAGGCACATTTTAAGTGACCGAGGACAAACGTTTAGGTCAGAATTAGTGAGAGAACTGTTACAATGCATGGGTACATATAGTCAGTACACCACGGCATATCACCCTAGTTGTAATGGGTTGACTGAAAGGTTTAATAAAACGCTAGCTAATATGCTCTCGTTATATACAAACACCCAACAGTCAGATTGGGATGAATATTTACCTCACGTAATTTTTGCATATAATACGTCGCCACAAGATACCACTAAATACTCCCCGTTTATGTTGGTATATGGGCGAGAAGCTGTACAGCCAACAGAGGCTAATTTGATGGAAACGAGTAATAATTTGGATGCTCACCAAATAAGGGAAAGAGCTTTAGCGGTCAGAGCAGAGGCAGCTGCTAATATTCACGCTAAGCAAAAGTATGACAAAATTAGATATGATAATAAGCACCGCCATTTAGAATTTTCAGACGGTGACAAAGTAAAAGTTTTACTCCTGTAAGAAAAGTAGGAAGAAGTGAAAACTTTTTGCTTCGCTGGTTTGGACCGTACTATATCGTAAAAAGGAATAGTGATGTAGATTATTTGGTTCAAAAGGGACCAACGAAAAAGTCAAAAACAGAAGTAGTTCATGTAAGCCGTATCTTGCCCTATTATGACCCTTGGACGCCTATACCAGTTCCGGTAACTGAAAATTAGTAGAAATAAAAATATAAAGTAAAATGTTATAAATTTAATAAGTAAATAATAGATGTGTAATTTTTGAAATGTGAAATGAGCGAATGATGCGAGATGAGAAAATGAAGTTAATAGTTATATATTTATATGTATTTTGTTTTTCTGATAAAGAATGGAATAATAATATTTTGTTTTATAAGGCACTGATTGACATCTAAACGTTCCATGAGAGTAGGGCCCACTACATGGTACAACGTTTAGGAAGACCTACCTGAGGCAGTATAGTATGGAAGAAATCTACACGGTTAATAATCAGTATAAGGGGGTGTATTTATGTATTTTTATAAGGGAAATAAAACCCCATTGCTAATGATTGAAAAATAAAACATAGAATACAATTATACAATAAAATAATTTTAAAAATTTTTGAAGAAAGGAAAATAAAATACTGCCCCTCCCCCCTTATACTAGGAACCGTTCTCGATTAAGGAAATAATTCATTTCGCATTATGGTTGGTAAGTAGGACTTAAATTCACTTGATCATGCGCATAGTCCGGAAGATGCTCAGCAAGGAATTTAGGTCCATAATAAAAATATGTAGAAAAATCAAGTGTTAGAATTTTCATTCTGTTTTTTTTTTAATTTCTCTAAAAACTACGATGCAGTTCTCAAATAATGAAACGTTATCGCTGGGTTATTTAAGCTAGTGGTAAGCTAAAACTGCTAGATAAATATCAAAGTGAGAGGTGAAATATTGAAGACTGCCCTAATTTTTGAAAATAGATACATATGCATATATTTGCTAAGAGGGAAATTTGGACACTGGAGAACATATTTAATTATAGTATTTTTCCTTATTACAAGATAATTTTTCTAATGTTAGTAAAATTTAGAATTTTTTTGTGTTTCTTATTCTATATAATAATCTAATAAAATAAATGAGTTGTTTCCTCAAGATTAAGATGGGAATGATAAAAGTAAAGTAAATCTACGTCTAAATGTTTATAAAAGTATACAGGGGATTTAAGTAAAATAAGTTAATATGTTAATGGGGCATATTAGATTGATATATAACATATGTACCGAAAATAATATAACAATGATCGAATAAATACATTGTAATCAAGAAATAATATTGAAGCATGTAAATAAAACAATGAGAGACAATTAAATGAAATATTAAAAATAAAGAATAATAAATAAATATAATGAATGTGAATTGATATGAATATATTGAAATGAAAATTTGAAAAAATAAAAGGGACATGATACGCAACATTTAAAAAATGTAGGAAATATAATCTATATAAAATAGTGAATACAGCTGACAATTTAAACTAAATAAGAGACGCTTATAAATATGGAAAATTGAGATTGATATTAACAAATATAATAAAATTAAAGGTGACAATTTATAAAGACAATTGAAGTACAAATGAATACTTTAAGCAACAAAAGTTAAAGATACGATAATATATTGAAACCATGAGGTAAAGAGAAAAACTAGCTAGTATTAAACATAGAGATTAGTTGGGTAACAAGGATATATATAGATATACAAGATATATTTTCTTACAAGAAATAGAAAGGTTTTATATTATGCAAACACATTCAGAAACAACTACTCTGCGCTAATGCCCCGACCAGCATGAATTACACCTGGAAAACCTATAGCAACAGCTAGAGTCATTCGTCAGACGCCCACCAGACATATACCGGTTTCGAGCTTATTAGCTCTCATCAGTATGCCATAGGTGAGGTATCCGACGAATAATCCTAGCTGCTTTCGTCTATCTAACCCGACAGAAGGGACCATGAGTACGCGGTGTAGAACTAACAACTACATCTATCGGCCGTTCGCTACTCCATGCCGGACTGAAAATGTCACAGACACGAAGCGTTCTACATGCAGTAGACACCATTGAAAGCTGTCGACCTTTATCGCGATCGGCGAGAAACGATATTTTCAACACACGGAATTCCAGGAAACAACTACTCTGCGGGCTAATGCCCCGACCAGCATTGAATTACACCTGGAAAACCTATAGCAACAGCTAGAGTCATTCGTCAGACGCCCACCAGACATATACCGGTTTCGAGCTTATTAGCTCTCATCAGTATGCCATAGGTGAGGTATCCGACGAATAATCCTAGCTGCTTTCGTCTGTCTAACCCGACAGAAGGGACCATGAGTACGCGGTGTAGAACTAACAACTACATCTATCGGCCGTTCGCTACTCCATGCCGGACTGAAAATGTCACAGACACGAAGCGTTCTACATGCAGTAGACACCATTGAAAGCTGTCGACCTTTATCGCGATCGGCGAGAAACGATATTTTGCAAACACGGAATTCCGGAAACAACTACTCTGCGGGCTAATGCCCCGACCAGCATTGAATTACACCTGGAAAACCTATAGCAACAGCTAGAGTCATTCGTCAGACGCCCACCAGACATATACCGGTTTCGAGCTTATTGGCTCTCATCAGTATGCCATAGGTGAGGTATCCGACGAATAATCCTAGCTGCTTTCGTCTATCTAACCCGACAGAAGGGACCATGAGTACGCGGTGTAGAACTAACTACATCTATCGGCCGTTCGCTACTCCATGCCGGACTGAAAATGTCACAGACACGAAGCGTTCTACATGCAGTAGACACCATTGAAAGCTATCGACCTTTATCGCGATCGGCGAGAAACGATATTTTGCAAACACGGAATTCCAGGAAACAACTACTCTGCGGGCTAATGCCCCGACCAGCATTGAATTACACCTGGAAAACCTATAGCAACAGCTAGAGTCATTCGTCAGACGCCCACCGTGTGTATTCCGTGTTTGCAAAATATCGTTTCTCGCCGATCGCGATAAAGGTCGACAGCTTTCAATGGTGTCTACTGCATGTAGAACGCTTCGTGTCTGTGACATTTTCAGTCCGGCATGGAGTAGCGAACGGCCGATAGATGTAGTTGTTAGTTCTACACCGCGTACTCATGGTCCCTTCTGTCGGGTTAGACAGACGAAAGGAGCTAGGATTATTCGTCGGATACCTCACCTATGGCATACTGATGAGAGCTAATAAGCTCGAAACCGGTATATGTCTGGTGGGCGTCTGACGAATGACTCTAGCTGTTGCTATAGGTTTTCCAGGTGTAATTCAATGCTGGTCGGGGCATTAGCCCGCAGAGTAGTTGTTTCCTGGAATTCCGTGTTTGCAAAATATCGTTTCTCGCCGATCGCGATAAAGGTCGACAGCTTTCAATGGTGTCTACTGCATGTAGAACGCTTCGTGTCTGTGACATTTTCAGTCCGGCATGGAGTAGCGAACGGCCGATAGATGTAGTTGTTAGTTCTACACCGCGTACTCATGGTCCCTTCTGTCGGGTTAGACAGACGAAAGCAGCTAGGATTATTCGTCGGATACCTCACCTATGGCATACTGATGAGAGCTAATAAGCTCGAAACCGGTATATGTCTGGTGGGCGTCTGACGAATGACTCTAGCTGTTGCTATAGGTTTTCCAGGTGTAATTCAATGCTGGTCGGGGCATTAGCCCGCAGAGTAGTTGTTTCGGAATTCCGTGTTTGCAAAATATCGTTTCTCGCCGATCGCGATAAAGGTCGACAGCTTTCAATGGTGTCTACTGCATGTAGAACGCTTCGTGTCTGTGACATTTTCAGTCCGGCATGGAGTAGCGAACGGCCGATAGATGTAGTTGTTAGTTCTACACCGCGTACTCATGGTCCCTTCTGTCGGGTTAGACAGACGAAAGCAGTTAGGATTATTCGTCGGATACCTCACCTATGGCATACTGATGAGAGCTAATAAGCTCGAAACCGGTATATGTCTGGTGGGCGTCTGACGAATGACTAGCTGTTGCTATAGGTTTTCCAGGTGTAATTCAATGCTGGTCGGGGCATTAGCCCGCAGAGTAGTTGTTTCCTGGAATTCCGTGTTTGCAAAATATCGTTTCTCGCCGATCGCGATAAAGGTCGACAGCTTTCAATGGTGTCTACTGCATGTAGAACGCTTCGTGTCTGTGACATTTTCAGTCCGGCATGGAGTAGCGAACGGCCGATAGATGTAGTTGTTAGTTCTACACCGCGTACTCATGGTCCCTTCTGTCGGGTTAGACAGACGAAAGCAGCTAGGATTATTCGTCGGATACCTCACCTATGGCATACTGATGAGAGCTAATAAGCTCGAAACCAGTATATGTCTGGTGGGCGTCTGACGAATGACTCTAGCTGTTGCTATAGGTTTTCCAGGTGTAATTCAATGCTGGTCGGGGCATTAGCCCGCAGAGTAGTTGTTTCCTGGAATTCCGTGTTTGCAAAATATCGTTTCTCGCCGATCGCGATAAAGGTCGACAGCTTTCAATGGTGTCTACTGCATGTAGAACGCTTCGTGTCTGTGACATTTTCAGTCCGGCATGGAGTAGCGAACGGCCGATAGATGTAGTTGTTAGTTCTACACCGCGTACTCGGTTTTATATTAATTAAACAAAAAAATAAAATAAATAAAAAAAGAAAGGGACATAAAAGTATAAGTAGTGCAATAAAACTTATTAATGTTTAAAATATTATGATAAAGGTGATTAAACTTCTAGAAAGTAAGATATTGGTCGATACACCATGAAATAAATAGAAATAAAATAATTATAGAATTAAAAATAATAAAGTATAGTAACAGTAGTAACAGGGGTAGTAAATATTTTAATTAACAAAATACACGCATAAGAATTAATATTTTGTTTTATAAATATAGAGGGGATATGAGATAAAATAATATCTAATTAATAGAAAAACTTCTTCAGTTTATGACAATTAGAATTTAATAATAGTTATAATTAAGGGGAATTAGCTATTTTTGATTTAGATACACAGAATAGACAATATATAGAGATTGGTTTATTATTTTTTTTTGGGGATAAGGAAGTACTTAGTCATTTATAACAATTACCATTATTCTCTATTAATATGAACGAGTACCTAATAAAAGGGGAAGAGAAGACTTAAAACAGAACTTTATATATATTGAGTTTATAATTTTTTTTTTGGGTATATGTTAAAGATTTAGATTTGTTTAAAAGTATACTTATATGTGAATTGTTGTTACATGTACATGGAATACCTGGAGCACACTGTGGGCTAGCAACACAATTCTACAAGAACTCACAACTTAGATGTTACACCCGGACACCTACTCCTTGGCAGGACGATGGCAGTAAGACAGTGGCGAACCTAAATCCTCACGATCCTGGAAGGATCCAAATATATATATATGCAATAGTAAGGTCGACATCAAACCAATTGGCACAGGAAAGGAAGACGCAACATCTCCTTTACCACAATATAAAATGGTGGCTCCGTCCAACCATACAATTTTCTATGCGAGGGAATGAAGGAGAGTAGTTCACCTAGCTACAGGCTAACATACATCCGCTGAAAATAGACTATACAATGGTTGACCAGTTCCAAACCAGATGATTTATGTACCCGTAGGATAAAGAAAGCCCAGCTGTTGACATCTGCCACGTCCCAACCTTGCAGTAAGGTTCTACAGTATGCAAATCTGTACTACAACTGTGACAAACAACGAAGTGAGTAACAAACGAACAATTTTCCCCGACATAGATGAACAGTTATGTCAGCCCATAAAAACTGAATGTGATGTGTTTCTGTGTGTGTGTGCTCCATGGATATTATTACAACATGACGAACTTATTTTGTTTCAAACTTAGATAATAAAATAGAGAAATTTTTATATTTTACCTTAACATTGGAGTACTAAATGATTAATAATGTTTAACTATACTATAGAAATTTCTTTATTTCTTTAATTTATCCCGTTTGTGTGTTTTTTTTAATTTTTAATCCCCACAGGAGGGGCATGTTTTAGATTACTTTATAATTTTAAGATTATATTCTCTTCACCCTTAGGATCCCATTATGTAAAAAGGGATTGGAATTTTTTTTTATTTACAAGTTTTTTCTGTTTTTTTTATTATTTTCATTACTTTTTAGTACACCTGGCGAGCTTAAAGCTGGAGGCCAGCTTTCATGAGGTAGGGGAGATATGTCAAGAATGGAAATTTAATTAAATAGTTATTGGAAAATAAGTCTAATTTAAAATAAAATCATTTTAAAACTCCAAAGCAATCCAGTTCCAACCTAGTTTAAAATCATTGCATAAACGATATTTTATTTCAATTTCGCAATCATATCCTTTACTGTGGATAAAAATGTACAGTCGGCAGATTACAACACTTCCAGGTACGTTGACCACAGTGACGTTTTTTCTGCAAAGCTCTGATTGGCGGTGGTCCCTCAGGCCACTGCTGATCTGACAAAAATCATGAACCAAGGGTTGGAACTTGAATGTGGAGGTAACGGAAGTCAGTCGGTGGCAGTGTAGTTAGCGTGGAAGTTCTCCCCTTTTTGGAATAGCAGTATCTCCCCTAGATCATGGAAGTTGGAAATAGGTAAGACCTATATTGATATTTGTACAACCTCCAGCTGGTGGCAATATTTTCTCGCCCCTATGTTTGTAATTATTGAATAAACCATTTTGTTACTGTTTTTTTTTTGGTGTGATTAATCTACATCTGTAGCTACCCCCTTGTGCGTAGAGATGCTACGTAACAGTATGCTACAATTGTTTTTATATTTTCAATCAATGTGGCAACATCATTGTTGGTTTTAAGTGCGTCGCTAACAAGTAAATTTAAAGAATGTGCAAAGCACCCAAAATACTTCCACTTTAATTCTGCTGTAATAGCACGTTTAATGTTCGCAGCATTATCCGAAACGGCCAAAATAATTTTATTTTGCACGCCCCATTCATCAACTACTTCTTTTAGTGCAGAAGCTAGATTTATAGCAGTATGTCCGGTGTTTAATCACAGTCTAACAAAATCGACTTTAATTAAAATGTTTCTTCATCAATAAAATGCGCCGTTACAGCCATAAAACTGTCAGTATTTAGTGAAGTCCACGAGTCAGTAGTGATGCAGACGGTTTGGACTTTTGCTAATATTTCTTGACATTTCACACGAATTTCTTCATATTTAGCAGGAATTAAAGATTTAGATACAGCATGGCGATTTGGTAGTTCATAATTAGGATTTAATTCTGTCGTGTATTCTTTGAAGCATTTGTCGTCTAAAATACTAAAAGGCTGTAAATCTTGAGTAAACATCTTTAATAATTTGTTAGTTATACGTTGTGAAGCAGATACACTTAATTTTTTCGACACAAATGTTGTAATTCGCTGTGGCTGTTGGTGTAAAGATTTAAAAACAGAAGTGGTCATTGTGGATGCCGTGTGTGATTGAAATTCTTGCACTGTGGAATTACTACTGTCTGTTAAATTGACTGCAATTCTTAATGGAGCTGTAGGTGTTTGATTACCACTACGTTGAATTTGTTCACTACCAGATGCTATCGAAACTATTGGGTGTTGGGTGATTAGTCAACATATGTTTCCTCATATTTGAATTTGTGGTTTTGTATGATATCTTTTTTTTTGCATATATTACATTTAGCATAGTGCTCCTCAGACTGAGTAAAAAAATTCCATTAATAACGAATAAACTAATGATGCACCTGTCTTAACACACCATACTAGTTGACGGCCAAAAATCTAGAGAGTGACTAATCGCTGGCAAAAAATACAGGGCGTTTAATGCTAGAATTTTATTTTGAAATATCACAATAACTTTGAAAACTGTCGAAGTATTTAAAAAAAAATTGGCACAATTGTGTTTTTGGCACGGCAAATAAGAAGTTTTAGCTTAGTGTATCCATCTGACTATAGAAACAATCAATTCACCTACCTGTTGTATTTAGAAAAGGTATACTCTGTTGAAGTCGTTAGGATTAACAGTTTTCGAAATAATCCTATTTGAAATATTCAGTGCACCGATTGAAAACTGTTATCGTTTCAGGTAAAGTGCTGTTTCTACTGAAAATACAGCAAAATGTTACTTGAAAAAGTTGTTCAGAACGGTAAATTATGGGGACGTGCAAAATTTCAAGAAGATCGGCGAGGTTTGATTTTGAAACCATTTTTCAACAAAGCACAAAGATTTTATCAAAGCAGGCCGATCTTTTTGAAATTTTGCACGTCTCCATAATTTACTGTTCTGAACAACTTTTTCAAGTAACATTTTGCTGAATGAATTATTCATTTCTTGTGACTTAAGTCCTCTGAATTCTTGCCGCAATTATACTATTTTAAACTATAACATACGGATTCATCAACAAGGCGTAACGTTAGTAGCGAAAGTTACGCGAAAAATGTACGGCTCTGTTGCGCCAATTTAAATAAAAGGCGTACTCCTATTCACTATCCTTTTATAATACATACTTTGTGATATGTTAACTAATCCGTAGCACTGAAAAGTACTGTTTTTGAATATAAATAGTAAATATACAATGGTAAACGCAAGGAACTAGAGATCGAAGTTACGCGATTTTTAGACAGCTGCACAAATTTGGACGTAAATAAACAGCCTAACTAACAGCGCATGTTTTGTGAATGGGCGCAAAGCTGGTTAGTCCAACTAACGCTACGAAAGGTTTCATGAATCGGGCGGTAATATTCTAAGATGTTTACAGTGTTCTGTAATAATGTTTCTTAGACTCTTAGACTATGTTTCACCATATTCTTTGAGGTTTGGAGAGTATGCAACTAGCAATGCAGTATTGTAGGTTATGTTATTTTAGAAAAGAGAATAGATTTTAGAAAATTTTTTATAGTAACTAAATAAAATATTTTATGTCAGGTATGTTAGTGGATAATTATGACAAATCTGCAAGGAGTGAAAATGTAGTTTTGGCAGTGTGCAACTAAAGAACGAAGAACGAATACAAAATACTACAGCTAACCGGATTAAGTTTTATCTATCAGGTACTTATCCATTATTATTAATAAAAATGTTTATTTTTATAGCTTCTACATTTGACAACGCTGCAAAAAACGACTGTACAGTAGTTGACGTATCTATCCATCACGGATACGGATATTCACAGATATATACGGATATATTGATTGTCATAGGCGCCGATTTTCAGAGGGAAAATAGGGTTTTGTCCCATTTTTTAAACATCGAGGTAGAATTCCTAAATAAATTTTTTATCGTCTTTTAGGCCTCCCTCAGTACGTGGTTAAAATTGTTGTAGTTAGTCATAGTTAACCCTGTATTTATCATACAGTTTTAAATAAAATTAACCTATTAATGAAATGTGTGTGTAGCGCACAAAGTAATTTGTAGATTCTGAAAATTCTCAGATTCTTAAATATTGTATTGTAGATTTTAATCAAAAATATTTCATTTATCTTAAAAAGATGCGCGGGCTTGATAAGGTTAAGGGTGATTAAGTAGGTACTCTCTCGACAAAGTTTCTTTGTCAACGTTGTTTAATTAATAATTAATTGTTTGATCTCAGAATTTAAGAGGAAATTTTGAGAACTGAGAGTTACGGTGGGTTTGGGACTCGTTTAAATATTCGTACCCACAAACACATCCAGCCAACAGTTTTACCTACAAATAGATTATCAATTAAATAAATGTACAGAAAAGTTAACTGGTAATTTCACTGTTTAAAAAAATATATTTCAGATCTCACTGCATTAATAAATGAGCAGTTGATTTCATCCGATATCCGATTTATAGGAGTACAGACTATTTATGCAGGGTGTCCGGAAATGATGAGCAAACAATTCAGGGGATAATTCTAGACCGAAAATAAATGCTACATCTTTCTATAACAATTTTTCGAAAGCTCATTATTAACGGAGATACAGGGTGTTAAAGTTAAAATTTTATTTTCGGTATTTGTAAATAAATTCTTACGAAATCCAAATATTTACATAAAATTTGTAAATTGGTATTTTTTGCGGACGAGAAATTCAAATATGTTTCTAATTTTGACGTCACTCGTAGAGGGCGCCACTTATGGCACATCAATTTTTTGCTGCTTAGTGTATCCATCTGACTATTGAAACAATCGATTCTCCTACCTGTTATATCTGAAAAGGTTATACCTTATTGAAGTCGTTAGGAGCAACAGTCTTCGAAATAATCTTATTTGAAATATTCAGTACACCGATTGAAAACTGTTATTGTTTCAGCTAGTGCCTTTGCTATTGGAAATACAGCAAACTGTTACTTGAAAAACTTGTTCAGAGCGGTAAATTATGGAGATGAGCAAAAATTTAAAAAAATCGGCTTGCTTGATAGCATCTTTGTGCTTTGTGGTTTCATCAAACCTCGCCGATCTTCTTAAAATTGTGCACGTCTCCATAATTTACGATTCTGATCAACTTTTTCAAGTAACATTTTGCTGTATTTTTAGCAGAAAAGGCACTTTACCTGAAACCAAAACAGTTTTTACTCGGTGGACTGAGCATTTCAAATAGGACTATTTCAAAAATGGTTACGCCTACCGACTTCAGCAAGGTATACGTAGCATTTTCAAATAAAACAGGTAAAATAATCGATTGTTTTGATAGTCAGATGGATACATTAAGATGCAAAAGTTCTGTCATTTAAAAGACACATGATGTGCCACAAGTGGCGCCCTCTACTAGTGCCGTCAAAATTAGAAACATATTTGAATTTCTCGTCCGCAAAAACCCCCGATGTTATGTTAATATTTGGATTTCTTAAGAAGTTATTTGCAAATATCGAAAATAAAATTTTTACTATAACACCCTGTAACTCCGTTAATAATCAGTTTTGGGAAAAATGTTATAGAAAGAGGTAGCATTTATTTTCGGTCAAAAATTATCCCCTGAATTTTTTACTCATCATTTCCGGACACCCTGTAGAAATAGTCTGTACTATAAATCGGATATATGATTAAATCAACTGCTTATTTATTAATGCAGTGAGATCTAAAATATATATTTTTAAACAGTGAAATTACCAGGTAACTTTTCTGTACATTTATTTAATTGATAATCTATTTGTAAGTAAAACTGTTGTCTGGATTGCTCATCATTTCCGGACACCCTGTATAGTAGGTAAATAACAAATAAAGTCAAAATATTTGTCATAGTCACTATTAACGTCACATATCCCATTCTTCATCCACAGTTATGATAAAGCCACTTTTATTTAGGCCAAACAATTGGTTCATCTTTATACATATTATACTCTCCCTCAAATCTTTATGACATATTCGACGTATTTATTTTCAATTAGCTGATGTAATTTTAACCACTTCACTTGCGTCAAATTATGGAGAGGTATTATTTCTTTGAATACCTCTTTTTAGTTGGTTCCATATTAATTCAATGGAATTAAAAACACAGTAAGTATGAAGGCAATCGCAAAACGGTATGTTCATGAGCCGCGCAGTCATCTCATCAATAATGTATTTCTTCGTAAAATTATTGCATTTGAATATATGCAGCAACTCATCCTTCTTCAAAGTAGCATCCTTCGCAATATTCTAGATTTTAAGCAAATTTTAAATATCCTTTTTTGTGCCAGTATCTGGAATTCTATTAAAGTTTTATTTGGCACAGAGCGTTGTCTAATATTATTAAATATCCCGTTTTTTTTCTAATGCCATCTGTTCTTCCTCACTGTGTCTTATATACAAAATATCAATGAGCTTGTTCATGCCGAGAATTTCTTTATCGTCCATTCTAGTCGCATTTTCCATATCACTATTTGTTTACGAGGCTGGGGATCTTCCAAGAAATCCTCCAAGATCTAAATAGTCTCTCCATATCTTATAGATATGCTAACACTACAATATTTTTAAGGCGAAAAATGAATAGATACTATAAATGCACTAAGTGCTAGATACATTAAAACAACCATTCGTTTACGCACACAACACAGCACTGCTTAAACAACATTAATTTATAATGAGTCAACGATAACAGTAATTAAAAAACACCTAGTATATCACGAACGCAGATATTATAATACGCTCGAACCTTCTAAATCACCTAGCAGTGAAAAGTACTGACCTGTACTGTCAGCAATGTAAACAAGTAATAATCTATATTCCATCGTTAACTGTCCTCTTTGTCTTCCTCGCAGTGTTCAGGAACGACGTACGTCGGCGAGTTGGTAGACGAGACACTGCATTGTTACCAAGTTTGTTGCCTACGATTCATAAAATTAAACAACTTCCTAAATATGTTATTACGAATTTTCGAAGTGTTAATTATTCGAAATTTCATCAGCTGTTAAAGGACTAAATTTTATGAAGACAAAGACTCATTTCTGTAACGTACAGAAAGCGGTTATCTTGTTTTTGTGAAATGTTACAACGTCGCATTTCAAATAGTGGTATGTAATCGCCTTGGGTTCGATTGGGGTAAAATAAACAGTGATTGAAGACGAGATATAAAATATTTCATTAATAACCACCCTGCTTTGAATGATATCGAGTTAGATGACTTAAATAAATATCATATATAGAATTATGTTAATATAATATGCATTATTATATCCACATACTCAATGATTTTTATATCATTTGCTTGAAATTATATTGCATCACGCTCCCACTGCTTATGCTCACCTAAGCATTGTTGTTCAGGACTGTTGTCATTTTGTTCTGCTATAATTTACTTTTGCGGTTCAGTCTCTTTCACTTTAACTAACAGCAAAGCTTCTTGTTTTTTATACATTTCAGTGTCTGAAAAGTGCAAACAGGAAACAGGACAAAATAACCGCAGACCACAAACAAGTTCGCCATCGTAGCAAATATTTTTATATTTTAAATCGTAAACCCTGCATCTTTTTTATATTAAATATTGTACATTTTGTTAAACAAAACTTGATCACGAATCAACTTTAAATTCTTTATTAAATCTTTATTGGGTAATAACTTTCTATATATTTTTAAGAATATATATACTCAGTTTAACTGAGTTGTAACAGGCTGCCAGGTTTGCTTTAATGCATGATGAGTATTCAGGACCTTACCTTTTGTGTTGAAATAAATGAGCCTTACGGACTTATCCTTTTTTCATCACTTCGAAATTGAAGCCTCTGAACTGAACGAAATCCAACACGTATTCCTATAATCGCCGGCGTCGTTACTTCACCCCTGGGCTACCATATAACATTTACTATTCCAATTCTTTTTTGGATCAACAACCTGGCTCTATTTTACATGCAATATTCAACGAATTTATAGTTGTTTCTAAAGCCAGTCTGACAAAAAATTAAAAATATCTCTTCACTCTGTCAGTTATAAAAGTTTTTTCAAGGGTGTACAACAGTATACAGGTTGACAAGTTATTTAGAATTAAAAAAAAAATCACGTTTTCATCTGTTATGTTTCATCATAAATAGCAGAGAAAACTGTGGCAACGCGATCGAGAACAGCAAAATAGTAATTATTATATTGTTCAAATAATATTTGATTATTGTTTAAATTTTTAAGCTTAATATTTAAATGTAAACACCAACTTAGTATAAGAAAGAGATATATTTGAACTGGTATGGATCCCTACACAGTAAAAAATATCATTGAGTAACCTCAAACTCATTTATGAGTGAAATTATTTTGGTGTTGAATTTTGAGTAATAAAATATTTTAATGCAGAAATGAGTTTATCGACACAATTTTTAGTCAGAAAGGTAGTTTGTGGAAAAAACAACAAATATATTGATAGGATCACTCAATTTTGGGTTTGTCGTAACACATAGTTCAGTAAACTAACTCAAAAGTTATTCAAAGTTACTCATAAAAGATTTATTTAGTTAACACATAACTAAGTCAATATTACTCAATGGATTGTGTTATTATTTTAACACAATCAGGCGTGGACTCGTTTTAAGAATCAATTGTGTTGATTTTGAGTCAAATTTTACTCAAAATTTTTTACGGTGTATATTCGGGATTTCAAAGTGAACACTAGAAACGTACGGTCTTTTAGATTGCGTTGAAGCAGAAACTGTTTTAAATGTAAATAGTGTAACAAAATGTTTCAGTATCTTATGCCGCATCCACACTCTCGGCGAAACAGTCCGAGACCGGTCGAGCACGAGAGTGTGAATGGAGCCTTCGTCGAATATCGCGCTGGCTATAGCCCCCTCGTTTATCTTGATTATTAGTCGTAGTCATACCACCCCACAAGTTAATGTTGAACCGATGCTGAAAGTTAATTTCCATCGTGGCGTGCGGATTTTCATCTGACCAACAACGATGTTCATTGTGACAGTTATTTACTCCATCACAAGTGCATTGGGCCCCATCAATGAACAAAATGTATTTGTAAAGTGTATGGTTTGCATTTATCAAATTGCAAAAATGCAACCGCAAATCATTATAACCGTTCTGGACGCACTGAATATGGGAAGGTAAACCATTTTTGTGAATAACTTCACATGCTGTAGTTTGATTAATTTAGACACCGGGCTATATTCATTCTACCATATTTAGAATTTCTTCTTCCACTGCTAGACTAGGACCAGATTTCACGTGCATTGTTGAAGACTCTCTGGAATACATTTCTATCTGGAACTCTTCTGTTCGGGAAGCGACGTCAATATTTAGCAGTCATTACGAAATTATGCATGTACAATATCGACTAAACGAAAGCACATGTAAAAATAAATTCGAGTTTGGTATAGAAGTTTATTTTAATTGCTATCTCAGTAACCGTTAATATTCGACCATATGTTTATTAGACTTTTTTGTTCACCTTTCGAATATTGGAGGTTGCCCCCAATCACCCTGATTTTTTAAATTTTTTAAATATCTCCACATAAATGTATATAATGGAGTATGATCGGGACTATTGGATGGCCAATGTATTCAACACATGTAACATTAAAAATTTGGCCAATAGAGGCTATCAAATACCTTATTACAATTTTGAAATTTTTTTTCTCGTGGGCATGTTTGTCACAAATCTAAAAAAAGCTCTTAACTGGAAAATGGTTATGGAAAATATTTATTAAAAATGGAAGGAACGTAATATAGGAACTCATATTGTTTTTAATAAGTAGAATTACTTTTATATTTCTCCAAATACGAATACCTACTTCGAAAATGTATTTTGTTAGCACAAATAAACTTGTTTTTTGACGTCTATGTAAGCTTTTAATAAATCTATTTAAATTCATACGAATGAAAATAGATTAATTTTATGATTGGTGGATGTGTTGATGTCAATAACTATGTGAATGCAATCACCATGCAACTCGCATGAAGAAAGCATAAAATAAATGTATGTTGTTTTCACAGTGAGTATCAACAACAATATCTATTACAGAATTACGTGTTCAATTCCGTTCAGTTCAGATAATTTTAATTTCAAAGCCGGTTAGGCATGATTCATAGGCTCCTATAATTTTTAATAAAAAATGTTGGGAATGCTCAAGATCTTTGTTACATTTTATTTACAACTAATTGCTTTTAGTAACGAAAAGCACCAATACATTTTTATTAGAAATGAACATTTGGATTTAATTTAGGTTTATTAACTATCTGAAACGTTCATTTTAAATTGAAAAAGCAGTTGAGTGCTCTAATATAATTTTAAATTGTCACTGACGTCCAAATTCTGGAGTTCTTATAATAATAATAATAATAATAATAATAATATGATATGATATGATATGATATGATATATGATATAATATAATATAATATAATATAATATAATATAATATAATATAATATAATATAATATAATATAATATAATATAATATAATATAATATAATATAATATAATATAATATAATATAATATAATATAATATAATATAATATAATATAATATCTCTACCCCTCATTCTAATCACGAGGATTAGCCCAGAAGTCGGAGACTTGTGCGGGGGAGGGGGCGGCATATTATTATTAATCAAGCCGCATTTGCGCCCAGGAACGACTTACGCTGGTAGGCCCTAACCACCATTCAGTGCAGGAATGAGGAAAACCTCATTTATTAGGGGTGGTCAAAAGCCAGCCGGTATCAATTTCTCACATTGATCCAAGTCAAAGTTCTTCCATCCTACCAAATCCGCAGAGAGGGTATCAATCCTCTCCACGAATATAGCTTATATACGGTCTACCGGCAGCTGGGCGCAAACCCACACCGATCTAGTCACCGCGATTCAAATACTGACGCCTTAAACCGCGCGACCACTGACCGACTATATACAGGGTGTTTAAAAAAGAGTGTAAAATATTTCAGGAGGTAATAGTATGAACCAAAATAAGCAGAAAAGTCTTAATAAACATGGGTCCGCAAAGTAACGGTTGCCGAGATATGGATCACTATTCGTTTTTCAAACATTTTATTTTATTAGGAATAAACCGGCAAAGCAAGCTTTTAACAAACAAAAAACAAAGTTACAGAAGATGTTCAAAGTACCCTCCGTCCATTTCCAAGCAGGCACGACATCTTCGTCTCAAGGATATTCGAACTCATTCGAAAACACCCTCCTTGGTTTGGATTCCTTGACACTTTTGATTAATCCGTAACTGCAGGTCTTCCAGGCTATTTACAGGAGTATCATACACTAATGTCTTTAAATATCCCCAAATAAAGATATCTAGAGGGTTGAGATCGGGCCGGATCTGTTTTATGGCCTCCAAGATCGTAGATGACACGCGGGTAAATATTCTTCGCTGTATCAACAAATTCCAGAATATTATTTCGTGTTTCCTAAAATGTATTTATAGTCAACAGTTTTCTTCCAAAATCATTGTTTAAAATAACAGGATAATTATTGTTTGTGCGTACACTTGTGATTTAAAGTTCATTTACATGTTATAACCTCAAAATAAAGGCATATCATGTACTGCCTTAGTGTAAAATCATTCACCATCTCTTTTATCGAAACGCGATAGACGCTGAACTCTGGAATGGGACAGATGGTGAACTTTGACTACGGATATTATACACAATAACATTGCGTTTTTTCCCGCAGATTACTATGCTAAACTTTTATAAACGGAAACGGGGCTCCACATGAGGTGAATGGACAGAAGAAGCATTGAAAAATGCAGTGGGTGGCATTGAAAATGACGGTATGAGTCTAATTTGGCATCAAAATCGTTTGGGGTGCCGTGGTCGACACTAAAGCGAAGAATTACAAATAAATAACATTGGAACTGGATTGGCCTGTGCAAAATTTTTACTCAAACGCAATGGTGTTGAAGTCCCGCATAGTCCATACTTTTCGAGTCACCATCTCACCCACATATTATTCGCCATTCCAACTAACCCATAGTAGTATGGGTGAGATGGTAAATCATGTATTTTTTTATTATGTAATTTATTATTTATTTATTTATTGTAACGTCAAGCGCCTATAAAAAGACAAATTAAAAGTAAAAAAGTAAAAGTAAAAACATACAAAGAATAACTTAGCTAAACTAAACTAAAAAAATAGACCTTAACTAAACAAGCTAGTCTAGCCTAATTTACAAATACATATTATTTTGCAGAGTATTTTTCAATTTATGTAAAAATACATTAGAGTTATAAGCAAATATCTTACAATTGGTCTGCAAAGTATTATAGTTTAAGCACATAGTAACTATGGGTGACCTTAATTCATAATTTGTTCTGGCTATTTGACAATAAAAGTTCTGTAGTATCGAGTTTTTTGAAAAAACACACTAATATTAATTTTACTTAAAATGAGTTCATCTTTTATGGCAATATATACTTCCTAAACCTAATATCCTAATATGCCGTTCCATGTTCAGTTTTGATGAAATATTTTTTTACGAAAAAATACAACCATTTAAAGATTTGTTCACCATTTCCCCCCAGGTTACCCTATTGTGTGCACACTGCTCTAACGCTACTCCACGCCACGCCATGCCATCCGACGTGTCGCAAAACCCCTTGTTAGATTTTCATGACGTCGGGTGGTGTAACGTGATGTCACATGCATGAAATGTATTCGTCCTTGACTCACACTTTGAGTTTCACCTTCTTCTGATATGAAATATTCCGTAAATCGATGGATTTATCGAATGTGCCATAACGTGGCATCGCATGGCGTGGTAACAATGTGCATACAGAGTATATACCACATCACGTCGTAGCCCTGTACAGGCTGAGTTATTGTCATGGAAATACGTTCGTCTCAGAAGCAGCTAAATCAAATTAAAAAATCTGTAAAAAAACGTTTAGTTTGGACCAACTGATACTCGAAATTTAACATTTTTTTCGTACCCCAAACACATTTCCGCAGACAAATATTTCCCCCCCTTCAGTGCACCCTACAACCCGTTAGTTGCTTAGACTAACCACCAGCAGTTTTCAGTGAATGTGTGGACAGGAATTATTGAAATTTGTTTGGTGGGACCTTTTATTTTGCTGCGAAATTAGATGAACAAACATACCTGGATTTTTTACAGGAAAATCTATCTATCCTTCTAGAAGCTGTCCCTCTTAATGTTCGTTGTCGTTTATGGCTCATTTTAGTTGCAATGTAAAACTATTTAAATCTTACGTTCTGAGAAAATTGTATTGGTCGGGGCAGGCCTACTCTTTGGCCAACTGCTGTATTCTACCAACACAGGGAATGAAGCTGCGTTAGCGAAACGTATTACCAATGTCTGTAAAACAATACGCCAAACACCTAGGATATTCCGAAGAGTTAGAAGACAGATGCGAAGGCGATTTAGAGCACAGGGTAGCCATTTACAGCATTTAATTTAAATTTTAAGTTTAATACAATTCTTTTATCTGAATATCCTGTATGTCAAAACCGAATGTACAAAAAAGTGTTCTTCACTCTCAGTTCTGTTTTTTCTTGCTGAATTTTGACATGAAATTTAAGACTAATATTTACAGACGGCAAGTATTTTTGATGTAAATTTCTGAAGATTATTTCTGTATTGTAATTATTAATTAATTAATTTTTATCTCAAAAACAATGAATCAGGGGGGAACAGTCTAAGATACACATTTTGAGCAGACTCAATTTGACTTTAAGAGAGCAATACCAATTTGTCCAAAAAATATTAGTGGCGTACATTTGTTTGTGGTAAATATGAGTATTTAACAGCATGCATGCTGCTGATGCTATTATATTACAAGAGAAGTTTATACACGTATTCACTATACACTGTTGTGTGCCAAATCTTATCTCAAGATCTTGAACGGTTTTTGAGAAATGAAGACTATAATATTAAAAAAAAATGGCCGACAAAGATGATTTGTTGGAGCAAGCTGTGCAGAAAATTGCATATAAATGTTGTAAAAAACAGAATGTAAAACTATAACCTGCATTAAATGTGGTGCGTGCTATCACAAAAGCTGTGGTGAAAGGCTAAATCTAGATTTCATAGATCCAACAAGAATTATCTGTTGTAATGAAAATATAACCTCTAATAATAAAAGTGCTTAATGCGGAAGTTTTACTTTGCGAAAACAATCTTCTTAGGCAAATAATACAGGAAATGAAAGAAAAATTGGAGCTAATGAAATATAAAATTATACTATTGGAAGAGCGATCAATGTGGAAAAGGCAACAAGACAAACAAAACGGAAACTCCCAAATATTGGCAGAAATTAATACATCAAGTGCACATGATGACCAAAGAAGACCTGCACCTAGCATGTTAAAAATGAAAAACAAGACAAATAACACCCCTTCCAGTTCCGAACAGGAAGAAATTAAAATAAAAAATAAAGATAATGAACTTATAAAAAAACAAAAATCCCTTATGAATGATCTTGCTATAGCTTTGGTAGTATAAGAATAAATATTGCAAGTTTAAGCAAGTGGAAAAAATTAAAGGAAGAAATGGCTCAATTAGCTAATTTGTAATTTAATGGTTTTTACAACCAATTTATTTTATAAGCAACATACATTTTGACACAACGCTGAAAACCATTGTAGCGTATAATTATTAAAATATCACAAATTTAGCCTATTTCCTAATATTGAATAGTCAAAACGGAGACAATTATGAAAGGTTATAATGCTTTTAATACTTTTGGCGTTAATTTTAACGTCAAAAACGATGACACTTTAAAAACATTTTTTATTTTAATTATAATATTGTAAATAATCATAAATTACAGTAAAGCACGTAAAATAATATTGAGTTATACACCACATAATATTCCAGTTGCAAACATTGTTGTGGTTAAAAAGAGATGCTCGTTACTATCACCTGATACCTTTACGATACAATTAATAATTATTTTACTTTTATTGATGGGTTTTATGCTACAAAAATATATTATTGCTACTAAAGATACCAAAACAGAGCCTTTATAAAATTTGTTAGTTGATTTGTTGCTATAACAATTTTATTTTTTTCAACAGACCCTTACAAAATGGCAACGGCGACTAAAGTGCTTTATAATATGGTGCCAATTTTGGTTGTATAGTTGCTGTATAGACATTCCTACTATATTTGTGTGACTTATGCTGCTTTATAAGATTTGTTCGAAAACGTTTTTGTAGCTGTTATAAAATACCAAATTGCTAGTTGAGTTGTTTCGATGACTGCTTCCAAAGAATGCGAAAATTCATAGAGTCTGGTAAAAGCATTCTAAATGATTATGAACAATAAAGGTTCGATTATATTGGAAGACTTTCTTAGTGTCCTGTGCATTAAACCTAAATCATTATCTTCTCATCTTTGACGTAGAAGTATAATTTTTTGTCATCAGTAACAATCTGGAACAAAATCGGCTGATGGTTCTTCTGAATTCTTTTATTTAGTTTACAAATATTTCCTAAATACAATCTTTCAAAATTGACAATCCAAAAACCTTGACAACCTATATCAAAAATCAATTAAATTAATTTGTCTACGTTCATGCAAAAAACAATACTGTATTGAACTATATTTAGTGGAAAAAGTGGTTCTTTATTGCACTCATCTGTTATTCTACTGAAGCGTTTTGTCATCATGACAAACATAAACCTTCAAATCGACGTCACATTTTTCTAGACAGTATCATCTAAATAACATTTTTTGGTTTTTGCATGAACGTAGAAAAAATATTGTATGCAACTCGTACAAAAAGTGCTTATTGCACTCGACGTGTTGTGCTACTCGGCCTACGACCTCATAGGACAACTTCACATCGCGTGCAATAAACGCGTACTTTTTGCACTTGTTGCATAAATAACTATTTCGGCGTCTAGGACGATCCACCTCAATCTTTTGTAAATAATTTATACAATCTCTGCATAGATTTAGAAGCACTATTCAGCTCAACAATAACATAACGTTAAAACAACTTTGATTTGAATTTAAGGGAGCGTTTGCCATGCTACGGATAACTACGAACTTATGCATCATCTCAATATTAAGCATGAATTGGATACCTCGATTCAAAATACATTGTTAAATTCCAACTCAGTACAGCAACACGATCATTTCCAAACTTCATTAGCCATTTAGCGAAGTAGTTCGGCTCCTTCCCATTATTAGATCAGATACTAACCACTAAAAGTAACTGTTGATCGTATAAGACAGTTTATCAAATAGTTGGAGTAACTGCAAGTCACGAGCGCTTGTTTCACTTAGTTCCTCAAGTTGTACGTCGATTTATATTAGGCAAGTATCGATGTTGATTAAGTAGATTTTAGTGGAGCTTAATTACAGAGATGCTTTGGTTTGTGGTGTTCATGGTTCTTTACTATTCTATATAATGGACCGAGATATAAATAGACTATACATCTAGGCACTTCAAAGTAAAATATAATGCTGCAGGGGAAACTTCTATTGTATGTTGGCCAATTACGGGAAGTTCATTTATTTATCCCTAATTAATACGGCCGACAGCAATTTACTGAATAGCTCATCAGTTTCTTCATTGTAGTAAATAGCATGTGGATATAATGAAGCAATTAGGCAAATAAATAAGACCAAGTTCTGAATCAGGAAGTAAATAAAATAGGAAAGGCTTTAATGTCCAAGTTTTAATTAAGACGTATCATTTTTATTTATTTGCCATTACGATATAGTAATTATAATTGATTTGTAGCTTACTATTAATAAAATTGTTATGGCGTTATATAATGGTTGTGAGCTCTAAGCACCACATGGAAAAATTATAATCTGTATTTAAGTAAGGAATTAATATTTTTAAAATTTCGTGGCGCATCCACACTCGTGTCGTCGCGTTTATTTCGTAAATACGGCAAGACGGATGCCACTGAAATTGCAATCACTACTGGTTTTTACTCTAGTTGTTATAATTACTGTTATATTAGGTATATACAATTGTCATGTAAAAAACTTTGTAGGCGAAGAAAAAGACGATGGTGAATGACAGCAACACATCGCAATAGATCGAAGTTACGATGTTTTTTTTTACTTTATAAATTATTCATCAGCATAGTACATATTTTTTTGCAGAATGACCATAGAAAAGCTCTCAGAGTTGAGTTGCGAATCTACTTGAGAACTTCAAAACTCGCATGCCATTAGAGGATTTTAACTATGTATGAAACAAAATTTCGTCAGTTGTATCAAAGCAGGATACTCAATTAAGGCAAACTATTCCAGCCAAATATTTAATGTCAAAGTTTGAATATTAATTTTTGTTGGGCGCCTTGATCATTTTATATATTATGTTTTATGAGTGTATGTTGTGTTTAAGCTATATTTTGTTCAATACAAACCTTTTATATTATTTTTTTTTATCTATATTTTTATCTTACCTTATTTATACAATTTTTGTTTATCCTTTGCTAGACACAGTTTCACAAATCAATACAGCAAAAGAAATTTAACTCAGGAGTCGGTTCAAAATATGCAGGATTTTTATTTTATAACAAATAGTAACACACTTGAAAGATTAATAGTTTTGGTTCTAGAATTAATTTGAAAACAATAAAGAATATTTTCTTTTTAATATTACTCCTCTGATGATAATGTTACCAAACCACTATAAGTTAAAACTTTGTTATTGAATTTAATTGAAATGCTATAAATTATGCTAATAAATATTCTTTAACTTGTAATGTTGGTTGCATTCCTACAGAGTGTAATATGATAATAGAGAGTCCTAATATATTCTAAAATAATGGCTGTTTATGCATGACAGATATTATTAGTTCCAGTGAAATATGGTCGTTATATTGCTTGGATTAGACTTATTTTATACAGGTAAGTCCTGTAGTTTATTCTTAATACTTTGCAAAGATTGAAATAGTTGAAATCTGTTTTAATTTACTATTATAGCTATAGAATTTTAGAGTGCACTTTATTTTTTTAAGGTACCTGAGGTTGGAAATTTATTATTTTCCTTCCTGGAAACTGGAAACTATCCTGTAGGATTCTATGGAACTGCAAATTTTCCTGGATACGGTTGATATTTTCTGTAGTGGCAAAAACAAACTTTACTGGAGGATGGAGACTGGTAAATTTAGCTGGTGAGTCGATGTTTTCTTAATTTATGCTTGTTCTAATAAATTTTGTAGATTTTTGGGATCTCTCTTGCGATCTTCTACCTTGTTCTAAACCCAAGCCGTAACTAACAACAACTTCTTTGTTTTTTATCCTTTCTGTAGATTGCCATGTTAAAAGGTCCTTACACATGATTTTTCCACAGTCTTTGGATGTCTTTTTATTCACATTATCACAACACTACTTATAACTAATTACATTTTATAAATGTCCTTTTGTTTTTATTGTACAATTTTTATTATTTTATTAATGAAAATAGTCTTTATTTGGTGTTTTAGGTCATTTACAAGGGATTCTTGCAAAGGCACCTTTACTTTTGACAGTTCTGGAATTAATTCTAATAATTTGACATTTAAATTTATTTTTCAGGATATGATTTATTTTTAATGGAAATATCTTTCATAATGTTACTCGTCTGCCTACAATATGTATATCAGATTTATCTATAGACTTTCACCTTTCAGTCAATATATGGTGCCCTGAGTTTAAATTCCTTTTCTTTATGTACTGAGTTATAACAATTGTCAAAGTCATGCAAATTTATGAAATTTATTTTTTTACTTGATAATAAAATTATTAAATTATTATTTTTATGCTATGTAATATTATTTATTCTTAGTAACTTTATATCCAGGATATCCATATAAACAGATCTTTGTAAATTTTTTATAAATTTGCACTAATAATTATTAATTTTATTCAACTTTAAGTTCGGTCAGGTGTTATTTTCATTTGATTTTCTATGTGCATATTTCAAATTGTTACAATATATATAAAAATAAATCCAAGGGTTATCACGACCGACTTGTTGAAAACCAAAATATACCCTATTAATTTTTTATATTTTGGTTTAAATTTGTATATGGTTAAATTTTTGGAAGAGCGCAAAATTTAACCATTATCAATCACATGGGCGTAGAAATGGGGATTTGGACCCTCCATTTTAAAAACAGTGTACGCCTATGGACATTTGGAAATATTTTTTATATTGTTTTAATCTTCATAACTTTCCTGACAAAAAATTTCTTTTGGCAATTTTTAGAATTGTTATTAGCTTTCCAGGAAATCTTTCAAATGGTATGATGTTTTTCACAGTATCTACATCTTCTATTGGATTACAACTTTGAGTAAAATAGTAAGAAAAAAGTAACATAAAAAATGTTTCACTTACAGCTTGCAGAAATTAGGCTGTTTTAGTCCTAGTACAGATAAAAATAGTATTTTACGTTCCTGACTAAAAATAATGTAGATGTTGTGGAAAACACCAAAACGCCAATCATTTCAAAAATTGACAATTGACATTTTTTAAGTTTATAACTTTCTTGACAAATTATGTCCACAGTATTGTATTACTATATGTATGTAACTAACTTTTTGGTCATTTTGTTTTCTTGAGCCCTTCTTAAGTAGCACGCCTATGGAATATTAGCCTTGTTCGCGGTAGCGATTCCGAACTAGTTCAGGATTAATTTACGGATGAGAGCAAGCGCAGTTTCCATTTCGGACGATCAAATTCAAACTGCGCTTGAGCAGATCCGTAAATTAATCCTGAACTAGTTCGGAATCGCTACCGCAAACAAGGCTATTGTCTCTTCTAAACCCTCGCCTCCAGTACTCATCTAGGTGTTATGACTGCTATGAATGAATCAATATCTATTATTTTGGACCTTGGGTATAGAAACGATAACGTCATGCATATCCAAAATCAATGTTTTTTGTCCAACTGTCCAAAGTATTTGTCACTGTAGGTTTATTATTTTTCCATACGTTTTATCTGAAGTTAGTGTCAATGTCAAAAGTGACAGATTATGAAAAAAAAGAAGTACCTACCCGAACTGTAAAAAAAGCATTTTCACAATATCGTAATTTGTATTTCCTACAAAGTTTTGCGAAAAAATCTCCAAAAATGAGTAATAAGGACGAGTCTTTGGATATTGAACAAGCTGCTGAAACTCCGCTATCCACGTTAATGCCCAACAATCGAAAAATGTATTCTACTAAAACTTATACAACAACTTTAAAACCTGGACCAAACAATAATGTACTGAAAATTTTACACAAAAAGGTATTACTAGCATATTTCCTAAAGCTATCCAGTAAATATTCAATGCACCATGATTTACCTAAACAAAAACGTAGATCTCAGCAAATTTACAAACCTAATTGTATTTTAAAAAAAATTCGGATATCAGCCAAATAGATCAAAAATATTTACGAAGCTGGAAATAGAACACTTTATCAAACAAACCGAAAATAAAGAATTTCTCTTAACCAAAGTTGGAATATTTGGAACAAGTAGGAGCGAAAAAAATCATATTGTTGACAGTAGATTCCATAAAAGATTGTTAGTCATTTATTAGTGTCAAAATTTTGAACACAAAAACTCATGTTTCACGATGAGGGATCAATAGAAGGTATCCATTTTTTAGATATTTCGTAAGTACGCAAAATTTCGCCCACTCAATACGACACATCAGCGATTTTTCTTGACATGTCAAAGTAATAAATGCTGTACCCTGCAAGTGGAGGTATGCCAAATAAAGATAGCGAAATTCTTTGGACTCTTCAACGCCAATGAATACCCTGGCCGTTTCTTCCGGCAAAGCTCTGTAACAATGTTGGTAGGGTGGATTCATGACACTTTTAAAGCGACATGGAGGTTGGCGATCAAGTTCAGTTGCCGAGGGTTATATTGAAAATTCCATTTAACAGAAAAACGAAATAGCAAAAAGAATCGTAGTTCAGAAAGATACACCAAATAAGAAATTAAAAGAAGTTTACGCAGAAGCTAGCAGTATTGCCACTACTAGCAATTCATTAATTCCGACTACTATTGCTGTTAAAGAAGATAAAAACTATTTTGCATAACGTTTATAATAAATAAATATTTGTATTGTTTTTAGACATTAATGCATAAAAGAGTGTCATTTCGAAATTCTAATCAATATCAAAATTGGTCAATTTCGCATTTCTTGTACAAAAAAAAACTTTTTTCGTGATCGCGTTTTATTCATCGTCGTTAAAAATTCGCTGATTTTGCGTAGGTATTTATAGCGATTAAAAAAAGTCGTGTTTTTTGACAGTTGGACAAATAATTTTCAGTTCTGCCTAAAAAATAATATAGACTAAAATGTTATTATTGTTCACTCATTTATCTATTTTATTTAAAAAAAATAATAATAATTTGCATTTGTATCTAAGTTCCTTCTGTCAGTTTTTAAATAATTGTATTTAATGTGTTTACTTGAAGCACACTTTATGTTTAGAACTAGAAGCGACAAGATAAATGCTTCGAATAATGTATATGAGGGGAGACTTCAGCGCAATTACTACCCACTTAGAACTCTTAGAACTGCCAAGGAGGCCTTCATATAAATTTTAAAGCCTACCCTAACTCTGAGAAATCAAATTAAAGTTAGAATCTTCTTGGTGAGCTGGTTTCATCTTTGCTAAATCATGTGTAATAGCTAACAGGACATTGGGAGGATGTGGCAGGATCAAATAAATGCAATTTTACATATGTCAAGAACCGACCGAAGCCCTGTTATAATTATCGTGACGACCCTTTGGCTTTTTATATATAACCATCAATTCTATACAGGGCATTTCCTAAGTCTATGCTATAAATGCAGGAAGTTATTCATTGCATTAATTTACTAATTTAATCATCTGTTTCACAATTTATTTCTAGTAACCGCTTACATATTGTTAGAATATGTTGTCTACTTATGGTATACAGGAACAACTATGACTAGGTACAAACATTTTAACCACATGCTCAGGGAGGCCTAAAAGACAATAAAAAAAATATTCCAAAATTTTAGCTTGATATTTAAAGGCAAAACCTTTTTTTCCTACGGAATTTTGCATTAGTTTTTCATTATTTCGTTACAAACTGGCAACACTACATTTTCATTCATTACAATTACTCACTATCGATAAGACACATTTCCCATAGGCACAGTTAGATAAAATGCCTAGGTAGTTATTATAAGAGAATCAAACGAAATTAATATGATAATAGAAAACTTTTAATGCACCCGCGGCAGTCTTGTTCCATAACCTAGAAAAACCAACCGGCGAACTATGTCTTGGGAGAATATCTGTATTCCTTTATTTAATAACTATAAAACGTTTAAAATTAAAATAAGTCATTCAAAACTGAAGAAGAACACAAACCTACAACGCAAACACGGGAATTGAATTATAACATGACAGCGACACCGACCGTTGCTTGCTGGTTGCCTACTCTGATGCTTGCATTGGCGGCGTTAATGGATTTAATATAAAATCGCAAAAAAAATTGTTTTTGCTTTATAAATAAGTTTGGAATTTTTTTGACAGGTGATTCCGTTAATTCTTAATTTTCTCTATCCCCTCTTAAAATATTTGTACTTGTCATTAACCCTGTATACTCGTATTTATATCTTTCCTCAATATGAGGTTTGCTCTTGAATAAATAAATTAATAATTACAAATTAAGTTTAAAACTATTTACGACTATCTATCAATATGATCTCTATACTTTTTACTGTCTTATACAGGGTATCCCGAAATGACATTCAGGAAGGAATATATTAAAATATTAAACATTATAATATGCTTCTAAGGCTTATAACAATTATTCTAAACCTGAAAATTAATAGTTACAGGATCTCTCACAATTTTTTAAATTAATCTTTTCTAGAAACTTTTTGTGGGTGTACTGATTTTATTCAAACCCTGCACACAAAAAGATCGCGCACATTATGCCTGCGTGGACCTGCAAAGCCGGTTTATGAAGGCCCCATGTCACTGCAGGTCGTGTTGGTGGCCTGCAATTTCTATGCTTGGCCGAACTAGGCTAATGTAAGTTCTGTTTCCACAGAAATATTCGACTAGTTAAGTTGTGAATGTGTCGCTGAACTGTCTGACATCCTTGCTTATCAGCAACCTCTATTTACTTACCTTGAACGAACTGCAAGTCTTTCGTCAGATGACACTGCATTGCAAAATTTTATGTTTTCGTGACGAGGACGATAGTAGAGGGAGTATAAGAGAGCAAAATCAAGGAGCAGGAGCCAATAACTATAAGAGAGCAAAAATCAAGGAGCAGGAGCCAATAACTATAAGAGAGGAGCAATGACCTACTTAAAGAACATCTGGCGCGCATCTGGCATTGCGTCATATCTAAAAATAGAACCCACATCTGGCATTGCGTCATTTCTAAAAATAGAACGCACATCTGGCATTGCGTCATTTCTAAAAATAGAACGCACATCTGGCGCGCATCTGGCATTGCGTCATTTCTAAAAATAGAATGCACATCTGGCGCGCATCTGGCATTGCGTCATTTCTAAAAATAGAACACACATCTGGCATTATATTATATTTAAAAATAGGTCGCATCCGGCGTGGAATCATTTATAGCTTTAGAAATAAACGACACCTGTTGGTATAGTAGTGGGGGATATCCTTTTAATAGAGAATGTGGTTGAGACTCATCAGTAGTTAAAATGGCTTCATCCACTAATTTTCAGTCCAGTGCAGTGCGGAGCAGTAATAAATATGTAATTATTGGTGCTCAAAGTTTTGCATTGAATAAATCCAATACAAAATCGATTTGTGTAGGACTGTGTGAAAATTTCAACTATGAGCCGTGTATAGTTCTTGCTGGAACAAAGAGTGATAAAATAATATTCACTTTAAAAGAATGGAGTGACCTGTTATCCCATCAAGGCATTATTAGCAATTATTTCTACATGTTTGATACAATGGATTCTATTACTACAGACAGCTTTACAATACATTTTGAGCGGTTCTCCACCAAACAAGTGATCAGTTTAGAAAAAGACTGGAATAATCTATATTTGGGTTTTAAGACAGTGTGTAACTTGTGGGAGCTACTACCGCTTATAAAATATCAAGCTGAAATGATGAAAAATTTAAAGTTTGCCACTTATTTCAACGTTTTAAAAAGTGGATTACAAAAGCAGACAGGTAATCTTTTCTCAAACGCCTTAAACATTCTAAGACCTGAAGAAAATCCGAATAGTCAGAATGTGTCTTTGACACTCGAGGTGTTATATTTATATCCAGAGATATTTGAAAAAGAATGTACCCTCAATGAAGGAGGTTACAATCAAAGAACAATTGAATCAAGTGCATTTAATGGTGGCCTGGAACCACGCCTACCGCGCTTCTAGGAAGAAATACTGGGAGTATGTAGCTGCTGACCGATATCATTTTCAAAGGAAAATAGAATCAAGTTCCAGAATAATTAATCCCGTATTAGATCCAACCCATAGGTCTAAAATATATAATGAAAGATTTTGTAATAGTGAAACAGAAAAATAAAAGATGTATATTTGAAAATTATGTGTTTTATTTAAACTAATGTGAATACATTATACTAAGTCATTTTTATTAATATAAGAATTAAATTTTTTATCCAATCCCAGCCATTTAACTAAATATTGATTTCCTTTTCTTCGTACAACTTTTTCGACGAGATAAACGTCCGGATGCTTGGTTTTCTGCAACTCTTCTGTATAAAAGGCGCCTTTTATTTCCTGTCCACTTTGGTCTTCAAGTAAATACGTAGTAGGATTAGTATTATTGACTTTGGCAATCCGAAAAATTTCGTTGGACCAGTTTGGAGTATACCCTTTCGAAAATGCTTCTCGGTATTTACTAATTCGCACAAAATTATCTTTTTTAAATTTTGCAGGTTTAGGATCTACAGTTTTTATACGGTTGTAAACAGTGTCAATTGCTTTGGCATTTGTGTTATTTACTTTGCTTGGAGATACACCAAGTGTTCTGTGCGGAGTATCGTATTTTTTTATAATATCTTGTAAAATATTTATCCATTTGTAGTTTCCTTGGAGACTAAATTGTTTCCACATTAAATTTTTTAAAGTGCGATTAACCCGTTCCACTACACTAGCTTTTAAGGCAGAGTAAGTGCTGTAGTGATTGATTTTAAATTCAGTCATTAAGTCTTTAAAATCTTTGTTGTAAAATTCTTTCCCCAAATCGGTTTGACAATTACGAGGCTTAATTTTCATTTGCATGAGAATCTTACGCATTCCATCTCTCACCTCTTTTGCAGTTTTTCGTTTAACTGGTTCCGCCCAGACAAACTTACTAAATACGTTGATGACTACAAGTATGTATCGAAAACCTTTATTTGTTTTTGCATAAGGAATCATTTCTACTATGTCTCCTTGAATAAGATCATTTAGTCCCTTGACAATAACACGTCGCCTACGAAATTTTTTCTAGCTAGTCTGTGTATCTCGTTCACTACTTCTTCTTTGATGGTGCTCATGCTTCACACTTCAAAACAAACTGAACAAAGCATCTTTCTTTTATAGGAAGTCTTGGCGCAATTTTGATAAAGGGGTTAATTAACCTTAATTTATCATTTTTTGAGAAAGTATACCCAATTAAATCATTTTTTGTAAATATCTTGTCATTTATCAATATTAAAGTGTTTGGTGGGTGAATATGTACATCATCAACTTCTGCAACCGCTAATGGAAATTGGTAAATGTCTTCCCCATAATTTAAATTATAACTTGCACCTATAGCAGTAATTTCCGAAGGGCGTGTAAATATAATTCTACAATCTGTTCCATAGATCGGTAAAACACAGTAATGTGTGTTAGTTTTATTTAAAAATGTTTTCCAAGTTTATTGATCGGCATATTGCACAATACTGTTAATATTTCTACAAGTAAGTTTAATTTATGCTATTATTTTAGCCTCTCTTAACTCGTCGACGATTGAGACCAATTCATTTTCATGTCCAGTGTTACCAGCAGTCATTGATGCTACCAGCAAACGCAGTCTGTCTACTAATTCGTTGACATTGTCCCAATATACATAGTCGGTATTTTTCTTAAATGATTTTAAAAGGAGTCTTCCACCTTTTTTGTTTGTTTGTCGAGTAATTCTATATTGTGGTCTTGTGGCTGAAATTTTCTTTACTTTTGTAATTCCCGCTCTTTGTAAGTATGGTCCAATTATAGTAGTATATTTTGTTGAATTATTTCCGATTATTTGCTCGTTTGCATCATAATTTTTGTGGTATGCGTTCGTTCGTTTCAAAATATCCATATAGTTGTCTAAATCGTCCTTTTTATAACTTTTGGGCTCCTTTTTAATAGTAGCTCGTAAAGACCTGGAGTGCCAGGATATGTTATCCCTTCTACTCTAACATCTTTTCCAATAAGATTAACAGGTTTTAGCGTTAGTCCGAGATATAATTTATCTGTTTCTAAATCATGAATTATCCCATAGTGATGATCAAACTTATTTTGGGTATCCCTAACACCTTCGTCTATATATTTTCTGGGTAACTCGTGAAAATCCTCCAGGTAGGTTTGATAGGATGGTGTATTTACGTACTGTTCCATTGCTTGTCTAGTTTGTTCTAATATTTCAGTAGTGCTTCGATCTTGCAAAGTATCTTCGTCGGAAATTCTGCTTTCTGAGATTACGTCAGTTTCTAGAAAAGGTACTTCTGTAGGTAGCAAAGGGTTTTACCCGTTCTTTGTTTTGGAGTTTTTCTATTAGACTAGTCTCAAACAGAGAAAGGTTGGGTGAGGTCTTAATAGATTTCTTAGGTCTTTTGGGTGTAGATTCATAAGGTAATTCTTCTTCTTTGCTTCCACCTTTGGAATAAAATCATCTGTTTTACCTATTGTGGTGATAAGCTGTTGCAGAGGTTGGGTAATGGGTTGATAAGTTTGTTTTAATTGAGCCTGTGTTTTAGCCACATCGGATTTTAGACTTTGAAATTTTTGCTTTACTGCTTTTCTGGCTGTAACCAGCTGTTTAGCCAACTCTTTGTTCATTGCTGTTTTGTTAAATAATGATTGAGAGTGATATATGTAGATGTATTTATAATTTTTATGGTAAAATGTATGCATCAAACCCCTTTCTATACCGTCCACTTCTTAAAGAACAATCCTTGTCAATAACAAGAAAACCGTACCCACTTTTCCAGCATATACTACACATCTCTTTAAACAGTTGGAAAGCCATATCTGTGGTCACATGATCTTCATATATATGCTTAAGGTTGGTATTGTCCTGTTTAAAAATTACAACCAGATTTGCATTGTCACGGATGAGTTGTTTTGGTATAGATGAATATGTTTGGCATAGATAGAAACAATCTGTGTCTTTGTGTCGTCCGAAACAAAAATAGTCTCTCATGGGACTTTGATTACAGCATGCAATATCATCAAATACCATAACTGAGTTTGGTTTTACTTGATTGGGTGGAATAATGTTTTCTTCTTCTCCATATTCATAGTATCCGACATCCTTAAGAGGTTGAAATATTTTCCTCAAGTAATCATATTTCGGTTGATAAAGAGATTTGGAATATATATAAACATTTTCAAATCTTAAACCTTTGGGATGCTCTAACAATGTAACCATAACATTAGTTTTTCCACCCCGAGGGACCAACAATTAAACATCGTTTGGAATGACCTCCAAAAAGACCGTTGTGCTTCTGATAACTATCTTGTACCGTCTGCTCATGATTGGTAATTGGTAACGAGAAGTTTTGTTTGACTATTCTCATTGTTTGACATCTACTAAAAAAGTACTGTATGTAGAAAAACTATTTATAGGACGCTTTTGCTTTAGATAAGCAGTTTTCTTTGAATCTTGGGATAGAAGACATCTATAAATGCTGATACACACGCCGACGGTAGTCAGTCATAAGCGAAAACACATTAGAAGAGGTCAGGGTTTAGTAAACACGCTTATTGATAAGTTGCCGTTTGAATTACACATACCAGGTTATAACTATTGCGGACCAGGAACTAAACTTTCTAAACGACTTGCCAGAGGTGATCCAGGTATAAACAAATTAGATCAGAGCTGCCTTGAGCACGATCGAAAGTACTCTGAGAGCAAAGATATTGAGAAGAGACATCAGGCTGATAAGGTTTTAGCAGAAAAGGCTTGGGAGCGAGTTAAATCAAAAGACGCTAGTGTTGGAGAAAGACTTGCAGCTCTAGGCGTAACTGGAATAATGAAAGCAAAACTAAACTTGGAATGGGTCTTAGAAAAGAAATAAATTAAAAAAAGGAAGGGGGATGAAAAAGCAGAGAAAACGTATTATTAAGACACCTAAACGAATTGGTGGATTCTTACCCCTTTTATTCCCTCTTTTGGGGGCTCTTGGAGCTTTAGGAGGTGGTGCGGCTGGTATAGCAAAAGCTGTCAATGATGCAAAAGCAAACAAACAGTTATTGGAAGAAACACAGCGACATAACAAAGCCATGGAAGCGAAAGGAAAGGACTGTATTTTAAACCGTATCGGGGTCGCGGATAATATCATGCACCATATAAAAAACTTCCAATAAAGCTACCACATCACGCCTTAACCAACAAAGAACTCGTTCGGTATGTTAAACTGTTAAAAATACCGTATTTCAGAGGAGTGTTTATGCGTAATGCTTTACCTGCTAAAATACATAAAATTGAATGTGCCATTATAAATCTAGATGATGAGCAAAATGCCGGAAGTCACTGGACATGCTACGTTAAAGAAAATTCTGAAATAATTTACTTTGATAGCTATGGAAATTTGAGACCACCAATAGAATTACTGAGATACTTTAAAAGCGATGGTAGCAATAATATTGTGAAATACAACTATGAAACTAAACAAACAGATAATTCATATAATTGCGGTCACCTATCGCTTAAATTTCTGTATAACTACTTCTACCGAGAATAGTGTTGGTCAGTTTAACTAAACACATAAAAGAGTTAACAATGACAACCACCATTGCTCTTTCTGGAAACAATTCTATTCTAAGCGCTGATTTTAATCCTCCTATTTATCTAGAAAACAATCAATATGAAATCGGATTAACAGATTTTGAGACGTTTATGACCATTCCAAATATTGAAGAAGGGGTGAATAATAAATTTTATTATGATGACGACGATAAAGAAATAACAATACCAACCGGATCGTACGAATTTGAAGATTTAGCTAAATTGTTAACAAAACAAGTAAAGGACCTAAGTGGCACGCAATTGAATTTAACAGTCGATAAGGACACATTAAAAAGCACAATTAAATGTTCACAAAAAATAAATTTTTTAAAACAAGGCACTATACGTGAAGTATTAGGATTTAATAAAACAGTTCTATCGAAAGATCAAACACATGAGTCTGATAATATAGTAAAATTTTAAGAGTAAATTCAATTTGTATCGATTGTAATATTTGCACAAATAGCTATTTAAATGGTAAGCCTGTGCACATTATTCATCAGTTCTTTCCGAGCGTTGAGAAAGGATACAAGATTGTTGAATCCCCACTTCCAATATTATATTTTCCTCTCAGTGTCCAGACGATAACCAATATTACCATAAAAGTACTGGATCAAGACGGAAGACTAATAAATTTTAGAGGTGAAACTATAACCGTTAGACTCCATTTAAAAGGTTTCAAATGGTGATTAGATATAATAAAGAAGTTTCAAACCAAAAGGCTTATAAAAGAAAAACATAGATCCAAAATTAGTATGCAAAATACATTCAAAGCGTTAACATCTAAGAATCATACGTTTTTAACTAACCTTGGGTTTAAAGTATTGGTATAATGGATATTTTAAATGTAACATCAAAGCCATATGTCGACAACTCCATCACAAACTTCGAATTACATAGTTATCAACCATCTGTGTCCGGATCATTCGAATATAATGACGAAATCAGAATTCCTATCCAAGAGGTTGATCTATTTACATTACCTTCCGAAAGTCATTTATATATTGAGGGAAAATTAACCAAAGATGACGGAACTAAAGCTACAAAGTTAAAGTTTATTAATAATGGTGTTGCTTTCTTGTTTAGAGAAATTCGTTATGAATTAAATGGAGTCACAGTCGACACCAATAGAAATGTAGGATTAACGTCAACAATTAAAGCCTATCTATCTTACACCGATAAGGAAAGTGTTAGGCTTCATAACGCCGGATGGATTCCAAGAGTACATAAAATTGGAGAAAAAATTACAGATGATGATGGAAATTTTAACGTTTGCATCCCCTTAACATGTTACTAGGTTTTTGAAGACTATAGAAAAATTATTATAAATATGAAACAAGAACTAGTTTTGATACGTTCAAATAATGATTTAGATGCTATCACTAGTAAAGATGATACTGAAAAACCCAAAATTGTAATTAATAAAATTTTTTGGAGAGTTCCACACGTTTCAGTAGACATTCCTCAACAACTGGCACTAACAAAAGTTATAGAAAAAAATACTGACCTTATGCTCGGTTTCCGCTCATGGGAATTGATTGAATATCCATCGTTAAGTGAAACAACCCAACATTCCTGGTCCGTAAAAACAAGCAGTAAACTTGAAACCCCCAGACATGTAATCGTCGGATTTCAGAAAAACAAAAAGTTACGAGTGACATGAGTTGGTTTGACAACATTAACTTGACCAATATTCGCGTATTTTTAAATAGTGAGAGATATCCATATCAAGATATTTATTTAAATTTAAAGGCTAAAATGTTTGCTTCTCTGTATGAGATGTTTTCAAATTTTCGAGCATCTTACTATGAAACAGTGAAAGAACCTGTATACACACCTGAAGAATTTTTAACTATTTGCCCTATTGTACATATAGATTGCTCCCGACAGAAAGAGGCCGTTCAAAGTGGATCTGTTGTCATGCGGATTGAATTTGAAACAAGTGAAAATATGCCTAAGGACACCACTGCATATTGTTTAATTTTACATGATAAAGTATTCAGCTACTCCCCCCTAACTAAAATTGTTAGACAAATCTAATATATATTTAATGAAAGCGGTTTTAAACATTTAGTCAGTTTACAATGATCTCCAGATACAGAAAGGCTTTGCAAGATTACAGAATAAAACTCAAAAATCTGAAGAAGGTAATTGACCTGTATAGTGAAAGAGTGAGTGTAACAAAAATTAGCAAATTTAAAAATATGCCATTAGTGATAGACATTCAAGGATTTAAGGTAGAAAACAACAAATTTATTGTGAAAGAATTATCGGCATATAACGGTTACAAAATATCTCATTATATTTTAAACCTCCATTTCCTAAAAGCATCTACCACCAAAGTTTGAAAAGCAAGCTACTTGGCTAACAAATAACCACCACTGTATAGATTGGAATGAAGGATATACTCCGTTTCACACTTTTGCAAACATTATCCGTGGACTAACTGTACATGAAGAGGTAATATACGTAAAAGGAGAAGAAAAGGCGGCCTACATAAAAGAATACTCGTCCAACCCTGTATATGAACTGCAAGACCATCCGCCACTTCCGTTTGAAGAACCCAGATGTTTTTATCATATTAAACCCAAATGTATTTGTTCTCTGACCAATGTATATTTTCTTTATGAAAATTTTATAATGTCATGATTTTTTTTTAACAAATAAAATATGTTTCTGAATATTATATTTTTTTTTATCTTGTTTGAACAAGTTGTAAATGAAACGCAGTGCCAGATGTGATTTATTAATGGAGTAATAAAACCAGATGTGTGATCTAATTTTAGAAACGATGTGATCTATTAATATGTATGACATAACGCCAGATGTTGTTTATTAATAGGTATGACATAATGCCAGATGTGCTATCTATTTTGAAACAGAGGCAAAAGTAGGGGTAAAAGATAAAATGCACACATGTGTAGTCAAGTATCATTATAACTTCGACAATGAAGTGTGAACATTGTGAGAAGTGCTTCTTTAAAAAATTTAACTTACTGAGGCATATTAAAAATGCATGCCCAGTTCTTAAACAGAAAATTAAATCTTCACCAAGCAAAAGCAAGCGCGACTGCAAAAAACGGGGTGTAGATGGGTCTGCAGCCCCCGCTCCATCCAAAAAACGAAAACGAATTGACCGACCCCTTACTATAGTAGAAGATGGTGTGAGCAAAGTCCATAGTGCTTTCACCAGCAGAATATCAAGTTTTCGATTCACAAGTCCCAGAATTCATATTGACTATAAGGATTTTTTTGGAGAAATTCATCAAAAAGTGCTTGATGTTATAAGTGAACATTTACGAAAATACAAGGCTCTCAAGATAAATTTTGAGGTGTTTGGATTTTACATTATCCCTGAAAAGGAGATGTCGGAGATAAAATCATTTAATACAAAGAATAAAATTGTGACAGAAGCAACAGAGTTGCAAACAATGTTTGAAGAGTTTATAGCGGAGATGACATCTCAAACAACAGAGTATCAGGAGAAAAGCTCAGGGTGGACCTTAAAAGAAATAACGTTTCTCGATGTGAACATAAACAAATATACACCACTTTCGGCATCTTCATATATTAAACTACCTCAAAATATTGCAAGAAAACAAGCTGTACTAAATGTTAAAAACAATGATAGTGCTTGTTTTGCGTGGTCTGTTATCGCAGCAATATTTCCTTCACAAGGTGATCCAACAAAAACCAGTTCGTATCCACATTATAACACCACATTAAATTTTAATGGTTTGGAACTTCCTATGAAACTCAAAGACATTGCAACATTTGAAAGGTTGAATAATATATCGATCAATGTATTTGGAATAGAGTCAGAATTCAAAGATGGTAAAGTGATTACTGAAGTAGTTGGACCTTTGCATTTTACTTCAAGACGGCAACCTACACATATCAATTTACTACTTTTATCCGACACAACTACAGGTGTGAATCACTACTGTCTCATAACTGATTTATCAAGATTGGTGTCGAAACAGAAATCTAATTACAATGGGCGATTACATATCTGTAATGGATGTCTACAATCTTTTAGAAAAATGGAACAATTGAAATCACACGAGGAAAATGATTGTAACCATGTTTGTACAAAATTACCAACTACTGATTTAAAGGTGAACAAGTATGGGGAATCTATACCCGAAAATATCCTAAAATTTGTGAATTTTGAGAAGCATCTGCCAGTACCGTTCGTAATTTATGCCGACTTTGAGAGTTTGTTAAAACCCATTGACCATAACGAGCCTTCTGATGACAAGTCATTCACAGCTCAAATAAGTGAACATGTACCATACTCTTTCGCTTTTTATGTGAAATGCAATTTTGATGACAAGTATTCAAGATTTGAGTCATACCGGGGACCAAACGCTGCAGAAATGTTTATTGAAAAGCTTGATAAAGTAGCTTTGGATCTGTACACAAACCATTTAGGACCTGTTAAAGAAATGCTGCCTCTTACTGACGAAGAGAAAATTGCTTTTGATACAGCAAAATGCTGTCATATTTGCAATAAACCATTTATGCCCTGGGATATAAAAGCTAGGGATCATTCCCATTTAACCGGACGGTTCAATTTTGCAACGCATTCTGTTTGTAACTTGAACTACAAAATTCCAAAATTCATTCCAATTTTTTTCCACAACCTCAACTACGATGCTTCGCTTTTTATTAAGAAACTGGCTACCAAGAAGGAAACCCTTTATGTGATTGCTCGAAACAAAGAAAACTACATATCATTTTCTAAATCAATCCTTGTGGAGAAATCTGGCGATCCAAAAAAACCAGATACGTACCTGAGATTGAAATTTGTAGATTCTTTTCGATTTCTGTCCAAGTCCTCGACAATCTGAGTCAAACTTTGGAATCCCATCAGTGTATCGAAACTCGAAAATATTTTCCAGATGAAGAAAAATTCAAATTAATTAGGCGGAAAGGAGTTTTTCCTTATAGTTATGTGAACTCGTTCGAAAAATTGGAAGAAACTGAATTACCTATAAAAGACAATTTTTATAATAATTTAACAAAGCAGGCTCTTTCTGATGATGATTATGAAAGAGCTAAAGATGTATGGAATACTTTCAACTGCAGAACATTAGCGGAATACGCAGATCTGTATCTAAAATCAGACGTCTTGTTACTAGCTGATGTGTTTGAAAATTTTAGAAAAGTGTGTTTGGAACAATACAAACTGGATCCGGCTCACTATTTGACTGCCCCTTCATTAAGCTGGGATGCGATGATGTCTTATTCTGGGATTAACTTAGAGCTCCTAACAGACGTGGATGCTTTACATTTCTTTCGAAAATCAATTCGTGGAGGTGTATCCCAATGTAGTAAGAGAAAGTCTGTGGCAAATAATAAATTTTTACCTAATTATGACCCTAAGAAACCTACATCATATATAATGTATCTGGACGTCACTAATTTATATGGAGCAGCCATGAAAGAATATCTTCCAACTGGTGACTTCAGATGGATGGAAAAACAAGAGATTGAAAACTTTGATTGTTCCACTATTGAGGATTATTCGTCTAAAGGATATGTTTTAGAAGTGGACTTGGAATATCCATCAGAACTCCATGATAAACACAATGATTTACCTTTTGCCCAGAAATGATTACCCCACCAAACTGCAAACTTCCAAAACTAATTCCCAACTTATACAACAAACACAATTATGTTATCCACTACAGAAAATTGAAGCAGAGTTTAAGATATGGACTGAAATTGAGAAAAATACATAGAATCTTGGAATTTTCTCAATCACCGTGGTTAGCGCCTTACATCGATTTAAACACTAGACTCCGAAATTCTGGTAAAGGAGAATTTGAGAAAGATTTCTTTAAATTGATGGTTAATTCAATATTTGGAAAGACTATGGAAAATGTCGATAAAAGACAAAACATTAAGTTCTGTTCATGCTGGGAGAACAGGAGAGGTCAGTTAGGTGCAAGAGCGTTAGTAGCATTGCCACATTTCAAAACGTGCACCATATTTGATGAGAATTTAGTAGCAGTACAGCTAGGAAAATTAAAAGTCGTATATGATAAACCTCTATACGTTGGCTTCTCAATTTTGGATATTTCCAAGACCATCATTTACGAATTTCTATATGGCTACGTCAAACCTAAATATGGTGAGAACGCTATCGTCTTGTATACCGATACGGATTCCCTGATTTTGGAACTGTTCTGCGACAACCCATACGATGACATCAAAAACAACATTCAATATTTTGACACCTCTAACTATACTGTAGACAATATCCATAATATACCCAAGACGGAGTCAATAGTAGGCAGATTCAAAGATGAATATTCTGGAAGGCCTATAGAGAGCTTTTATGGTACAGGTGCCAAAGCATATTGTGTTAAAGCCGACGATGTAACGAAGAAGGCAAAGGGTATATCAAAAAGTGTTATCAAAAAGACATAAATTTTTCTGATTATGTAGAAATCGTTGAAAAGGGTGGTAAAATATTCCGCAAAATGTATATATTTAAATCTACATTACACACCATTTACACTGAACTGAAGAACAAAGTTGCCCTTTCTTCATATGATGACAAGAGGTATGTTGAAGCTAACGGAATAACAACGCGATCCTGGGGACATTACCTCCTTAATGAGGATGCCAATAGAAATTTAAAACTTCTCATACAAGAAGCTGAAAAATATTAGATGCTCAAGATGATGAAATGGAATGGGATTTCGATTTAAATTTATTGAATTTGTAAAGTGATTGATAATAAAATCTTAAAAAGAATTTTTGTTTATTTGTTACATCAACCGGATTGGCCGTGTGGTTTAAGGCGCCTGGTTTAAGTCTTAGTTCTATAAAGTAATGTGGGTTCGAATCCCACATCTGACATTTTTTAAAGCAAAGTACATTTATAATTATTTATACTTTTTTATTATTTGTCTTAGTTTTTTTCTTGTAAAATAAGAAAACATAAATATAATTTAAGTTCTTTATTTATCAGTTATATAAGTGATTTACAAAAAATTTGTTTACATTTTTGTAGAGCCCATTTACACAAATGACACCTGGACTGTGAAGATGGTGTACCATCTACGTGTGAAGACCAGTCAGGGCGGTTATGATGCACAAAGCATGGTAGCTGTATTTGAAGGTTAAACTCCTCTCTGTAGTGTGCTGGTATATCGGGCCATGCATGTAAAAGTTCCAATGGGCTAACATTTTCTATCAGATACTGTAGTGGAAAATTTGTGAGTTCTGCTTCAGTAAAGGTATACAGTGATTTACCTTTTTGATGCAGTGTTATTACTTCCACTTCTTTACACTTTAAACAGCACAAATCTTGAGCCATAGTTCTCGAACACAAGTGATGATTAAGATTATAGAGCAGGAAACTGCAATATACCACTGGAGAAATTCATTTAAACTATGTCCCTCATCAGCAGCACTATTTATCGTATTATTATTAGCAGGGGAGGAGGGGTGTTCTCTGTAAAGCTCCAGCCAACCAGAGTCCTGCACGACACCATTACTCCTTCTTACTCGTAATTTGTAGCTTGTGGTATTGGTTGGTATAGAAGCTTTGAACATTTCTTGATAATCATATTTATAAGATTTCATTCTTTTCCAATTAAAGGGCCAGCTATCATTTCGTGTCCCATTATAATCAAAGCAAATAAACACCTCTTTAGAGTTATAAGGTCGCTGTATAATTAGCGAACTTTTTAAAATGGCTTGTAGAACTAAAAACTGCGAAGCGTTCATTGTTGTTTCTACAGATAAACTGACTAATTTTTATGGTAATATATATATTTTATATGGAATAATAAAACAATTTTATGATAATAGTATTTATTATATAATGATATTAACAAAGGATTGCGACTACGTCATTTCCTCGTCGCTTCCTTCTTCAGGTTCTGGAATTTTATTAGCTAAATTGCTGTCCAGAAAAGGTTTAATTTTATAAAGCAAATATTTCCTACCTGAACTAATAACTCCATCAACAAAATCACTTACAGTGCAATGCCCTTGTAAGTATTCGTCACATAATGTTACCAATTTTTTATATTCCTCAGCTAACTTGTTGCAGTAGTCTGGAGGAAAATATTTACCCACACCATAAATGGATTCGTGTAGTGCGTCAAACTCTAAATTTGAGAACGTCTGACGTAAATTGAGAACACCACTTTCAAGGTCTTTTATTATTTCTTCTACACACCACATTTTTTTTTTAATTATTTGCAGCACTTAATCTAAAAAGGCGAACGGGTCTGGTCTGCATACACTTTTATTACAATAACCAATTATAAACCTAGGTTTAAATAACCACAAATCACAATATTGTTTGCTGATTATCTTACGACAAACGCAGCACTGAAGAATTTCCACATTAGTATTCATATTTCAGCAAATAATAATCTCAGAGGATCAAAATCCCATATTAATTCACTTCTAATATTTGTTATTCTTTTACAACTTCGTAAGCAAAACTTTTGATTTATTTTATGTCTATCCAGCCACCTTTTACTTTTAGATAAATATCGTATTGCAAGAATACTATTACACTCCAAACATGTTAAAATTTCGACTTCACCAGACAAATTGCCTTCGATTTCAATCTGTATGTCTTCCATAACTGACTGAAAATTGTTCTGTTAAATGCTTTTAGTACAGTAATTTTCCCCCTACTTACTAACGTACATATATCTATACCAGATCTTCTATTTTTTTTTGGAAATGACGCAAAGCCAGATGCGCGCCAGATGTGCGTTCTATTTTTAGAAATGATGCAATGCCAACTGTGCGTTCTATTTTTAGAAATGGCACAATGCCAGATGTGGGTTCTATTTTTAGAAATGACGCAATGCCAGATGTATGCCAGATGTGGGTTCTATTTTTAGAAATGACGCAATGCCAGATGTGGGTTCTATTTTTAGATATGGCGCAATGCCAGATGCGCGCCAGATGTGTGTTTTATTTTTTAGAAATGACAGATGCTTTCCAGAGCTTTTTAGAATCCTTGGAAGAAAATGTACTATTTTTTTTATGAGAAACAAGTTATATATTAAGGCGTTCAAATTTTATGCCAGTTCTTGTTTCTCATACGAAGTTAAGTAAACTTCACAAAAATGAGTGATGAAATTTGTGTTGACAGTGAATTGAAAATTCAAAAACAATACTTTGTAGATAGTGTAGAAATTACTGCAAACTCAGACACAAATATGATTTGTGTATCAAATAATTTTTCACTATCGATATATTGGAAGATAAAGAAATGAAGCTCTGTACTTTCTGCCTGTATGATGTCGTAGAAGGTTTTGACATCAATATACACTGCAAGCAAATCACCCTACACGCTACGGTAGCTGTTTCCAATTTTGTGGGTCAAACTTTTCAATGTGGCACCTGCAGTTTACCACTATTTAATTACGTACTTACTAAATACTGTTTGCTTTGTAACGGAAAATGATGTGTACTGTAAATAAAACAATAAATACTTGTAAACTGTTAACATTGTATTATTTGCATCCCAATATTAGATTTGAAAATACCAAAACGCGCTAATAAACAAACACCATGTATATGCAACCATTATTACAATTTAATACTAATTTACTCTACTCTCGAATAGATGACACTGTGATGCAGTTTTTACTTACTTAATCACATCTGGCGCGCATGTTTTATGTTACAAGTTTCAAGTCAACGAATTACTGAATACTGAATGTAAAGCTTAAACTCGCTGTAAAAAATTTTCAGACTATAAATTGGTTTTCGCCGTTGTTTCTTAATTTATATAGTAGTTTTTGGTTAAATATAGTTACTTATGTGCAAAGTGAGTGTATTTTTTCTAGCCCTGCACTGCAAGTGACTTAAATATTTGGATACTATATACTTTGTAATTTGTAAGTACTTCACTCACCTTTTAAAAGCTTTTGAGCACGTTAAATTTAAATATCTATTCATTAAGTATCACATTTTTTATGTAAAACAATTACATTATTTTATAGCTTCCCTCATTTCATAGCTATAGGTTTATCAGTTTTCTGTCCAAATGTGAATTCCTTCCATTTTAAGCAGTTCTTTTTTTTTTGGTTGATTAATTAAAAATGCATATTTCAAAGACACCTGCATTCATTTTATTCATATATTTGTATACTCAAAACAATTGTTATGATAAATATCGTGTACAAGAGAAATATACTAACATATTATTTAAAAATTACATTTAGGTATATATTCAAAAAAAGTTGGCAGTTTCAGTTTAAAAACAAATAATACTTAATAATTTATTTTAAAGATAGACACTACAAATATAAGAATAGCTAGAAACACTAATATTAACAGAAAAAAAATATCACAAAATAATATTACAATTTTAACAAATCATTAATATATCTTTTAATTAAACATAAACAAATAACAATATTTACATAAAAGAAAATATAGTTTTACTGGCAGTAAAAGTTCGCAAATATGAGCCTTACCTCGAAACTGTTATGTATACAGGTGTGGCAGAAAAAATTTGAGGGGGTGCTAAATATATGCAATAAAATGTATAATTTAATTTTAATATAAAATTCAATTCTCAATGTATATCTACGTTACAATTTCGGAAACACTATCACATATATTTAAAACCTCCTCATATCCTGCCAATAAATTTCGAAGATTGTTTAATTTACGCTCATACTTGCGTACCTTTTTTAGCAGCTCGGAACGTTGCATAACTTTCGCGGTCACATAGTCTTTACTTTTCTCTTTGAACCGCCGCGCCTCTTCCAAAAATCCCAAGAAATTTTGTATTCCTACATTCTCTTCATCGAAACTTTCGTCCGCTCGTGGGGTTGACGTCGATTCAGGTCCACTGATATCTTCATACCTCGGAACGCTAGTATTTGGAACCAAAGTAGAAGGTAGAACTTTTCGCGATTGTCCAATGGGACGCAAATTTTTAAGATCACCATCGGTGATCTCAAAACTGCTGTTGAATTCTTCAGCTCTTATGTCCTGGAAGGCTGAAGTTCCAGCCTCCATTCTTAAATGCTGCAGAAGCTTGATGTTCTTTTTGGGGACAACCCCCGAACTATTGCCAGCCAAAACTTTCACTTTCATGTTTTAGAGTGTTAGGTGATAATAAGTTGATGATTTAGTTAAACTGAGTCTATATGACTGAATTATACAAATATATAACAAACACTCCTACTCCACAACTTAGATTTAATTAAAGTTTTGTGATGAGACGTAAACCAATTACAGACAGTCTTTATTTTTTTCGCTTGCATGCTATGGCTTTCAAAAATCTATGTCACCCAATGCTCCGCCCACAAACTTGGTTTGATATTCTTATTGGTTTAAAATAGCATCTGCTTACTACGCATGGTACAATTTTTTCTGTACATTGTGGTAATATCAGAAACAGACCCCCTCTGCTACACAGTGTCGTTGTCCTACATTTTTTCTCTCATTTGTGGGAACATTGACTTGTTCTCTGCGTTGGCAAACATTTTTTACACCCCAATTCAACAGAATGTAGTATTAATTTCGAAATATGATGTGAATGTCCTCAATTTTCTTATGATTAGTTCTTAAACATCTGTCATGTAACCACTTGATCCTCTATGTTTTTTTTTTCACAAACAGCGTCGTTGTCCTCCATTTTTATATAAGTTGTGGGAACTTGTTCTTTGCATTGTCAAACCAAAATGCTGTTTTTTCATGAACCCACGCATCTGCCATTTGATCCTATACATTTTTACACAAAGTAATGAGAAACTTTGATGTTATTAATCCCACGTCCTTCTTACGACATTATTTTATTGTATATATTTCAGTTTGAATATATCTCCCAGTATTTTTTTTTAAATTAGCACCACCGATATATAAGTAAGCACCAGTGAAACTTTACTGCAGTACTTTCAAAACATTTGAAAATGTCTATCAAAAACGGTCAAGTAAAAGTGTCAACAAATAGTGCTGTGTCAAAAAAACCTTCCTGGGACACTGATTGGGATACAGACTATCAAAAAGAAGAACAAATTCGTTGTGCCCAACTAGCCGAAAAGCAGGCATTTCTATATAGAAAATGGATTTTAGGACAAAGACGTAACTGTGTTGCCGCAAATTCTTTCCTTACTGAGGAATCGTGGGACGATTGGTGTGAGACCTACGATCCTTCTTCGACAATTGTTGATAAACCGGTGATTCGTACACCTCCAATTGGCAAATCAAAATCAGAAAAAAGAAAGTTTCGGGATGCGGAAAGAAGGCGATTGAGGACGCTTTCGGAATATGAAGGACCCCAAAAAGACTTTAAAAATTAATATTTTTTATTTTATTTTTTTTATATCTATGTATATTTTTTTTTGCACACTTTATATGATTTGCAAATCTTATATTAAAACATTTGTACCCATATATGTGGAAATATATTTTTTACACTCTATATTTTTTTTTACTTGCACTTCCCTAATTACACTTTAATTTAAAAAAGTAAGTCATAAAATAGAATGCAGTTAAATAATATCTGTAAAATTTGTCCTATATTAAACGCTTCAGAATACATATATGACGTAATCCCATCTGGCTTACATGCATTAATTGCTTTTAATATACAAACTAAACTGGAGTCTTATCACATAACACATGCCATATTTCTCCTAAGGGGGGACACATGATACAATATCTCATATGAAATTTATTTAATATTAAAGACGAGATGGGTGATCTAATATACAGTGCGATGTCTAGAAATAATGCCGACCGATGAAAATAATGTAATACAGTATGTTTGTTACATCTGTACACATACTGTATGGTTCCCATGTCTTTTACATTTTTTAAATTTTAAAAAATTAAAAAAAAATTTTAAATTTTTTTTTTAAGTAGGTCATTATGACGCAATGTCAGATGCGCGCCAGATGTGCGTTCTATTTTTAGAAATGACGCAATGCCAGATGTGCGTTCTATTTTTAGAAATGGCGCAATGCCAGATGTGGGTTCTATTTTTAGAAATGACGTAATGCCAGATGTGGGTTCTATTTTTAGATATGACGCAATGCCAGATGCGCGCCAGATGTTCTTTAAGTAGGTCATTGCTCCTCTCTTATAGTTATTGGCTCCTGCTCCTTGATTTTTGCTCTCTTAAAGTTATTGGCTACTGCTCCTAGATTTTGCTATCTTATACTCCCTCTACTGACGATCCAACAGCTAAAATTTTTTTTGTGACCTTCGGAATTATTGAAAAAATTTTTGTTGATCTCTCTCCAGTTCAGAAAATAAATTATAAAATTCACCGTACAGCCTTCTATTTTTATTGGTAAGGTGAACCCAAAACTTTCTTATATTCCTCGCTATTTTTTCCCTCCTCCACTTCACACAACATGGTTAAAATAAAAACTCCTTCTGCCGAACTACAATCAACTACTGCTTAAAAACATAAGGTCTGTTCCAACAGCCGTTGAGAACTGGTTCAGAACTGTCAGAAATGTTTGACCAACACCGTTTTACGTCGTATTCGCCGTTAGTACACTAACAACTGAACTGACTGACTAGTTCTGGACGATTCAGAATCGATTCTTGCTGTTGTTGGAACAAACCTATTAAAACGTCTGCCACACACATAATCGACACAAAAAGTTGCTGATCCGTGCTGGACAAGTGTGCGAAGTCGTGCAGGTTTGAAAGACCGCGCTGCGCTGGTCCATGCCAGTGGTTGAAATTTTGCCTACCGGTTTGCTTCTTCGCATGCAAGTCGAACCGTGTATATGTGAGTGTACATATTCCGTAGGCTTCGGATACGAAAATGGCAGCACCGCCAAAGTTGTATAAATTCTAAAATTTAATTTTGACCATACCATTATAATGAAGCATGTTACTACTATCTACTATTGTCAAGATAACGATTTAGAAATTATGCTTGAAATCTGGTGAGTCTTCTGTCATGGGATGGCATTGGATTAGTTGAATTAGGCTTTACACACCGATTAGGATACACGGGCCTGAATAATAATAATATGACAAGTAAATTACATAATCAAATGATAATTATTGTGCAGCCTTATGTTTAACTTTAAAAATATCGAGAAGTAATGACTTTAACAGTAGGCTAATTGCAAAGAAAATATTGAAGAAGGCGAAACTGCCCCTCTATCCTTGTAGTACGCCTCTGGTAGTAGCCATGAACGATTTTGTATTATTTTTTAATATATTCTAAAGTATTTAAACTTTAGGCCATACTTGGCTATAGGGATATATCAAACAGGATTAAAATAATTTAAAAAATCATTTAAATATTTTTAATTAAAACACCATAAACATCCATAAGGAGCCATATTTTATCTAAGTGTTATGTGTAAATTCTTCATATTTTCAGTCCAGGATTATCAAGTTAGCATATGTACAATTATTAATTAATCACCCTTTATAAACATATCCATAGTCATAATAACAGCCATTGTAATTGCATATCGAGGAGTATTATTTAATTGTCGTTGCGGGCAGTACCGTAACGACCTTAACTATTGAAAAGGAGCAAAATATTTTTATACTTATTTTGAATTTATCATGTGGTATCTTCGAAATGTTATAGAGATCATCTAATTGTTTTGCTTACCTATCTTTAGCTTTATAATCCACGGCTACGGTTTCGTGGTCACTCAACTGGGACACTTATTTAACTTAATAAAAGGAAATACCATAATCCCAAAGAACGGGTTTTTGGTATTAATAACACAAGATATATATGACACATAAGTGTTAACCAAATAATGAAAACAATTGTGACAAACAAACACTTTATAAACCTTTAATTTATATGCGCTAATGCCAAAATATGAGAAATAGTAATAATATCCCTATCCCTCATTCTAATCACGAGGATTAGCCCAGAAGTCGAAGACTTGTGCGGGAGAGGGGTCGGCATTAAGCAGGACGCATTTGCGCCCAGGAACGACTTACATTGGTAGGCCCTAACCACCATTCAGTGCAGGAATGAGGGAATCCTGGAAAACCTCATTAATTAGGAGGGTAGTCAAATGTCAACCGATATCAATCTCTCACATTGACCCAAGCCAACATTCTTCCACCCTACCATACTCGCAGAGAGGGTGCCAATTTCTCCACGAATATAGTTTATATACGGTCTACCGGCTGCGGGTATCAAAGCCACAGCGATCTAGTCACCTCGATTCAAGTACTGACTCCTTAAACCGCGTGACCACTAACCTTACTAATTGAATTTAATTTAAATTCTGAATAATTACATCTTATTCAACCTAGACGTTCTTCGAGTAAAAATATTGTTACTGAATATTTTTCAGTGTTTTGGGTGGGCGCTATATGTATGACTTTATGTAATACTAAATGTAACACTACGCTTGTTCTATAAAACCCCTACGCATTTTTCTGTCGTTGCTAGTACTGAAATATCGAATATTCTCTTTCTTTGATGGTGTCAAAAAAGCTGACAATATGGCCTGAAGGGACCTTCAAGATACTTGTTCTAAATATTGCTCTGCTAACTGACTGGTTCGAGAGGAAGCAATAAGTCATCATTTGAATACTGGCGAGAGAATATGCCTTTCAAATTGACAATTGTACTTAAAAACTCAGTTACGTTTACTACTTATTTATTTCTTTTTATTTCCCAGATTATCGATCCTAAACTAACAACATATTTGGGTTTTTGTTAAATAATCAATGCGTTTTACAACTTTTCAAATATAATATTAATATATAAGTCATATGTATGGACTGTAATTTGGATAATTTTGAAAAACCAGTTATTATATCCCTATCATATACAACGGGTGCAAGTACTTTTACTCCTAAATTTCGCCGCAGAATGGAATTATGTCGATGAATCCAAAACATGTTAAACTAAAATCCTTTTTAATCCTCTTATTGTTTACAGATGAGAGTCACTATTTTAAATTATCATAACAATCACTTTTATGTAGGTCAAAAGCTCCACATGATGCTCATACAGTGGAGTAACTGATTAAATGAAAACGGGACCATCTCATATCCACTGTAAGTCGCGACAAAAAATCATTTGAAAGCGCCATAAAGCACTGATTTCGCGCACGAAATATAAATAATCTCTTTTGTCCAACTGTCTAAAATGTGCCACTATCAGTTTATTATTTTTCAATACGTATTTATCTGAGGTTAATGTCGATATCAAAAGTGACATGATCGTGAAAAAAGTACCTGAAAATAATGTTTTCTCCAACCGGCACAAAACTATGATATTTTTTTACTGTCATGAGTCTCTATAGTTAACATTTTTTCTTACTGAGAAAAAAAAATAGTATCAAAATGGAAACAAAAGTGTATAATTTTAATCCACATTGATATTAAATACACAGTTTGAATGAGTATTAAAATTTAATCAACCACTGAAACTCACTATCTTCATTCTTGGAGCAATTCTCAAAGCAGTTCAACATGTTTTCATTAATAGTTATATTATATTCAGACGTTGTGAAATCATAAAAGACTACGGTGCTTGGTTTATCATTACTACTAGCAACTTTCAGTATTCTCTTCGCAATAGTTTCTTTATTCACAAGTGAGTTTTCAATATAGCCTTCCGCCACAGTGTTTGATCTCCATCCTCCGTGTCTTTTAAGACAAGTGAGGTCACCACCTCCGTCAACGAAAAGGGTAGCAGACGTTTATCGTAACCCAACTAACATTTAAGCCTAATAGACTACTACACAAGAAAAATAATCCTAAATTGATCAAGATTTACTACTTTCTTCCATAAAAATAGTCTTCAATGTTACAAAATCTTATAATACCAAAATTTTAGTCAAAAATTTGTTAACTAAGAGTAATATAATGCCTTCCAAGTAAAATGAAATATATGTCAATTTATACAGTTCAAAATTACATATGGTTTACCTATTCTATGTTTTCAAATGCTAACATTCCAATAACGTGTAAGACGAAGTTATAATTTACTTAATTTCGCCTAGAAATCTGTCTTCAATATCCAAGGATTTTTAAATTATTACAATAGGTAAATATTTACATATTTATTACGATATCAAAATACTTATTTTAGTCTTCAACTAGTAGTTAAAAATAAGGTAATAACTAGTTATTTTGCCCTATTAAATCCTTCAATTGGTTTCTTTTATTTTTATTACAATATAATCCTATTTTCAACTTTGTTGATAACTTGTATAGAATATTTGACCATTTCAATTAACCTAATAGAAATATTGTTCTATATTATTGTACAAATTTACTTGTTAATAATACTTCGACGTAAGTGTGTCTTATAAAGGTCTTTTAGGGAACAAGCTTCTTGTTATATGTATTCCGACAGATCTTCATGTAATAGCACGTAGAAATTGTTTTGTGTTTTGGCGATCTGCAGTTAAAACTAAGCCCTACACAGTATTAAAGAGTTGTAAAAACAAGTTTAAGCCGACACTGCATATCATGTAAATCAGTCTAATGATAATATATCGATAAATACTTCATATATAAGTATTCTTATGACTGTTATCGTGTCAGATGAATTCAGTAGTGCACGTGAATTGAAATTCGAATTGAATTCCGTTCGAAAATATTTATTTTGTTTTTGTTATTACGCATATATAATATTATTGGCTTTAATTTGAAGTTTCAATCACAAATCCAAGAGTAGAATTTTATATGTAGGTACCTAGTAATAATTTAATTGGTAATAAATTACCATAAAATATCTTCATTTGGAGGAAATTTCAACCACAAAGTTAATATTTTCCTGTGACGTCAGCATTGGCATAGGCAATCTGCCCTATAGGTTAAAACATACAGACAAATTGACTTCAAAGTTGATTTTGTTTGAGCGGCCATATTGTTATAAACACTAAATGTTTTGTTCATTATTTCTAATTAATTACTCATTAAAATTATGTTAATACAGATAATATTAGTTAATACATTTATGACGAAAGATTATTAAACACATTTTATCACGAAGTACATTCAGTTTTTATTTTAGGTTATTCTTCAGTATAGTAATATTATTAAAAAGCAATAGTAAAAATGTATATTTATAAGGCGCGTTATTTTTATGAAAGTTTGGTCATGACATTATAAAATTTCCTGGGTTGTACAATTTGATGAATGGAAACCAAAAATACGGACTTTATTATATTAAAATCTAAATATCTATAAATATACTAACTCCTACTCTACTTGTAGCTTAGTAGCCTGACTTATAGTCTTTCTTTTTCTTCCTATGCCTGTTCGCTATTAGAATATATAAAATGAAACATATAATGTTGTCTCTCTCTGGCAAAAGTATGTCATATAAAGGGCATAATTAGGGTAGATTTTGGTAATAATGTCTTTTATATTTCGAAATTTTAACATAAAATTGGTCCGTATTTCTTTTAGGTCCAATTATCTTATTGGTATAAAATTCTTGCCGACCAATTATTAACTTCCATATTACTTTAGTTTTTTCCACACATAAGGAAAAAGGCCAACGAATATAGGTAAACTTCCCTTATATGGAATTGGTCATGAAAAGTTTTTGACCAATTCAGAGGTCAAGTTAACGTAATTTTAATTTTAATTGTTTGTTGGGAATGCGTGTCCACTGTACTTTTTCCGGATCCGGGACATAAAGGAATATATTTTCGATAAAAATTAAAAATAATTGTCTTCCAACACAGTAAAAGAACGTGGTCTCTTGGTTTTAGTATTGGAAATTTTTATAATTGAGACCGATTTCACATCTTCAACATTATCAATGGTTAAACTGACTATTTCATGAGAACGGCATGCGCCTGCAACTCGCAATTAGGATGACCCACAAAAAAGCTTTTTAAAAATTTTAAAGCGTTTATCTTCATAAATTATCAAGTACACTATTCAAAAAACAACTTGTTCCGAGGGGTAAACCACTGAGGTATTTTACTGTACAAGCTGTGGGTAATTAAAGTTATTTTTTCGGTATTTGTAGGTACTTTGTGAATTTTTGGGTACTTTCAAGGTAATAATGGGTATTTACTGGGTATTTAATGGGTATTACGAAGATAATTAATGGGTATTTTAAGAGAACACTAGTATTTTTCCGCTAATTTTTAAATACAATGGCGATCGCGCATGCCTTATTACAATGGTACAGTTTAAATATAAAATATGAGTAAACAACTGACCGACGCAATGGCAAATATAAAAATTATTAAAAGTAGATACAAAAATATTTTCTGTAAAATTTTTCGGATGCACTGCTAAACCACTATGTCTATCGCCTTCGTCTTTAGTCTTTAGTTTAGAAAATAATATAGGGTGATTCGAATTAGATACATTCAATTGCAAAAATAATGGCACTTCCTCAAATTAGTTTTATGACTACTCTGTGGGTGAGGGGAACAACTAAGAACTAATGTTAAAAATTGGATGTAGATTTCATTACGAATATGTCAGCAGTTCGAAATAAATACCCAAATTCAACTAAACAGTGCCTTTATTATTGCAATAGATTGTACAGTACAGGACCATATAAACAAGTATCATATGAATGTTTTATAAGGCGTTTACGCAGAATATATTCACTCACATAGTAGCACATTCACACTCTTGTTATATGTGTATATTAAGTAAAATCATGGGTCATTTAATGTATTTTTCGTTTCTTAGATATCTGGGCATTTAAGGGTATTTTTTGACACTATTTGATATTTCTGGGTACTTAACGGGATTTTTAGGTACTTAAGGATATTATTGGGTAATAGTCATAGGTCTTCTTTGGGCACTTGAGGGCAAATCGTGGTTTTTGGGTATTTTTGAGGTATTTGTTTATTTGATGAGGTATTTTTTGGGTATTATTTTTGAAAAATGGTATTTCACTGTACAAATTTCAAGCAGTGGTTTACCCCTCGACTTGTTCGTTTGTAAATACTCACGATTTTTTCTGTACATAGCCCTTATTTTGTCTCTCGAGAAAATCACGTAACTTTGAATATTTGCTTATATTATCCCCTTCTTTATATCCAATGCTGATCGCAACATTGAATATTGTGACCTTAACCATAACGACTTTATTTTACTTACTAAGTTTGAGGAATACACCATCAATATATCTCCTGAATACAACTTACTGTTTTTTTTTTCCTTGCACCAGCCCATAAAACGTTGCTAGTAACATTCATAAACTTCTCGAGATTTCTTTGGGAGAAGATTCAAGAAACCTCTTTCGCACACTCCAGTATATTCTCAGGTACCCTAAATAGTGATTAGATTCCATTTTTACAGACTATTCAACAAATTGCACTACAGACAATCACAAATGACTAATATTTGTCCAAGTATCCATGACTACCTCGATATATCCTACTTGCCTATTTTGTTTTATTATCCAAATTAGGTTTGAATAATTTCAAAGCATAAATTAATAATTAAATGGAGGAATTCGGTTGGAGAAAGAATAGCGTGTTTTATTCGGATTAAAACTGTCTTTTTGTCTCGTAATTTTGCATCCATAATCCATCGATACGATAGCGTGCTTTTGTTTAACTGCGTTCAAAAATGGATAATTTGGCGTATCAGTTGGACAAAAAATAAATAATAGTACTTAAAAAGTGCACTTTAGAAAAAAATATGTATTAGAAATATGAATACGGAATTAAATATACCTATTAATTTTCCTGAAAACGCAGTTTTCCGGAGAGTTTTAATGACGAGGCTTCCCCGAGTCTCCGCGACTGATTGACAGTTTTACGTAGAAGTGTACCCTTTAATTAATTTTTCATGTCCTCAAACTTTCGTCAATCTATCAAACAACTTGAACAGAAACATTTTTGTCATGGACATTTATACCCCCTCTCTTGTAAACCAGTAACTTTACACCCTTTTTAAACTTTAGTTTATTAAATCTCTTGGGCGTAACATGATTTTACTAATACATAACGTGAACTTAAAACAGACTGTGTATAGAAGACAATTGAGAATACCATATAATTTTCACATCAAGATGTAAAAACACTACAAATTATACACCTTTGTTTCTGCTGCTATGTCTCAGTAAATCAAAGACGGTATTTTGTTTGATCTATAACGGCAATATGCTCAAGATACAACAGAAAGTTTAATAATATACTAGTCGGATTCTTTCTTCCTTGAGAGGTTCTTGAGAAATAGGAATATTTATAGTTCAACAACTTTGAATATAAATCTCTTCATCAGGACATCGGAAGTTCTAAATTTCAGAATTTCATGTAACTTTGTGTATTGTTATACGCAATGTTCAACAGCGAATTGTAACAAATTTTGCTCTTCCCTGAACGTTGGCTAAACTTGGAGTAATCTCAGTGGAGACAATTTCAGGTTTATCCGACAAAATTACAAGGTTCTGAAAGCTTTTCCAAGTGAAAGAATGACTCTTTATGAGTGTAGGTTGAATGTTCCTGGTGCGATGTCACGTAAAAGTTACCATTTCATTCTTAGTTTATCTTGACGGAAATTCTAGTACTTATGGACTTGTGCTGTACCAACAAAACTTACTGAATATGTCGTTGTATTTCAGCAACCAACTTGAAAAAGCTATTAAATAATATTTTAAACTTTATCCTAACAATATTATAAACTTTAATTTGATCTTGACCGTTGACATTTTATATCAAACTATTAGAGAAAACATAAGTTTATTTTTGTTAAATAGAACACATACAGGGTATCCGGCATATGAGGACCGTAATTTTGAGGGTTTATATATCCAACTAAAAGATAGAAAACTCTTATGAATCAAATATGTTTTGTTTAGTACAACTCATCATATGGAAAAGTAAAGGCACTCATATTTTGGACACCCTGTATATATTAAGTTTATCATATTTCCATTATGCTACAGTACTGTTTAATGTTTTAAAAGACAATGTTTGGTTGCAACAAGATGGCGCATCTCCACATTTTACAGTTGCAGTTAGTCAGTTTTAAAGGAACATTTTCCAAATCAATGGATAGGTCGCCGCGGACCTATTGAGTGACCACCCAGTCTAAAGTCTAAAATTTATGCCACTCAGCCGCAGTCTTCAGAAGAACTCAGGCGGTGCGGCGTATCCCTGAAGAATTGCCACCTATTTACCCCCGAAATTCTTAACAATGTTCGTCGAAATGTTGAATAACGTTTTTATTATTGCATGGAAGTGGGAGGCGGAGATTTTGAACAATTAATTAAACGATTAGTACAAAATTGTCTTTTATTACTAAGCATAAGTAAACATTTTTTTTTCAATCACGGATGAACTAAAATTGAAAAAAAATTACATGATGACAACCAGAATTAAAAACACTTTCGAATGAGGTGTCACTCGACCTAGAGTGCCATTTAAGATTCTAAAGGTGAATGCGCCCCGCGAAGGGGGTTGTTCTGGCGAGTCTGCATTTAACGCTAAAATGTGTCCCGCTCGAAAACAAAATGGATGTGTCACGGCAATTTTAATATTTTGGAACGTAGTTCAAAATAAGCCGGGTGCAAAGTTTTCAATGGTACACCCTGTATTTATTTCTAAAATGGAGCGCCTTTTATGTATTTGGATATTGTATTATTATTTGGTGTCGAATTTATAGTAGGTATAGATCAACTTGACTGACGTAAGTTAAAAAAAGTGCCTTCGTCAGTCTGCTCTGATCAGTTGGGGCGTCAGGATGACTGTCTCTGCGCACCCTTGTTTAGTGCCTGTGTCACGAAATGCGATAGACTCGTCACTCGAGTAACGTTATGCTAAAGTTTTGTTGGAAATTGAACAAATCTCTTACGGAGATCTACCAATTGATTGTGCAAGCTTACGGAGATAGTGCTCGACGAACCCCGCGCTGGACGGCCATCAACCAGTATAACCGACGACAATTTGGCCTGTGTGCGCGATCTGTTAAATTCTGGCCGTCGCTTGAGTGTCCTGATAATTTCAGAAACTCTTAACATTTCCAAAACAATTGTACAGGAGCTGATGACGGATAAATTGTACATGAGGAAGGTGTGTGCCAAGCTGGTTCCCAAGCTTTTGACAACGATCAGAAAAATCACTGAGTGACTGTCGCGACTGAAATTCTCGAACGCGTCGAAATTGCACCTTTTTTCTTGGACAATGTCATTACCGGGGATGAAACATGGTGTTTCGAGTATGACCCAGAAACGAAACGTCAAAGCTGCTAGTGGCACACTTTGAGATCCCCAAAACCGAAGACCGAGATGTGGTACACAGAGATTTCGTTTCTCCAGGCCAAACCGTGAACACTACATACTACGTTGATGTGCTAGAAAAACTGCGAAAAAGTGTCGTCCGAGGGAGAAACGAGATCGCCACTACACGGGATCTACACCGTGACAACACTCCAAGCCACACCGCTCTGCGCATCCGTGAATACCTGGCGAAGCAGAACTTGGCAACATTGCCACAACCCCTCTACAGTCCAGCTGACTTCTTTCTCTTGTCGAAAATCAAGACTGCCTTGAAGGGAATCCATTTGGATCGATTGAAGCCGTCCAATGCGCCGTGACAAGGGCCCTTGCCGGGGTCCCCATTGAAGCCTTCCAGAACGCATACCGTGCGTGGCAGAGCCGCTGGAAAAAGTGTGTAGATGCCCAAGGAAACTACTTTGCAGAACATTAAATGTTTATAATGATATCTACTATAAACATATTGGTTAAAAAAAATTGCATTACTTTCCGGACACACCTCGTATACAAATTTATCTATACGTAAATTCTTAAAAAATGTCAATCATCGGTTATAAAACAGAAATGAGTTTAACCATTAAAGTGAAATTTGTATATGACAATACATCGGTAAGACATTTTTGATGCAATTTGTGCTAATTACCATCTTCCACAAATGCTTTAAACTGGATACCTCAGTTAAAAAATATTAATATTTTGTTTGTGTATTATCGGATATTCACATAAAAAAGTGGTAACTTTTTTAAGTAAATTCTGTCTGTTACAAACTGTTGATAACTGTTTAGTCGCAAAAACTTATTTTCATGCAGATGGGCTACCTAACCTAACCTAACATTTATTGTAAAATAAAAAAGGCCATCATCGTGCATTAACTACATTCCCTTCTTATAAAGAGCTACATTATCTCGTTCAGCGGATAAAATTGTTTCTAAGAAATTCAGATATTTTCTGTTTAAAGTGGTTGACAATCTTACTGGGATTTGACAGGCCCAGTAACCACTTTATTTGCCGCTGGAATTTCCTCTAAATGAATTGGTAAATCATATACCACAAAACTAAGGTATGCTTCAGTCTAAAAGAGTAATTAAAGTAATTCATAGATTTTGCGAAGTCCTAAATATTGTTTACCTTATTTATAAGGTAAAAATAAATGAATAAATCGATTTCCAAATATTCCCGTACAAACATTTACCGAGAACCGAACTTGATGACCACTTTCTATTACAATATGTACTAAATCTAAATCTTTTAAACAGTATTTTACTAGCGAAACGAAAAAATGTAATGGAAATAACACAAAAACTGATAAGATTTTTTTTTTAAACTGCCACAAAAACGTTATTTTCTTTTCCATAAATACACAAAATAATCACATAATCAATGAAGAATTTAATTTAAATAACTACCTAAAATTAATTAATAATATATTTAAAAATTGTATTTTTTTCTTATTTTAATCGGGGAGTATTTCTACTAAGTTAGTTGTCCAAATAATTAAATTTAATTATTATTCAATGCATTATTACCATAGATACACGAAATAATAACTGAAAAATCCAATTTTTTTTGTTCTATGAAGATTTTGCGAAAATATACAGGCTTGGCAAAGTCCTAAGGAGACTAACTCTCGTCGATTTTTCTACTCAGTTCGTTAGGGAAAATGTGTAAATCAACTTGTGGGTATAAATACATTGGGACAAATACCACAAAAAATTGCCGAATATTTAAAACTGCAAGATCCAAAATCCTATACTGGACATGCTTTTAGAAGGACGTCGGCGACTTTGTTAGCAAATACTGGAGTTGATGTTATGGCACTCAAACGTCATGGGGGCTGGAGGTTTTAGTGATAACATTAATGTATTATTTGACTAACAGAAAATGTAATTTTAGGTCTTCTGGTGTCGCTGAAGGATATGTTGCAGAGTCTTTAACAAAGAAAATAGAGTTTGCTGATAAGATTTTACATACCAACAGCGGCAGTGACAATGAATTTGACTCCATTCCAGTGTTTGAAGACAGAACTACTGAAGTAACTACTATTCTAATCCTAACATATCTAACGCAATAAGTAATACAGAAAATTCAATTACTGTAAAAGCAATAGAAAAAAACGAGGAAAAACTATTACCTTTAAGAATTGTACAAATTGTACCTCTAATTTTTACAATAAATGAACCCAGCATTTGGAAAGAATTACTGATTTTTACTTACCGCTTTAATGCTGTTATGAACTCAAACAACACTATTATTTTTTTGATTTCTATGGAAACAAGCCAGTCTTGTATATTCAACTTACAGAATCTGTCAACTATGACAGTAAGTGCATATTTCAGAACGATTGTGCGAAAAACAAAATTAATCTCATTCATGCCAGCTAATCGACAGAAACATCCCATTTATTTATCTGCATGGGTTCGATTCTCGAGTTTAGTGGAACACATTTCCTCAGAAAGTTACATAAATGTTCATGAGAAGATGCAAATCTGTATTATTGTTCATTCTCATTGTAGTTATTTCCCATAAAATATTGGGGAATTATTTCACATGTTTTTTGCTAAAGTAATATAAAGCTTCAAGAGTTGTAAATATACATATATATATATAATAATATACTCAGGAATTTTTAAGGTGGAATGAATTCCTACTCAAATTTATTTCACTACATTTGACAATCGAGGTCCAGGAGTGTTGTTTTTATTTAGACATGTTTAAACAGCAGGTTACTACTCGTAAAACAAAACATTTGCAATGGAATCATACGATGGGATACGTAGTTAAAAGCAACGTTATATGTTCAATGCTAGAATTTTATTTTGAAATATCTCAATAACTTTGAAACCTGTCGGAGCATTAAAAAAAATCTGGCATAATTATGTTTCTTGGCACGGCAAATAAGAATTTTTGACTAATTTTGACGTCACTAGTTGAATTTTTGAAACCAGCAACATTCGGATAAGGCATATTTGGCTCCATCGACTTTTTTTCGTCCCCAGTATTTCCAGCTCCGAGATTTCCCAACTTTTCACAGACACCCTATTACTACGTTTATTTTGACGGTATAAAAAGTATTCTACAACGACTACACTAAAGTGATGCTACTTCTATTTTATATGCTCAACGGATATTTAACAATCTTAGAAGATTTAGCATACATACATTTTAATTATTCACGGATACCTTCAGTTATTCGCCGTCTTGAAGCAACTGTGACAGCATCAGGATATTCAATAAATAACGCAGTAAATAATGTTTTTTATTTACGACAGTTTATTTCCTGGTTATAAGGACCTAGTGCTGAACGTGTGAAGAAAAAAATTTATACCGTCTTGCAGAACAATTCGAGATTTCTTGTCTTTATGCCGTATAGTAGATATTTTTGACGACTAAGAAGTAGATTTTTCTGAACACACCTTAAATATGCCATTCATGAAAAATTATATATACTTACTTTAAATATGCCCAATGACCTCTGTAGATGTTAAAAATACGTTTTCGAAACCGAAGTGTTCTGTAAACTAATAAACTTAATATGAATAATGTTGGATATTATAAATTAGTTCAAGATAAGATGTTGATTTTAACATTTTGTAGGTATATGTTTGCACCTCGGTTTCTACAGACATTAACTTAGCGTCCTAAGTGCGCTTCTGGTAAAGACATCATCTGAGAACGAAGTGTGAGCTTTAATATATTCCCGACTTCCCCCAACCCTTACAAATACTACCCGCTCCGCTTCGAATATTCATTTTTTGAAATCACCGGCAGCTTTAAGGACAAAATTTATGCAGGTGTTACAATTTCCGTATTTTTTATAGTTGCTATTAAATAAAAACTTTTTTAAATTTACGCCTCTGACTCTCTTATTATGTATTTGCGGACCTATACTCAAATTATCTTTTTTTTTCTATTTTTATGAGTACTATAACCCCCGGAACTTTTTACACCAATTTCAATGACACTCTGTATACAGGGTGTTAAAAAAGAGTGTAAAATATTTAAGGAGGTAATAATATGAACCAAAATAAGCAGAAAAGTCTCAATAAACATGGGTCCCCAAAGTAACGGTTGCGGAGATATGGAATGTTTTATGTTTTTAGCCCCTTTTTTATTTTGCAAAAACGTTGTGTATTTTCTTATAATAGTTGGTTGATGTTTAGTGAAATAAACAGTACGTATTTGACAGTTGTTCTCAGTGCACAAGTTTTCTTTCGCTATGGCTGGTTACTCTAACGCAAATTAACAGACATGCATTTCATGTATGGTCGTGCTAATGGGAACGCCACCGAAGTGCGACGTCTTTATGTTGACGCTTATCCAAATCCGCCAGATTCCTTCACAACGCAGGTTTGGAAGAATTCACCAAAGATTGCGTGATACCGGTTCCTTGAGCAAACAGTGCCATTTATCCGGAAGACCAAGGTCGGTATCCACTCCTAGAGCAGAAGAAGAAATTCTAGCACTGGTAGAGCAGAATCCAGGTACGAGTGTGCGGAGAATATCAGCCGAGGTAGGAATTAGGTCCTCTTGTTTGGAGAATCCTTCACGAGCAACTGCTTTATCCATATCATGTGCAACAAGTACATGCCTTAAATCCAATAAATAAATAATCATCAAGCACGTTTGGTTTTTTGCCGCTGGTTTCTACGTCATGATGCTGAAGCGGGTGCACAAGAAATGGAGTGTTTAATTTTCACAATACGCATATTTGGGCCGACAAAAATCCTCATGCTCTAATAGAATCTGGACATCAGGCACGTTTTTCATTAAACATTTGGATGGGTATTGTAGGTGGCAAGTTTCTAGGTCCTGTTGTTTTACCAAACCAATTAACAGGCGTTGCTTACCTCAACTTTCTGCAGAACACACTGTATGAGTTCTTGGAAGACATTCTTTTGAATCAGAGGCAACAAATGTGGTTCCAGCATGATGGTGCTCCAGCTCATTTTTCCATGGCCGTTAGATAGCATTTACACCAAACTTTTCCACATAGATGGGTAGGAAGGGCCGGACCTGTTTTATGGCCTCCAAGATCGCCTGATCTGAACCCTGTAGATTTCTTTGTTTGGAGATATTTGAAGACATTAGTGTAATGTACTCCTGTAAATAGCCTGGAAGAGCTGCAGCTACGGATTAATCAAAAGTGTCAAGACATCCAAACTGCGGAGGGTGTTTTCGAATGAGTTCGAATATCGTTGGGACGAAGATGTCGTGCCTGCTTGGAAATGGACGGGGAGCACTTTGAACATCTTCTGTAACTTTGTTTTTTGTTTGTTAAAAGCTTCCTTTATCGGTTTATTCCTAATAAAATAAAATGTTTGAAAAACGAATAGTGGTCCATATCTCCGCAACCGTTACTTTGCGGGCCCATGTTTATTAAGAGTTTTCTGCTTATTTTGGTTCATACTATTACCTCCTGAAATATTTTACACTCTGTATAGTTACCGTCACCAGAAACCTCGTTACTGACTATCAAGAAATTCTTTCAGAAACAAAATAACATTACAACTCTGAAAACTTGTAAGGATGATTTGAGCGCATCAGATTGTATAAGCAATGAAGCTTCATTACATTAGTCGAAACGGTCAGAACTAAGTTAACTTGTGCATAAAATTACAGACCTTAGTAAGCAAAGACGACATCACGTCGAAATAGTAGCCGGATACCACATCACCAGTGTACCTTCACAAACTTTATTGGCGGACAACTTTAAGGACATTAGTTGCAATTAACAGATCCACACGCCTAGATTGATGCAAATGCTGAGACACTTACCTAACATCCCCACAGGAAATTGGTAAGGAGCCTGCAATGGGTTCTCGATAACGCTCTGCGTCACAACCCAAACATAGTTCTCCCCAGTCAGATGTAAGTCTCTGGCGGCCGTGAGGATGTCGATAGCTTCCTCCCGAGTGCAATATAATAGCATGACTCTTGCCTCGGAGTCCACGAGCGCCGCCAAGTCTCCTCTGTTGGATACGAGGACTGCATTTAGTATGGTGAATTTGAAGCGGTCCTGGAACAAACCCAATTTAAATATATTTAACCCTAGAGCTGCCACTTGGGATGAATATACACAGACCATTAAAGTACGAAATTTAACAAAAATACAGTACTGGCCATTACTTTGTTACAATATTGATTATAATGAGAAAAATAATAGTATATTAAGTATCAAGAACACTAAGGAGAGTTTACCGATCGACGCCAATATTGGAGGAGATTGATAAACTGGTTACTGTTCGAGATGCTTATGCTATTTTTTGTACGACTATTTTATGAGTACAAAGGTGTTAACTAACAAAATATCTTGAAAATATTAAAATTATTTTTGTCTCGTACCAGACTAAGTAGGTTTTGTCATTACCATGAATACGCTTGTAAATTTATTTACGTCAATATATTTATCAAACAAGTGAGTAATCAGATAATAAAGGCTGGGGTATAGGATGTTCTTCAGTGATTCCTGAAAATCTAGAGACGTTACGAAGACATTATAATAGTTTCAAAAAGTCGTTTATGGAAAGAGCATAAATGAAATATTCTTGTTGGCATATTTTTAATCGAAGCACCAAAAAAAACATTTCTGATTCATAAGATACGTTCATATTAATTTTTAGAAGTAAAAACTTAAATCCGATTTGTAAACATTTGTAGGTCGCAACGATATTAGGCATTTTGTATTTTTTCTCAACAAGTAATATAGTATGGTAAACAATCGGAAATAGAATGGTAGAATAAAAATGTAATATTCTTATTAATAAACAAAAGTTTGGTAACGTTTAGTAGTAGTTAATAAATGTTCTTTTCGCTTGCTGAAACCGTTTGAGTTATGTTATGCCCCCAGTTCGACCTGAGCTGTAACAATGGCTTTTTTTCCGCGACTGAATGCGAGTGAAAATATGTGACATAAATATATCTATCTCTATTTAATTTTATCCTATCCATTTCTAACCTGAACACATCACGTGCGTCAGTGGCGTAACAATAATATAATAATATTAATAGTTCCATCTTGAATACAATCTCGAGTAAAATGCATGTTCGTATGAATATGCTTCGATCTCGCACTCGTCATAGGATGCTTGCTTAAAGCTTGTGGAGCCTGGTGCATATATTGAAATATGTTGTTGTCAATACCTAGGTAGTAATCTTAAGTGTGTGGCATCTTTTGCGGCTTCAGTTAGTGAATCGGCATCTGCCATAACATATAAATTTCTTCCATTCCTTTTTAAATTTATGTCTATGTTCTCAGTACCCTGAAGATAACGTAACACTTGCTTCGCACATTTAAAATGTTTGATTCCATAATAATCTTTGAATTGACTTAAGTAACTCACTGGATACATAATGTCTGGTATGGTGGCTACTGCTAAATACGTCAATGTTTCGATTAAATTTTGATATGGTAAATTTTCACACGCTTCTTTCTTTTTCAATTTTAAATGGGATACTTGCAGGTTTTTTTATTGAATTTATCCAATGCCCTTTCTACATATTTGTTTTGGGACAACTTTATGCTTTCTACTTTTTCATTTATTTCTTTTTCAATACAATATTTTGGTTTTCTTAAATCTTTCATTTCAAAACTAGTCATTAGCATCTTTATTTTGTTTAATCTGGATTCACATGAATCTGCAATGATTAGATCATCAACGTAGACTGCTATAAACATTTGTTCTTCTCCTTTCATGGAAACGTAAATACAAGGGTCTGCCTTTAATGAAGTAAACCCTAAACCTTTTAATGTAGCCTCCAATTTCATAAACTATTGTCTACCTGTTTGTTTCAGACTATATAGTGCTTTCTGTAGCTGACATACATTTCTTCTGCTTTGACAAATAAGGACAAATCTTTATTATCGCTTTCTTCTATCATGACTTCTTGCACATATTTTTCTAAGTACTCTAGTGTTTTCATCATCATTTCTTCTTCTAAATCACCATTTAAATAGGTTGTAGTAAAGTCAAACTGATTTTGTTTCAAGACTTTGTCTGCAACCATAGCTAATAGCAATTTCATTGAATTCAATTTCACAACAGAGGCGAACATTTCATTGTCGTCTATACCAGGTCTTTGAGTAAAACCTCTTCCGACAAGACGGGTCTTTTTGGCTTGTGAATTGTTTGGTCAAACCTTGTTTTTCAAAAACCGTTTTATAATCAACGAGGTTCTGGTTATTTTCTTTATCTTCTAGGTTCCATATTTTATATGTGCTCTTTTCGCATTTTACATCTTCATGCCATTCTTCGCTGTTTATTTTCTGATTGGATTCACACAAAGGTTAGGTTCTTTCGTCCTCTAATTTATAATCCTGTAACTATGTAGTTTTTCTTTCCTCTTTTTTTTTAATTACCATTCATATTTGACGCATTTGCTTCTTCTTACCTTCCATTTATTTTTACATCTTCATTTACAAGGCTCGTATTTATTTTTTCTTGTCTACCATTTTTTTCTTCATTATTCTGATTTTCAAAATTATATTCTAAATATTTATTTTCAACTGCCTGGGCTTCCTTTTTATCAGCTCATATTTATATCGTTTTTGGCTGGCATGTATATTCTATAGGGCTTTGAATTTTTTTCCGAGTCAAAGAAGTACTCCTTCAGTTGCTCTTGGTGCAAACTTTCTTCTTCTCTTATCTTTGTTTAAAATAAATGTATTTGAATAAAAAATATGTAGATGATTAACTGACAGTTAACGAGCAACCCAGCATTTGCTGGAGTTCGATTTATCAAGTAGTTTGCAGTAGATATGGCTTCTCCCCAAAATTTGCCCACTATTTTGGATTCTATCATCATGCATCTAGCTTTATACAATAGTGTCTTATTTTTTTCTTTTTGCAATCCATTTTATTGGGGCATATATGGAGTAGATAATCTTCTTCCTTCAAACTCTTTATTTCGGTATTCTCTATCATTATTCGTAGGTAAATTTTGAATTTGTTTTTTCATAAAATTTTCCTCTTCATTTTTATATTATTTGAATTTGATAAATAATTCATTTCGTGACTTCATGAAGTATATTATATTGCAAAATATTTTATGATCATCAATGGATATAGCGAACTTTGAACCGGCCAATGTTTCAAATCTAATTGGACCACAAACGTCACTATGTACAAATTTCAAAGGTTCCTTTGTTTTATTTTCTTCAATTTTTGTGAATGGTACGTGTACATTTTTTCTTTTAAATACCGTCCTTTAGATTTATCCGAAAGCATATAAAACGGAGCGGAATCAGCTTAATTTAGAATGTCTGCTGGCAGGGTAATATCGTCAAAATTTTATTAAGAATGTTCACCACGCGTTAGGCGTAGATTTTCTTGACAACTGCAAATTGTTACATTTATACGAACCATAGCAACGCAACCTGCCGTCTATGTTGATTTGCACTATATGTATAACCATTAACCAAATTGCAGTTATTACAATTTTTATTATTTTTTTAACATTTTGATGGCAGAATTAAACAAAACACTATACAGCTATGAGCGAAATTGTTAGTTTCTTCACTTGTACTGTAATATACTATTTCAAATAGGTGTCTATTCATTCCCATTACTCCCCCCATTGAACATTTTTCGTGTTGGCGAAAAAAATTTGTTATTTATCAGTGTAAAATATACCAACCAATGTAGTATTGATTGCTGCATATAGCGTTAAGTAAACAAATTACGTACATCTCTCCGAATATTACCCAAAAGAAACTCACACTGATTCTGAATGAAAATATAATGAATGCAAAATTATCTTTTATCTTCTGCATAAATCCAATCCAATCTAATTTGCCTTTGCAACGTAACGTTTCAAAGAGAATAAAGTTATCAAATTTTCACGTGCCATTTCACTTCTGATCAGCAATATTGTTATAGATTGGAAGTCCTTTGAAATTAATAAGCACTTTAAAGCACAATTTAAAATAATTCAGACTTATAGGTTATAATATCTTTTGAACTGCAGAGTAAAACGATATGATATGAAAACACTATAAAAATGTTTATTACTTCAAGTCTGAGTCAATGATTCAAAAATAATTTTGAATAAAGTAAATAATAACATTGCATTAAGAAAAAATATAACTGAAGTACGTAATTAGTATTTCAGTGTTCTTGCTATTTTGTATACCTTTCTAGGGTACCTAGTTACTTTACTACTCTATCCACCTTATAATAAATAATTAAATGCTAGTCACTCAGTATTATGTAAGAAAAGAAAGACTTCTAGCAAAATGTCATACTCATTCATTAGCGGCATACCAGACGTATACTGCTTTTGAACTTGTTATCTCTTCTCTGTATGCTACTGGAGGCGAGGCAAGTGACGATTTATCCGATAGAAGAGAACCTGAGTACATGTCCTACAATATCTACATCTTGTGGCCACATGCTGAACCTGACGACCACTCTTATCGAAATATTTACATTTTATCAATTTTTTTAATAGTTTTTAACAGTGATTCTCCCATTTAAATGTAAACATCTCAATACCGATGCATTTTATGAGCATAAAACAAGTATTCCCAAAAACTTTTTGTTATAATTGATGTTAATATTTTATTAATATTTTAAGTGTATCTTTGAAGCTTATGTGTTTGTACTTAGTAGTTTGTCATTGCAAGTATTTTATTTTGGTTTTCCTTTTCTGCCCTATAAACTGTCTGGGCTGTTGAACTAAAATAAATAAATAAATATCCATTATACACATATCTTTTGTATAGAATTTTGAGGTTTAATATACATACGATAATTTAACACAGTGAAGAAAATTAATTGTATTTTATAAATCTTGTATAAATTCCCAACTTTGTTAACAGTTTTTATTCTCCCTATTTATGGTTTCAATATTTCATTTTCTTCCGCCATATTCTATTTTATATTCTGTTCTAAACAGATATTGATGTTATTAATTTTTGCGAATATTAATTTCAGTGACAAATCACTGGACAGAAGAATGAAAAACCGGGGGCTAAATTGAAGTCCCGCGGTAAGGTTTAATTACAGAAATTAAATTGTTACCCGACAGTTTCAAGTTTTGAAAGCAAAAAGTGATTAATGCGGTCGAAAGCTTTTAGTGTGTCCATAAGGGTAACAGCTATTTGATCTTGTACATTAAATAAATCAGATATATGTATAAAGTGTGGTTCAGTTTTATATTCACAAACTTCGAAGACCGCACCGCTAGGACTGTAGACAACAGTGCAACTTTTTTCTATGCACTTTTTGTCTATTTTTTTTGGCCAACTGTCAAAAAAGACGACTTTTTTTAATCGCTATAGATACGCAAAATTAGCCATTTTTTAACGACTGTTGTCGAGAGAAAATAATGGAAAATAATAACCATTTCTCGAGACAAGAATTAAACTTTTCACCGAGGTTTGTATATTATTTTATTTACAACGATACCTTTTCAATGTAAATGACGTGAAAAAATAATAATGCAATGTTCCTGTATAAGCAGATTATAGATAAGAAACATCAAGTTGGTACTAAAAAAGGTAAATATGGAAACTTAAATTAGTTGTAGTTTTGATAAATCAAAAAAGTGGTTTTGAAGAGAATGAACGATTTAAAACAAATTATTTGTACTCTTCTTCAACTGACAGAAGCCGCTCAAAGTTTGGAAAAAGATTTGTTATCTAAGAAGTGCCGTGCAAGATACGATGAAGTTTATGATGTTTTTAAGAGTTGGTGCTCGCAAAAAAGGTGTTCAGAAAGCTGTTCCTGAAACTGTTGTACTGGCATATTTTAGCAAAATTGCCACAACCAAAAATCCGTCAACCCTTTGGTCCTCAATATTAAAGATAATGTGCATATTTTAAAATTTTCGAAATCATTCACATTTTTGAAACGACAAAATCTAGGATTTGTATCCAAGAAGTCAAGCACTTTTTTAACGAATGCATCTGATCTTCTTCTGCTCGCGAGCGACCTAGCTGGTCGGGTCTTAATACGGGTTTCTGCATACTGCAGAGCTTGAGCACAATTTTAGTGTTGTTCAGTGTTCTACATCGCCGTAGGACATTGAAAGCTAGCGACCTCTATCGCGAAACGGCGATAACGTTACGTGCAATCACGGAATTCCAGGGAACAGCTACTCTGCGGGCTAATGTCTCGGCCAGCATTGAATTGCACCTGAAAAACCTCTAACAACAGCTAAAGTCATTCGTAAAAGTATGCCATAGGTGAGGTGACCTATTATATGGCATACTGCTGAGAGATTATCAGCTCGAAACCGGTATAAGTCTGGTGGGTCGCCGACGAATGACTTTAGCTGTTGCTACAGGTTTTTCAGGTGCAATTCAATGCTGGTCAGGGCATTAGCCCGCAGAGTAATTATTTCCTAGAATTCCGTTGTTCAGACGGTTTACTTACTATCACGAAGACTGGAGACATGACTGCTTCGTCTGGTGGCCTGGCAGATCTTAATTATGGATCGAGCGAACATTATACGTCATATCTTTGCGGTGGTAGATTCTTTGGTGCGCTTGCTGGAGGTCGAGCGTTGGCCCTCTTTCAATGTGGACAGTTTCACACACTGCTGCTGGTTTATTTATAAAATAAATATTATACGGGGCGGTTCAAAAATCTCGTCATTGCACCACGTGTAGGTTACTTTAGAAAAATTGTTTTCATTGTTAAAGTAATCCTCAAGGAACCAATTTAATGCTGATATTTTGAAATAATCAATCAACTAATGGTTAAACAAAGTTTATCTCAATGGCTCTAATTTTGTTAACATTAACATAACAAGTGTTATGCATGCCTGTTTTTGAAATAAAACATTAATATTAAAAAATAATGATGGTGGATCCCAAGAATCGAAACGTCGAGCTTAAAACTAATATCGCAATTTTGTAAAACAGAAAATGTGATGTTGGTAAAGTGCAATTAGTTTCACAAAATTTCCAATTAATCAGGAAGATTAAGATAAGATATTACATATGTTCAGTTATCTTCAGAAGTTATAGAAATTTAGTATTTGATTGGATATAATTGAGCAACTATTAAGCTACAATTTAAGCGTTTCGTGCATTTTATAGTTCCCCATGACCGCTCTCGAATTGAGGATCTATGTACGTATATTAAAAGCAATTAATCATAATTAGCAAATACGTTAGTTTGATTATAACTTCAATAACTACTTTAAGTTTGTTGAGAAATATGAATTGTATAAAAAAATCAAATTAGTAACGAAATCACTTTATATAGTAAAGACTGATGGAAGCAGTTTCTGTTTTAAATTGAAAATTGCATTAAGCCCATTCGCGAATTATGTATTGCAGTAGGTACTTGTTTCCTTTGATTCCCATAATTTATAGATTTTTATGCCAGTATAGCGTTAAACCAATTTTGTTGATATTTGATACTATAGGAGATATTTAAACAATGCATGTTCTTCACCCCCTGCATGTTCAAAACAACTAGCATTCTTTTCTAAAATTCAAGTAATTTTTGAAGTTTGTGTAAATAAAATGGTGTACCGTGTATAATAAAATGCAACTTAAATTTTATAATTTATTTTCAAATGTGAATGCAATCTTAAATTATTAGCTCTGTAAATCTACTTCAGTTGGATCAGTTTCATTTTAATAAGAGATACCCGCATGTAACTGTCCTGAAAATAAAACATATGGAGCAAAGGGTAAATGCATTCATAAAATTTACGATACGAATCCGAAAGAGTAGTACGAATAGCGTAGGAGAATTATTACTCTAGTTCCTATGTGTTTCACTGCATGAGGCATATTAATTTTCGAAATTGGTTTTATTATAGTAATAGCTTTCCACCTCTTATATAATGTATACGCTATAAAAATACGGTGGTACATAGGGAAAAGCGGATTAGCGGGAACATCATACCTAACACTCTTATCATTGATAATGCAGAAATAATCTTTTACTATTCTTAGTCTTGAACTTCTTTTTGTTATCTGTAAATGATACTGCAGGAAACAACTACTCCGCGGACTAATGCCCCGACCGGCATTGAATTATTCCTGCAGTATCTGTGTGAACAGCCAAGGACCCTTGTCGCACACACCACCAGACATAGACCTTTTTCTTTCTTTTTAATTTCATTTTATTATTTCAAATTAAAGAAGATGTTCACATGTTATAACAATACATTTCATTTGTGTAACAAGTATAAAAAGGGGACACGGTACAGTTCGCTACGCGGTAACGCTGCCCCTGGCGATGTTGGCCTCATGTATGTTATGTGAATTTTTTGTTGTCGTTTGACGAGCTAGCTTCCCAATGTTTTACTGCTGTTCAGATTTTTTCTTTAATTTCTTATTTAGATAATTCTACTACTTCCTATTTTCTGTAACCTGCGTGTTTTGCTGGTAATGCGCAGGAAAACTACCAAAAACCTGCTTTAGATAATTATTTATCATCAAAATTATCTGTGTTTATGTTTGTTTGTTTTTTGCATGCTTTGTCTAGTCGCGTCTCTTTATTTACAGTTTTTGTCGGTATAGAATTTCTTTGTTGTTTGTTTTATTTTATTTTTTTTTTGTTTCTTTATTTTGATTTAGTTATAGTACAGTCAAAGGTCTATGTTTTCGTGCAGACATTTGTGTACGTGTCTAATGTTATCGGGCACGTGAGAAATAGCTCGCGTGAGCTCGCACGTGCGTACATTTTGTTGATAAAATTTTTTAGCTTGAGCTTTGATGATATTTCTTACGTAATCGATGCCGTATTCTTCATGAAGTTGCGCCATGTTTACGTATCTATCCGAGTTTGTTAGCAATCTTAATAATTTATTCTGTGTTGTCTGTAGTCGTATTGTGTCGTTGATATATTATGAAAAATTTGTCCTCCGTAAGTCATAATCGGTCTTAGGATCGTTTTATATATTGTCAGTTTGTTTGTCGTAGACAGACGGCTACGTCTGTTTAACAGCGGATATAGCTTACTTAGCACTATGTACACTCTTTTCAGAATACTGCTTATTTGTTGTGTGAATGTTAATCGTCTGTCTAGTAGTAGTCCTAAATATTTAATAGGGTTGTTTTCTCGTATCGTGTCATTATTGATTTTTATTTTTGAAAAACCTGTACATTTGTGAATTTCCTTGTTAATATTATTGTCTCCGTTTTTGTGTGTTAATGTCTATTTTCCACTTGCTGTAGTAGTCGGTTAATTTTGATATGTGGTATTTAATGTTTTCAGTCGCGGTCTGAGCGTACATTATCGTTTTTGTGATTGGGCATGTCGGTAGGTCTGATATGTACAGGTTGAATAATACGGGTGAAAGTATTGTTCCCTGGGGAACACTTTAAGTGGTTTGATCGTTGACAGTTTATTGTTAACTCTAACCTGTATATATCTTTCGGTCAAGTAAGTATAAAATAGATTTGTTATATAGTCTGGGAGTTTGTGACAGTTTTTCATTTTATAGATTAGTCCATCTGTCCATACAGTGTCAAATGCTTTCTGGATATCCAAAAGCAATGCAACGGTAGATTGTTTCCTATTAAACTGAATAATAGCGTCTTGTACAACCTTGGCAATGGCATGAGTGGTACTACAACCACTTCGAAACCCTAGTTGTTCTTTATTTATCAGTTTGTTCTTTTTTATATAGATGTTAAGGTTATACGATATTATTTTCTCTGCTACTTTCGACATAGTGTCTAACAAGGAGATAGGGCGGTAAGAACTTGGATCTTGAGGATTTTTGGAAGGTTTAAGTATCGGGATTACAATGGCGTTTTTCCATTGTTTTGGGAAATATTGCAATATTATAATTTTGTTGATGATGTTGGCTATAGCTACAATTGCCTTTTGGGGGAGATTTTTGAGAACGATATTAGGAAGAGTATCTGGACCTGGAGCTTTGTTATTTGGGAGTTTTTTAATAATTTCTTGAATTTGATTAGGAGTAGTTAAAATTTTAGATAAAACCGGTTTCTGCCATCAGTATGCCATAGGTGAGATGGCCGACAATTGAACTGGCTATTCCTTCATATCTATGTTCACATATCAACTGAGTGCAGGTGAGATATAAGTGGTCTGCTTACCTTCTGCTCGACTTATCATTAAATTATCATTTACAGATTTAATGACTCGTCGCCCAGGGCGAGAGGTCTGCGTTAAGTGCCTACTGCAATGCAGGTCGCCTCCTGTAAGTAGAGCCGCTGAGGCTGAGCAGGAAGTTAGCAGACCACTTATATCTCACCTTTTTTTTTGTTATGATTTTACATATATTTAACTATAAGGCAGGATGCTAATCTAATGCTCAGTTTACACGAAGCTAGTTTTTCAAGCTAGGATAGTAAGTTAATACTAGTGCTAGTAAGCTCGCAAGCTAGCAACTCAAGCTCCATGTAATTAGAACTATATCGGTTTTTAAGCTAGTAAGTTAGTGAAGAAGCGAGTAAGCTAGGATCTTAGTCCGGATAGTTTCAATAAGATAGGATAGGGTTCTATTATTTGCGCTAGTAACGCCTCCCACCACAGAATTTTTTATCCTGGGTTTACATATTGGTTTAGTGTGGATATCAATATGATCGGTTTTTGCGTATATACACGCTTCAGAAATGCTTAAATTAGATAATGATAATGTCTCTACCCCTCACTTTAACCACGAGGATTAGCCCAGAAGTCAGAGACTTGTGCGGTAGATGGGACGGCATATTATTATTATTATTATGCAGGCCGCATTTGTGCCCAGAAACAACTTACGGTGGTAGGCCCTAACCACCACTTAGTACAGGAATGAGGGAAATCTGGAAAAGCTCATTAATTAGGGGGGTGGTCAAATATCGACCGGTATCAGTCTCTTATATTGACCTAAGCCAACATTATTGCACTCTACCATACCCACAAGGAGGGTGTAAATAATGTCTCTGGAATGTCACTATTCCCTTTAAATATAAAGTAAATGTGTCAGTTGTTCATTCTTCTCTACAGTAGACCACAACAGTACTTGCTCTGACTTAAAATTTCCATTATCGTCTAGCATTGCGGCAAGTTAGTATAGTAAGACAGAATAGGACACCAGAATACTAGCTTCCTATCCTAATTTGAAAACCTAGCCCTGTGTAGACCAGGTGTAAAGACGCATTTATACATGCTAGTTAACTCGGCAGAGCAGAATACGTGCGCTACCAAAAACATATGACACCCAATGGTGCCAGTGCAAGGGATATACGGAATTCATTTTTTTACTTTTACTTTTTAAATAGCGCAGATTTTATAAGGAATATGATTCTCTTGGGCTGGTAAAGACCTTGTGGTCCCGAGTAAGTCACAGGAGTAATTTCCACAAAAATAAAACAATTGTTATATTTTTAATTATGGAGCGTGTACTCCACGAAACTAAAAACATCATAGGTGGTACCTTATTCGGATTATCCACGACGTTTGACAGCTAACATTGCATATGCAATACTAATCTCTGATGCGTTGTCGGCGATCTCAAATTCACTTTCGACCTGGATATCACGTATTGACGGTTGATTGACAGCTGTCAAGACGTGTTCAACGACCTTAAAATCCCCAATATACGTTCTTCGATATTGGAAGTTTTTGTTTTTCCGCCTACCTCCACAAGGGGCGTTGTAGGGGCTGTAGAGGTAAAGTCACTAGATATTTATAGTACCGCAATTAAGCGGCCATATTGGTCCCAAACATGGCGCCAAATTTAAATTGATTTTCCAGAACAATTTTTTTTTTCAGTTATTTTTTGCATTTTGCATTACCCTGAGATTAAATTAAGGTATTTAATAACCTTATATTAATTATATTATTTTTTTATAAAAAAGCCTGCGATTTGGTCATCTTGTTATAAGTTTTGTTATTATTTATTAATTACACATTTTTTTTTAATTGTTGGCATTGGTTTTATAAACTTATGTTTGCCAATAATAGCGGGTATCCATATTTCCTTTTCGTTTATATTATTTACACCTACAATATCAGGGTTAAAACTAAGTACAAAAAATTTAACCACGTGCTCAGGGGCCTAAAAGACAATAAAAAAATTAAACTTTAGCTCGATATTTAAAAAATGGGGCAAAACCCTTTTTTCCTACGGAAAGTCGGCGCCTATGATAAGAACCGACTGAGATGGCTTAGATCCATAGATAAAACTTACAGCTGTCAACAATATCTACTACCATCGTCGTTTTTTGCAGCATTTCTAAATGTAGAAACGAAAATTAACATTCTTAATAGTAATAATACTTAGCTCCAGTATTTTGCATTCGTTTTCCATTATTTCGTTATAAACTGGTAGAATATGTATTCGCTCATTACAGTCACTCACTACCGATAAAAGACACGTACAATTAGATAGATTAGATTCCTATTTATTATAACAAAATCGAACGAAAGAAATAATAGACGTTTTAATGTAAACGCGGCAGTATTGTCCCATAACCTAGAAAACCAAACCGGCGAACTTGTGGGAAAATATCTACACCCAACACAAATATCTTTATTTAATAACTATAAAACGTTTAAAAATTAAAATAAGGCACTAAAAACTGAAGAAGAACACTAAATTACAACGTAAACACAGGAATTCAATTATGACATGACAGCGATACTGACTAATGAGCGACTGTTGCATGCTTGTAGAGTATGCAACCAACAAGCATTGGCGGCGTTAAATAAGAATTTAAAATAATATCGAAACAAATTTTTTTGCCTTTATAAATAAGTTTGGAATTTTTTTGAAGGGTGATTCCGTTACTTCTTATTTTTCCCTATCCCCTCTTAAAATATTTGTACTAAGTCATAGTTAACCCTGTATTTATTAGTACTCAAAAATACAAAAATATGGAAATGAAATCATTTCACAACAAGAAAGAATTTTAAATTATTTAAGTAAAAATTTATTTCAAGATATTATATTATCACATTATCTTTAACTCACACGCATTATACTTAGAAGAGTGCCATGAAAGCAATATACCAATTGACCAAATTGGAAAAGAATGGGTTTTTGTAGATATTTTCAATTATGAATTTGCGACCTCTGTGACAAATTTCAAATTCAACTACAGAAATCAAATTCCGTGGACGAGAGAAAATTGATGATGATAACCACTACAAATTAAAGTCAGAAGATAAAACTCGTTAGAAAAATAATACGACTGAAAAAGCTGTCGTGATGGATTAGGAAAATGTTTACCTACGCCTTATTTGACGAACTCACAGAGTTTTTACTTTTTAAAACTTTGGACCTACAATCTCGTGATACATGACTCTAAATATTGCTTGGAGATGGAGGAACTTACTATTTGGTCAGACAATTGTCTTTCTCAAAATAGAAACTTACTTGTAGTGATTTTATGAACTTTAAATCAATATATGAATTTAACCACGAAAGATGGCTGCTTTTTTGTTACACTTGAGTAACTTGCCTTCGAATCACGAATATTGTATGAATATGTCAAAAACAACATGCTATAATAGAAAAATTAAAAAATATTTGTGCAAAAATCATGCTCTCCTGCAAAACCAGTATTTTTGACTTAACGTAGTTTGCTTCTGAGGTACTGAATTATGTTATATTTAAAAAATTACAATTAATCAAATATTAATACCTACCTACTTTTTTGTGAAATATTTTTTTATAGAATTTTAAACATCTAGTTAAGAATTTTTTCTCTACTTCTTTATATAAAAAAAATTATAATTGAAGTTAAACTTTTTCAATGCTACCATTTTCGAGTTTCAAAAGTTCAATTAACGTTATTTTATTCTTCGCAGATCTGTAAAACAAAAGAAACACGTGCGTCCGTTATTAAGAAAAATACAGTTATGTAATTGTTGAGCACTGCAAACAAGCTAGTATAAACATAAGCTTTTTTGTGAAAAAAAAGAGGAAACCCAAATTACGTGGTCTATTTGATTTAACAAAATTGATGCTCGGTTTAATACTTTTTTTATTGTTATTTATCCCCTTCTTTAGGTAGTTTTTCATTTCATCTGGAATAAAAAATTCCAACATTAGATAAGCCTACACATCATTCAACAACATATGATTCTGTTGTGCTTATTTTATAACAAGTAATAAGATTTAATTTTATCACATTTTTATAAATGTACGTAATGCGTGCGTACTAAAACCTGAATATTTGCTAAGGCTTTAATAGCACAAGAGGTTCAAAATTTCAAATGCTGACACATTTGCATATATAATCATTAGGAAGATAATGTTACCGGAAATTTTGTTATTCTTTACTAAAGTTAAATTTGTTCAGGGAAAGGTTAAAATATGCTGATTTCCATGATATGTATATCGAGTGAAGCTGAATAAAACATAAATTAGCAGACATCCTAAATTAATCTGAATATGTTGTTTTCTAATTTAATGAAAAATAAATGATTATTGTTTTTTAGACAGATTATTGTCTTTGTTGGATAATCTAATGTTTTAGATAAAATATGGTTCGGTTTCCGCAATTGCATATCAACTGTACCCAAGCGCCAAAAATCTAGAGAGTGACTCATCGTTAGCTTGTAGACAAGCACAACGGGCGAAGCGTGCGAGAAGCACATTTCATAGGCGTACTAAATTTGAAGACGATCAGACAGAAAAGATATACAAAAATAATTGCATTACATAACATCCATTATTTTTATTAGAAACAGAGATATAACAGTTTTTGCCAATTTCGAGGCGTTAGATAATAAAGATGATATAGTTAGAGTGACAGCACAGCACAGAGATGACTACGGAAGGTGAGGGTTGCATGATTACCTAAGCGTGCCAATTGAGAGAGATTCACAACACACAAAATTATTGCAAAAGCACTCTTGTATATATTCTAGGCAAAGTTTCATCTTGTAAGATATAGCAACCCAATTTTTTTTTGTCGAAAACTTATTTTTAAAATACCATCTTCCTTCCGCGGGTTTCCATTATTTTCTGTTTCACAGTTGTACTTCTTAAGCATCTTTTTTACGATATTTTTCACTTGTTAAATTAGAGCTTGAGTTATTCTCCATCTTTAAGAACACAAAATCACTAAAATATTAATTACATTCATAACTAACACAGTGGAAAGATATACTTGAAATTTTGCACGCCTGAAGCATGTACCTACCCGTCCAAGATAGCCCTGGAAATGGAGTAGGTGGATCCGTCAATTCGTCACAACCAATAGAAGACTAACTTCTTCGATCTGGCGCATGCGTATTTGCTGCAGCAGAAACTGTGTAATCGGGTATACTCTGAAAGATATGCGGCACACGATTTTATAGGAAAAATATACGGGCTGCATGTATGTTTCTTTGTGTCGACTGTTATAAAATGTAAGCAGGTTTATAACATGAGTCACTCTTTAAATTATTGGCGGTTAGGTACAGTACAGTCAGCGGTAAGGATGTGCAGTTCGTGGATAACGTAATTAGTAACGTTGAGGCTTATTTATCTAGTAGGTGGTTCAAGTAAATTATTCTTGTACAATGCCAAGACATAATTTGTTTACAAATACTGAAATGACGGATATGGTAGCAGCTTATACTCAACAAATTCCTCAAGGGGTGCGTATCACGCAGCAAAAATATTATCGACTCCAAATGGGTCCCAGAAGGTGCAATGTGGTAGCAACCGAAAATAAAGATTTACCTGTGTCTCGGAAAATACACGCTGTGCCAACTTGTGACTCTGTATGAGAATTCCTCAAGGAAAATACGCATCGTATCACGCAGTAAAAATATGATCGACTTCAAACGGGTCCCAGGGAGTGAAATGTGACAGCACCGAAAAAATCTATTTTCCATGATCTCGTAAAATATACACCGTGTCAATTTGCTCTTTGATGTTATAATTCCTCAAGTGGTGAATTCTGCACTGTAAAAACATAATCGATTTTAAGTGAATTCCATAGGTTGAAATATGATAATGCCCGAGAAAAAATTGATTATCCAATGTATCAGAAAATATACCCCTTGCCAACTTGTCAGTTGATATGAGGTTTCCTACAGAGATTTATTTCACGTACTTTAAACGGGTTCGGAGAGTATGTTTTATTAACTTTAGATATACTATATTTTACACGAAATCCAGGTAATAATAGCGCTGGAAGATAAAAAATGGACAACAAACCTGGACAGCTTTTCCAATATCCGTTTGGTACCCCAATATTTTTCTTAAATTTGTGTAAAATACTATTTTAATATTCTCGGCACAAATGCATAAATTATTTTTGAACTTTGCTATAGAATCCATGACGTCTGATGCTGATGTATGCATTGGTAATATTGACTTTTTGCTGGACAGTTGCAATAAAGACATGTGTTGTAATGTTGTAAACATTCGACGAATGTGTTAATATTTTATACTTTAGTTTTTGTGTAAATTTATCCATATTTTTAATATTTGTTATTGACTTTTGCGATGCCAATCTTTTAAAATAATATACAATAAAGACTCCACAATTGTAGAAATCCCTTTGACTACCATACTCCAGTTGTTTAATTGTCCAAATATGGGACCCCTGTTAACGTTAAAATATCTTTAAATCTTCCAATTTTCTTGCTTAACTGGGTTGTTACCCTAGCAGTGTAAAAGTTTTTGCTGTAACGTCAACTATACGTAAAATAAAATGGGAGCTTGATTCGTTTATGAGGAAAACAGCTCTTTTTCAGCTTTACTGTTTGTAATATAGTTTTATTGCTTATATTTAAATTGAGTATAATGCTACTAATTCGGTAGAATACATGTAACAATTTTTGTTTATATTAAATAGGTCCTTACAGATGTACTATTTTTTTACTTATACTTACTATAATAATAATACTTATAATAATTTCCTTCACAGGACATAAGACGTTCTCAAAATATGAAACTGTATAACCGCGTAACTCGGTGGTATCTTTGTAATATTCTATATCGTCGACAAGTCCATTATTTAAAAAATTATATCGTTGACAGTTCTCCATATTCTTTTGTCGAGTGGAAGGTTGTTATCTAATGAGGTTACATAATAGGGAAGAAACTCAAAAAAGTAAAAGGCTGTCAATTTTTTTAGAATCACATCGTGCCAAAAAGTTTTGTTTCTTATCACGCGAACAGTTTTTATACCTTTGAAGGTGTAAATAACCAAATCACACCATTTGCGATTCGTTATTTTCAATAATCCTTGGATTTGGAAGTACTATTATGTTTCAATAAGCCACCTGCAGTGAGGAAACTAAACTTTATATTTTCCGTATTTTCATTTTTATAATTATAAGGGCACTGGATTTCTATAATCCCACACTTATAAATTCACCCAACCGCTGAACCAGCCAGAAACGGATATTCTTTATGTATACAAAGGCCAAAAGAGTACAGGTGGTCCCCGTTTTCAGGCAATATGCTTGTCTCGCCGAATTCTCGTATATTTTTGTCCGTGTTTTATTGGTGGGGTATTAATTTCTCTAGGAGATATTATATCCTGTACTATATTTTTTCGGGTACTATCTGAGCTACACTTGCAAGTTCTTGAAAATAATGGTGTTGTTAGTCGGTTTTGTCTTTCCTCGAACCATATAGGCGATTTGTTCTGATTAATGGTCCATTCATTTAAAAATTTTATTTGTGTATTATCTAATGTGATTGATTTAATAAATTTATTGCGTTTTAAGAATAATGGCTGAGTGTTTTTATCTGCAATTTTATCGGTTTTTCACATAATCTGATTTGTGTATTGAAGAATTCTCACATCGAGTGACAAGTTAGCACGGCGTGTATTTTCCGAGATATTGGTAATTATTTATTTTCGGATGTTGCCACATTTCACCCATTTGAAGCCGATCATATTTTTAATGCGTGATATGCATCCCTTGAGGAATTTTTATATCCAGTCACAAGTTGGCACGGCGTGTATTTTCCGAAATACTGGTAAATATTTATTTTCGGGTGCTGTCACGTTTCACCCATTTAAAGTCACAGGTCCAGTCACAAGTATACTTTCCGAGATACAGGTAAATATTTATTTTCGGGTGCTATCACATGTCACCTCCTGGGACCCGTTTGAAGTCGATCATATTTTTACTGCGTGATATGCATCCCTTGAGGAATTCTCATACCGAGTCAAAAGTTGGCACGGCGTATATTTTCCGAGATTTATTTTTGGGTGCTATCACATTTCACCAACTGGGACCCATTTGAAGTCGATCATATTTTTACAGCATGATATGCATGTCTTCAGGAATTCTCATACTGAGTTACAAGTTGGCACGGCGAAGATTTTCAGAGATACATATTTATTTTCGGGTGCTATCACATTTGACCCATTTGGAGTCGATCATATTTTTACTGCGTGATATGCATCCTTTGACAAATTTTCATACCGAGTCACAAGTTGGCACGGCGTATATTTTCCGAGATTTATTTTTGCGTGCTATCACATTTCACCCCCTGGGACCCGTTTGAAGCTGATCATATTTTTACGGCGTGATATGCATCCTTTGAGAAATTCTCATACCGAATCACAAGTTCGCAAGGCGTATATTTGCTGAGATTTATTTTCGGGTGCTATCACATTTCACCCCCCTGGGACCTATTTGAAGTCGATTATATTTTTACTACGTGATATGTATCTCTTGAGAAATTCTCATACCGAGTCACAAGTTGGTACGGCGTATATTTGCCGAAATATAGGTAAATATTTATTTTCGCGTGCTATCACATTCCATTTCCTGGGACCCATTTGAAGTCGATCATATTTTTACTGCGTGATTATGCACCCCATGAGGAATTCTTATACTGAGTCAAAAGTTGGCATGGCGTAGATTTTCTGATAAATATATAAATATTTATTTTCGAGTGCTATCACATAGCACCTTCTAGGACCCATTTGAAGTGGTTCGTATTTTTAGTGCGTGATATGCGTCCATTGGGAAATCCTCATACCATGTGATAATTGGCACGGGATATATTTTACGAGATAATGGAAAGTATTTTATTTTGAGGATTACCGCATTTCATCCCCATAAACTCATTTCTAGTGGATCATATTTTGTTCACTGTGAAATACCTCTCATACCAAACAACATATCTGGTGCTATGTTATGCTATCTTATCTTATCTATCTGTGCTATCTTATCTACTGCAGTACATTTAAAGTTGATCATATTTATACTGCTTGAAATGCACCCCATGCGGAGCTAGCAACGTACCAAGTGTTGATTTAGTAAGATAGTTTATTTTTTTAAACACTATTTGTTGTGCGTTATCTTGTTTCACTTATTTAAGGTTGAATGAGGGTTCCCAGTGGCACCTTTCGCAATATAGTTCTATAAAGTTAATTTTTCTACACCCGTATTATAAGAATGCACTTATATGCCCATAATCCGTTTCATAATGATACCCATTACGATACAGATTTTTCATTACGATACAGATTTTTAATCAATAGAAACCCATAATTTTTCAATCAAGCATGCTGTGCATATGACGTTTATCCTAGGTTCCTATGTAATTATTTTAGATGTCAAAATCAGTACGTATTAAATTTTCGTAGATACCTAGCTAAACTTCGATAACTTCATACGAATAATTACTGTTACCTATTGTGTTCAATAAAAATATAAAATTTATGGTTTTAGATTATTTATCGGGTGTAGAAAAAATAGCGTATGCAACTCTCATGTAATGGTTATTAATACACGAGCATTAACCGGGATACGAAACGAGCCGAAGGCTAGTTCCGTATGGTTTATGCGATTACATGATAGTTGCATAATATACTATTATACGTATGTATTGTACTCGCTAATCTCATTTTGATACGTACCTTAGTCAACCAACGTCCATGGTCATTGAAATGATAGCACTTTACGACACCTTCAGCATGAGTTTAAGTTTAATATTTGGTACGGATTAATTGACGGTCACCTTCTTAGGCCTTTTGAATTTCCGGTACCTATTTTTAAACGTCCAAAATTCTACAATAAGTTCTAAGTCTACAATATAACTGAACTACTAGAAGACATTTTTTTGAACATGTAGTATTTACAAATGGCTCATGCTCATTATCCTCTATTAGTAAGAAACCATTTAGATAATATATTTCCTCAGCGATGAAGAAGAAGTGAATACCCATGGCCTTTACGTAGTCCGGATCTAAATCCACTGGATTTTTTTTGCGATTATACCAAGGATATGGTTTTTAATGCTGCCTCTATCAACAATAAAGATGAACTGTTTCAAAGAATAGTTGCAGATGCAGATATTATAAGAAATCTGAACCCATCATTTTTTACAGTTCGGAGAAATTTCTTAAAAATACGTCGAACATGTCTTCAGCCAAATGGAGGCCATTTCAAAAATAATCTTAAACATAATTAATGTTTTCCTTAGTTCTTCTTGGTGTATAATTATTTAAGTTACATAAAATTGTTGTTTATATTTTACAAGCTTTTATTTAACTTGCAATGTATGTATGTTGTCCGGGTGGAGTCTTGCAGCTGAATTTTAAATCAGTTATCTTTAACCGATTGAGCTGAAATTTGGTATAGGTACACGCTTATTTTGGATGACAATGAATGCTTATCTATGTGACGTCATTCTAATTCCAATATAGCGGATCATCCAAGATGGCGGACTAGTTATTTTTTCTGCACTACCACAGTATGGGTATCAAATGAAAGGGCCTGCTGAGGAGAACACGAAACCTAATACAACGTCACATTGAATCCAAAATATGGGGACCATCCAAGATCTATATTATAAATCCAATATGGCGGGACCTCCAAGATGGTGGACAAGTTCTATTATGCATTACTACGATATGCGTATGAAATGAAAGGGGCACAGAAGAACACGAATAAGACTGAGAAGAATACGAATAAGACTGAGAAGAATACGAAAAATAATAAAACGTTACAAAATGTATTTTTTTCAGAAATTGTATATGCCGGACTTTTCTGAAGTCATTAATAGGTTTGTCATACTTTGACTTGTGTAATTTGGCGAGATAGGCGTCGAAATTTTGCGTGCCCGTGGTGTAACTGTTAACAAAATAATAGCACAAGATAGTCTTATTGATTGTACTCGAAAAAATGACAATGTAGATTTGAATAACAATATACCATCTGCTATAAACAAAACAGGAAGGCTACCTAAGGAGTTAGAAATATTCGTTGGAGCCAAGACGATATTACGTTATAATCTGGATGTGTTCAAAGGTCTGGTGAATGGTGCCATTGGACACATTACAGAAATCACATGGCCCTGTTTCCGGAGAGCACAGATATACGATACTGACATTCCATTCGTCCGTATAAACTTCGGTAAAGGTGTTCATATCATTCAACCCAAGACTGTGCAATTTCTCGCAAAATATAGCCACGGTATTACAGAACAAAGAATGTTGCCAATCATAGTATGCTAGGCTTGCACAGTACATAAAATGCAGGGAAGTACTGTTGACCATGCCGTTGTCTACTTAGGCTCAAAGCTCTTTGGTGCAAGTCAAGAATACGTGGTCTTAAGTAGGGTCAAACCGTAAGAAGGTCTAATTATTTAAGAATTAGACTGTACTAAATTAACAGGCAAACGACCATGTAACATCGACGCAATAAATGAAATGCACAGACTTAGAAACATTTCCAATCATAGCTAAAAATAAATTAATGTTAAAACAAGCTTTTATTTAAGTACATAAAAAGAAGAAAATAAACTTTAAATTAAATCAAACCAATCGATTTAGTACATGTATTACACAATTTATTAAATTATATAAAAGCTTGTCGCGAGATTTACCTGTGTACTAACTAGTCTTGCTTGACATACTTATTATAAGTAATTCTATGAAAGAAAATGTTTCCTATAAAATATGCGACAAACTTTTATATCATTTAATAAATTGTGTAATACATGTACTAAATTAATTGGTATGATTTAAGTTAAAGTATATTTTCTTCTTTTAGGCACTTTTAAATAAAAGCTATATATACGTGCAACCGTAACAAATGAATTAAGTCCCCGTTAACTTTGCATATCAAATTAGAAAAATATTTTAATGTATCTCCGAGATATGCCTGAAAATTGTTTTTATTTTTTCAACTTCAACACCCTGTATCTAGAAAATTCAGCGTTTATGAGCAACATTGTATATGATGGTAAGGTTTGGCCAATAACCAACACCCTCCATAGTGCCCAAATTGTTTTTTTAACATTCTAGATCATTTGTGTTAAATATGATTACACTCATGAACGATACGTTGTCGCAAGTAATGCATTTGTGGTATACCATGTATGCCATTAAATGACTGCACAGAAACACAATTCAGAATAGCCGCCATAACCATTATTAGTAGGACAACAATCGCTTGGGCAGGAATAATGATTGTGTGGCATTTTTTAAACGACATATTTCATGAATGCATTGGATAGAAAAAACCTACTGAATAGCAAACACATTCACCAGATTTGTCTCCGTTGAAATTTTTTCTGTAGAGCCATTTAAAAACATTTTTTTTGCCACACAGCCTAGTATCATTACAAAAGTTACGGGAACGCATCGTACATAAGTGTAACCTTAGCAGTCTACAAATATTTCAAAATGTTTTGAGCAAAGTCTCTACTACATGGTGACCAAAGCTCAACCCAAAGTCAACGCTTAGATCCTTAATTTGTGAAATTCACTCAATCTTCTCAATGTTAAGGTAATAATTGCAAAAATAAGGGCTTAAGTTTTTAGTGAACGTAATAGAAACGAATTCACTAATATTTTTAATAACAATTTTTTATTACAATATTTTACAATTCCGTTGATACATTCGCAATCATTCAAAGAAGAAACTGTGTGAGAAATTTTTAGATCATCATTAATGCTCGCACTACGTTCGCAGATCTCAGGTCCGAACTCGGCGACAAATTTAATATTTAAAAATACTTTATTTATATTAGAACAAATTTAATCTTATTCATGCCAGCTAATCGACAGAAACATCCCATTTATTTACCTGCAGGGGCTCGATTCTCGAGTTTAGTGGAACACATTGTTTCAGAAAGTGGCGTAAATTCTCATGATAAAATGCAATCTCTATTCTTGATATTTCTCATTGTAGTTATTTCCCATCCAAACCTGGGCAATTATTTCACATGGTTTTTGCTTTAGGAATATAAAGTTTAAACAACTGTAAATATACCCAAAAATAATAATATACTTAGGAATATTTTAAGTGAAATTGAGACCCAGGTGTGTTATTTTTATTAAGACATGTTTAAATTTACAGCAGCTTATTACTCGTAAAACAAAACAGTTGCCAGTTGCAAAGGGACCTTACGTTGGGATACGTAGTTAAAAGCAATGTAATATTACTATGTTTATTTTGACGGCATAAGAAGAGTTCTACAGCGTATTACACTAGAGTGATGCTACTTCTATTTTATATGCTCAACGGATATTTAACGACCTTAGAATTCGCAAAAATTTATCATGCATATATTTTAATTATTCACAGATACCTTCAGTTATTCGCCCTCTTGAAGCATCTGTGACGTCATCAGGGTATGCAATAAATAACGCAGTAAATAATGTCTTTTATTTTGTGACAATTTATTTCCCAGTTATAAGGACTTAGCACTGAACGTGTGAAGAAAAATTTGATACTGGTTTGCAGAACTATCCGGAATTTCTTGTATACTAAACCTTTTCGATATCAAAAAAGTGGATTTTTCTGAACTCATCTAAAATGTGCCATCCATGAAAAATTATATATACTTTAGATATGTGGACGTTAAACACACGTTTTCATAAGCTAAACGGATTATTAGCCCTGAACATTTACAGCAGTTGATGGTTTTTCCAGTACTACAAGTGAATAGTTATGTAGAATGTTTTGAAAACTAATAAACTTAATATGCATAATGTTGTATATTTGTAAGATGTTAATTTGAACTTTTTGTAGGTATATGTTTGCGTCCCGGCGCCCCTGATAATGACGTCATCTGCGAACGAAATGCTGGCATTAATCATCAGCATAAAGGAGGATGTTTAATACATCCACCTATGCCATTAATGTAAGTAAAGAATAATAAGGACCTAAAATCTGAGGAGTAATAGATGTAATTTGAATAGTTATACATATTTATTATTCACCTAATGTCCATATTCTTTTTAGATTTAAAAAGTTTCTTTATGTTTATAATAGGCAATAATAAACACCGAGAATATAATAATTCTGACAATCAGAACATAAAAGATCAATAAAAAGTAGGTATACAAATTAAAGCGTTTATTGAATTAAGAAAAACATGAAGGTTTTGTCGTGTGACGCCAGTGCAGTAGTCTAGTTTGGTGAAACTTCGATTTTACAATTTATTTACATGGAACAATAATAATCAGTTAATCGAATAGGTGTATCCTCAATTATTGTTTCTTCATTGTTGATATGCCGATTTGCAGCCAAATACAACATATTTTGTCATTCTATTACAGGTACTGAAATTACTTATTACGCAAATACAGACATATCCAATTTGAGTTAATTATGGACTAAGTGTGTTTATATGTTGTTTAACTTGGGAACAGAACTCATTAACTCAATAATAGGTGGTAGTAAACGTAACTAAAACATTTGCTTCCATTATGAAAGTTTTAATTAATGTATAGTTATCTAAAATTTTCAGACTATATGTACCGTATGCAAATTAATAAAATCATGCTACTACTACTGCTGTCTATAGTAATGTTCTTTAATTTTCATATAGGTAATCTCAATCAATGTCTGTGTTTTTATATAATAATTTTTTTATTAACCATAAAAACGATAACATAAGGGTAGCTGTTGAATTTCATTTTCGCTGTTTTATTGTAGATATTCAAAACTAATTTTCTCGAAAACCCAGTCTTCCAATAAAATTGTACAAGAGACCTTTTTTGTAGATAAATATCCGCCATTGGTTAGTCTACATTTTTAGCAATACAACTAAATCGTGCCCCCTAATGACATTTACCAGATATGTATGTGTCTAATTTTTATTTCAATCTGTTTCGCAGTTATTAAAAAAAAATGAAATTGTATTTTAGAGATTGACAAGGCCGTATCTCCGAAATAGGCCCCATGACTAAAAATTTATTAAGAAAATGTTCACCATTTTCTATAACTATAACCGTATTAGGCTTTCCGACATAAATTACGGGTATTCTTTGGGTAATATCCTTGGTAATATGCAATTTGATTAGTAAGCAATTGTAAAATGCAGTATGACCAAAGTACGGACATAATACAGAGTATTAATTAAGTATTTGCACAAACTTTATGGGGTTAATCTATTATTGATTTTAAGACAAACAGTTTATATAAACATGGGTCCGCAACGGCTTTGTTTTACAGATACAGGGATACAGGGTGTTAAAGTTTGAAAAAAAAATCAAATGTTTTTTCTGAGTAGTAAGAGCTACTTAGTTGAAACTTGGCACACCCTAATAAGTATTTAGATACTACATTTTACTATGGCTAAGCATCACAGAGTTTTTAAAAAAAATGGCACCAACGATTTTTTAAAAATTCGAAAACTCTGTCGATTGAACCAATTAAAATTACACAAAAACATTCTCTTGGTAATTTTTGATACAATAAACCGTTTTCGAGAAAATTTCTTAATTTCGTTCTTATGCACGCAATTTAAGTTGGTTACAATTGGTCAGAACACAACGCAAAATTATTGTAAGTAGTTCTTTCATGAAAATAAAACGAAAAACATATGGAAGTGTTTAATCTCTGAGATGAAGAACTGTTATTGAAATAATGAGACATTTATTTTTGTAATTAATAATAATGATGGCAATTTCAACAAGTAAAAACTAAAACGCAATTTAAAATTAGTAGTAACAATTTTTAGAAACTAAACAGTAATATTTTGCTAGATTAAGTGCTGGAAATAACTAACCTCTTTCAGCCTCAATACAACCGTCTATTCTCTTTATCATCGAATTACGGACTCTTTCGGTTTCGGTGTCCGCATAAAAAGTTATCCAAAGGATTTAAATCGGGCAACCGAGGAGCCACGATTGTGGATTTGCTCCCCCGATCCAACGATTAGGGTAATTATCGTTCAAAAATTGATGCGCAACTAAATTAAAGTGTGCTGGAGCACTGTCATGCATGCACCACATATGATATCTTTCCCTAAGTGGAACTTTCTCTAAAAGTTCACGGAGAATGTTCTCTAAAAACTATTGATATTGTTCTCCATTAAGCCTAGGTGGAAGAAAATAAGGCCCAATGAGGTTATCACCAACAATTCCAACCCAAGTATTGACAGAAAACTGTTCTTGGAAATTATTTTCTATCATGGCGTGTGGATTATCTTCGGTCCATACGTGATTATTATGAAAATTCATAATTTAATTTTGAGAAAAACGTGCTTCATCCGTAAACAATACTTAACTTAAAAAAATCTGGATTTCTCACGACTTTATTTTGTACCCAATAGCAAAAGGTTACTCTCACAGGCAAATCCCTAGGCAATAGAGCTTGCACACGTTGCATGTAATACGGATATAGCTGCTGGTATCTTAAAATTTGCCATACTGTTGCATGGGTAATGTTCAGTTCCTGCGCTATTTTCCGGGTACTAGTTGCAGGGTTTCTCTCAATTCCATTCAGGACAGCTTCCTCAATTCGAACTGTTCTTACAGTTACAAGTCCTCCTATGACAACCGTAGACCTCTTAAAACTGCCTGTTTCAGAAAGTCGTGAGTGGAGATGTATAAAAGTTCTTACGTTAGGCATTGCAAGTTCTGGAAATCTGTCATGATATGATATAGGCGTCTTGCAGCTTGAGCATTACCATGATCCATTCCATAACAGAAATGCATGTCTGCCATTTCACTATTAGTAAATTGAATCATTTTGAATGGAAAATAATCGCAAATACTATAAAAAAATCTTTTTAATAAATTGACAACAATAATTAATTGCTAACTGTTATGTTTTTCATTTATTTTCATGACTTACCTCGCAATAATTTTGCGTTGAGTTCTGACCAATTTTAACTCTAACTTAAATTGCTAGCATAAGAATGAAATTAATAAATTTTCTAGAAAAACGGTTCATCGTATCAAAAGTGACCAATATACATTTTGTGTGTAATTTTAATTGGTTCAATTGACAGTTTTCGAATTTTGAAAAAATCGTTGGAGTGCCATTTTTTTCCTAAAAAAAACTCTGTGAAGGTTAGCCGTAGCAAAATGTAGTATCTAAACACCTATTAGGGTGTGCCAAGTTTCAACTAAGTAGCTCTTACTACTCAAAAAATACATTAGGTACATACAAATTTTTTTTTCAAACTGGTATCTGTAAAACAAAGCCGTTGCGGACGTTTATATTAACTTTTTGTCTTAAAATCAATCATAGATTAACCCCTTAAAGTTTGTGCACACACTTTATTAACACCCTGTATAGATACGATCATAATAATTAAAGTAAGTGGCTGATATTAGAACAAACTGATGTTTACTATGTCTTAATATTGTCATGAAATTTTACTTGTGAGACCCAATTAGTCTAGACAAATATCCAAAACCTAAAAGATAGTTAAATCATGCACAACCTTACAAATAGAGATTGTGCCTGCCCTTCAAGTCATAACATAATTCGAAAAACCTGCATAAATTTGCCGTTTTAATCCTTACATACGCCTTTGGTGTTAGAAAATGGTTCAACATAGATATATAGGGAATATTAACATATTAAACATTATAAAATATAAGAAATTACACTCTAATTCATGTAAAGAAAAAATATTAAATAAAAATAACATAGGGATTTGTCAGAAATACAAGAATAAAGAAACAAGTAAATAACATATTTAAGTTCCGTTCCATAATATATCACAAATAGAAAATATTGTAGATCATCAGAATAAAATAAACTAGCCTAAATTACTTCACGGTAGACACTCACACAGTGTCAGTGAACGTAAATAAGAAACAAATATGTAAGTTTTTCCAGGAAGGTAAGTTATATCTCGACACTGAGGGTTGTATTCTTACAGTACATAATCAACTGATAAATAACGATTTTAAGGCTTCCATGACTTGTGCTGTTAAATATACCAATAGTTTTACCAACTGTTATGTTGTTATATATGGTAGTTTCAGTTTCTACTGTTGATTCTAGGACTATTACAATCGGAATCACCCCCCACATAACGGTGGTCCTATAAGATGTTCTATAGTACCCTTTGTGTAAGAGCCGCGAATTGTTTCACATTAGGTTCTATTAGGCCAGAGCTTTATTTTATCATATGTATATGTGGAAAATAGATTTTTGATTGTGTTGTATTTCGAATTGAATGAACTGTAATTAAAAAAAATAATTGGAAATTTGTAGGTGTCTCTAACCAAATTAAGAGAAATAAGGTAAATCACTCACCTTTCTCGTAGTGCAGTCCGGCTTACGAAACCTTTGTGGGAAAGGGTATTGGATAGGAAAAGGTTCCGTACACTAGATTTATTATATGCACTACACAAGTGATAAAAAAATGATGTTTTCTATAAATTTTACAGTATGGTTGCTACTATCAAAAATACTAGGCTTAACTGACTAAGTACTGAATGGTTTCTTATTTTCCATCGCGCATGAACGCCTTTACGCGGCGAGGTGGAGGTATAGGCAACTATATATACAATTTCCCTGATATATTTTAAATCCAGGCCTAAACAGATTGATACGGCCTTTTGCACTAATTCCGTTTTGAAAAATAAAATTCAGATTTAAATAACTTTAAATAACATAAAAGATAATACGACTCTTTTTATTCACAAAATAACTTCGGCAACCACGCTCTAAAATATTTCCCCACTTATTTACAAACAACCTGTATACTAAATACCAAGTTGTGGGTAAAAATAGAAATCATTTGGCCAATGATTTCTACGTTCAATAGAGATCTAATGTAATTTCTGCTCAAACTTTCTAATAGTTTGCTTAAGTGCCATTATTATTGCAATGTATGGGTCATATATAGATATTGTTTGGTGACTTTAATCCCTTACATCCTTCTTAGTTGTGTCCGCTTAAGTAATTTTTATTTATGGTTAATGTTTTTATCCATATACAACTACTAAAAAAATTGCACTATACTAAGTTTGAATTGTGTAGAACTGTTCTTGTGCTATCGGTTAAAAACTGTTTCACTTATCTTTTTTAAAATTGTTGTCATACTTTAAATAAGAATGGAACAATAAGTTATTTGAAAATTTCTCTATACATAGGTAACTTATTTTAATAGCAGAACAGAAAAAAATCTGACTAAGATACTGGAAGTATGAAATAGGTTCAACGTTTCTGCATTTATATGAACTCATGATTTTGAATCACATTGCAATAACTACTTAAAACTTTTGATCTATACGGGATATCCTATACTTTTCAGAACTCTATTTTAAACTTCATAGCATGGAAAGGAAGTTTAATCTTATTTCACACAACTGGAATGGTTCAGATTTATTTCCATTGACGGATTTGTATCAAATTACAGCAAAACTTTGAAGAAAATGTGCAAATGTAGGAATTTTTCTTTCAGAGAAGTAAAATTGACGAATATCGTATCGATGTCGCATTTTATGTATTATGTATGTTCAAACAGTATATTTATGAAAGTTATATATGCGCATTCTCTACATATATATTTTAACTCTCTCTAGTGAAATTAAGGCACTAATGATAGCTTCCTTACGTTGTTATCTGTATGAAACCACAAATGGAGTTATGTTTTGAGACTTTAGCATCTGTTACAGAAACTCGCAATTATTCATTTTGCTGTAGACTTTAGACTTTTATTAGTACATGAGATATTAGAGATTTCGGTTACCATAGCAACCTTTTATATTTACGTGATAATAAGTCCAAAACATCAGGCCTTTAAATAAATGATAGAAATGTTTGATAAAAATAAGAACTCCACTTAGAAAAATCAAGATGTAAATGTACAACAATTTAATTTATATTTGAAATCGTTTTAACCGTATTTGAATCATGACGGCTTAGCCGCGGTAACATCATAAAGATAGCAACCTAATAAATAATAAAAATTAGTTGTACTGTCAGAATTATATATTGTAATTCATATTCTCCGAGTATTTTATGAAAAACAATATAATTTAACTATGCAATGTCAGCACTGTCAATTTACATTTAGTGAAAAATAAATTGTAATCGTCCTATAATAGTTACTGTTTTGTATTGATATAATATGTTATATTACATAAAATGTATATTCCTTAATTAATAAAATCATCAAGCTTAAATAGCTGTATTACTTTGAAATAAATGGATAAAGTTTAAAATAAAATTGACAATGATGTTACAAATTTGAATGCATGCTTTGATAAACATTAATTAACTAATTGTTATTACTTCATTACGTTAAAACAATTACATAGAACATGCCGGGGGCAAATTTAGTACTATGTTGCTGGTTTAAATAAAATTATCATACAATTAATATTTTTATAAAAGTTCAAACTTTCTAGCTTTGCTACAAAATAAAAAAATATACACTAACTTTAATCAAATATGTATATTTAACAAGGGCGCCTTTTGATTGTATGTATTTTTCTATTCGGTATATCATGAAGTTTTCTGAGTTTGGCAGGTGACTGCTTGATATATGCCGAGTAGTGGCGGCTGATGACTTTTTGAACTAGTGAGGCAAGTAGGTTGGTATAAGTATTCTTAATACGAACTACAGAATTAGCATTTTTTCTTAATAATTATTTAAATAGATAAATCAGGACATAGTATTACAGGATTATTTGAAATTGCTCTACTTTGTTAGGCTAATAAATTCATTTAAGTGAGAATTTTGTAACTATTTGATTTTCCCGAACTTTCAAATTAATTAATTTTTGATTTTTATTTTACGTGCAAATACAATTAGTAGTTTAATTATAAAATATTGATAAATCTCGAGATAACTTTTTAAATTGGAATATTCATTTTTGACAATGTGAGAAAGCGTGCTTATTTATTGAATATATTAATATCGTTAGCACATTCCTCGCGTTTTCCTATTCTTCAGTGGTACTTGAGGCCCTCATTGTCATTCCACATTACACAGTTACAGTACACACATCAGAATCTTAACTAAAACGAATCAGAAACGACAATAAAATTTTAGTTGCAGTGCACGGAAATTTTAAATACATATAATATATTAATAACGGAAAAGGAACCACGAAATGACCGTACCATCTGGCAAACTATATTAGATTGTCTTTGTTGCACTCTCATAGAGGCGGAGACGATGCCTCTCTTCCGCAATTGGTTAGCCACGTATTTCATGCTCGCCATCTTTTTCTTATCTGTATGTTATTGGTATGAGACATGTCTCAGATGCGTCCTTATTTATCTTACCATGTTTATGAACGTATTGAAGATTGCCTATACGCATGATTGCATATTAGTTATTACCGTTATTAGGATTCACAGTGGCAAATTTATAAGTACCTCAACGTCGCTGTTTAGAAATCGCACCACCGTTAATGCTGTTGTTGGTGTAATACTTGTGTATTTACAGTAATTTATAGATATACATAAGAATTACTTAACCAATACAACCAATATTCTGCAGCGCTGTGATTGAGTAGGCATTAGAACAAGGTTACTGGCCTAAATAGGGTAGGTCAAGTTTCTGATTGCCGGATTGTTTATCACTGAGTATGTCTCGGACTGTTTTTTGTTGACATCGCGAGGGTTTTTTTTATATTGAATACGAACAACTTTTCAGCTTCTCTTAATAATTCACCTAGTGAGTATCGGTTTTTTATCTCACTATTTATGTAATGAAATGTAAATAATTTATTAGTTGATCCGTTAGAGTCTTGTAACTTCAATATTAAATATGTATTTATTAAGCATGTTAATTGAATGCTTTAAAAAAATAATGTATAGCATTCGTTACATATTTTGACATTATAATAAGGGGCAGGGGGAGTTGAGTAATATTTATTTTGAAAGCTCTTACAATTCTCTTTACAACAGACTTTAAATTTTATAATTCCGCCCAATACTTTGTAACAAATTTACATTTTAAAATTTTAAATTATGTTTAGCTGCTTACTTACTACTTGGTACTTGGTATTTTACTTTTTAGGTATCCGTACAAAAAAATCAAGGGGCGATAAATCCGGTGATCGTGGAAGTTACTCAATGCTGCCGTGGAAAACGTTGGTCTAAGTACTGACGGACAATTAACGCATAATGCGGAGGAGCACCGTCCTGTTGAAAAATCAAATGATCTTCATCACACTCTGGAATATTTTCTATAATATCAGTCAAGGCAGGGCCATTAGCGTCTTCCAGTACTTGCAAATACAATTGGCCAGTCAAATTACCAGGTAGAAAAAAGGACCTTCCAGCCGGTCACCGAAAATTCCAGTCCATACATTTAATCTTTCCGGTTGCTGTGTTTGCACCTCGTGAAAAACTCTTGGGTTTGCATCTGACCAACAGCGGCAATTGTGACGATTTACCGTCCCGTTAAAAAAACTGCATTCATCAGAAAACCAGATGTTAAAAAGGAACTGTGGATCGTTCCTTGCTCGCTCACTCATTATTTCGCAAAATAGCAAACGGCGGTCATAATCATTCTCACGAAGTTCCTGGTCTAAATGTATTTTGTATGGATGGAATTTATTCTTCTTCAAAATGGTTTGTATGCTAGCTCGATTGATCCCAGACACAGATGCTAGCTGCCTCGTACTTAATGTAGGATCAAGATGAAGTTGTCCCAAAACTGCAGCTTCACTAGCTTCTTTTCAATTTCTCGTTTTTTATTGGCTACGTTCCCTGTCTTTTGAAATTTTTTTACTAACTCTAGAACATACTGTCTCCTGACATGTCGATCTTGATGTTGTTCATATAGCTGACCTGTTCTATTCGCACATTTAATGTTCATAAAATAAAGCGAAATGATATCTAACCCTTTCCGCGATGGAATAAACTATAATTTTCAAAAACACAATTAAATAAACCAACCAACGTCTCCAAATAATACTAGAAAATAAATTTGGAATTCGCTAATTTTCCGTTCGTTGTGTGTGTATAGTATTGATTTCTGTTTTTTACAATTGTGTTTTTTACGAGTGATAACAAATCGCCTAAAACCAATGCAAAGCACAAAATACGAAATTTATATCATTGGCGTACTTAACTCGAATGAGTGATATTTTTACCGTTACTAATTGTTTGTACATAAGTTTCAACTTTAAAATCAAAATTCTTATTAAGTATTGGGCGGAATTATAAAATTTAAAGTCTGTTGTAAATATAATTGTAAGAGCATTCAAAATAAATATTACTCAACCCCCAATGCCATTTAAATATGTTGGAGTGATGCTTACCCTTGCTTGTGGGTGAAAGTGGCGGAGTCAAAAATACCAGCAAAGGATGTCCCCCTTTAATCTAAAATCAACGGGTCAACGCGTTTTTCTGCAATCTTGACGCAGTTTCTGGTAATGGCTCTGTTTCGTTTTCATCTGGCCACCCTGTATAAACTGCATTATTTTAATTGTAATTTACATCCTCAATATTTTTTAATCCCACATTGTAATAGAATTCGACATGTTCAGCAGTTTTCTTTTGTTTCATGTCTCCCAAGTGAATAATTTCCATAGAAATATTATACTGAATATAACTAAAATAAACTACATACATGATGGTCTAAATTGGACAGGTCATGTCGGCAGTCTTTTGAAGTCACTCGCAAGTACTGTTTTTTTTTCCTACGTCAATTAAAACCTGTAGTTAGTCATGAAACTTTGATTTCTTCCTATTTTGCATTTTTTCATTCCCGTTTGTGTTATGCGGTATTTTTATGGGGTAACTCTAGCCGGTCGAGTAAGATTTTTTCGTTGCAGAAAAAGGCTATTAGAGTTCTAGTTGGTCTGAGCGGCAGACAACATTGTCAACCACATTTTATTAATTTTGGAATCTTGCCTTTACCCTGCCTATATATATATTACACATTAATTGAAATACATAAAAATATTAATAATTTTGATCTTCAGTCAGACATTCACACATATAACACAAGAAATTCTAATGCAATTAGATCGGATCGCTTCCGACTTTCAAGGTCGCAATCCAATTCTCTTAATGTTCGACTTTACAATAAATTGCCAACTGCTGTGAAATTGTTGAATTTGAAATGTTTTAAAACTGTAATTAAGAGGCATCTAATCCAATACTGTTTTTATACAGTACATGATTTTCTTAACACAGACTACAAATAATTAATTACTACTGTTTTATATGTCGCTCCGTGTGAAGTTATTTTGGCTTGTTTGTGATGATGTATTATGTTATTATGTTTGTTATATACTATATTTATATACACATATGTGTACCCATTTGTTTCTTTGACTTGCCATAAATGTATATGTATATATGTAACATGGTCAAATAAACTATCTATCTATCTATCTACATACTCAATGACTATACTTTTTGGTAACAGTTTGGCGTTTGAAGATATTTTAAGCCATTTCGTCATTAACGTTTTAACTTTACTGTAATCATATTATAGTTCAATTTTCACTGAAAACGAAAATAAAACTGCGAACATTTTAGTTACATTTTGTCTGTTCAATACAATTATTTTAATATTCTCCTTAGTTAAACTTCTCACATATACAGGTTCATATAAGTCACAGCATGCTATTATTAGCAACATTTTATGTACACATATAAATAGCATCTATATTACTGCATGGTGGTAAATTTAGCCTAGCCTAAAGGGTTAATTTTGTCTGCCATTAAAATGTCACCAGACAATGGTAGCCGCGTCCTTAGCACATTTAAACGTATAATAGAGGATATTTCGGCACGTAAATGCTTTCTCTCGGCAATTTTGGAAGTCCTTATTCGATTTTACTCAAGTTTGGGCCAGTTACAAACAAAATCTCTTAAAGGAACAGGCTACTTTTATCTTTGTTACGAGGTGGAGATTAGAGCTTACCAGCCCTCGAAGAGGGAGAACTGTGCTTATTGATGTTAGGTAGGTACTCGATTAATGGCAATATTCGAAAAATACATGTCCCTAGATAATTTTTTGTTAATTAACTTATTTGTATCTACAAATGTGTAAGTTACCTAAATTAACAAGACAACAGATACATATGTCAAAATAATTACTCGAATTATGTTTGACATATAGTTATCTCCCTCAGAAGTAACTTTTAAACTTTAACGTAGCTTTATCATATGACTCCGGAAACGTAAGGAAGCTATACCGACGATATGGCCACCAGTATGAAAATTATTCTGCCAGAGCTAGAATAAATTAGTTAGTCTATCAAAGTCAGTTAGTCATTAAAGGTTGCATTTCTGCTTTTATCTTGCATGAACGAAGCATATAAGGTTTGAAATTACCGTCAAAGCAATATGACAGCTATCTTTTAATTGTTTTCAATGTATACTTTGCTTGAACGTAAAAGAAATGAGATTCATCAGTATGTCCAAACAATTTGAATGGCAATTTTCTCACAAACGGTTGGATTTTTTGACTTCAAACAAGAATATCAAATTTTTAGATATACTTTCATTCTTTAAAGGAATGCTATCAAAATCGTAATAAAATTAAAAACAAAAAAGTTATGATGATTTCTTCACCTAGCACGTGCCTTTTCTGCTTTTTAGGTGCTGCAATTTTAATAATATTTCGAAACTGCGTGTCTGTAAAAGCAACAAATTGCCAAACTTGAAAAAAATTGTTGCAGTATTAAAAAAAGTTATAGCCAAAAAACAAATTAAAAAAAAATCATTTTGAGGTTACGTAACTCCGTTACTATAGAAAATGTTATATGAGCGTGACACATTATTTTTTCGAGTGTTTGGGGTATTACCCCCTAAATTTTCTGCGCGGTGTTTGTACACCCTGTATATAACAAATGTAGACTAAAATGTTATATGGCCGTTCCTTTCGAAAATGTTCGTATTTTAACGTTACACACCGAAGAGGCTCTTCCTAGAATATGGAAATGGAAAATGTACAAAACAATGCGTTGGTATAATTTCTATTGGGGATTTCCCTAAAAAAATGCAAAATGTTAAAATTGCCGAATTCTGGAAATTACACAGGTCATTATTTCCGGAGAATGTTTGCTATGATACTGGATGATGCAGCAGCAGACATCGACACTGTTAAAAGGCATGATGAATGGAAAGCAACAAACGTGGCAGAAGGATATACAGAGTTTTTCAACGAAAAGTAGCCTTAGTATCCTTTAAAGTTACCTTTTGGTTGAAAATTGTCAAGACATGTCAACAAAGGTAACAAAGGGGAAATATTTTTAAATAAAATCCGAATTTCTGCCATCAACCCCTTAGCCGTCACAACCACCCCCTCTAAATTTTCAAATGGCATCATACCATATGTGGCACATCGTTGCAAAGGTTATTTCATAGGGAATGCATTCTACTATTAATTTTGTATATTCGGATGAAATTGAGACATAAAAAAAATAAAAAACCTTTTTCCGTTTATTTTGGTAAAACTACGGAATTAGGTACCGTTATAGTAATTATTGTTCAAAATGGCTTCAGTTAACTTCCATACAGTAATACAGACGACTTTGAAACAGTTCACGGAAATTTTGGAGAACCTGCGGTGTCAATTGTCGACATTCTGCTAATCTCATCGCATAGTGAAGAAGTGCACCATCTTGCTGGAAAACTAGTTCATTTTCAAGCAAATTTTCGTCGTTTTCCAGTAGTTCTGTTATGCCTGGATCAACAGCGGTATCAAAAAGTTCAAGGTAAATAGCGCCAGTCAAATTATCGTCAATAAAGAACGGGCCAAGGATGTGGTCTCCTAGACCTCACATATTAAGTCTATGTGGACACTGGGTATGAGTTTCTCTAAACAAATGCGGATTCGTGTTGGACCAATACCTACAATTATTATGCTTGTTGACTTTTCCATTAAAAAAAGCATACACTCATCGCTGAAGTAAATATTGTACAACAAGTTCACGTTATTCAATAGATTATTAAACATAGGTAATTTCGCAAAACTGTAGTCTTCAATCATCGTCGTCTTCGTTTAGTTCTTGAACAAGTTTTGTCTTGTGTGGGTGAAAGTTGTACTTTTTTAAAATTCTCCATGCACTACTTGATGCCAGGGAAAGATTTGAAGACTGATTGTTATCCATTGCAACGTGTCCCAAAACAGCAACTTCAACATGTTCATTAATAATTTGTTTTTCTTGTTGATGTTCTTTGTTTGTCACTGATCCGGTTTCCATGAATTTTTGCATCAACTTTGAAACATATTGATGACCAATGAATTTATCGGGATGCATTTCATTGAAAGCATGCGCTGCAGTTCGTGCGTAGTTGTTATTTTTGAAAAAGAAGCGCGCAATCTCGATTCTTTCGGCAGTCGTGTACGCCATGTTGACACTTTTGAAATGAACTGGGTTGACTCACTGAGGTAAAAACAGAAGGTAAAAAAAAGTATCTGTATTATTATCAGTAGTTTAACCAAAATAAACAGAAAAAGCTTTTTTAATTGTTTTATCTCTCAATTTCACGCGAATAGACAAACTGAATAGTGGAATGCATTCCCTATAAAATAACCTTTGCAACGATGTGCCACATATGGTATGCTGCCATTTGAAAATTTAGAGGGGGTGGCTGTGACGGCTTAGGGGTTAATGGCAAAAATTCGGCTACACCGTTAGACCTATCAGTTAATTCATCGTTGCAGTAAATTATTTGCTGCGTCATACATATGCCAAATTTTCTTGTAACAATACTAAATAACTGTCTCTATTCAACCGGTTTACCAGCACAAATGGTCCTAGTAAATGATTACCCATTATTACCGCCCAGACATCAATTTGAAACTTTACTTGATGTTTTGATTACATAATTAATTGCGTGAGAGATTGCGTGAATTAATCACACCGTATCTACAAAATGCTTCTTTATCCGAAAATAAAACTCTGCTTATAATTGTATCATCTCGTTGCATATATCTAGAAATCATTCACATTGTTCAGCTCGGGTGAGATGGTATCATTTGGTGGTATCGCATGTATCTTCACTATGTGAAAAGGAAGCAAAAGCATCTGAAAATTATCTATAGTCCAGACTTTGAAGTACCAAGATGTACTCACAGTTTTCTTTCAGTTGTTGTTGGGTTTATAAAATTATCAAACACCGTTTATATGAAATTAAACATACAAATTATAGATACTATTATACTCTATAAATAATTTGCCCAATTAGGAAGTATACAACTGCGCAATAATGTATTTTAAAATTTTGCAATTGTTTAAAAAAATGTAAGTGTTTATTTCTGATTCCAAGTTTTAATTATTTATGGCATATATACTGAAAAATCGGTGAAACTAGATACATTTCAAGAAGACAATTTAAAGCAGCCATGTATCTATCACTTGGAACGAAAAATGTTTCTCAATATTCTCCACAAGAGTTACGCACGATCTTAGGTGAGGATTTATAGGTTTCTGTAAAATTGAGTGGAGGTCAATATCGCTATAAGCCTTGTAAAACAAATTGGATGCTTGATAATTCACTTGGTGTAGGATCGATCCTTCTGGTGTTGTTTGTAGTGAATATTTTATTAACAATTTATCAGTAGAACACCTAAAGCAAACGGACGTTTTTCAAATTATATTTTAAGATTATTTGATATCATTCTAACAGAGAAACAATTTTATAATAATAAATATTGCCAGAGCAGACTGATTAAAACTTTTAGTTTATATACTAGCCACATGAAACATGGGCTGTTAAATTTATTAGGTCATAAATTTAATTGTAGATATTAACGTAGAAGTACATGATTTATAACATAAATATGTTTCAAAATATAAGGTTTAAGGATATAAACGTTTGCCTCGTAATTTATCTTATACGTACCTAATATTGTATGTTACAAGGGAGAAGACTTGACTATTTCTTATTTTGCTTATATAATTTTGTTTATTTTGATTCACTTAAACAGCGTCGTATTCTAGAAATAGTGTTTTCTAGAAATACAAATAATTTAAAACATTTAATAACTGAATAATCTAGGACTGTTATTTCATGCCACCTGCGAATATTCAGATACTGAAATAAAACTAATTAATAACGAGAAAAAGTGATCTAATCAAGAAATTTTTAGGTATGTACACAAATCTTTAAAAATACGTACTTTTTAAATTTAACTGTATGTTTTTATAACATAAACTTAGTACTTAGTGCATATAAAATTGTTCACTTTTATTTATGTTAAGTTATTATTTTATTTGAGGAAAATTTAAATAGTAACAATGAATAAACAAAATATCAAGAATAATATTTCTAATATTACTTTTATTCTACATGTTTCAATTTTCCATATTTCTGTATCGAAAATACCACAGATTAGGATAAGTATTGAAAACTAATTTCATATTTTATTAATAATATTTATTTAAAAACCCTAAATATGCAACACATATTTTCTAATCATATTTAAAATTATGAAAATAAAACTATGGTTTATAGATTTTTCACACTGTTACACCATATTTTATAAAAATTTGACACAATTTGTAGTCAGATCTATACAGGGTGTAAGAAAGTAAGGCTTATAGTACTGATCAAAATAAGAAATAATGTTAGTATGAACAGATAGCGGATCTATGGAGGGAGGGGAAAAATACAAAATAAAATAATAAAAATTCCAACAAATGTTATAATAATTTTAGCGTATCTATATTTGCAAAATTGTTTGAATTCCATGAAACAAAAGCCAAACTTATAAGCAGATTTAAGCCGGAGGCACATTGCTCTGAGACACGCCACGCCACCCGACCTGATGCGGCATATTATGTACTCTGTGTGTCACCACGCCATGCGATGCCTCGTTACGTTACATTTTATCAACGGTTTACCGCCAGCAACCACTGAAAAAAAGCAACGCTACTAGCATTAAGCCCGCATTTCATTGAGGCTGGTCCGGCCTAGGCTAGTGGTTGGAACAAGTGCAAAGATCGCATTTCATTGAGGCTGGTCCTGGTCTACTGGTGATTGAGATTGTACAGCGACGTAGATACTCACGTGGTATAAAAGCAGAAATCTAATTGGTCTATATGGGATCCCGCATAGCTGGTCCCGTTTGAAAATGTAAATTATTACAAACATGGCTTGTGCCGCCTGAGCTCGAAAGCAAGCTCATCGTGTACCAGCCTGTGTGAGTGTATGACCATTTGCTACATTTCAAATTTGGCTGGACCAGCCAGGCTGGTCCGGCCTAGGCTAGTGGCTGAAACAAGTGCAAAGGCGGCATTTCATTGAGGCTGGTCCAGCCAGGCTGGTCCTGGTCTATTGGTGACTGAGATTGTACAGCGACGTAGATGCTCACATGGTATAAAGGCAGAAATCTAATTGGTCTATATAGGATCCCGCATAGCTGGTCCCGCTTGAAAATGTAAATTATTACAAACATGGCTTGTGCCGCCTGAGCTCGAAAGCAAGCTCATCGTGTACCAGCCTGTGTGAGTGTATGACCATTTGCTATACTACATTTCAAATTTGGCTGGACCAGCCGGGCTGTACTAGCCTGGCTGGACCAGCCTCAGTGAAATGCGGGCTTAACTTGTGACTGTTGTAAACTTGAGCTTGAGCTGTTCGATCACTTTTAACACTTACAAATGTCGACCTTGAAACGTTTATGAATCTATTGACATTGATTTAGAGAATTTACTGACAGTTGAACTATCATATGAAGAGAATTAAGAAGCAGGAGAAACTGGAGACATTGAGGAAACTGAAGAAAATAGAGAAAGCAGAGACTGCGAGCCACCAACGCCACATCGCCTTGATGAGCACTTCAAACGTAAAAAACCCGGAAATTAATTGAATAAAGTAAACAGTTCATGTAATATAAATTTGAATAAACAATGATGATGGGGCAGTTTTATTTATCCTACCTAACAAGCATACAAAACCTTAAATCCCGCATTTCACTGAGTAGGAGTTTGAAATGTAGTATAGCAAATGGTCATACACTCACACAGGCTGGTACACGATGAGCTTGCTTTCGAGCTCAGGCGGCACAAGCCATGTTTGTAATAATTTACATTTTCAAGCGGGACCAGCTAAGCGGGATCCTATATAGACCAATTAGATTTCTGCTTTTATACCACGTGAGTATCTACGTCGCTGTACAATCTCAGTCACCAGTAGACCAGGACCAGCCTGGCTGGACCAGCCTCAATGAAATGCGGCCTTTGCACTTGTTCCAGCCACTAGCCTAGGCCGGACCAGCCTGGCTGGACCAGCCAAATTTGAAATGTAGTATAGCAAATGGTCAAACACTCACACAGGCTGGTACACGATGAGCTTGCTTTCGAGCTCAGGCGGCACAAGCCATGTTTGTAATAATTTACATTTTTAAGCGGGACCAGCTATGCGGGATCCTATATAGACCAATTAGATTTCTGCTTTTATACCACGTGAGTATCTAAGTCGCTGTACAACCAGTAGACCAGGACCAGCCTGGCTGGACCAGCCTCAATGAAATGCGGCCTTTGCACTTGTTCCAGCCACTAGCCTAGGCCGGACCAGCCTGGTTGGAGCAGCCTCAATGAAATGCGGGCTTAAATGTATCTTACATGTAAAGCAAGTTGGACATATATTATTGCTAAAAAAGGAAAAAAAAACTGAAAACAAAACATAAACAAAAAGGAAGTATTATTTATAAATAGAATTTTTTAACTGCTGAATGGTACAAAAAATATATCAACCGTGGTCTCTATGTTTTTGTACTGCGAAATCATTTGATACAACGGCGATGACATCAAAACATTAGGGCGTGGTGTGGGTAGACATACAACGTTACTGCTGCGAACGGACAGGCGCGGAACCCGCAAGTTGATATTACTAAGTAATTCCTGACAATTTTATAAGTTATTCAGAACTTTATATAAAAATATAGCCTGATGCGCAGATCTCCTAATTACAAGTTCGTGTATATTAAATCTTGACAGCAGTAAGCTATTTGAGAAGCCCACTGGACGATACATATCGATCCAATATGTACGATACCGACTTCAAGAACCGCCTTTGTACTTTCTCTAATGCAACAATGTGAGTGCCATAAATCGGGCTCCAGACTACAGATGCATTTTCTAATTTAGAACGTATGAAGGATATATAGAGCAATCGAAGAGTAGAAACATTAACAAACCGTTTAAGTTCCTAATAATAAAACCAAGGCAATTAAATGCTGAAGAAGCAACAGTTTCTATATGTTTTGAAAATGATAGTTTAGGATCGAAAATAACGCCAAGATCCTTTACATAACTAGGCCTCCAAAGAATAGAGTCACCTAATTTATATGCGATATATTTTATATAAGTGAGAGGGCTTGTTTTCCTAGTAAATGTCATGACATTACATTTTGATGCATTTAAGGGTAAATTATTTCAAGAACACCAACTATCTATAGCTTCTAATGCGCTTTGTAATTTTTGACAGTCACTTACGGTATCTATTTTCCATAGCAGCTTGAGGCCATCCACATATTCAAATAGTGGTAGTCAAATATCATTCAGGAACATAACAAATAGAAGGGGCCCAAGCGTCGAATCCTGAGGGACTCCAGACACTTGTAGGAATTTATCAGCACAATAACCACAATATTGTACGAACTGATATCTATTTTGCAGGTAGGATTGGAACAAATGTAATAACGAATTTGAAAAGTCAAACATATCCAGGTTGTGTAACAAAATATCGGAATCAAGTCTATCAAATGCCTTGGTATAATCAGTGTATACTACGTCAACTTGTCCACATTGGCCCAAGGACTTACTAATAAATTGAGTCTTACACACAAGGTTTGTCTCGGTGAACCTCCCCTTTATGAACCATGCTGTCGAGGTGAGTTTTGCAGAAAGTTAACTTTTGTAAGAAATTTTTGATCAGCGGCATATAAAATGTAATTAACATTAAAATGTTTAATAATGTCATTAATGAACAAGATGAAAATATTAGTCCCAGAACAGAACCCTGAGGTACTCCTGACATCTGCAAAATTTCATTAGATTTGAAACATCTAAGTTCTACGTACAATTGACGGCTTGTAAAATTTGAAACGAATTGATGGATTAGTGAATCTGAGAAACCGTATGAGTGTAGTTTTAATAATAGAATATTATGATCGATGATATCAAATGGTTGAAGATTTATAAACATTGTTAAAAAATCATTTTTGTAAATACATATTTGATAGAACTGAGGACACAAGACGCAACCCTGTTCAGCGCTCAACTGATCCTGAACCCTAATTTTCAGAGTTATAAAACTTTCGCAAGTGCAAAAAGGAAGCTTTAAATTCGAGTTTCATACATGATTTTTTTCAATACTTTGATTTTCTAATATAAAAATGAAAATACTGTTGATTGATTTCATTTTGAAAATAAGCATAAAATAATTGATTGACTAATTAATTATTACATCCATATTTTCCACGGCGTGCAAAACAATTTTTTTTCAAAATTTACACATTCTTTATGTAAGTGTTGGAAACAAATTATTACAAATAAACGTGGAAGGGGTGGTCTGTTTTACTCTCTTATAGCAAACCAGGAAAACGGGAGATAAGTGTATTCAACTGTTTTTGAGCAAAATTGCCTCCTGGGGAGGAATATATATCCTCCCCGAAAACATTACAGCCCCTTAAATAAAGGGAATAAAATCTGGTTTTCTCAATTTTTTTATCAAAAGCCCTTCCTTAACTTTTGTCAAGGAAATTGTATCTTTTTTTTGTATACATATATGCAACACCTTGTCGATGCGCTTAAATGATTTTAGTAGAATGAAACCTAGAACATTTGAATTGTGCAATTGATCAAATGATTGAAAATATAAATTTTATACGAATAACTAAGTTGACTCCATCTTATTTTTAGTTTTTAAGGTACACAGAATTAACTATTACGTTCTAACATATTGAATAAAATGAATAAAAAAATTCGAAAGATTTATTTCGATAATTAAGACCCCCTCTCCTCAAGTGACTTCTAGATCCGCCACTGAGTATGAGTATAAACATTTATAGCAAATTTCTTTATCTTTATGATAGTTCCTTTCTGTGCGATGTTTAATTGTATTTCAAAATAAATGTCACAACCTTTTTGATATATTTGGTAATTATTACATTATTATAACATATTTTATATACCATTATTTATTCATCCAATTCGGAATAATGGCAAGTAAATGAAGAAAAAGACATATAATTCGTAACATAAAAAATTATCCTCAATTTGTATTATTTACATCACCTGACAAGAAAATTACACAATAAAAACATGCACAAAAGGGAAAAGGAAAATTCCTTACATCCAAAGAGATTTACTAATGCCATGTTTTTTTCTGTCACCTAGAGTGACTAAATCGCTCAGATTAAATTGAGATTTGTGGAAAACTAACGAGCATTTCTGCTCTTTGTTTTCATTTATTTCTCAAAAATGTACAATTTTATTCAGTCTGTAAAAATGTTACCAAAAGCAACAGCGGGCGAATTATACGCGCTCCGGCAACAGATTTTCACATCTAATTTCTAAATTTACCATTAATTACGAAAACATACACTCAACAGATATTTAAAACTTGTCATAATTTTTAAGAAACGTCAAATTACTGGTACAAACCATTGACAACTAGGTTACTTGTACTCTAGTGTGCTGCCACGCGCGGTGAGACATTGTAACAGGGCATAATGACGCATTCTAAAATACTTAGTTGAATCTGCAACGAGTGGTTTCAGCCATTCGACTTTAGATGTCGTATGCGAGATAACATAATATACTCGCGACAAGAATTCAGACGACTTACGTGACGTAAGACGTCTGAATTCTTGACGCGAGTATATATCTGTCATCTTTCAACCATATATTAAATAAATATCACAATTTTTTTAAAACCGGCTAACCAGAAGCAAATTTTGTTTTTATTATAGAGTAAAGCACAAACTGGTCAATAGAAGAAATATTTTATAAAAGATGCCATGCCTTTGATTTAGACTAAAAATAATATAATAATAATAATATTGTTTATTTTGAAAAACAGAAAGATACATAGTTTCAAAAGAAAAAATTTCAGTAGAAAACAAACAAGAAAAATACCCACATAAGTAAAACTTGTGTGTGAGTGAAAAAAGAAATATAAAATACAACACCTACAGAGAACACATAAAACTAAATATTAAATACAAAATATATAAATCTAAATGTATATTGTATAAAACCTATACCTATGCTTAACAATAAAAATCAAATCAATACATAAAAACTAGTCAAAATTTAAAAATACTACAAACATATTGAACATCAACTCAAACAATATTACATCCTATAGCCAAGACCTAAATAACAGGAGAATTGCGTCTCTCATAAATGTCGTTTAAGCAAAAACTTAAATTTATTTAAGCTTTGTGTTTGCTTTATAATTTTAGATACAGAATTGTATACTTTCGGGCCCAAATAGTGATAACTATGGTGACCTTTAGTTGTGTACATTCTTGGGACCACCACAAAATTGCCCATCGATCTCGTATTATAGCTATGCTCATTTGGCGGTAAGTCACTTTTAATGATGTGCATTTTTATTGCTACCTTTAAGTAGAATAACTGTCGAAGGTCTAAGACCTTGAGTTCCCTATAAATCAAATTGGACAAGTAAGTTGAATTTATATTTATTATGACTTATAATTTTTTTCTGTAAAATATTTAATTCATTCATATAAACTTCATCGGCTCCCCCCACGCCATCATTCCATAAGTTAGATGGCTTTCAACTAATGCATGATATATTATTTTATACTGTTTCAAATCTAGTATATACTTTAATTGTTTCACTTTACATAGTACATATCTCAACTTCTTTTTTAAAGCTTGTATTTGTAAATCCCATCTAAGGTGTTTATCAATGACAATTCCAAGATAAGTTATTTTTTCTGCTGATTGTATAACGTTAACAGAATATTTAATATCTTTTTTTTTATGTAAATCATCACTGCCTTATTTAAATCACCGTTATTATAAATTATGTCATAGTCTCGTAAGTGATATATTTTTACATTCTCAATATTCCATGTTTCAGTTAGTATAATGCAGTCAAATTTTATATCCAGTTGATGTAAGAAAATACTGAAATTATCTAAATTTTTGTGAATGCTTATGTTTTGTTAACAGATTTTAAGGGTAACATTTGCATCATTTACAGATAGAACATCACGCAACTCCAGGACACTTTCTAGAATAAAGCTTTCTAAAAATGGATATCTAAAATCCCTCAAATATGGATTCATGATTTGTCAATAGGAAGCAGAAAGACACTGAAAACCTTTTAGAAGTAATATACAAAATGTTTTAAAATATAAAAACTACATTTAATTAAAGTTCATAACAATGTTACATTTTCATATACAGGGTGTAACTAAATAAATGTAAAACATTTAAGGGAGTGATTTCTCATCGAAAAAAAGATAGGATCTTTCATATAAAGAAACTTCATTGGAGCATCCCTTGTTAAGATACAGCCCCTTAAAGGGGGTACATAAAATTTGTTTAACAATTTTTTTCACAAGCACTAAACAAGTTACAATATTGAAATTAACCTGACATTGTCTACTACCTAAAGACACTTAGCCAGTAATTTATTTGGTTTACTCCATAATAATAATAATATCTCTACCCCTCATTCTAATCACGAGGATTAGCCCAGAAGTCGAAGACTTGTGCGGGAGAGGGGGCGGCATATTATTATTAAGCAGGCCGCATTTGCGCCCAGGAACGACGGTAGGCCCTAACCACCATTCAGTGCAGGAATGAGGAAAACCTGATTAATTAGGGGGGTAGTCAGATGTCAACCGGTATCAATCTCTTACATTGACCCAAGCCAACATTCTTCCACCCTACCATACCCGCAGAGAGGGTGCCAATCTCTCCACGAATATAGCTAATAACACGGTCTACCGGCTGCGGGGTCGAACCCACAGCAATCCAGTCACCTCGATTCAAGTATTGACGTCTTAAAACGCGCGACCACTGACCGATCCCCATGGTTGTAAGAGGTTGAAAAAGCAACCCCTATATTTTATTTCCAACGTAAATTTTTGTCTTATTATTTGTTTACCATTTAAAAATTTATTTCCAATATCCTGTTTCATTCTAAAAAAAATGTATCTAGAATTTTATGCCCAGAATAAACCAGTTCGCAGCAAAACATTATTTTACGAACAAGATACATATCGCCATAAAACGAAAATACGAAACTAATTTATCTAGTATGCCGCTATTAGCGATACTGACAATTAAATTGGAATCAAGCTGTCAGTTTGTAAATTTTTGAAATTGAAGTAATACTAATTATGTATTGTTGTTCTGTTTTTATTTTGTTACTTTAATAATTCACTTGTTATTAAAATGGCATACACAAATGAGGAAATGGCTGATATGCATTACGTTTACGATCTGTCGCAGGGGAATGGGTTAGAAGCTTCTAGAAGATATGCTGAAATGTATCGTCAACGGCAGCATCCTTCACATAGAATATTTGCCCGACTTCATCAACGATTACGAGAATATGGTTCATTCAACAAAAGAACGCAGGATTGTGGTCGCCATCGAGAAGTAAGAACACCACAGCTTGAGGAAGCAGTACTTAATTTGATAGAAGAACAACCTACTACCAGTACTAGAAAGATTGCTTTCCAGCTAAATGTTGATCATATGACGGTATTTCGAATTTTAAAGGAACATCTTTTATACCCTTACCATCTGCAACGAGTACAGGCACTGTTACCGCGAGACTTTCCGAACCGTCTTGAATTTTGCAATTGGATGCTGGAAATGATTAGAAGAAATCGTGACTTTCTTAAGGCGATCGAATTCACAGACGAAGGGAGTTTTTCTCGGTACAAGATTATTAATTTTCATAATTACATCATATGGGATGATGAAAACCCTCACGCTATTGTCGAAACTAACCATCAAGAACAGTTTTCTCTTAACGTGTGGGTCGGAGTTATTGGGGATTATTTAATTGGGCCTCATTTTCTACCTCCTCGATTAAATGGTGAGGCATACGTTCAATTTTTAAGAGAAGTGCATCCCGTACTGCTGGAGGAAGTTCCTTTGGGCGTCAGAAGGGATATGGTTTTTATGCATGATGGGGCTCCCGCTCATTTTAGTCACGTAGCACGTCAGAATTTAACTGAAACATATGCAAATCAATGGATAGGTCGAGGGGGACCACAGAGTTGGCCCGCTCGATCCCCGGATCTCAATCCTCTCGATTTCTCTACTTGGGGCCATTTGCAGCATTTGGTTTATCGTACTCCTGTTCGCGATGTACCGCATTATCGATGCGTGCAGGGTAATTAGAGAGACTCCAGGAATATTTGAGCGAATACGTGGCTCAATGCGCCGACGTCTAGACGCATGCGTAATATCTGAAGGTAGACATATTGAACATTTGCTATGATTTCTACATGTTGTATGTTTTGTTATTAATAAATTAGTTTTGATTATTCCCTTTAATCATTTAATGCAGGTAGTAACTACAAAATAACAGTAAATCCAGTTCGTATTTATGACGATGTATCTCTGTAGTTGTTCGTAAAATAATATTTCGTTGCGAACTGGTTTATTTTGGGCAAAAATTCAAGAGACATTTTTTAGAATGAAACAGGCTATCGGAAATACATTTTTAAATGGTAAACAAATAATAAGACAAAAGTTACGTTGGAAATACATTTTAGGGGTTGCGTTTTCCACCTCTTACAACCATGGGGAAACCAAATAAATTACTGGCTAAGTGTCTTTTTGGTAGTAGAAAATGTCAGGTTAATTTTAATATTGTAACTTGTTTAGTGCTTGTGAAAAAAATTGTTAAACAAATTTTATGTATCTTAACAAGGGATGCTCCAATCAAGTTTCTTTATATGAAAGATCCTATCTTTTTTTCGATGAGGAATTACCCCTTAAATATTTTACACTTATTTAGTTACACACTGTATTAGGAACACAATACACATATTTAATCAAGTCATTTATATTTTGCATTAAAAACCTATTTAATTAACCTCACTAATCTCTTTACTTGATTTTCTATTATCGTTGGCTGTTCTTTCCTTTTGCTAGCTCTGGTCTGAATTTGTAGAATGTTGAAATTTAACTTCTGTTTTTCTTCACTGGAATACTCAGCGGTCTGCAACATAGGATTTATTTTCTTGTCTCCAATTGTTTGGATGTTAAGAATTTTATCCTTGTCAACTTCAATATTTGCAAGTTTTTCAGATTGACTGTCTCCTTGGTCTTTTAAATCGTCATATGAGTAAACTACACCATTTATGATTAAGGTGTTGTTTTTCCGTGCGTCTAGATTATTTTCTTTCGCAATTTTTAATTTTTGCGTAATAATTTCCGTTTCGGAGATAATAATAATAATAATAATAATAATAATATCTCTACCCCTCATTCTAATCACGAGGATTATCCCAGAAGTCGAAGACTTGTGCGGGAGAGGGGGCGGCATATTATTATTAAGCGCACCGTATTTGCGCTCAGGAACGACTTACATTGGTAGGCCCTAACCACCATTTAGGGCAGGAATGAGGGAAACCTGAAAAACCTCATTAATTAGGAGGGTGGTGAAACGTCGATCGGTATCAATTTCTCACATTGGCCCTAAGCTAATATTCTTCCACCCTACCATACTCCCAGAGAGGGCGCCAATCTCTCCACGAATATAGCTTGTATACGGTCTGCCGGCTGCAGGGGTCGATCCCACAGCGATCCAGTCACCTCGATTCAAGTACTGACGCCTTAAACCGCGCGACCACTGACCGATGGTTAGATTGTCTAAAGACTTGGTAAACGATTTGAGATAATTAGCGTTTTTATTGCTGAAAAAAACTTGCATTTCGACATTAAGTGTAAAAGTCCGTATCCGTACACAAAATTATATCGGCGTATTCTTGACTTGAACATTCGTCTGATTTTTATAAACACTTACTAATATTTCAAGTCATAAAATAAAATGGCAATGCAATTACTGATGACAGATAAATCTGTTATTGCTTAATTGTTTTTCATGGCAATCTTTGTTTACGGGTATTATAATGGACGCACAGCGCAGATTTAAAATTAGTAAGTAGGTGTAATTTTTTAAAGAAATTATATCCGTTTGAAACCAATGTAACGTCGAATGAGCCAAGACATCTGTAATTGTTTCAGAATGACAGAAATGAAATTTTAGAGGAAGTATATTGAATATGCTGTTCACCGCACTGTAGCGCAGCAAAAAAATGAGTCACAGAAGAAATGCAATAAATAATACACAAAGGATTATATTTAGAATCTACCATTCACATATTATTTTCAATTATAATACGTTGACATTATAATATTTATTTCAAATGTAGGTATTTGCTTTTTTCTTATCAGAAGAACGGTCTCATAATCAAATGAAATTTTCAGTAAAACGATACACTTTACCGATTTTCAATAAATATACCTTTTTATGTAAAATTATCCACTAAATCTAAAAGTGAATTCTAGATGATTATTAGGCCATTGGCGTAGAAGTTGAGATAAAAGATCTCGCTTTCCTTCCTATTCCTGTACGCCACTGACCTAAAAATTTGTAAATTTAACAGTAAATTGTGCATGTGTATATGGTAACGTCACACTAAATTTTATAAGCATACCAAAAATTTTATAAATAATATGATTTTAAAAATCGAGCAATACGGCCCTGTACAGGGGAAACGGTGAGACTTACGGTGGTGTTCATAGTCTATCTCCGGTCGCCGAAGAGCGATCTCCGTCCCGAAATTATGGGAATTTTATAATGAAATTCAAATAATTTCGGACGGACAATGAATACAGAGTGTACTGTAACACTGGTATCCTATTTCTTCTCGAAATTATGTGAATTATGAAATTCGCATAATTTTGGTACGGAGACCGCTATCTGGCGACCGGAGAGGGACTATGAATACCACTGTTAGACCCTTGTTTTATAAGGCAATTCAGAATTATTTATCCAGTTCTATTTGTGGTTAAAGTTACCCGAACTGATACACCCTGTATATATACTGTCAAGAGACAATGACGCGCAACTGTATTGAGTTTGTTACTATATTATCCCGATACATGATCGCTCAACATTGTATCCTAATTTATACAAGGCTTAAGCTCCAATAGACTGCAATCGTTGGTTCCTTAGAAAATAATGCTCTATTCAATAGAGCAATAGAGTCTGCTGTATAGAATCTGAATAATTGTATTAAAAATTGTATTTTTATGAATTAGTTTTTATTATAGCAAAAATGAATGTGTTATTTCTCACCCATTATCATCGGATCCCGCTGATATTTTTCCTGAGTTCCAGCTGCGTTATTTCAATCCATTATTTAAATACTAGCAAAACATTACAATAAACTAAGTCGCATCCATGTAGGTTTGAGATGACTGGTGCAAGTTAAAACCCCTTGGATATAATTGAATTAAGGTTCTTTACTTTCCAATGAATGACGCATTAAATTTGTTTTATTATATAAATATCAGTAACTGATAAAAAAAATATATGTTGATTATTTTCAATTCATAAGCACAAATGGCAAAAATACAGATAACTGAACCTTTTCTGATGATTTTATTACGAAGCCTAACAGTTTAATAATGGTGTAGATCAATTCCCATTTGTCGGAATTACCAACAAGCTGTTTTAACAAGGACCTTCTATGAATACAGATGGCTCTTGAGTTTTTCCAGGCCCTTATAAAATAGAAGCTGTTAGTTTTGAGGCCCCAAATCGCATAAATATTCAAACGGGAAAGCAAACCCGGAATGTATACGTTATTCTGAAGGAAAGTTAGTTTAAGAAATGAAGATGTATGAGATGTATTGTATATGTATAACGTTTTTATTGAGTCGCTTCTTACCTATAAATAACGCCACCATTACCTATGCCTTTAAATTTATGTTACTGCAAGAATTATTCCTTATCTAAATTACGATATTCAAGTTTTACAGATTGATTAGTTATATCATTAATTCTTCACTAATTTAACTGTAACAGTAACAAATCATTTTATATCATATCTCATCAACATATAGATAGTTAAGAGTAAGTACTTTAATAGAAAACATGTGTTTAATATTTCTTACTTCTTAAAGTGTATGAAATGAATGTAAAATTTATTGGATTGGACAATAACTTATTTACCTAATATGTTCCAATAAAATTTCACATAACTGAATGTTGGCATTTGCATGAAAAGTCAGTGGTTTTATTAAAAAATTTAAAAATAATAATTTCGGATTCACTCACCACAGTTTCATTTTATTGCAAGTGAAAGGCGAATCTTTCCAGCATATTATCAAAATCATCAAAAAGTAGCTCCTGTAGTAGTTTCCCTCAATCACGTACATTTACCAGGCATTAAAATGTACGCTAAAACATTTTTCATGTCATTATTTTACCTATACAATTTTCCTCTTGGATTCTACAATGATCACGTGTATACGTTAGATTTGACTGTAACTTTGTTATCATAGGAGATACGAGAGGAGATATCGAAAAAATTGAATCGTGCATTTATTGACTAATTCTTCAAAAGGATTTCATTTTATTTTATCAAAAAATTTCGAGCATCGCACTACTGAGATATTGATACCAACCTGGTTTTTCTTATGGAACACCCTGTAGATTATTATATTTTTGGATTGTCTATTTTCTCCTAATTGCATATAATATAAACATGTATCGGTCAGTGGTCGCGCGGTTTAATACCTCAGTACTTGAATCGAGGTGACTAGATTGGTGTGGGCTCGCGTCCCGTTGCCGATAGACCGTATATGTATAAGCTATATTCTTAGAGGGCGACACCCTCTCTGCAGGTATGGTAAGGTGGAAGAATGTTAGCTTGGATCAATGTAAGAGATTGATACCGGTTGATATTTGACTACCCCCCTAATTAATGAGGTTTTCCAGGTTTCCCTCATTCCTGCACTGAATAGTGGTTAGGGCCTACCAACGTAAGTCGTTCCTGGGCGCAAATGCGGCCTGCTTAATAATAATATGCCGCTTTCTCTCCCGCACGAGTCTCCGACTTCTGGGCTAATCCCTGTGATTAGAATGAGGGGTAGATATATTATTATTATCATTATCTAATAGATTATCATTTACTGTTCACGAGGTTTTGATGATTAAATAATTCCTTAATTAAAATTTCATTATTTTATTATAAAGAATGCAAAACTATATTTGAATTCATTTTATGGAGCAATTTAAAGAATTATTAAAATTGTTCTAACTCATTTCCTTGCATTTCTCTGCAAAATCTCCATCGTTTTTCCAAATTATTTCATCATTTTTTGATGTTGGTTTATGTAATCTATAGTTTTTTATATTCTATTTTAAATTTCTAAAATAGTGGTTGATCTATTTTTATAAAATTCATTCTTTCAATAGCCCCAAAAAAATTTATTAGATGATGTCAAATCTGGACTATTGGCCGGCCATTTAGAAAATCAAAATAGAATACAAGATAGATTACATAAATCAATAACCAAAAATTTCAGAATTGTTTACATAATTTGGAAAAACGATATAGGCTTTGCATAGAAAAGCACGGAAATGAGTTTGACCACTTTTTTTATTCTATAAATTGCTCCATAAAATGAATTTAAATATAGATTTGCATTCTTTATAACAAAAAAATAAAATTTTAATTATAGAATTACTTAATCTTCAATATCTCGCGTTCAGTAAAAGACAACTGATTACTTGTTTACATCAAGAGTGGGGAATTCAATAATATATTAATATTAATAATAATAAAAAGCCAAGTTGGTATCAATACCTCTGTAGGGCAATGCTCGATTTTTTTAGATAAGAAATCCTTGTGAAAAATTAGTCAATAGATGCACGTTTCAATTTTCCGATATCTCTTAAAATAACAAACCATGCGGCAATATAGGCTACGGTGACGGTCGATTAGAATATTTCAGACTACTTCGATTTCAATTTTAAACATTCAGAGGTGGTATCCTTAAATAAAATAATACAATTCTTGTAGAACCTCCGGTTATACTGGAAGTCGCTATCTACTTGCTCATTTTAAATCGAAACCTTATATATTTTTGTATATTTGGATTCTACGTGTAATTTTAGGAGGACTTTTATGATCTTCTTTAAATGTATCTATAATGTTCTTCGAGATATGTCAATTCTACCAAAAAGTTACTTTTTGATAGCTTCATTCAAAGTTGCCTATTTTTACATGGTGCAAGCTGAAGTTTTGATATTTAAAAGAGCGATGGGGGGATGCCTATGATTTGTTATAGATATTTTAAAAACTGTTTAATTTTACACAGGATGATAAAAATTTATTATCGGATTTATTTAACTTCGAATCACCAAAATTTGGTTTTTCTAAATGGAATACCGCGAATATTTAATCAAATACTGCTTCAGAATTGTAACGTCTATCTATTAATATTACTCTTCCCTCTACCTACCTTTTTGATTTTTTCTATTATTGACGGTTTTGTGATAAGTAACTAAAATGATCCAATTTCTTGCGAGGATGACTGACATTCCTAGCAAAATTAAAATCAAAACAACCAATATATCATATCATCATTTGATTGGCCACCGTAAAATCTCTTCATTTAGGGCAATTTCATATTACGAATTACAGCCCATTGCGTTATTATTTATATCAACTTTAAGGAGTTGTAACTTGTTAGGGCTGCGTTTTGACATCTGCGTAAATTATGTTCAATCAATTTATTTTAGTCTCTAGATGATGTCATATAGGTTGGGCTACATATGTTACAAATACTTATAGTTAATAATATTAATGCACAATTTTAAATACAGTGTAACGGATTCACTCATTCTCGTATAAAGAAATGTCAAATGGAGAAAAATAAAGTTAATTATCTATCAAAATCTGAGCGAATTTACCCACAGATTTCCATCCACAGATGCTAACGTGGGTTCAAAATATGTTGTTGAACGCTTGTACGACAATGTACCAATCTGTGGATGGACACTCTCGAATGTCTAAATTGAATGAATGAATATCATAATAATAAACTCCATGAATAAGTAAGTAAGCATAGTATGGTACTTAAAACCCTGCACCCTTCATTTGTGTAACCCCGGTAGAAATGTGTCAAAGAGGTGAGAATCTTACAAATATCGATATTTTTATAATCTTTTATGGTATGGAACTCGACAAAAATTCATTTTGCGTTCTTAAAAATCGGGAAATTTGTAAAGCATATTGAGGTACTTAAAGCCATGCACACTTCGTTACCCCCGTAGATATGTGTCAAAGGGGTGGGAAACTTCAAATATTTTATAGTATGTAGTTCGACAGCCATTCGTTGTGAGTTATAGAAAATCGGGGAGTTTGTAGAGCATATTATGGTACTTAAAGCCATGCACCCTTCATTTCTTTAACTCTGCATTGAAATATGTCACAGAGGTGTTACATTTAAAAATATCGATGCAGCTGCCTCTTGCGAAAAAGATTTTCTTATCAAAAAAATAAAATTAACAAATTTTCAGACTTATAATTTAGATGCACAACATTCGCATACTGTGTGTTCTGTTTTTTTCATTCTAATACGTAATCATAATACGCATTATGAGCGAGCACCAAGCTCAAAAACTAGAGGAAATATAAGCCTGCAGGTTGCAGACATAAGCCTCATAGCCTCGAGCCGTTCTCAATGTAGTATCTTTAACTTTTGCTTCTTTAGTGAGCTATTTTTTTGGTATGTTTAAAACTATTTTCTTATAAATACATAGATACTGCGTTTTCACGACTTTTTTCAAAAATATTGAACACATGAGATTTTCTCCTTGATACATAACTATTTCTGAATTTAAAAGCTTTAGTTTCATATCTTATCATTAGACCAGTCCATAGACAACAATATGGCATGTATTTGGTCAGCAAAGCATCTAGAAAATTAAATTTTCAATATTTGTTTTATGTTCCTTCAAAAATCTGCCGCTAAAATGAGTCTTTAAAGGTCTCTCTTTCCCCATATTTCTTTACAATACTTTTCCACCTGTAGATCTTTAACTTTTGCTTCTTTAGTGAGCTATTTTTTGGGATGTTTAAAATCAGTTCCTTATAAATACATAGATACTACATTTTCACGTCTTTTTCTCGAAAATCTTGAACACCTGAGATTTTCTCCTTGCTGCATAACTATTTCTGAATTTACAAGCTTTAGTTTCAGATCTTATCATTATACCAGTCCATAGACAACAATATGACATGTATTTGGTCATCAAAACATCGAGAAAATTTGAATTATAAAAGTTATTTTCAGTATTACCGTCCAATGCATCAGTTCTTAAATAAATGTCATAAAAGTGTTTCTAAAATAAATTCATTTTGTAAAACGGCGCATCATTTTGATGACGTGTTCAATTTTCACTATATGTTTAAAGTTAATATTATCTTCATTTTAAATATTGTGAGAAATAACTTTTGCAAGGCGGTAATGGCTAATTTATTTATGTATTTCGACCGCAAAATAATTACCATGCAACTAAACCATTCCTCAATTTGATGCATGTTTAAATACTCTATGCATTGAGCCATGACACTGTGAGAAATAAATAAAGGCGGTAATGGCTAATTTATTTATGTATTTCGATCTCAAAATAATTACCATGCAAGTAAACCTTTCCTCAATTTGATGCATGTTTCAATACTCTATGCATTTGGCCATGCCATTTTTTAAGAATACTCTTTTGAAGGAATCTTTGGCATTATCATTTATTTCACTAGATATTGGTATTTTCATTAAATGTGCAGAGCACAAATATATTGTAACAAGATTGTTGGCATTTTGATTACTAGTTGTCACAATATCGTAACATAAATATTCGGTATTTGTTAAGCCATTGCAGACATTTGTAATGGCGTATATGCCCATCTGCAATCCGTCATAACTTCTTTAAACACCGGTCATTTGTTGTTTTATTCACAAAATGTTCGAAAATAGGACAGATTTGTTGAGTTTGTGCCATCGGTACTACTGCAGAATATAAATTATATTATTTTAGAATCTTTTGTAGGTTTTCGCACAATGCCTCCTGTTGCGTCGAAAGTTATCATTGGTAAGAATTTATTAACTTTTTATTTATCTAAGAAACTATTTTTCCTCACTATAACATTTAACATTGAATTGTAGGTACACTTACTTCTTTCAAATATTCATCAATCTGATACTGGGTTTGAATTAAATCAATTGTCATTTCGATCCGTATCCCAATGAAACATAGGCTCCGATTTTAATTTTCTAATAGTAGCATCTGATTTAACGATTGCCTTCGTAACAGTGTTTTTTTTATATGAAAATGGTTTAACTTCTAAATGTGCTTTTTCCCATATACTTCTATCTATACCTCTCACTGTTGACGATTTGCTGTTGATGGAAATAAATCGATAGAGGAGCTGTAGAATTTGGCGACAACATTCTTAATTGTTATTTAAAATCATTTACATTGATATTTATTGTGTTTGCAAATTACAGCTATAGGTACATATTACACATCATTTCTTAAATACTTACATATTGAAAATTATGCTTCAGGTATTATTTACATATTTTTTTTATCTTATTTTTGAAATACTACGGTAATAATTGATATCTAATTTCTCAAATCATTTAGACTTATTTTTGTGGGGATATTTAAAAAATTAAATGTATTGCACCGTAGTGGACAATATTGATGATTTACGTAAACGTATCCTAGCTGCTGCCAATAACTTACAAGTTCAAATGAACAAGAAGCAGAGATATTTGTGTTAGGTAGTAACATCAGGTATGTCAAACTATTTTACTAATAAAAACCACAATAGTTAATAACTATAGCAGCAAAAGCAATTGAATTTGCTGCATTAAAATAGATGTTATAAAACACAATTTATTTCTTTCCTTGGGAATTTCTTTAAATTTTTTGTCCTATCGCCGAATACACATCAGGATTTACAGTGGCCCAGTTTCCAGTGTCCTGCAAAAGTGTATTTTTGATTTTATTTTTACAAAATTGTTTTTGGAAGAATCCCGTGTACTTCAAATATGGTTTTTAGATACATTTTGAATCACACTGTATACGTACATGTGGAACGGAAGCCCAACATATTGAATGAAATCTCTATTATTGTTGTACATCAAGATGTCCAGAAAATCATCTTTCCATTTAACTTTTTGATCTGATTTTTCTGTATACACAATCTGATCTGACACTATCTAAATGCTCCTAGTTCTATTACGTTTGTGTTTGCTGCTAAGACGTCATTTGAAGGTTTAAAAAGTGTAAAGTATCTTGAAAAATTCAATATGTATATTAGTGTTTCGAAAATAGTTGAGGATAATGAAACAGTGAATTCCTAAGCGGATTTTAGAGGGTGTTTCATGTAGAAAAAATAATTTTGGCCTCCTCTAAAAAATTACAGCCCTTTAAAAGTGGGTATTTGAATCACGTTTCCGTATGTGCTATTTTAAAATCCGCTCAAATTAAACACTTCAATTGTTACATGGAAGCAGTTGAATAGCTCTATTCAAAACAAATCTTTTTGTTTTTACACAAATTACGAAATATCTTTAGTTTTCGTACAATAAAAATAAAAACCAGCATCTCAACCTTATGATTCTCCAAACGATACTTTCTGCAGTAGGTTCCTGTCATTTTAGTTCAGCCGCTGTTACTAGTTTATTTAATTGCTTTTTATCATTCTTACGATTAGTTTAGCTGCTGTTTCGACACTTGAAAACTTGATTTCAGCACTTACTTTGAAAGGGTTGTAACTTCTTAGGCGATGGTAAAATTAATAGTTCCTTCTAAAATCAGAATCTGGTAAAATGAATAGATGTCCGAAAGGTATAGCAATGTTACCATTTTTAACACTACATATCTTTTCAACAAAACAGCTTCCGTCCTTATTTATACTAGAAATGTCCTTAATTAGCTAAAATAGTAAAGAAATATAACCATTATAACAAAAAGAGACGATAAGCAGAAATAATTTTTTTTCTACGTTCATGCAAAAAACAAAACTTAATTGAACTATATTTAAGTGGTTCTTTATTACTCTAGTGCAATAAAATGTTTATTGCATTCATCTGTCACACTACAATAGCGTTTTGTCATCATGACAAACATAAACGTTCAAATCAATGTCACATTTTCCTAGACTTAGTGTAATTTAAATAACATTTTTTGGGTTTTGCATGAACATAGAAAAAATATTGTATGCAACAAGTACAAAAAGTAAGTGTTTATTGCACGGGACGTGAAATTGTCCAACGAGGCCGTCAGGCCGAGTAGGATAACCCGTCGAGTGCAATAAGCACTTTTTGTACGAGAATAATAAATAACTATAAATGTAATGAGCAAATAATGTCATATACACTCTAGATATATACATATTAAAGTAAAAAAGCAAAGTACCTATTTACTAAAAGCTACAGACTATGTAAATTTAAATGTATTAAACACTTCACTTTGTTTAAAACAATCTGAAATTACAAAATTGATTGAAAAAATAGGTATGTCGTATAACCTATCTTTTTGATATAAAAATATACTCGATATTCGATCCAATCTAGGATTCGATCCATAAAATTAAATCTGGGTGGGGAAAATTCCAATCTTGGTTAAACGAGAAGAGCGCCCTCTCTTACAGAGTGCCTAAAGTTATAAACTCATATTAATTCTAAACTGGAATTCGGTGTGCAAATTATTTTCCTTTCTCCATGTCGGCGAAATATCAGGATTTTCAAATATAATTATTCATTTAAATATTAAACTCTTTCGAGACTTCAATTTTATTAAGGCATCTATAAAAAAACTCAAATTTCCTCTTGATATATTTGTTGTTTCTGCGCATAAACTGTTTAACATAGAAAATGTTATTTCTCGTAAACTACCGAATATTTTCCAAATCAAACTATATTAGTAGGAGCTCCAAGAAATGCTGAACCCTTAAAACTGTTCATTAGCAATAAAATGTGTTCCAATTAATTTATTTTTTTTAATCTTTGAAATAATTTGGTGGTGGAGCCATCTAGTTCTCCTCTGCTAGAAGTGGTGATCTTAATGCCTTAAAGGAACTTACCACGTTGACACAATGTTCCATTTGGGAATCAGACACGTTTTCAATCGTTATGATAAAATATTTACACTTATCATGTGCACAGTAGGTAAGCGCACATCAATTCCAATCCAAATTCTTTTCAGCACGAGGTACCTAGCGCAGCTAACCAAGCGTATCGTTCTGTTTTACGGGAGTTTGGCTCGTCGTTTTAATTTATATTTCGTACGAATATACGCTTTGTGCTCGAATTACTAAAAAAAATAGTTGTTACAATACCTTACTCCTATTTCGTATTATACAGGGTGTTTCAGGAGAAGATGTACATACTTCAGTACGTTATTCTACGTTCAATTTTAAGCAAAAAAAATCCTATGAACTTAAGTCTTGAAACGCTTCGTTTAGTATACACAAGATGTCAAATTTAAATAAATTAATTACATTTTCTTTTAATAACTCGCGACTACTTTTAGTTAAATTCATGAAATTCTAATGTTCTGATTTACTGGAGTAACAAGATGTAACTAACGCCCGGTACACATAGCGGCAAATTCAAAATCAAATTCGTAATTCTCATACCAGAAAACAGAATACTACTAATTTTCCAGTTGAGCCTGCTAAAAATTCCAAAATTATTGAGAAATTTTAACAACAGTTTTATAACACATGTTAAGCTCGATCTATATATCATATCTTGGTGTGTAGTTCTCTGGTTTAGAGATTGCATATTCTTAATGAATTACCCCAAAGTATTTACTTTTTATTTCAATTTAAAAAGGCACCAACAGGTTAGAAGTGCATTTTTATATCAAGGTAGAGTAAGTTCAAATAATTTATTGTGTTCTCTAGTTTTCGTCACAAGTTTGGTTACATATTTAAGGATCACCCTGTATTTTTTTTTGAGGCAGGAACTCCAGTCCAGCCAAATTTTTTTATATACATGACTTTTTATTAGCTTCCACGAAATATTTTTTACATTTCTTTCGTTGCAGTTGTTCATATAAACGTTTAAAAAACAGTGAACGAAACGAAAACCTCCGTTCATGATGTAAACCCGCTAGGTCTCTTAACATTGCTGTTACATTTATACACAGAAGCGACAAACTCTACTGGTAACCAACAGATATTTATTGAAGGGGATACAGTGCGTGCTATCGAAAAGAATATATCGAGTACCCTTCTATGTAATTTACCCTCTTCTAACTGATTCAGTCCACTAATTGACTCTCATTAAAATTGAAATATTGCTAATTATACACATGTACATTCTGTCAATAAAGGTGCTTGCCTTACCTGGTAAGTGGATTTTTGTGATACGATCTGCTTGACCCTACCCGCCTAGTATTAGGTAACACTATCTGTTAAATCTGAATTTATTTTATCAGTCTGTGTGAACGATGTATAAATTTGTTATTGCTATTTTAGAGTTAGTGCTAACGCGAAATCTAACAGGGTCGAACGCGCGGGTTGTTCTTCACAGCTGACTCGCATTTTAAACTGCGCTTTTAGTTTTAATTATTTACGGAACGCTGTAATAGTCGGTGTTGTGTTTGCCGTGTGTATTTAGATACTTATTTATAAAATAGTAACATAATTTATATTAACAACTATTAGTTGAGGGCAGAAGTGAATAAATTGAAGTAACATGCCAGAGATGATAATTATTTAAACGTGGTTTGACAGTGATTGCGGAGGTTATAGGGATATACGTATTGAAGGAAATGGTCTGTTTTGTACTGTGTGAACGCATTATAAATTCTTCTGACAAAACTTAAGCGACAAGACATTTGAAGAGTCATGCCTCGTCCAGCGCCGAAGATTGTATTTTGCTATAAACTTACAGTCGCCTTTTTTACAAGCAATAATAATAATATTTATTTACAATGTAAATGTAATACAGAGTGAGAAAAATAATAAATTAATATTATCCAAATGCTTATTAAAATACATTGTAAAATGGAGCTAAAATCAATTAAAAAAGATCAAGGTTTAGCCCCAAAAAATAAACACATATTACAATAATGATTTAGTCTGTACTGAAAGGTACATCCATCAGTGGAGAGGAAACAAGAGAAATATAAAGACATGAAATAACGTAAATTTAACTAGGTATATAGATCAATGAGCATGACTAAAAATATGTTTTTTAAATTTAGATTTAAAAACAGCAGGATTCGATAATTTTATATCTATTGGCACTGCATTATACAATTTGTAAACGTTATAAGAAAAAGATCTATAAAAATAGCGGACCTATGATGAGGAGGTGATATGAGACCTTTAAAACGTAAATTTAGTGTATGTACATCTGTCCGAAAAGCTATTTTGTTTATTAAATATGGAGGACATTTATAAAATAATATACTATGAAATAATACAACAGAATGAACCTTTCTTCTATTTTGCATAGTTATCCATTTAGCATCACTTAATTTATGAGATATAGGCATAAATTTCCTGATACCATAAATAAACCTTAAACAAGATTTTTGTACCTTTTCAATTCTGTGAATATCTACTTTGTCAAGGCAAGGTCCATAAACAGCGTCACAATAATTAAATTGACTAAGAACTAAAGCATCCGACAGTTGAATTTTAAGTTTACGTGATAAAATATGACGATTAGAATATAACATTTTTAGGTTACCATAAGCTTTTGAATACATTTATTAATGTGCGATTTAAAACGTAAATCCGTGTCTAAAAGTAAACCCAATATTCCATTAGACAAACAAGAGAACCTCAAGTTACGTACGTTTTTAGAGAAACATATACACCGAAATATTTCTCATGAAAGTTCGGTAATATGTCAATAGGGTTTACAATATTGTACTGACATCAATAAGTGAAGACATTGCGGACAATTTCGTTTATTTAATTATAGACGAATCTAATGTTTGTGGTCGTTCAGTAGCCAATTTTTTAATTTTGCGTTAAAATGTGACACTAAAACCATTCACGACACTATGATAAATTTTGTTATTGACTCTTTTCATTCAAGCCGCTTGAGATATAGTTCTTGTAATGCTAAGTGATGCAGCCGCGTACATGTTAAAAGCAGTACAGATTTTTATCTAAAAAATATACAAAAATTATACATTTCACATGTGCTGCTTACGCACGTAATCCGGTAGCTGAGAAAATTAAGATAGGGTTTGTAAGGTCACTTCGTTATTTGTACCCGCCAGGTACGCATCAATAAAATCGCGCGTGACTGTACTTGTGACAGAATGCCAAAAAGACATCGCGAAGATACCGAAAGTGATCGGAATAGGAAGAGAAGAAGCCTGTTACCGAAAATGGTGAATCTACTGTGAAAAGAATCCAACCATTCCATTAGAATTCAATCTAGAACAATTCTTAATTTTTCTTCAAGAACAAATGAATACTGCTCTGTCATATTCAACACTTAACACATGCAGATCAGCATTAAATTTAATCTCTCCGGAATCGGAAAATATTGTAAAGAGATTTTGGAAATGTGTAAGTAACATTCAGCCTCCCCAACCTAAATACCAAGCCACTTGGGATCTTCAAACAGTATTGAACTATTTAAAAGGGCTTTATCCAGCAGAAACACAGTTTACAACTACTATCCAAGAAATTAGTTATGCTACTTGTATTAACGACAGTTCATAGAGTACAAACACATTCAAAGGTCTCGTTACAAAATATAACTATACTTACTGATACAATTCAGGTTAAGATACCAGATAAAATAAAAACATCCGGAAAAAATAATCCTCAACCAATATTGTGGTTTCCTTATTTTGAAGAATGCCCAGAACTCTGTGTACATCAAAATAGCCGAACCTCTAAGAAATTCTATCCAGTACCTTATATTAACTCACAAGAAACTACATTACTAAGCTACAACAAAAACAATAATTAGTAGATGGTTAAAAGATGTACTAAGGGTTAGTGGCATCGATAGAAACATTTTCTCGAGACATTGCACCCGTCATGCAACAATTTCCGCCTCTTTCCGATTAGGAATGTGTTTGACCGATTTTATAATCGTCCTGTGATACGCAACCCAAAAAAGTTTCCTCAAACTATTTTAGGTATTAAATGAAATTCTACAATTTTAGACTGTCTTATTAAAACTCATATTATTACTGTTGTTATTGTTATTATTCGTAGTATAATCCCTAATTGTTAATTATCACTTATTTATAATATTTACTTAATGTTCTATGTTCTATTTATTATATTACTTCTTCAATAAATTTTGTTCAATGTGCAATCACTCTCAGCAGACAATTATTAAATGTTTATTGAAACTAGTTGTTTAACTTCAGATCGCTCTGTAAACATCTACATAGTGTAATTATCGAGGAAGAAAAGCAAAGGAAAATTAAAATAATTGATCGACTTAGCTGTAAGGAAGATCGATTTTTATTTTCCGAGCTTTTCTTTCGAAGAAAATTACAACCCCAAATTACTTACCCACTGCGATCTGGTAGCATAAATATGTACCGAAGTGACGAGTCTGGGTGTGATGACTAATCATTGCTTTCAATCATACCGGCGGATGTAAATCAACGATACTACATGGTGTAATTATCGAGGAAGAAAAGCTAGAAAAATAAAAATCAGGTACAGGTAAGTCGATCAATTATTTTGATTCTGCCTGAGGGCTAATGCTCCAACCAACATTGAATTACACCTGAAACACCCATATCAAACAGCTAAAATCACTCGTCAGCAGCCCACCAGACATATACCAGTTTCGAGCTGATTAATTCTCATCAGTGTATGACATAGCTGTTTTAAGTCTGTCTAAGCCTAACAGAAAGGGCCATATGCGTACGTGGTGTAGACAAGCTACATCTAGCGACCATTCGCTACTCCGCTAGCCGCTAGATGTAGTTTGTTTACACTGCGTATATTTGAATACTACTTTATTAAACAGATATCAGCATAAATACGTTTTTACATTTTATCACAGTACTTTCCTAAATATGTAACTAATTCAAGACCGTTGAAATATCAATACCACATATAAATTAATTTTGAAGGCAAGATAAAATAAGGGATCAGGCGCTAACAAACGGAATTGTTATATAACTGATAAGACCCTTGGGATAAGGGAAAGGCAAAAGTTAAAGCTGATTGTATAGAATTGGATGTTTTGTTTGTTATATCAATAGAAAATTCCCAATTGGACAGAAAAGTGTTAAACAGATAGCTTCATTAGATTATCCAAGCTATACATGCTGTTGTGATATCTTACATTCATAATGTAAGTAGTACACAAAATATTGTCACTATTCATGGTGTGTGATAAAAAAATTAGAAAAAGATAGATCTTCAAAATTGTTGCAAGTTTACTTTGTAAACTCGTAAGAAATTATTAACAGGGTTTAGAAAGTACAGTGTTGCAGTTAACTCTTCACCTAGTACATCGGAACTATACAGGGTGTTTCAGTGGTGAATCAAGCTTCAGATAGACCTCGATAAATAATTGGTATCAACATTTGTGTCAGTAGCGTAGGAATGGGTAGGAAAGCGTGATGTTTTTACACCAACTTCTACGTCAATGAGTTTGACACACCCTGAACAAGGTCGTACTAAATTCAGTCAACAGTTTCTTTTAAATGTGTTTTAATTTTTTCGAACAGAAACGAAATTTGATCACAAGTTTTTTGAAGTGATGCTTTGCGTACTTTGTCAGTGTTAACCTGTATAGAGGAACTAATTTTTATATAAATTATTATTTTTTAAAAAGTAATGCCAAAACAAAATTAATGTCATGGATACAAACACAAACTTACAACATTCTTTGAGCTACGCTGTGAATTACCTTGTATATTGTTGCAAATATACTATATTTATTAGTTTATTACTATTCTTACATAGTGTGTGAGAGAGTGTAGAGCACTAATTATGAGATTTTGACCTTAGTTTATTAAAACTTATTATTAATGTATGCCAAAGCATTCACAAGTTGACCAATAAGTTTTATTTCATTCTATTTTGCAGCAAAGACAACTACATCTGAAATTGATTAATCACTTTAGATTTTCATAAAAAATAATGAGGAAAAATCCCGTGCAGAATATAATAGTAGATACTAATGAGAAAGCGCTTTTTTGTGCAACTGATAGGAAAGTATTAAGGCGACACAGTGGAAAGAGATTACAGTGTCAAAGTGCAGAATGTATGGCATGGATAGCTTGACTTGAACCCATTAATTACTTCAGAGATTAATGACATAAGTTAGTTTGACGTTGCACATGAAAGTGTCATAGCTGTTACAATTTACTGCAAACAGAAAAGGTATTCCAAAAAATGTATAACTATAAAGTACATCCATTAGCATGCCATGCTACCTATTAACTTTACAAGGTTGCCATTTTATGTGCTCTGACATCTATTCATTGTTATTGTTACTACACAATAATTAGACTATGTCTTCAGCTCATTGGATTAACTCTGAAAATATTAACACAAACGAGATGGTAATAAATTGAATATGTTTACATATATCAATTTAAGTGAACCGTAATAATAGCATTTACGTTAAAAAAGATATCATGAACTATATAGTTATTGCATAGTTATCGAATCGATATTTTAAGATTAATGAGAAATTCCTAACATGACTTGTAAAGGACACTCTACAATCTACATATACTATCCATTTGGATATGCATTTTTGAGAAATTTTTAATATTTATTTTATTACACCTTTTCAAAAAGTCTAGTAATTGGACACATCGCACTGTTATTAACCACAATTTATACAGTTATTAGATAAATCAAATAATTGCAGCAAGTTGTTCATATTTTCGCCTAAATGAATATTATAATAAAATATTATCAATGAGTCACTGAAATATTCTTTGTACTGGACTATTAATGTATGTAACCCATCAGTGTCAATTAATCTAACTTTTTCTTCTCCCAAAATAGTTTCAAATAGGTCGTAGCTTATAGTCGATATTGACATTCAGAGAAATCTATATTTTCGACATTAAATGGCCATAATCCACAAACTCTAAAACCATTGATCAAGGCGCATTCACTATAGTTTCTAATATAGATGCAGAATTTAACTTAGACCAGTTGATTTGGATGTTGATGACACCATTCTCTAACTGCATTTTTCCAAGCAAGCTTGATTTCTCGAAATACAGATATATTTGCAGGTTGAAGAATCCTGATAGCATTTGGATGTAATGCAATCAGATCTATTTGCAGTACAGAATACCGCTGGCTTCATATGTTAGATTAGTTATGTGCCCGTTCAGAAAGAATGTAACTATAATTTGATATTTTTAGAGATGGGTGAAATATGTTTGCAATAAACTCAAGAAATACTTCAGCCAGCATTGCAACTTTTTGTAATTTTTGTAATTGTAAACTTGTAGTACACTATATGCATTTGCAGGAATTCTTGTATACCCATATATTACTATGGGAGGACAAACCTTGCCACTAACGGAAACTGTAGACATAGGTAAATTATTTTTGAGCCCTCATGGCCTGTGGCATGGAGATAGTACTTTACTAGTGTTTGGATATATCATAAATGATGCCTCATGCCCCATTAAATACTCTGGAAGGGTCTTTAATTACTGCGTCTAAGTTTTTATTTTTTTTGTTTTGAGAGATTTCTGAGAACTATTTTTACATCTTTTTCCCTTACCCATGTGCTAGCAGAAGTAACTGTTTCAATTGTTTTTTATATTTTCTATTACTATAAGAAGGCTTTTTACCCAACTGTCGCCATCGCCTGGCTTGTTGTCTTTACACTAAATAGCAAATCTTTTTTCTAGAAAAACCGTTCTTAGCCAAGTCTATAGTCCAGTTACAATAACAAGTTTTCTTTTTGTAAATTGAGAACTAGACGAGATCCAAATATCTTCGTGTGGCTTGTTTTACTACAGTTCGTTGCTTTCCTCTGCGCACTTGAATTTTATTTATTGCAGCGCCCATTGCTGTTCTATAAGACTGCTTTTTAGAAATTGTAAAGTTCATCTAAAATAATGGACAGATAAAAATAAAATTGCTTATTAAACAATTTAGATAAGTACCTACAGTAATTCAGTATGCAGAAAATAACTATACGAATCCTCAAAACTACTATTTTAGTTATTGAACGTTCTGCGTCAAAACTAAAATTATATTATTTTAGACATACAGTTATTGAACACTTATTAAACCTCACATTATTTTTATTAATTTAAGTGTATACCTGTGATGTCACTTCGTAAAATGCACAGAAACTGCATCTCACTGGCAAATAGAAGAAGTACTGCATTATGCCATTATGTACGAATACAGCATACAGCGTCTAATAAAATATATTTCACTGTTCCAAAAATTAAAAAGAAAAATGTGGTGTAGGAAGATGAAATGCAACGTTGTTTGTGAAGACCATTTTAATGTAAGTAAAATAAGTAACTAAATACAATGCAGGTTTAAGTTTATCGAAAAAATTAAAATGTGAAGAATCAATTAAACTTTTCTATTAAGCTACCAGAATGTATTCAGGGAGTTTAAAAAATCAATGGTACAGCAAACATTTTTTCTCATTTATTGTATTCAGCCTTGATTCCGATGCTAAAATATGTTCTGCATTTTTGCTCCTACCAGAATTTTACTATCTGACTTTTCTACATTTATATTATCGGTTATTATTATATTATTATATTATAATATCTAATATAAATAAGTAATAGATAGCAAAAAAAGATTAATTAATTTAAAAAAAATCTTAAATATCATTTGGGATTCATCACTTTTACTTCTTATTTTTCAAATTAAAACAAATAGTATAATGTGAAATTAGATGACATAATTTTATAAATACGTCAAGTAAACCCATCTATCTCGTACGTAACCAACAGCATCGCCGCTGGAATTGTCACGAGCGGATATATATTTTGTTATGATTTGTTTGTGTTAATGAATTTATCTAATTTTATTTTACTGGCCTTTGTCGTCTTTAGTTTCTATTTAGTGTCTTACAACATTTAATGACTGGATTTATAAGTTTAAACTTTTTAAATTAGTGAAATAAATACAAGGTAAGTAATTAACTGTTGTATACTGTTATTAATCGATTAGAAGTTACTTATTGTTATTTATCAATTCGTATTCGATCTAGCTAGATAACCTTGTATAACGTACGTTATTTCTTACTTTTTTTGTAGATGATTTTTCTATTGTTGCTGTCTGGAACTTCTCTTCTCTGGATGATGTTTTATTCTCTGGATGCTTTCGTTCCTCCGGCCTGGATATCCTGTTGAATTCTGGACTTCTATTCTTGTCGAGATCTAGATGTGTATTTTGAGGTTACTTCCCTCTAAGAATGGATTTCTTCGACCTTTTGCACAACCCCTGGTCTGGTCTGGTTATGTAGATGATTTCCACTAAATTCTTGAATTTGATATGGCTTGATGTTGTCTTGAGTTACTTTATGTTTTAATTTACTGTGAGACTGGTACGTATAAGTTTTTTTTTAATTTTAATTAAATTTTAACTATAAATTATGAAATTTTCGACTCTAGCAAATTCATACCACTTCTCGCATCACAGTTTTCTTCGTAACTAATCAACAAATTATTGTTTCTAGGTAATTTTACCTTCTAGATTATTATTAGTTTTTCTTACGGTCACTACACATGTAATATTTTTAATTTTAATTATTCCTGTTGAAGCACTTTTCACGACACTGATTGTCTTTTGTATTCTTATAACTATTTTTACAACTACATAACAATTTTTACTAATTTTATACTTAAATATTTTTTAATTTGTCTCTTTTTTAGTGTCCTGTCAGAGATGCCGATATTTCCTTGAATAGCCATCTTTACGTTTGACATTTCTAATTGTCATTATGTTTTAAAATTGGAATTTTCATTTTATCTAGCTAATATTTTATTAAAATGATGTTTTAGTCTTGCGATATGCATATATGCTAAATCTTTGTTCTTTATACTTTCTTTTTATATGTCATTGTCTGGTTTTTGAATTTACTTTCTTTATATAATGTATGTTTTTGTATCGTCATGTCCAGATTTGATAGTTAAAAATTTAAATTGAATTTAATAGAATTTGTAAAATTTTGTTAATTTAATATATTACTAGTCTTCTTTCGATATGTTTATTGAAGATAATTTCAACAATAATAATTCATCTATATTTTACATCAATAATATTAACATTTCAACAATAATTCTCTGTTTTGTTGCTTAAACTGAATTTCATAGTATTCGATCCTTATGGAATTTCTGATTTATCACAATATATTGTAAACCAATGAATAAGTTACGTTTAACAGTACCGTCAGTTCACCACATCGCCACTAATAATTATGGCATTACCTACATAGTATATACACTATGTATCTAGGACCCTCAAATGCCTCAAAAACGCAAAGATACAAGACACTAATGCCTGTTTACACCGTAAACTGCACCTGTATCCACGGACACAAACCGCGCCGAACGGCGTGTAACGTCACACCAATGATATCGCGTTTTCGGCCACGTGGTTTTGTTTACATTCTATGGCAATTTATTAATGTTAATATTTTAATTATTATGTGATTATTGCCGCCAGACACATATTCTGACCTTGCAATGTGTTTGAAAGATTACCCTGTAATGCATTTCATGCAACTTCCCCATTGCCGCTGCCCAAAGACTGATTTATGTAAAACTGGAATATTTTTGTAATTAAATATTTAAAATTTCTACTCCGTTAGACGAAAAGCGTAACAACCCTGGCGTTTTATAGACGAAGAATTGTACTTTCAGCAAGATAATTATGTGCAAAGAAAATCCACCCAGAAAGTGGCGGTACTTATTAGCATAAAGTCACACTATAATGCTGAAATTTTATCGTTTTCTTTTGGAAGAAAGAAAAGAGGCTTGTGCCTTACACCGCGAGAAATAATAATTTAAATCAATGTAAGCTTTATATTGAGGCTTAAAATAATTTCTACGAAGTGTGATGATGCCATGTACAATTTGCTCAGTGTCTAGTTAGCGTGTAATATTCAGAAAATTGATGTGAAACACTAGTATAGAAATTAGATTGAGTAACTTATTTGCAAAAAGAAGATAGTATTAATCCCGATTACTCACTCCTATGGTTAACTGCTCTAAACATTTAACAGAATATAACTTTGCATCAAGTTATTCTAAGTCATTCAGTCATGAATTGTGGTCTACGTGCAGTTTCAAAGCGTAAAGTGAATACTCAGCTATCAATAATAGTGGCGTCTCTTTTAAACTTTATGCAATTAGTTCGTTACGTTGCCCGGCGGAATGTCTTTGCTAGCCTTTGATTAGTACAGTTTCAGCCTTTCAAAGGGACAACTCTCAGTCACTCAAAGTGAATGACTGTCACTTGAGTTCGGTATCTAAATTTTCACTTTAATATAATTTGCCGCATAACAGATCCTGAATTATTATGCAGTGGGTACGTCCGAACCTAATAAAATATATTTTAAGATATTTAAAAAGATTTTGTTATATGGAAATTTATTGTCCATGGAATGTGGACTAGGATTAGGCTAAGATTAAATTAAATCAAATGAAATTTCTATTTCGATCGAGTAATAGACTTTACTTTCTACACCACGAATAGTTCAAAAATAAATTGCAATACCAGGTGAACTTTATCACAATGCACTAATAGGTCGACAGCTTTCAACGGTATCTACAGCATCTAGGATATAGAGTAGCTAGTGGCCACTAGATGCGTACTCTTCTGTCGGGTTAGACAGACGTAAAATAATTACAAGAACAAACGACTTACCTGTAGGAAGTTCGTTCTGAATTATATGAGATATACTCGTCCAATTAGATAACACATGTAGTCACACAGTCGTGTTCTTTGTCGAGCACATTTAAAAGATGAATCATCACAACCAAAAAATGATTCCATAACTTCTCTTTTAACCGCTAGCCGGACATTCATTACACTGTTGAAGTTAAAACGCAAAATTGATAATTGGGAGGGCTCACAGGGTGGGACCTATCTAATTGGACGAATCTCATATAATTCAGAACGAACTTCCTACAGGTAAGTCGTTTGTTCTTGTAATTATATTTCGATATCCTCGTCCAATTAGATAACACATGTAGATGTTTAAAGATAATCAATTTTCGTTTTGTTATTTTAATATAGCATTTTGCTTAGTTATACCATTTATTTGAAAGTCAAACTATTAGCTTACCAAATATTTTTTTTTGCAAACCTTTCCCAACTTAATAAATATCATCTGTATAGATATTATAATAATGTTTAATTAATTAGGTACAAGTTGACTGACAATTGTTTTACATATCATTAGCAATTATTTCTATAAAATTAAATGTATGCCGTATATGGGTATGTAAATTTTAGCAAATATTTCGGACTTTTTTGGCTATCCAGTTAAATTTTTTAATACCTTCGACATTAATTTCTATGATATAAGCTGCTGACATACTTGTGTGTCTAGTACCACAGCTTAAATCACTTAAATCATTTGATCCAAAGTCGTTGGATTTCCTTATAACTAAGATTTGAGAATATTTAAAAGTATTATATTTTCTGAGAATTCATACTATACTACGTATATAGCTGTCAAAATTTGAGCAAATAGGGATTTCCAACACCATATTTTCAATAATGCCATCAAGGACAAATATAATTATAAAAAACGGTCACAAATTATTAATAACATATATAATTTGTTCCTTAAATGCATAATTTTATTTTATTTATTTATTTTATTGTTATATTCACTGTATTGTATACACTCGTAATTATAACGAATATTACTACTTTAATAGAACATTCTTTACTACAGCGACATTTATATTCGCTGTTTTGCAATTCAAGAACTCCATAGCAGGCTAAAAAAATTAGACTACTCACAATGTGAGTGAAACTGCTGGGTTACGCAGCACTCATTATAGTAGTATGATAGTAACTGACAATTTTTTGAGTGTTTATTCCACTAGCTTCCATAATATTTTTATTCAGCGGCTTATACAGATTCAGATGTGATACAAAATTGCTTTAAATTCGTTGAAATTAAGTAATACTTGTTATTTCTAAATACGACAACTTTCTTAATTATTTTAATTAGCGAAACACAGTTCAGGATGTTCAACAAATCAATTGAAGTTAAATACTGGTTTACTATTTCAATATATCTGTAATATAAATTTCTATACTATATTTTCTCTTTAATAATATTATTTATATTGATTTTAGATTGTATTCTAAATAAGGAACTAATGAAGTTAACACAATAAAACAAACATTACTAATTTCTTAGCTCTCTTTTCTATCGCTAAATTTTCTAAGGAATGTTATATATAATTTCAAACTTCGCAGCAATCCCAAGTTACATTATTCTTAGTCAAACTAGAATTTCATTCAGAATGCAACCTTTAAAACCGATTTGTTAATAACTTGTCGGTATCCAATATATTCAAAATTAAAGATTGAGAGATAGTTGACTTATATGAGTTAAGTATATAGAACAAGAAATGTTATAAGCAAATGAATCTCTTAAAACGGGACAGTGGGATTGATATTTGCAGTGTAAAGTAAATAATTTTTCTTTTGGCAAAGTAACCACTATTTCTGAATGTATAATATAGATGCAGGAGGTATATATATATATTACAGATGCAAGAGAGTTTCATTTTAAGTGACTTTGATATGATGGAATTTTCTTATACTTCAATAAAAAAAAGATGAATTGTTGACAGTTTCTAAACCACCAGGGAAAACTTCTATAACACGTATCTAGTGTTAAAAGGCGGCAAAGAATTGCTGCACTTTTGGCTTTGTAATGATAATCTTAAAAGAAAACCATGCTGATTAATAGAGTTGGCCTGTTCTGAGGAATCACCAGCGCAGCTAAAGAACGTACATACCTATACGATATTAAATCTTCCCCGTCGACTGACTTGGAACAAATGTATTTTCCAAAAATAATGTACGGCAGTGCAGGGCCATCTTGTCGTATTTGCAAGAATATCTTAATTGGATGAAATTCTTACAATTGCAGACATTGAGAAGTACGTTAAGCATTTGTAAAATTTTTCAGTACACTGGATAAAGAACCATTTCGAAAATTTTGAAAAGGTATATTTCTGTGTTGTCACTACCAACTAGACAAGTGCGATGCCAGTTTTGTCGCGTTAAAATTTTTTCAAATTTAAAATATGAAGTGTACATATTACTTTTTACAGTTGCATTTTACCGATGATGCAGCTATGGGCGCGAAAATTAATAAAGAGTGCGTTTTGTGAATAATTATGGAGCTGCGTGTATGGCAGACGGGAGGATCAACTCAGAAAATGTTGTTGAATATAATCGATTAACTACAGAACATTGTCTTCAATCACTTGAACTTTTGGACCTAGGCCCATGTAAATGAGTTTATATATATATATATATATCAATAGGAACTTGTATCTAGAGGAATATTTCCAGAATTATATGCCAGTAATAGGTATGTAATGTTAGAATTCTAACCACACATATCTAGAATCATCCTTATTTAAGGAAGAAAAACAAAAATGTTCATACAATATATCTTTGCAATATATTGAAGAACTCAAATATGGCTGTTCATAGACTAAGGATTATATCTATCTTTACTATTTTTCCTGAAATTAAACCAAAAATCCTCCTTACCGTATATAAAACAAACTAAATACGGTCATTTGACTAATTTTAATAGTTAAACGGTTTTAACTAATTGTTATTCATATAGGTTTAAAGTTGTACCTATGAATAATTGTGTATATATGTGTATATACATGTATAATTATATAGTATTTTTGTATACCACATTTTTGTAAAATTTTGAGAAAATAAATAAATATTTGACTAATTTTAATAGTTTTAACTAATTGTTATTCATATAGGTTTAAAGTTATACCTATGAATAATTGTGTATATATGTGTATATACATGTATAATTATATAGTATTTTTGTATACCACAGTTTTGTAAAATTTTGAGAAAATAAATAAACCTTTATTTGACTAATTTTAATAGTTAAACGGTTTTAACTAATTGTTATTCATATAGGTTTAAAGGTATACCTATGAATAATTGTGTATATACATGTATAATTATATAGTATTTTTGTATACCACATTTTTGTAAAATTTTGAGAAAATAAATAAATCTTTATTTGACTAATTTTAATAGTTAAACGGTTTTAACTAATTGTATTCATATAGGTTTAAAGTTATACCTATGAATAATTGTGTATATATGTGTATATACATGTATAATTATATAGTATTTTTGTAATCCACATTTTTGTAAAACTTTTGAGAAAATAAATAAACCTTTATTATTATTACTATTAATTCTAAGTTCATATTAACTTCATTAATAATTTTCTCACTTAGGGAAGCAAAATCCTCTTTGCCATACATTAAAGAAAAATAAATACTGTCATTTGACTGGTTAACGGCTTTAACGGCTTATCAGATAGGTTTACTGTTATACCTATGAATAATTCTGTTAAGTTTATATTTACGTCATTAACAATTTTCTCCTTTACTTTTCTAATAGTTTATTATTATTTTCGCTATTAACTAATTCTTTTCGTCATTTTCTATGAAACATAAATTTAACCTCATCTCATATATCTGACATAGCCTTTCTCTTTGTCTCATTTAGGAGAAAACATCCCCCTTTCAAAATATAAAGTAAGTACTCAATTCATAGATTTGGCCGATTAATTTAACAGCTATAACTGATTTAGCTGATTTTTACTCGTATGAGTTTACTGTTACACTTATGAATAATTCATACATATAAGTTTGTATTTCATTGATAATTTTTTGCTTTCCTTTTTCAATAGTTCACTATTGTTTTTACTATTGTCCTTTTTTCCTATAAACTGTTCTAGAATCAACTTCATCTTGGGAATAATTAGTATCTATATCTATTTATTAACAATAAATATAGAGAAAGAGTGATATGGCCATTCATAGGCCGGGGTGATTAACTTCACAGTTTCAATGATTATCGCTGGCTGTTATTCATATAGATTTATCATTTTATCTATGAATAATTCTGATAAGTATAACTTCATTAATTATAAATAACATTTTCCGTTTTTTTTTCACTATGAACTACGTATTTCTTTTCAACATTTTACCTGAAACTGATCCAAAATCGACCACACCTGAGGAGGAAAACATCTCTCAGCAATTATCGCCAGTCATAGACTTGGCTGATTAACTTCACAGGATTAATAATTTTAGATGATTTTTATTCATATAGGTTTAAAGTTTTACCTATGAACAACTTTTAGTAAGTTTATCATATCTAGGTTTACAGTTTTACCTAGGAATAATTCTGAAGTTTATGTGAACTTCATTAATAATGTTTTCACTAGTAACTGAACACACACTAAACTTCACAGCGTCAACGGCATTTTCACTTTTCACACATGAACTCAAACCGTGTTATCTCGACAAAGCACAACAGTGTAATGAATGTCCGGCTAGCGGTTAAAAGAGAAGTTATGGAATCATTTTTGGTTGTGATGATTCATCTTTTAAATGTGCTCGACAAAGAACACGACTGTGTGACTACATGTGTTATCTAATTGGACGAGGATATCGAAATATAATCACTGTTATTTGTCAGTTATTTCACTTATGGTTCAATGCTGATTAGGGCATTAGCCCGTAGAGTAGTTGTTTTCTGATATTCCATTTTGCAAATATCGTTATCGCCAACACGCGATAAACGTCAATGGCTTTCAGTGGTACTTACATCATTGCTTCGGCCTGTCAACAAGTCTCGCATGGAGTAAGATAGTGGTCATAAATATTTACTGTTATTTCGTATTTATAGTTTTGGATTCTGGAATTAAGAGGGTAGAGTTAAAGAGCGACAACACTTAGGCTCCATTGAGCTATTTGTATTTCCTGCCGGTGTGAGATCAACCCTCCTGAGCGGTTAGCTATTAGAGAGAGAAATGTGATGACATTGTTGAGTGAGATCTCTTTAATATAGTCCATAAAAGGTCGTTCTCCCAGCACGGATTCTCTTGTTGACGAGACAGCAGTACACACTCATATAGTGCATGGAATAGTTACTGATCTTAACTTCTACAGATAAACATTTCACGCTTCCTTGATATAACAAAGGAGTTTCCTAAGCCAACAGTATCCAGTTTAAATACCAACCGTCAGGCGAACGTTTGTCACAGACATGATCAGGTACTTTTTTTGCTGTATTCTTACTAAGAACCGAATCCAAAGATATGAGAATCCGATACACTCTTGGCTAGCACGCCACAGCTGCTTTTACAAAGACAATTATTAAATTTCGTAGCCATACAAAAAATATTTATTTCTCTTATTATTTTTAGAATCCTCTAAAGTATAATGATGCCTTCATACTCGTTATTATTATAAGACTCTTTTTTTTTAATTAATTTGTCTGTGATTAACATTTTGGTAAGTTTTAAATTATACCCTATATCGCGGTGTGGCTTATTGGAGCTTATACTGGTGTTTAATAATTTATGACACTGTTATAACATATGTTGGATAATTTATTATGGTCGTAACCATATAAGTTTAGACCGAGCACAAATATTACAACTCGTATAAACGACATGTTTATTTCACAATAAATCGTAACATAACTGCTTGTGCAGAACAAGTGACACATTTAATATAAACAGCTATTTCGTCATATTTTGCGTACGTCAATTTTAATTTTACCACGTACAGTGACAAATATCAGACATTCTGTTAATATAAGTGTAGGGTGCAGTATTATCTTCCACCTACACAGCTTCGAAAGCAGAGATGTGGACTGTTTTTTATAGATTTTTTATTTTTGATAACTTTACATACATACAAGTAAAAACATATGGAGTGCCAGTGAGCACACAACATGCATCCTCAGAAACTACCAAGCTACTACTCGTCCTGCTTCGCGAGATCTCGATCTGCGGTGCGCGGGGGGGCCACCCAAAACACGGCCTTGAAGTCTGTGTTGCCATGGGGCACGAAACAATCCAGCCGCACTGAACAGGGCCGTCCGCAGGCCATCGATGCACACACGATTCACATTTTATAAGTTAGGTTTCTCCAACATAACTCCCCCCTTGGAGGTTTAGAGAAGCTCCAACAATATACAATATACAATACTAATACTAACATTTTACATGGTCTGCCTCGTCAGGCAATGGACATATTTTAGCAATTGACCTGATAAAAATTCCGTCTTTGGTACGTACTTTGACAACCCTAACCTTTCCATCAGGTCCTGGAATTATTTCCACTATGCGTGCTAATGGCCACCTTAACGGTACTGTATTGTCCTCCTTTAATAAAACAACTTGATTTTCTGCTAAATTTTTTGAAGGACTTAGCCATTTTGGCTTATTTTGTAGTCTGTTTAGATATTCGACCGACCACCTTTTCCAAAAGGCTTGGTGTATTTTTACACACTTTTGCCAGACAGACAAACGATTGTCCGGTACTTCTGATATGTCTTTTTCTGGATATGCAGACAGGCTGTCTCCTATTAAGAAGTGTCCTGGCGTAAGACATGCGATATCTGCAGGATCATTTGACAAGGCAGTGAGTGGTCGAGAATTTAAGATTCCTTCGACAGAAGCAAGTACCGTGCTAAATTCCTCGAAGGTTAGCTGTGTTTCACCTACCACTCGATACAAGTGGTGTTTTGCGCTTTTTATAGCAGCCTCCCAAATACCACCCCAGTGGGGACTTCTTGGTGGGATGAGCTTCCACTGTATTTCATTTGAAGCTAAAAAAATTTCTATCGCATTTGAGCTTGCCTTACTTCTAAAAAGTCGTATAATTCTTTAGCTGATTACGAGCTCCCAAGAAATTCGTAGCGTTGTCGCTGTAGATAACAGACGGATTACCGCGCCTAGCAATAAATCTTCTTAGTGTATGCAAAAATGCTTCAGTTGATAAATTAGACACGAGCTCAATGTGAACACACTTGGTGACCATACAAACAAAAATTGCTATGTAGCCTTTAACTACAGGCGCGCGTCTCAATCTTGAAGATTTTATAGAATACGGTCCCCCAAAATCAATTCCTGTTTTGAGGAAAGGTCGCGTAGCCGTTAGTCTATCCTTTGGAAGGTCAGCCATAATTTGGCGCGCAGTTTGAGCCTTAAATCTATGACATGTTATACAATTTCGTATTATTCTTTTAACTGTTCGGAGTCCGTTCAAAGGCCAAAACCTGAGCCGAAAATTTGAAAGAACTGTTTGAGGCCCAGCATGATATAACTTGGTATGTTCACGTTTTAACATTAACGTTACAGTATGATCTTTTGAGGGCAGTAAAATGGGGTATTTTTGAGAGAACGGAATTTCTGCGTTTGACAGTCTGCCACCTACACGTAGGATACCTAATTCATCCAAAAAAGGACTAAGAGAAAGTAAACCTTTATCAGTGATTTCCTTATTATTTTTTAGGAGCGAAATTTCATTCGAAAAATACTTTTTCTGTAGATATTTTATTATTACATTCAGAGCTTTTTGTAGTTCGTAAACCTTAAGTGAACCCGAGGTTCTTTCTGACTTGGGCTTTGAATTATTGCAAAATCTTATACAAAATGCAATTGTACGTTGAAGTTTGATAAAACATGAAAACTTTTCAAAACATTTGTCCCAGTCCGCTTCTGCGGTAACAACCAAAATATTTTTTCTTTGTTCTGGGATATTTACAATTTTCTCGGAAGTTTCAAGACAATGAAATTTATTTAAATCTAAATTAAATTCCCTTAAATATTCAGGCCCGTGCCACCACTGCGTGCAATTAATTAGTTCGGTGGAGGACAGTCCTCTGGATAAATGATCTGCTGCGTTTTCAGCAGAGCGCACGTGTCTCCAGGTGTAATCTGACGTTAGTTCCTGAATTTGAGCTACACGGTTTGAAACAAAAATATTCCACCTACTTGGGTGTGAATTTATCCAACACAAACTAATCTGAGAGTCTGACCACAAGTTAACACTTTCAAATGTCAAGTCATTCTTAAAAATCTCCAAAATTTTGTGTGTCAGCTTAGCTAAAAGTAGACAGGCGCATAGTTCGAGCCTAGGTAGCGTAACTGTGCGTAATGGCGATACCCTAGATTTAGAGCAAATTAAGTGACAAGATACCGTACCTGTGTCATACAAAACGCGTAAATATAGACAAGCCCCATAGGCTTTAAGACTTGCATCCGCGTATCCATGTAGTTGAATTTTGTCTACCTTATTTTTTGAAATTAGACATCTTGGTATTTTTAGTTCTGCCAAGTCTGAAATTTTATTTGTGAAATTAATCCACTCAAGCTTAAGTTCGTCGCTTAAAACTTGATCCCAAGTCATTTTTTCTAACCAAATTTTCTGCATAAAAATTTTGGCTGTGACAATTAAGGGTGCAACAAACCCCAAAGGATCGTATATCTGTGCAATTATCGATAAAACATTTCTTTTTGTTAACGGATTAATATTGATTGTGTTAGGACATGATATTGAAAAATAATCTTCAGTAGTATTCCACGAAATACCTAAAACTTTATTAGAATGATTTTCCGAAATAATATCGTAATTTAGAGTACCTGATTTGACATTAATATTTTCATCAAATGTTTTCAAAAACTCTTTAGAATTTGAGTTCCACTTATGCAAGGCAAACCCAGCTGATTCTAATAGGCTAACTAATTGTTTTCGCATGAGTATAAGATCATCGACTGTCTCAGCTCCACCCAGTATATCGTCCATATAACACTGGTTTTGCAGTACCTTTGCGGCGAGAGCAAAATTTTTTTCGTTTTTATTTGCCAGCTCCATGAGACAACGTGTCGAAACATAGGACGCAAAATTTGTGCCGTAACTAACGGTTGACAATTCTATACATTTTAAAGTCTCACTAGGTTTATCTCTCCACAATATATTCTGCAGAAAAGTTTGCGTAGGATTAACTAAAATTTGTCTAAACATTTTTTGTATATCCGCCATGAGGGTATATCGAAAAGTACGAAATCTGCACAATATATCAAACAACTCTGGTTGTACTTGAAATCCCTTTAAGGTGACGTCACTGAGACTATACCCGATCTTGTTTTCATAGATGAATCAAACACTACCCTTAAGCGCGTTGTTGATTTGTCATCTCTTATGACACAATGATGTGGCATAAAATATTTATTTTCACCTATTTCATTTTTTATCGCAAGAGGAACATATTTTGCATGATTAAGAGTGACATACTCGTCAATAAATTCTTTATATTGTTCAAACAAGACTTTATTTTTATGGAGTCTGCGCTCTAATGATAAAAACGTTTTTCCGCAAGTGAAAATGATTCCCTAATTTTAAATGTTCTTTTGGCGTTTTTAATGGTATGTCAACTTGAAATCTGCCATTTTCCAGAATTTTAGTTGTGTCTCTAAAAATTTGTTCAGCAAGTTCTTCCTCGCTTGATAAACTTTGCTCTTTAGGTACTTCTTCTAGAGCCCAAAACTTTTGCATTACATCGTTAATTTCTACCGTACTAGTAAATAATGACACCGGTTCTACTACATTTAAATGTGAAATATAATCCTGCGACATTGAACCGCCAATAACCCAACCTAAATGTGTGTTTTGTAAAACTGGCATTCCCTCTCCTAGCTTTACTAACCCGGGTGCAAGTAAGTCATAATAAACATCCGCGCCTAACAACAAATCTATATTGCTTGGCGTTGCATAGCTCGGGTCTGCTAGTAGTAGGCTTCCCGGAATATCTAATTTTTCTTTATCTAATATAACTTGCGGCAAGGGACAAGTAATTCGGTCTAAGACAGAACAAAACACCTTAAATACCTTTTGAGAATCGATTATGGAAATTATGTCAAAATCAACCATTTCATTACACATAGATTTTTTGCAAGAAACCCCTGATACTTGTACATTTTTTATATACGGCCGATAATTTATTTTTTTAACCAGATTAGATGTAACTAATGAGGTTTGTGAACCGTTATCCAAAATTGCTTTAGCGCGTATAATTTTTCCTTTACTGTCGGGGATAAGTACAGTAGCTGTAGCTATAAGTACATGCTGTGATTGGTTACTTGTCATTGTTGAAAATGTATTTACTTGTTGCACGTCACTATATTCGTTATGACCCTGTACATTATTACCCGGTTGATAATTTTTGTTTGATGAAGTGTCGCGGTACGTATTATCGCGTGATATAGCTCCGGTAGTAAGTAAAACATTACTTTGAGAAGATCTCTGATGTGGCAACAATTTGACCTCGCGCTTGGTTAGAATTCGAGTTCACTCCATTTTGCCCGTAAATATTATTCTGATTGCTATTCGTTGCAGAATTCGCAACAGAATTGCTGTTATCTTGTGGATGTAATAAGAAATTATGGGATCGACCGCAAATATGACAATTTTTCCAACGACATTGATTTACGGCATGTTTCAAAAAACATTTAAAACATATGCGCTGATTAAAAGCGAACTGTTTTCTTTGCGATACCGACAGTTCCTTAAATTTAGGACACTTGTAAATAGGATGATCACAAGCCTTACAAAATATACAACCGTTCTGAAATTTATTAGTGTTGTCAGATCGAATATCCGAACTTGCATTAGCAAAATGTGCAGTTTTACGTTTTATTTCAGGAGATGATAAGTTTTCCGTCGCTAAACATCTTTTTTCTACGAATTTCAAGAAGTTATCGAGAGTAGGCATTTGAGCGGGTCCGCGCTCTAGCTCATAGGCTTTTCTAGTATGAAAATCTAACTTTTGCGATAAAATGTAAACTAAGATTAAATCCCAACTTTCAACAGGAACTCCTATATTTTTTAACGACTCTGTGTTTTGTTTTATAGTAACTACAAAATCACGCAAGTGTGTAGGATTGCTTTTTGTATTAGACGGAAGTTCTACCAGGCCTTTAATGTGAGAATAAATTGTGGCTAATTTATTTTCATATCTGTCAGTTAATATTTTTAATGCTACATTTAAATTTGCCGACGTGAGAGACAACGTTTCTATTAATTTGAGAGGTTCTCCCGTGAGCGAAGATTTTAAATATATTAATTTTTGAACATCGGCTAAATCTGCATTGTTCATAACAAGCGCCTGAAAAATATCAAAAAAACTAGCCCAATTTTGTTGTAAACCAGTAAATTTTTCAATTGTTATTTCAGGCATTTTCGTCGCCACTGTTGAAGGACTCGAAATTTTTTCATTTATTGACAATCTTTTTAATCTAGTTAATGTGTTATAATATTTTTCCTCTAACTGAACTCTTTCTTCTTCATTAGGAGAAGTTTCAAAACTATCAATTTCATCCTGTGCGTTACAATACTTTTCAAATGCATTAGCTAACGTCTCTTCTCTTGTTTTATATTGCAAACTATCTAACTGTTGTCCTTCATTTTTGTCTAAAAAATTTATAATTCTCGTTATTGTAGCTTTAGCACTTTTGCTTTGATTAAGTACAGCTTGTGATGCCATTTTTGTTTTTACAAATTTAGTTTTTCAGATTTTAACTACCTATTCTATTTAAATCTAAGTATAATCAATAATTCGAGTACTTAACAAGTCATAAATAGTGAACAAGTAAGAATATACAATAATAGAAAGATCTGACCGATTTAGTAATTCCTGTGTGCACCTCACTTCCCTAGAACACTTTACCAGTCAATCTTCTTACGGCACCCAGTTCTGCACTGCAGTTTATCTTGAATTTTTACAATACAACGCAGATTTTCTCCCAGTGGAAATTTCAGCTCGAACACTGCTCGGCTAATCACAACCAACATCCAGAAACATATCTGGTTTTCACAACACAGTTTTAGTAGACTGCCAGAAACATATCTGGCTTTAAACAGATTTTCCGAGGGTTTTTTACAATACCAGAAACATATCCGGATCCGGCTCGAAGGACCATTATGTAGGGTGGCAGTATTATCTTCCACCTACACAGCTTCGAAAGCAGAGATGTGGACTGTTTTTTTATAGATTTTTTATTTTTGATAACTTTACATACATACAAGTAAAAACATATGGAGTGCCAGTGAGCACACAACATGCATCCTCTGAAGCTACCAAGCTACTACTCGTCCTGCTTCATGAGATCTCGATCTGCGGTGCGCGGGGGCCAGCCAAAACACGGCCTTGAAGTCTGTGTTGCCATGGGGCACGAAACAATCCAGCCGCACTGAACAGGGCCGTCCGCAGGCCATCGATGCACACACGATTCACATTTTATAAGTTAGGTTTCTCCAACAATAAGTATGCAGAAAAGTAAACAATGCTATGCATTTACCTGAAAAATATGTAGGAGTATATTTTTAATAAGCGAAACTAACTGACGAGGCGACTAGAAGACTTAAGTAGGTGTGATGTTAACATAAACAATAATAATAATAAAAGAGAGGGTTGTCTTAAGTTTTTGGTTAGAACCTAATATGATTTTTACAGTAGTTAGTCACTATCTCCACAGAAAAGCTCAAAGGGTGTATGTGTGCATGTGTATTAAATTAATTTATTGAATAGTAGACTAGACAATTGGTGTTTTAGTGGTCTGTGTTGTGTGGAATATTCAGTGAGCTATCATTTTTTGCTTTCTGGGAAATAGCCAACATTGTATTCATATAAGAATGTGGCGTTTATAACGTATACAAATTATAGGAGAGCTTCTTCCCAATATTTGGAATAAAAAGTTCGATCTTTACATATTTTTGTATGCAAATTAACTTCTACAATTCGCAAAATGAACCAGTCCTGTTAATTCATCAACCACGTAGAACACGAACTGGCGTATTGCGTTTGGCATTCCTTAAAAAGAACATAAAGCACTACAACAAAAAGCAATCTGAACATATTATACAATTTTATTTTAGGTCGAGACTGCTTTAAAAACCTTATGTAAATATCAAAGCATCATAGGGTGAACATTGACCAAATAGTCATAAAGTTCGAAAGAAATTGTTTAACCTGAAGTTTGTTAGTGTATTTAAAATAAAAAATACTGTTTGAAAATATATTTATTTTTTTTATTTTTATTTTTAGTTTATTTAATATTGTTTGTGTACAAATTGCTACAATGAACCGAGAAAACAGTAATACACTTAGGTACTATTATCAAACGTGTGATATGATTCTAATATATGGTGCTGCCGGAGAAAATGCGCTCAAGGCAAGTAGATTGTACAGAGAACGATGGCCAAATGGCCACATTCTAAATGCACATACAACCAATCCTACGTTGTGTCCACTTTACGAGAAAAGGGGACTATTATTCCTCGAGGAAAAGGACCTGCCAGGCAAGTTAACTCTAATTTAGAGCATGCAGTGATCGAATTTCTTGAAGAAGACCGCCACGAATAGCACTCGTCGAATAGCACAGTAAGTAGGGAACTCCGCCCGCACTGTACATCGCATATTACAACGCCAGCTATTACATCCTGGATTGTGAACGTTTGAGTTTCTTTAGGTTGGTTTTTGCCACAATGTGAAATTCAAGTAAATTTTGCCGCTTATGTTTGCGCAGCAGATGAAGCAAGATATCCGCGACAGAATGATAAATTTGCATAAATTGCACACGCGACTAATGAAAATCATTTTCAACATCGGTTCTCACTATGTTTGGGCTAGCATAATCAGCGATTCCCTTCTTGGTCTCTACTTCTTCCAAGAACGGGTGCGTATATGGTTTCTTCAACATGGGGCTCATCCACACAGTACTCAAGCATTTGAATAACCCTGGCCAACGGGATCTCCCGATTTGACCCCGGCATTAGTCCGCGGAGTAGTTGTTTCCTGCAGTATCATTTACACGAATAAGAATCAATTTTAGTATTTTCTGTAAGGATTTTATTTCATTCTATGCCTCGCTATTTTCGCGATTATAGACGTTATATTGTGTTGCCATTGCTATTATTGTGTGTCCACTGTCTACAAACAATCTAATAAAGTTTATGACAATTCACTACCGAGATCAATAAATAAAAGTGACGCCTTTGTAGAAATCTTTATTTTAGTTAGTTTATGCTTTTTGAAAATTTAAAAATCATTAAAAATTCAAAAAGCTTTTGCCATTTGGCAATACCTATCTGTTTATGCAGATTTATCTATAAATCAGTACAATTTATTATATGCTACATCCAGGACCGTATTTGGAACAATTTTTCCTTGCAATTAAAGTTTTTTATTTTTATTTGGTTGTTTAAGTGACAGGTTGCATAACTGGTTATAATTTTCGTATACACTCCAAATCATATTATATTTTACCGAAGACTGATAAAAAAAATTGTCTTAATGTAGGTAGGTACTCTTTCATTTTTACATTGAATCTTTCCTTCAACAAAAGAAAAATGTTAGCAAATAATAATTTGTGGTAATTAACGGAAAACATAATTAGAATTTAATCTCCTTCTAGCATTGCTGTTTTCTATTACAACTACAGGAATTTATATTGTGTTGTATTAATGGCAATTGTAAATTCGAGGTTATGAGTTATCAATATATAGGTTGATGTTGAGAAGAAAGAAGAATATTTGATGGCGTAGTCTTTGCGTCAACAAAGTTTTATGAACTTTTAACAAACAATATGTGCATCATTTATAACTATAGATTATCTAGTTGTAGAAATGTGGAGAGGTACCTTTGGTTTGATAACTTGAAGGTTTAGGATTCTCCATACGTGTTTCTCAATCAATATTGCCATGTGGTTTTGAAACACCCTGCACATGGCAGTTCCTGTAGTTTTTAAATTTATGGTAGATGCTGATCTTAAAGTAGTTAGTTATCTTGTTTAATTTGAACATATTAGGAACGTCTCCAAGAATTAATTGCCAATGAGATTTGTTTCTTCCGTTCGACAGAATTTTCTATATTGTAACTTTTCCAACCTTCGGCTCCGTGTCGTTTCATTGTTCATTTGAGTGTAATAAATTCAAGAACGAGGCAATTACTTTTAGCATTTTAGGAAGGTATAAATTCCAGATGGTTGTTTCGTACATTTATTATTTATATTTAAAAATAAACATTGATTGATTATATAAACTTGGTGCATTGTAGCATATTTCTTACCAGTTTAAATCAGTCTCAAAATATTGTAACAAAGGATTCTCACAATTGTTATCAACATATCTGTCAATTCCTGTATTCTCTCGGGTTCCACTCGATCCAATAATAATAATTATACCTAACTACTTTTGTTGCTAAACATGTTTCATCTTGAACTCCCACTTACTATCATCAACGTTTTTATTTTTCATTGGTAAAACAGTTCTTAACGTGCATAGATTGACTACAAAAAATATGTTTTTTCTGTAGATAGCGATTGAATTGAAGAAGTAGCCTAGTCGGAATGTAAAATGTACTGTCTTTGTGCCTAAGGTCTAGAAAGTTTAGATGATTGACTGTGTTCAATTTGGGATAAAAAAACTAGTTCTTTTAAACATGGTCAGTTTTTATTTTCTACGAGAATGAGTGGATTTATTTGATTTAATCCTAGTTTCTTATTGTAAAAACAAGACTAAGCGCTACGGTAGTTTTAAAATCAATGAAAGAGGCGGACAAATTACGTTCTTATTAACTATTATAAGACCAAACAATAAAGTTTATATGATAATCTACGGCAACATGCTTCCAGAGTCGATCATCCGTCACTCTCCAATTACCGAACTTTAAGGGATTCGACTTCAACATAGAAGTGTACCATTTATCCCACACTGGGGTGTCAGTAGCTAGCGGATTTTCTACTAAAGCCAAGTCTACTACGGGAACAGATCTGGACAATGTGTCTGGAACAATAGGTATGTTCTTTTCCCTTCCTGTGCACTAACTTAAAGTCGTACTGTTGGAGCCTGACGGCCCATCGCGCTAAGCGACCTGTCAGGTCCTTCAAGCTCTGAAGCCATAGCAGACTATAATGATCCGTCACAACAGTAAACTGGACACCATCCAAGTTTCTCAATAGCCCACAACACAGCTAGGCATTTCCTTTCAGTGGTCGTATAGTTACGCTCCTGACGCGTGAGAGAGCGGCTCAGATACGAAATAACCTTATCACCCTCTGGACTAGGTTGTGTGAGTACGGCACCTAGACCGAAACCAGAAGCATCCGTCTGCACCACAACAGGTTTGGAGTAGTCGGGGCAACTCAAAATTGGGGCGGCTACCAAAAGCTCTTTTACTCTTCGAAAGGTCTCTGCACATTCCGCAGTCCACTGAAATTTTGAATTTTTGCGTAATAACGCCGTTATAGGGGCAATAATTGAAGAAAATTTTGGCACAAACTTCCGATACCATGAAAAGGGGCCTACAATAGATCTTACATCTCTGGCACAGGTTGGTGTAGGTATTTCTAGCATAGCCCTCACCTTATCAGGGTCTACATGCAGACCGTTACAGTCTACAACGTAGCCCAAATATTTCATCTCCAGCTTGCAAAATTGGCATTTGTCCACCCTAACTGTAACATTTGCTTCACGAAGCCTACGAAATACTTCATCTAAGATTACAAGATGCTGCTCAAAAGTCTGGCTGATCACCACAACATCATCAAGATATACAAACACGTGTGGTTCCAGATCATGGCCTAATACGCTATCTATAAGCCTCTGCCAAGTAGCGGGAGCATTATGCTACCCAAACGGCATGCGGCGGAAGTGGAACAGTCCACGGTTAGGTACCGCGAATACTGTATACTGTTACGACATTTCAGCCATTGGCACTTGCCAATAAGCGGATTTAACGTCTAAGCTTGACAAATATTTGGCATTTTTGAGCTTGTCCAGGGTATCTGACACAAGATCAAGTGGGTAACTATCCCTTACGGTCACGGCGTTCAACTTGCGATAATCGACACAGAATCGATTTGTGCCGTCTTTTTTTTCTAACCAGTAAAATTGGGGAAGACCATGGGCTATTCGATGGTTCCACAATACCAAGCTTGATCATTTCCTCAAGTTCCTTATCAATTTCCTTCTGGATTATAGGATTTACTCTATAATATCGCTGTTTGATGGGAGGGCTGATTGTAGAAAATACATGTTCTGCCTTAATCGTGCACCCCAAGCTCTCACCCATCATGGCTACATTACGATCTATCAGTACCTGTAATATAGATTTTCCCAACGAGGTCAGTTGAGTTTGGGTACTCACTTGTTCGACTGAGTTAACCAAAATGGGCTCCTTCGAAAAGTACCATTCGTTACGCCTCAAGTCAGATACAATACCCATGACTCTCCAAACATCTACCCCCAATATAAGGAGATGATGCAAGTCCGGAATTACTAAGGCCTCAACTAATCTGAACATTCCTCTCAAAGTTACTGGTAACTCTACGGAACCTGTACTATGACAGCGATCACCATTTGCAACAGTAGACGAGGAATGCTTGTTATGATTAACACATAACCCTAACTGATTGATAAGAGTCAAACCCGTGCTTCCTATGATGGTTTTTGATGGTTCTGAATCTAACAAACCTAGCATGGATTATCCTAAAATGTCTAGCATCAGGTAAGGACGTTCGTCTCCCACACCATTGCCCAACAGATAATCAAGGATAACTTGTAACTTATCGATCTAGGATATGTTATCGGCACGCTCCACTCGATCACCTAAGTGTGCCGTCGAGCGTTTCCCTCTTTAGTGCAGTTGGGACAGGTTTTCAGAGTAACACCTTCCTTCTTACACTTGTAGCAGGATTTCCCTCTTGACTTTGCACACCCTATGGCCCTACGTCCAGGCTGGTTACACCTGTAGCACACGATTTCCTTAGACGTACTTATACTTCCAACATTTTCCATACTAGATGTTGACGCTAAACAACTTCCTACATGCACCTCTGGTACATGCACATAAACGAGGTCAGGTTCTAACACATTACTTCTTCTGGAAGGAGCTGCAAAATTCTTCACAGCTTCTTTTCTTGCCTCTAGACGTCTGCCAAGTTCACCAAGTTGTGTAATAGAAGTTACGACTACTTCGACTAAAGCCAACTGAGTGTGGTAAAATGGGGCTATATTTCTCAGCAAAATTTTGGTATCTTCAGATATAGGGCAGGTTAGCCTATTAAAATTGCCAGTCATCACTGCTATATATGGACTATGGACTCACCTGGTCCTTGAGTACGGCTGCGAATCTCCTCAAATAGCTTCTCATTATAAGTGGAAGGCAGATATTCTTGCTTCAGTAGTGTAACAAACTCATCCCATGTAGTTACTTGATTCCTGTAGGCTAAATAGAACTGATATGCTCTTCCTGTAAACAAATCAATACCTGATTCCAGCAAAACTTCTTTCGACACATGACGCGCTATCCGCAATTTCTCAATGCGCTCATGGAATGCACTTAAAGATAAGTCTTTCTTATCTCCAGCAAACTTGATATCCTATTTATGTGGCATGACGGGCTTGCCAGTGACATGAGTAGGACTTCTGTTGGGTGATACACTCGGCATTCTCTCATTAGAGTGGATGGGACTCGAAGTACCCGAAGGGTTCTGCGCATGCTCCATAAAACTCAACTGAGGAGGTACAGTCTGAGGTTTCTCAAAATCTTCAGATTTACTATGTAGCACATCTAGTAATGATACAGTTTTAGCCAACAGCTCTGGTCGATCCGCTGAATCTTCTTCAATATGATTTATCCTGTTTAAGATATGACTCAACTTTGACTGCATCTTCAAAAAGGCTCCACTGGTAAATGAATTGTTGAATGCTGCTACTGCTGGTTCCAATTCAGCCAGTTTATCCTTAATAGCAGTTACGTCTTGCTCCATAGTATATGGATAAGTAGGCATCTTGACACTATCTCCTGCTTTTTCTAATCTCAACGCCATGGCTAAGTAATGACGCATCTGATCTACAGTTCCAGTGGCGATTCCTCTGATTTTAAGCTCATATGTAAGCTCATCTTGACTTAACCTATTCACATGCATTGTATCGGACATTATAATTATTCTACCTTTTCCCTATTTCTCTATGGCCCCACGTTGGGCAGCCAAAAATACGACCTACAAAAGCACACCTTCGTGTATAAGGTCGTCCACCACTTAAGGGTGAGTGGCCAGCTCAATGAAAATGGGGTGGTTCTAATTTTTTTGATTTCACAATATCGTATATTACGACACGATAAACTTTAGTTGTTCAAGGGCGCCAGACAAATCTTCCCCAAACCAAATCACCCAGATAGATTGACTAAATGATCAAGAAAATTTGCCAAACAAGATCAAATAATAAACATTCAGTTACACAAATGGTGGTTTATTCTAATATTTAATAGTTGTTAATGACGATTGGATAAGGTATGGCAAAAATTTCAATACTAAATTGACTATTAAAATAAATATAAGTAAGGAGAGTAGTGTCAACACAAAAGCCAAGCGACTATAATCATGAAACAATAGTCCTGAAAATTAAGAGCGTGGAAAATAAGCATAAATATTATATAAGTATAAATAAGCGCGCGAAGAATTTAGAACACTAGGTAGTAGAAGCGTCGCGTGAGCCCAGGCGCATCGGCTTATTCTAACAACACCTTGTTATTAAAATAGTAAATAAAACCATAAAACGTTCGTCTTAATTCTTGGATAAAGATTGGCTGAAAATTCTTGTGGCTAATGATTGACCGAATTGCTCAAAATTATACTAAGTGAGAGCAAAATATAAAACAATAAAAAAATTTGTAAATAAATGCGGGAAAAGGAAGTAACTACAAATAATTAATATAAAATATAACTATAAGCAGTATACAAGCGCTATAAGTAAAGTTAACTAATAATAAGCACAAAATAAAGGATATTTGAGTATTTACCCCAAAATATTAATAGCGATCAAGTAAATAAGCTAAATCATAATATGCAATAATGAACTACTACTAAACTATTTAACTATTTACTAGTCAATAAATTTCTAATAGAATGTCCTATTGTGTATATATAAAAAAAATGCGCCCAACCACTCAGGTAATAATGTATTGTCATATATAAGTTAAATTATAAGATAGCAAAAGCAATTAGGAAACTTGCGTGCTTCCTAGGCAGCGATGTCGCAGCGATTCTGCGCCAGAATATAAGCGGAACTCTAGCATGAGTAGGAGGCTGCCAACAACACTCAGGAAGATACAAAACCCAGGTTGGTACAACGGCAATGCGACAACCTTCTTAAACTGCCTTCAATTGGTTCAATACAGAATTTTTCCAAGATAAGAACCCTAAATGCAATGAAAGTAAAATAATCAGATCGCATTGTCACCATCACAATAATAACAATTAGTGAAATTAACAAAACTTAAGAAGAACATAAGCATCTAGGAAATTAAAAATTCACGTGTTTGTATATTTGTAAAGTATGAGCGGTATGAGCAGTGCGGCAACGCCGCAATCTAGCACATGGTGAGAAAAATTTTGAAATGAATACAAAATATTTTATGAATAACACAGTTCGGAATAAATAGAAATATAGACATAAAATTACTTACCCTAAAGTAAGGGGTTCTCAACAAAAGTACTGCACCACAGCTTCCAGTAAGATCGTAGGAGCAGCCAATATAGGCCAAGTAGCTTGGTGTGAGATTAAATCCTTTCTTCAGAAGTAGCTACTTCGGAATAAGAACAAAAATTCCACAAAATACCAATTAAATCCAAAGCAGCAATAATTGTTTTGAAAATTATTAATCCTCCTAGGAGATGATGCGAAACATTTTTTCAAAACTACCTTCACACGCACAATGATAGTCACGCCATGTACCGGAAGAAGATCTCGACAAATGGTCTCCTTCAAAAAACTGTCCTTACCCAACATTGGCTGGACACTAGCCAATCAGGTTTGTAGACATGAAATTAGGCACCTAATAATAATTATAGAAGTATACCTAATATGACTAATAAAATCTATTATAATTTCTGCAGTTACGAAACATACCAAACGTGCACATTTATAGTGTAATTATTAAAATTATGCAAATGGGAAAAAATTCGTGGAGAGACAGATTTCTTGCACAAGCCGACAACAGCGTTTGGCGCAGAATCAGATCTTACTTTGACCTGAAAGTTGAATTTCGTGACGAAGACGAAGAAGACGGCGGCAAATGGTAAAATGTCAAAGCCAAACGACAACAATAAGAATATAACCCTTAAATAAATAATTAATACACAACAGATATTCTCCATAGAACCTCATGATTTGGAACATTGCAGGTAAGTTATTATTCGTATTTCCTTCCAATAACTAAATCACAATTCACGAATTTGTTTGTTTACAAGAGGTTATTTTTGTTTTAGGAGGTTTGGGAATAAAACTAGTTATGCCAGGATGTCCATAGCATTTCCTAGGGTGCTTATACTTATTTAATACGAGGATGCTGCAATAATTCATTCGGCTTGTTAGCATTTATCTCCAAGGTAACTACGCATAGATATTATTTACAGTCTAAGGGCAAATTGACAAATTAATTGTTTTAGGCAGTACAGAATACACCGAGGTTAAATGGAAGTTGCCACCAACTATGAGGAATAAAAAATGTACCTGAGTTGTGAAATGGCTTAAATAATGATAAAAAAATTATTTAACGTTACAAATTCTACAGTTTTGTAACAGAAAATGGAATTTTGAGAAAATTAACTGCTCGCGTGCGCTGAGCTTTATCCGGCATAAATAGTCTGAAAATATGTGTATAATGCTTTTTTAATTGTATAATAAGACTATTCTCGGAAATAATAAAAGCGATAGGGGACAATCTCTACGAGCAGAAAAATAAATTTATGAACACGTCACATGCGCTAATTATTAAAGTAAATAAGATGATAATTTTGAATCACGGGTGTTACAAGAAAGGTAGCATGTAATATTAAATCTTAATCTGAAATCAAACGAACTTTCATGTGTTTGTTCTCAACCATGGTTTCAAAACAGTACTACAGCACAACAATACCACACAGAAGAAAATGGCGCATGGAAAATTTGTTAATTCAATAAATTACCTCCAAGTATGGCGCTGCCACAGGTTAGGTTAGGTTAGGTAATACATTGTTATTATATTATGTTTATAACTGTGAAATATTAATTTGGAAAATGATAATTTAGGATATGTCTCTGCCTCTGAGATAAATAAATCATAAACTTAAACAATATTATATTTTACTATAGGTATTTATACCACGCGTATTTTATTAAAAACTTTTCCATTTTTTTAAGACAAGAAGATTATTTAGGGAGAATAATAAACGAAATTAATAAAATATTTCGAATCGAGTGGAATCCACTGCGAAAGACGAAAACTTTCTCCATATATTCATTAAGTATCGCTTAACTTAGGCTCTTTAAGGTAATAAATATTTAACAAAATAAGAAGGAACACAACATCCTAAATAAAGGCTAAAAATACAATTTTGGACAAATATTTGTGAACTTCAGTCCGCGCTCCGGAACAGCGGTTTTTATAGTTTAAAATTCGAACTAAGGCCTTTCTTCAACCATTTGCTTACCGAATGAAAACTGTTTTTACCAAATATAATATGTAAACAAATATATCGCAAATGCGTTGCCCAATGAAATCTGTGCGTAGTTGTCCTTAATTAAAAATACTGTATTTTTTTAATATTTCACTCAGTTGCTTACCAAATAAATCTAATACTAATCAAAAGAACAGAGCATAAGGAACATAGGTTGCCTACCTTTTTTTGTTTGCTGTTACCGGATTGTCAGGTATAAACAGATGAGTTGATACTAACACTTTGTACTCATCTGATTTCTCATTGAACATTAATTAAAATAAAGATAATTTCATTGCGAACAAGGTGAGCGGCATATATTTGTATCCAAAACGCAACAAAAAAGAAAAGGCAAAAAATATTCTAGAAGAATGAAGTACAGTGGTTGTAACTTACTGGCTGATTTAAAATTCCAACATATCAGTCGTTTTTACAAAAAATTCATAATTTGGAAATCCTTATTACCTATATATACTCCACTTTTCACTTTATTCATTAAATAAAATTCACGCAAATATTTGCGGGGTAATTTGACATATTACGAAGTATCCATTATTAAAAGCTCTCGGATCATAATTACTTGTTCAGATTTTCTTGTCCTATTTGAATATTGAGAGGCTAATTCAATTCTGATAACGATTCTGTAAAATATCCATCTTTATTATCATCGGGTTGCTCTGTGTAAGTAGTCATACTCTGTTAGCCCACATTCCGCATAATTTTAACCGATCATCGATCCCTCTGTAAAATTTTATTTTAGATTGGTCAGTCATATTCTTTTACTAGACGAAAATATGAGCACAATTTAGGAGGTATTGCTATTATTATTAAAGGATCATATAGGTAATTTTAATTTTCTTTTTTATGTTCACTGTGTTTAGAATTTTGTTTCAGATATCGAGAAGGATCAGATATAGGCCTAAACAATTCATTAATAATTACTTGACATGACTGCTAATAATTCCATAAAAGCCCTTCATTGGTCGCATAACTGGGGTAGAAGAAAATGTAGATAAATGTTTTCATTTAAAAATAAATTGTGTACATTTTATGCTTCGTTAGCAGTAAGCAGTCATTTATATTAATTTGCAAGGCTTGTTTTCGGACTTAATATCAGAACTTTACTAAAAATAACCTTCTTAAAAGTATATATTTTCATCATTCGAAACCCTCATTTGAATCAGCTAAATAGTCCGAAATTACTGCGTCGGGCAAAACGAAAACATTTTTATTATACGCCCTAAGAGAAAGCTGAGTAAACAACTTTAACTCTAAAAAATGTCCAATGTCATTTATAAAGTAGCTATTTACACAAAGAAAAAAATATTATTTTATTTATTTATTTATGAATTCATGTTATTACACAAAAAAGTGTTTACACGCTTCAAGCAAAAAGGAAAACATAAAATATTCAAATTAAGATATAAATACAAATACATAAGTAGTGCTACAGCAAAAAGTAGTAAAATAGACACAACACATTAAACACATTTAAATGTTGAAATCCACACTATAAAATAGTAAAAAAAATCTAATAAATAAATACTCAAATTTGGCCAAGGTCACTGCCCAAAAACTGCTCAATATCATAAAATGCATTTCTTATGAGCATTGGTAGAGCCTTAAAAATACATATTCCCATATATCCTGTACCATTTCTGGTTTTATTTAGCCTTAATTGACAGCCAGTTGTTTTTTTATCTTATGACTGTGTAGCTGATTTCTGGTTAAAAAAATGTCCTAAATTTTTGTTTCACATACAGTGGGTGGACATTGTAATGATGGTGATAAAATGCTGCTTGCAGTCGCTCCTATAACTTAAATTAATTCAATTTAACACAATCCTAATGGGCTTTCTTTGACGTGCAAAGACAATGCTACAAGAGGTAGCATGTCCCCACATAAGTATAGCAAAAAAATATATTCCATTATATAAATCTGTGATATGCTGTTTTAAAAGTACTTAACGATACCCTATCTACGAGATTTCGGATTTTCAGAGTAAATACTTTACCTTTTTACAAATATAAGCTGTATGTTGTTCCCAAAGCAACTTAGAATGAAGATAGACTCCTAAGAATTTAATATGGTCTAATTTTAGGCCATTATCAATTTCTCGCAAAGTGCATGTCATAGTCTCCGTTTTAGTTATTTTAAGACAAAACTTGTTACTTGTAAATCAATTCTTCACACTTAATTGTATTTGAGGGATTTCTTCAAGCAAATTATTCAAGTTTATATTTTTTATTGAAATACTAATACCAGAAGCAAAGAGTACATTTAAAATATCTCTATTTAAAGAATTGGTGATATCATTGATATATTTAATATTTTTAAGATTTGATTTTATACTATTATGAATTACAAATTGTTTACTATTTGTGAGATATGACCTCATCAATTCTAAACTATTGTGTGTAAACCGGTAAAATTTTAGTTTATCAAGGCGAGGAGAGTGTGATACACAATCAAAAGATTTAGAATAAATGCGCCAGTATAAAAATATTTGCAATATTTTGTATTTTTAATATTTTCTTTTATTTACAAAAATTATTATATTTACAGTTCTGAAAATACGCATTTATTTATTAAACTTAAAAATGCCTAGATATTACATTATGCAATGTTGGTTAGTTATACATAGTTAGTGAATTGTATGTACTTAACAACATGCAATAGAAAATATTTCAAAATTTTTACCAATCATGTGAGATACTAGCTTGACCAAGTACATTTTAATATATTTTTAATGAAATATACAAAAACTGTGTTTTTACAATCAAAATGTATTTTTATTGAATATAGATAGGATGCAGTATTATCCAGTAACATCGATTTGAAAATTTTATAACGTGTTCTTTTATTTATTTTACTTACATTATTCAACAGATTAAAGACCCAGTTAGAGAATAGGAAAACAACAATTAACAAAAAAAAACATACATTAAGCAAATTACACAGTACTTATTAGACATGAGACGTATGTGGCAAATATGAAAAATAATGAATCTAAATATCTAGATAAAGACAACAAAAATTACAACTTTCAGACTTGAAATATTACAATCTATAAAATCTACGGGCAAGATAACTTCGTTATATAAGTCACATATTATGAAGTGTAGAGTGTTTCAGAATATTTGTCTTAACAGGTGGCAAATAAAACGTATTAAATTCTCTAGCTTCAATTCTGAGACATGAACGCATAACATTCTCAAGATGGCACTACAGTCAATGACATTATACATTACTTTATGTAAACAAATTAAATTCTACGTCGGATTTCCAAAGTTTCAAGACTAAATCTATTAAGCATTTCTAATTGAGAGACTTCTAGACCGGTGTGAAAACAGCAGCCAGAATTGGCAGCTCAACTTTACGGAAATAGCCGAACCTCCATAGGTGTCGAAGTTAAAATATAACGGGAGAAGCGCAGCGAATTATAAGTAAAAGTGGCGGATAAGCATTTCAGAATAATGATTATCGCACATTAACATACCTAAAGGCTTTTGCTATCTGTTCATATGGGGTGACAGACAAAATTAGAAACACCTTCAAAGTTCAAGTCATTCGAAACTACAAGGTAGCACCCCGTTATAAATATAATTATTATCTTTTGACATTTGACACACCCCACAGCATTTATACCTTAGCATGCGGCAGGAATGAATACACCCTGACATATATCCCCATTTTTCACTTCGATAGTACCCATAACGCCCGGATATAATTAATATGGCTTAAGCAGGAACTTAAGGTAAGTAAAACAGAGTGGCTATGATGAGCTACCCGGTAGTCAGAGGGCTGAAAACACTCCTTTCGTTAAATTACTGTTTAATATGTAATTCCGTTGCCACATACAGTACAAAGACAAATATAGTGGCGTATGTGTCATGGGCTTCAAGGCCGTCAGAGGGATGAAAACACCCCATATATTTAAATAACTATTTAATTTCCAACTCCGGTCTCAATCATAGTGCCAGGATTGAATTAATATCGTGTAATTTAGAAGCCAATACAATAGTGGCATAGGTGTCGTCTAAATATTAAGACTGATCATAGTCCTATGAGGGTCGAGTATCTTTGAAGAAATGTGTTTTCTATTTCCGGAGCTAGTTATAATGCCAGTAGAATATGTTATTAATTATAATGGTAAATCAATTTTGGCGACAGATGCTGCACATACCATTATTTATGAAATTAATTCCTCGTAAGGTAATACAAGAAACATGCATAAGTCTTTTGCAAAACCTACATTGATTATTTTCATTGTTTATACAGTTTTTTGCACAAAGTAAACAGTTTGTTGCCATCTGGTTTGCCTTACGGAGAATTAGCTGTTTTATAAATACTCTGAAATTTTCCATGCATCAGTTTTCCGTTAATTTTTTATTATTTATAATTTGCAGTTGTTCTGAATCAAATGGTAGTAGACTTTTAATTTTATATTGGCATACTTAGTTAAATGATTTTGATAAATTTTATTTTAAATGGAATTTTTTAAATTTCTTGAAATAAATTTCTGTTTGGAGTGCACTACTTCCCATTGGATCAATAAAACTATTTTCCCTTTTAAAATACACTATATTCAGGCACCAGTGATTACTATTAATTAATATTGGCATTAATATAGTGGGAGATTTAAATTTTATCACACAATCCACGGGCAAGTTATTGTAAGTAATAATAGACAGTTCCTCTGGTATAATTTAAATCTATTACAAAATTAACTATCCAGGTGGTATCATTTAAGTAATCTGAGCATAAAATTTCTTTTATGCAACAGTTGATATCTTCAAAAACCGCAACCGTATAGTCTCATTTCCGGCACAGTTTTATAATATTGATGATCATCTACTAGGCCGTTATCTAAGAAAATTATATTTTCCAGTGTGGTCAATTTGCGGTCGAAGATATCTAGAGTCTTGTGTGGTTCTACAAATTTGGGAAGATAAAAGAAAAGGTAGAATTCATTTAATCGCTCAAATATGTTACTCAAAATTGAGTGCATCTTTGGATTCATTCGATTCGGAAATCATTTTTGATATATTTAACAAAATCGCACCAAGGGCCGTTAGTACTCTCTAATAGGCCTTGTATTTGGAAATAATAATTAGAACCTTGTTTTAACTTGCCATAGTCGTTCAGGTACTCGAGATTGGCGCATTTAATATTTTCTTGATGTCTTAATCTGTACGGACATTTGCCCTCGACGATTCCATCACTGTTGACTAACCCGTCTGGAAAGGCCGCTACATATGCATGAACTGGATGAATAATAATCCTGATTTTTGGTAACTGCATCCCGTTGTAGCGTTGTACTTTTCTATAGTCTTCTCCTCATTTTCAATACCATTCAATAGCCGATGTCATCAGATAATAAACTTTTGACAATATTTAATTTAGTCTTTAGAGATTTTGCTTTACAAATGCGACCAAAATTGCATGTCGTTAATCTCTTATTTCTCTCTGTTTTCCAAAGAGTACTTAACCTCTGACCTTTTGTAATCCATTGCATTTGTAGCATTTGATCTTCAGACAGAATAAGTGCTCTCATATGTACAGTTACTACATTTGTCATACAAACTGGAATTTGCAATTACTTATAATTTTGTTTACTCCTCATCGATGTTGAAAGATTTCTAGCACTGTTTACAGGTAAATTCTCCTCTGTATCTTCTCTCTGCCAAAGACTCACGTACCTGATGTATCCAATTGCCGCATACGTCGCACTGCACCCAATTGATCTAGGCGATCTCCTCCACAGTATAGGCATTTTATAAATCCATCTATCTTTATTGCACTAACATCGAGCTCATAACTGCGGTTACTTTTAAATCTTTTAGAAATCTACATGAAAAATGAGTTTTTAGATTCTCTTCGTCTTTTTTCTCTTGATTTTTGAGATACATACTCATTACCCGTATCTTCTCTTTTCTCGCGAATTTGTTTAGTTAAAGCATGTCTCTGTGAACCTAACGTCAGCTCTTTTAAGTACGTTGGAAATGAAATAGTTGTTTAAATAAATAGGGTGCTTTCATCCCTCTGACGGCCTGGAAGTCCACGACACCTACCACTACGCCACTATATTTGTATTGGTTTCTAGAGTAAACGATATTAATTTCATCTTGGTACTATGATTAGAATCGGAGTTGGAAGTTAAATAGTTATTCAAATAAACGGGGTGTTTTCATCCCTCTGACGGCCTGGAAGCCCACGACACCTACGTAATATGTATATTATATTCTTGTACCAATCATTTGTCTGATATTATATCATTTTATTAATGTAATAGCTATGTATGTAATCAGTTATGATTTTATGCAACGAGTGCAAGTTTTCAGGACGAGAGAAGCAGTTACATAAAATTATGTTTCATAACGTATTACATAGGTACAAGATTTTTTCTAATTTTTACGAAAAATGGGAAATACAAGTTTTTAATTTTGATCATTTACAAGCATAATTTAAATAACAATTATCTAGTAGGTCAGTGTCAGTTTAAATTTTCTTGTCATTTGTCTTGACATTTAATAGACGCTGTTCTATTCTGTGACGCTGATCGTTACTATTACCATTTATTAGAAAAAATGATTCACATTCAGATTCTGACGATATACCGAGCGATATCGAAGAAGCGGCAAGAAATGCCATATGTTCACTGATTCCTGAAAAATCCAAAGCGGTATATGACTTGGCTTATGAAAAAATTTGAAAAATGACGTGAACAGAAGAAAGTAAAACACGTCAATGAGAAAGTACTATTGGCATATTTGAAGGTAAGAAGGCTTCTACGCTATGGACACAGTAGACCATGTTGAGCACTGAGCTGTCTTTAAAAAAGATATGGACATTAAAACACAATAGTTTGATAGTTTATTTGAAAAGGCAGTCCGATGGATACGCGATACACGCTAAGAAATCAAACGTTTTTTCAAAAGTAAATATTGCGAAGTTTTTGACGAAAGTGGATGACAATTTTTTAATGGCTAAGGTAACTAATAACTGCTTCATTTAGTTGTCAGATTACTCACGGAAGTCAGAATTAACGCTTTTACGTGTTGAAGGTGTTACAGATGAGAAGACGTGTTTCCGAGTAAATATTCCAAATACAAAAACTAGAGTAATTCGTGAATTTGTAATCACCCCAGGAGATATAGAAGAACTAAACTTCGTTGACATTATCAGGAAGTATAGAAACTTACACCCGGAAAATATTAAACACAATAGATTCTTTGTTAGATATAGAAATGGTAGATAACTGTGGTGTACTGTACAACCAGTAAGAATTAATATTATTGGTCAGTTACCAAAGATGATTGCTCAAATGATCGGTGTGCCGAATTGTGCATTATTCACGGGGCACTGTTTCAGAAGATCAATCAATATTTTAAAAATAAAACAACACGACGACTGGAAGTCAAATTCTGTTGCAGAAGAATATATTGAAAATTCTATATTAAATAAAAAACAATTTCTGATGATATTCTTAGAGAACCGAGTAATATCAATAACATATCACGGAATATTACTGCAAGTACAACAAATAAGATTTTTTCTGGAATTAGTTTCACTAACTGTACCAACTGCGTTGTGAATATTATATTTAAATAATAATAATTAACAAAGTGTTATTTATAAAATTACTGACTTACTTTATTATTTTTCTGTTGTATTTTGTTTAATTCGTTTTTGCAATTAGTGACATAACGAACTTTTCGTAATCAGTTGCATAATGGTTTTCATTATTTACGTTTTGACATTTGTTACGATACAAAAGATGTTGTTTTATATGCCAAATTAGAAAAATCTTATTTTAGTAGCTCCAACACTCATACCGTTTTTTTGTTTTATTGTGTAATTTGTCTTGTATCATGGCTTGAAAGAATGAAGTTTATTATTATAATTTATTTTATTTATTTAACAAATACACTACCCTACAGTACACCACCAATTACAGGGTAGGAAAAATACAATTTGGCAAAAACAGAAAATAGAACAAATACAGTACACAAAATACATACATTATCAGATACAGAGAAATAAGCAGTAAAAATTAGACTAACACTTAAATGTACCAACGTAAATATGTAGTAAATTAATAAAACTATCAAAATTTTTAGATTTTATTGAGGCCATAGTACAGTTGAAAATATCGAAGCCACCTTGCAATCTATTATAATTTTCACAAATCCGGTGAATAGGTGAATATTTAGTTGTATTAATTCTCGGCGTTGGTGTGTAAAACAACATATTAAGCCTAGAGCCATGTCTCGGTATCCTGAAGTTAATCAAGTCAAGTATATGAGTGCAGTTAACTAAGTTATGCAATAGTTTATACAAAAATATTTGCTGAGCCATTACACGGCGGGCAGCCAGACTACTGATACCAAATCCTCCTTTTAACATAAAAACTTCAGAAATCGTCTTTTAATACTTTATATACTATATATATAAATGTTATAATAATTACACCAAATTAAAGAACAATATTCGAGTTTTTATCTGACAATAGACTGAAATAATAGTTTTTAACATGAGTGAGTAAGAAAAATCATTCATATTACGAATTACAAAACCCAACTTTCTAAATCCATCACAAGTGATATTTTGAATATGAGGTGTAAAGGATAATTTGCTATCAAATGTTACCCCAAGGTCACAAAATGTAAGTGATCTGGAAACAACAACATCATCCAATTTGTAATGGTATTCCATGGCGCTATTTTTAAGTGTAAAAGTGAGAACATTACATTTTTTTACATTCAGATCTAACTTGTTTGCAGAACACCACGCATTCAAACTATTAAGAGAACTCTGCAGATTAATACAATCATTAAAGCAGTCGATTCTGTTATATATTTTCATGTCATCTGCATACAGAAGACACATAACATTTATATCCGTAACGATATCATTTATAAAAATGTTAAAAAGCAATGGCCCAAGGACCGAACCCTGTGGCACCCCAGATGATGGAATGAACTGAAGCGACTGTTGACCAGAAAATTCCACATGTTGTTGACGATTTTCAAGGTAAGATTTAAAAAAGGTTAGCAAATTATGAGAGAAACCAATATTATTCAATTTGGATAATAACACTGTATGATTTAACCTGTCAAAGGCTTTGCTGAAATCGGTATATATAACGTCTACCTGGGATTTCTGGTCAAATGCATTAGCAATAAACTCCGTTAAGCAGAATAAATTGGTCGATGTTGACCTGCCTTTAAAAAAGCCATGCTGAAATTCAGTTAATCTATTCTTAACATAGGCAAACGTGGGTTCATATAATACCATCTCAAATACTTTTGAAAAATTGTTTATAATGGTAATGGGTCTGTAATTTTCGATAACACTATTAGAACCCTTTTATGGATTGGAATAACTTTCGACACTTTTAAAACGTTAGGAAATGTATTCGACGCAATTGACAAATTATATAAATAAAATAACGGAGGAGCAAAAACACAAGCACAATCACGTAACAAAAAAGCAGGAATTTTATCAGGTCCGCGGTAAATTTTGGTTTAAGCTTGCGTAAGCAATGTAAGACTTCGTTTTCAGTGAAGGAATTAATCTGAAATAATTCATTAGAGTTATCCATTGGGTAAAATATGTCATCAGCCTCAGGTGTCAAATACAAATCTCTAAAATACTCAGCAAATGCAGTTACTATGGGCTGATTTCCTTCACAAATACTATCCTTGTACGTCATTGAAATAGGTGAAATGCTACTATTCCTTTTATATTTTACAAATTGCCAAAATTTGTTGGGATCAGTTTTTATGACATTTGCAGTATGGATGCAATAATTCTTATAAGCAATGTCAATATTAAGTTTTAAGGCTGATCTTAACAGTTTAAATTCGGCCAACGCTAGGGGATCATTTAAATTCTTATAATCGCGCCATGCTTTGTGCTTCAATTTAATAGTTCTAATTATATTAGTATCAAACCAAGGTGGGTAACGTTTACCCTTGACCGTAACTTTAGGAACAATTCGATCAACTACAGAATACAATAAGCGATAAAAACAATCAAATAATAAGATAAGGCGAGCATAATGTTATGTGAATATCCCGTATCATAAAAAATATTATAAAGACTAAATGAAGAAAGACATTATACACTACACTATATTCGTTTAATCACTGCCACTGCTATTATGGTATCGTTATCTTAAGAAATCTAAGCTAAATAGTATATGCTCAACGTCTTTATTGGCCCTAAACTTAGGAGTATTAACTTTTCCTCTCTCATAATAAGAATTTTTATCGTTTCAGTTGATACGTTCCACATCTTACCTGCATTGCCGAGACGCGTTCTCGCACAGCCTGGATGAAATCGTCGTGCCCTGCAATCAGGCTGGTGACAACGGAGAATTGATGCCACTTGTATCTCTCCAATATGCTGAGCATAGCGGCGGTTTGGTGTTCAAGGGATGGGGCTAGCTGGAGCTGGAGGGAAGACTGGGACGCCCTTCTCTCCAGGCCGGAGTTGTCTGCGTTCCACGCTATTACAGGTATTCCCAGGTAGCCAGCCAGCTGCAGGAAGTACTGAGCGGACGCAGTGCTCCTGCCGTACTGTTCATAGTTCATCAGGTAGAGGATGGCGGAAACGTTGTATGACAGGAATTCCTTGCAGAGCGATTTCAAGATAGCTGAAATGAAAAAGAAATTTATAGCAAACAGTACAAGAACAATATTCAAACGAGAGGTGTATCAACAAGTTGATTTACAACACCTCCAAGGGAATAAGAAACAGTAAAATAATAAACATCTATTTTTAATTTAAAATGTTCAGTGGCATAAGAAAATATTTCCAATTTTAACGTATGTGTATTTACTACAGTTTTGAATATTGAATTGTTAAGTTGTTGAAAATGTACGAAACCATATAGGTTGTCCCGATCCATTGATCGGGACATTAGCATTGTGTGCAAGTTTATATACAGAGTTAGTCAGAGAAAAAATTAATCCCGTCAAAACAACGCCTCCTTACAAAGATACAGTGTGTTGAAATTTAGGAAGTGTGGGGTTGTTAGATTAGAAATAACAAGTCCACGGTTTGTAACGTTAAATATATTAATAAAGATATAACAAATGGGAAAGGATGTTCCACCAATACAGAAGTCTGGACGGATGTTACGCGAAAGACGAGCGACAAGTAACTGCCGTGGTTTTTCACCGGGCCTCTCGAGGAAGGTCCCGGGGGCTGGTTAATCTCTGACCATCTCTCTATTTGATTATAATTGGGCTCAGGTCAGAGGCTACTATAATGGTTTTATTGGCATTGATTTGTTTATTGCGTTAATGCAAATGTCATGAAATTGTAATTGTAGGGATCCCAGATGTAGGTCGGTGACCGCTACAGAAAGATAGAATCATTGCTATGGTGAACATTAAAAAAAAAACTATGTTGCGTCATTGACAAATATTAAAACTAATCAATTTTTAGATTAAGACATGTTTTTTTCTTACATAATTTTAATAAATTCTCTTTTGGAATAAATCAGCTTTTTACGAAATAATAATAATGATAACTTTATTTCATAGGACCTTGTTATACAAAGTATTGAAAATTGTCAAATCATTAACTTAGCCTTCTAATAATATGCTGTCTTAAACATTCTCAGCAAAAAAGAACAAAAAAAGCAGGTAAAATAAAATGACCAAAAGTATAACTACAAACAATTCATAGAAGACAAACATATGTAACACAGAGACTTAATTTACAAACCAGACACATTTAAATCAAAGTTCATATACTCAATACTATAAAAGGCATTTTCTCTTAGTATGCCCTTAACGTTAGTCCTAAGCATAATAGCATTTCTTGTATTATGACTGTGAATGTCCGACTGCAATGTAAATCTGGTTATATTCTTAACATTAAACAACATTAAAACAATGCAAGTCTCTAAAATGAAAAAAAAAATGGAGTCTTATCAGTACGTGCACAAAACTTAGAAATGTGACTCTTCACATACGAAACACAACTCAGTATATACGGCGAGTAGACTGTACAAATTCTCAAATTAACAAATAACTCTCGACAAGAATCCCGCGCACATGATTTAATCATTGTGCTCATGATCTTCTTCTGCAGAATAAATAGTTCGTTGATTGAACGTAACCATAATAATACATTATATATATATATATATATATATATATATATATATATATATATATATCTACGAATTTGCTAAGACGCCAAAGAACAAAGCAATGTTTTGCGAGTTTATTTAATAAGTCGTCAATATGGTATGATCAGGATAACCTTAAATCCATCTGGACTCCTGGACTCCTAAAAATTTAGCAACATTGCTTTGTTCAATGGTTTTGTTATCAAACTTAACCAAAAGGCTATAATCCAGATCTTTAGTGGTAAACATGATTAAATCTGTTTTACAACCGTCCAACGCTAAACCATTGCTTTTACAAAAATCTTGCATACTAACCACAACATTCGATACAATGTGGCTGAGCGAAACTGATGACTCTGCTTTAACTGCCACAGAAGTATCATCGGCGAACAATGTTACACATTTATTTATATTAACCATCACTGTTATGTCATTAATAAAAAGTAAGAATAAAAATGGCCCCAGAATACTCCCCTGAGGGACTTCTGTTTGAAGATGTTTAGGCTGTGAAAAATATTTAAAGCCACTAAGTACTAATGTTGAAAGTTGATTTCATTATAAATATGTCAATAGTTAAAAGAAATCACAAAATTTATATAAAAGAGTGGCATTATTATTGCAAACTATTGTACATAGTTTTGTAATGGAAATGGTTTAGCAACTGCGGGGAATACCACCGCAGATTTTCTAATAGAAGAAACCCAAATAATCAACGTTCCGAAGATTGAATGAACTTGGAATTTTAAAAGGTGAAAGGGCTAGAGCACAGCGAAGACAATATGTTTTAGATCGTTAGGTTTCTGTAATTAATGCAGTTTTAGACAATTGTACTACACGAAGGGAGCGAAAGAAAGTAGTGGATCGAAAAAACGTGCAAAAGAAATAAAATAACTTTTAGAGTGAAACAATCCAATAAGACAGTACACATAGTATGATCACCAGAAATTCTAGTTACCAATGTAATTTTAAATTATTTACTTCATTTTTGATAGAAAAAATGCCTAATACCACTTTCTGGAAATACAACCCTTTTAAAAAATCGTAGTAGGCCAGGCTTTTGTCACATCAATAAAACGGTTAGTAGAATATAACCTCCCTTTAGGGTACTAATTGTAAAAAAAGGATTGCGGAAGCGCCACTGCCTTCTCAAAATTCCAGATGTGTAACCTGAAAAACGGGAGACACTGTATGTGTATGGAAATAAATCAAAGAGAGGGAGGTAGGTATGGTGGAGACTGGGAGATAAAGAGAGAGATGATGATGAGATGATGATGACTTCTGATAAAACAGGTTTTAATTTTCATCATATCCATTGCTCGTTTTTGCACTGAAATTATTAATAAATATTTAAGGTGAATAGCTATTTTACATATTTATTTTATATTGTATCTATAAATTCTATTATCTGTTGATACCTGAATGGTGATGATAGTTTTCATGAGATTTAGTTGCACTACCTACCGAACAGTAGCAAATGCACAGATTTAAAAAAACCGGAAAGATAGTACTATACGCTGTTTGGCAATTGAACTTTATTACCCTTTAAAATTGAAGTAGCAAGCGCAATTGCGCTCTGTGAGTAATTTTACTTATCTCAGTTTATAGCTAGAGGCGGAATAAAATGTATTCGCAGAGATTAAAAGGAAAGGAAGCTAAGGGAAATTAAGTTATAGGTAATTTGAGGAACGTCGTAAACGTTAAATATCTTTTATAATGAATCGGGACACCAAGATATCGTAAAGGACAAATTTTGATCCTAACTAAATTATTATTACAAAAGAGATTACTTGCGATTGCTCAATTTTAAGATATTTATAAATAAAACACTGCAATTTCTGCAAGTAAAAGTAGATATTGTGATCATAGTTTTTTTCATAAGCTAAAACAATGCAATTTGAAAGTTTATCCATCAATATGGTTTAATAAAAATTAGTCTCTTAAATTCTTGGACTGAAAATATGGGTGTCCAAACTATTGTAAATTATCCAAATTTATCTATATACAAAGTTGCACCACTGAGGGTTTATTAGTTCCCAAAGCAAGGCCTTAAATTTGGAAAGAAATTAACATCTATGTGACATTTTCCCGTAGAAGAAACAAATTTGGTACATTTATGTTTATTACTGGTTCTTCTTTGACTATGGGTTAAGTTAATTGAAGCACTGCTTTTTTGGCATAATCTTTTAATTCCTGACATCATTTTCTTGAGCAAGGTGGCTACCTCCTATAAAAATTTAAATGGAATGGAAAGACACTTAAATTTTTAATTCGATAGTATTTTATTTGCTCTCCGAATTAAGAAAACTGTTAAAATTCATTAATTTTAAATTGTACCTATATTAGATTTGATAGGAAGGAAGTGGGCCTCTAAGACCGGTTTTCGGCCCCATTTGTTTAAAAAAAAAAATTTTCGCCAGTAAGTATAGGTCATAAACAGTCGATTTGACCCTAAACGGAACCTCAAATACCCCTTGTAAAAGAATGACTATTTGCCAAACTACTACCCTTGAGCCCTTTTACTTATTAATTTACTCATACCCTGCCCCCCAAACAGTATCCCCCCCGCTAATTTTTATTTATAAGGCACCCCAAAAGAAGCAAATACCTACCACGTCCACGTCGTTGTTTCTGGGTAACGCTAAGAGTAATTTCAATGACGTTTCGAAAATCTCTCTGTTTTCGTTTTCAAAATAGTAGTAAAAATATTAAACGTATGTCAAGTTTGACAAAAATACGGAAGTGCGCGATAGTGATGTGATTTTTGTTATTTTTTACTTATCTGCTTTTTTCAGTGTGAGATTTTTTGGCTAGGCAAACTTAGTTTCAAAAGTAACCCTTGACTGATCCGTTTGGCGCAATGGCTTATTTAATTAATCTTTATTTTTTTCAGCAGTGTGGCAAAAACCCAATAAAACTAACGAAAAAATTAATCTTTTTGTTTGCATTCTCAGTTCACAATACTTTTGTTGGTAAAAACCGTGAGGTGGAGACTGTTTTTTTGACATTTTATAGTAATATTAAAAGTAATAGTAATTTATTATTCCAACAGGAAATATCCCAATTACAGGATTAAACTGATAATCGAGTAATAAATAATACATCGAGTAAGTAAGAACATTATACATAATACAATAACAAAAGCAAAATATATTCTAGAACAGAGAGAAAATTTTAAACTAGTTGCGAAGCACATGGCTACAAATTGCACTTATATTATCATTAAAGATATCACAATCCGATGCGAGTGTGTTATAAATACTACACATTAGAAATAACGGAGATTTGGCTAGGATGTTGGTTCGAGGTACACTGCAATAAAACAGTGTCTGATGTCTCAAGTTTCCAGGTTATACCGGAAAGCATATTTTACTTAAAATATTCGAATAGTTAATCCTATGATTCAGGATATTAAAAAGATATCGAAGCAAGGCAATATTGCGTCGTACTTCAAGAGTTTGGAATCCAAAGCGATTTAAGAGATCAGCATGATTAAAACCTATTGGCGGATAAACACCATCTTTCAAAAATGCCAAAACTTTTAGAAACTGTCTCTGTACCGATTCTAGTCTTCGATTGTGTACATTGTAAATAGGATTCCATATTATGGAACCATATTCCAACCTAGAGCGAACGAGGGAACAAAATAACATCTTTAAAGTTACATCCTTAAAGGCCCTACAATTACGATAAATAAAACCGTAAGTCTGGACAGCACTCGATATTACATTATTGATATGCGGAACAAAAGTGAGTTTCCTGTCAAAGATAATTCCTAAATCTTTCAGTGATTCAACACGGCTAATGACGTAGTCATTAATATAATAATCATAAGTTACACAATTAGTTTGACAGGAAAAAGACATAGCCTTGCATTTAGATGAGTTAAGAGACAGCTGATTGCGTTTACACCATAGGGACACCTGATCAATATTAAGTTGAAGCAAGTAACAATCTGACAAAGAATTAATTACTGTATACAGTCAAAAGTCATCAGCAAATACCAATTTTTCACAAGATACCGTATCAGGAAGATCGTTAATAAAGAAAAGAAACAGCAGGGGTCCCTTCGAACCTTGGGGAACCCCTGACGAGGGATAAAATGAACAAGATGTAAAGTTTGAGTATCTGACTTGAAACTGTCTGTTCGTTAGATATGATTCAAAAAGTGTAGTTAATGAATCAGAAAAACCAAAGTGATGTAACTTTTCCAGTAATATGTAGTGATTAATTTGGTCAAAAGCCTTTTGAAAGTCAGTAAAAATTACATCGACTTGACCTCCACCATCTAAAATTTCAGAAATATACTGTGAAAAAACAGCAAGATTCGAAATAGTTGATCTTCCGTGCATACATCCATGTTGTTTTATGGATATTAACTGGTTAGTTACCCGATAGATTTCACTGTAGGTACAATGTGGCTTCAAATATTTTCAAAAAATTGCATAGCAAAGAGATGGCTCTATTATAATTAGTTACGTCGCTTCTATTGCCCTTTTTGAGTATAGGACACACATATGCCTTTTTCCAAAGAGAGGGAAAAGTAGAGTGTTTTAATATACAATTAAAAATAATACACAATGGTTCAACCAAAGCATAGGCGCAGTCCTTGACGATAAAACCTGGAATACCATCTATACCCATGGTGAAGGAATCTTTAGTTCGCCTAAGTATCTGTAAGACATCATTGTGTCTAATAACCGGCAAAACGATAGGTACATTGAAACTGCCATCGTATAAAAAGTTAGGTGAATCTAATGGCTGAGATTGTATAAAAACACTATTAAAATATTTCCCAAAAGCATTTACTATTTCAGCGGGATTAGAAATCTCCACATTATCGTAAATCACAACAGGAGGAATGCGTGATTGCCCTTTCTTTTTGTGAATGAAGTTCCAGAACTGTTTCGGGTTGTTAGATAGAAATTTTTCAGTATCACTGATAAAGTTTTTATAGGCTTCATTGATGATGCGTTTACAGTTAGAGCGATGTTGACTAAACATATTGTAGTGTTCAGCAGTCCTGCAGCTCTTATACTTTTTGTACGCAGCATTCTTGGTGCGAATAGATTTGATGACCACGCCCGAGAACCAAGCTGGGTAACGAAAACGCCGAATTTGATGCGATGACGAAAACTTAGGAATAGCCACGTCGAATAAGCTGTATATTTTACTATAAAACATTGAAATCATATTCTCGACATCATCAACAGCTGCAAGAAACGTCCAATCTGTACTCAAAATGAGTTCATACAACAGTGGAAAATTTGCTTTTTTAAAATTGTAGGGAGTATCTTCATGGTTATAACCAAATTGATGATGTGATTGTGTAGCTTTCTTATTAAAGGTAACTAAAAGCGATGGATGATGACGATCTTCCTTAACTAATGGAGACTCCGGTGTACACTCGAAATTAGAAAATTTAAAAAAATCCAAAATGTGATTGTTACTGTTGTAACAACTGTTGTTTATAAAAATGTTTCTTCTGAGACATGTTATCAATTAATTCGTTAGAAAACCATAAAGAAAATTTTTCTTTCTTTTTAATTTTTCTAGTGATGCTATCAAATATAAAGTTTGATAAAAACTCTCCATGGCTTCATTGGCACCACTAGTATCTATAGTATCAACCCAGTTAGACTAACATAGAATAGCATACATCTTATTGTAATCTCCTTTTCGAAATTCTTATTTCCCAGACACGACATCTGAATTTTCGCCATTTTCTTTAAATTAATGTTAGAACATACCGTTATCTCTAAAACTGGATGAAAAATATCAACTTGTACAAGTGGTAAATCAGAAAGATCGAATTTTATTGTATTTGTCACATTCAATGATGAATGAGTCTGGCTTTGGGTGAATATTCTGCCAGGTCGTAGTGTGAACCCGAAATATCCGGAATGTTAAAATCTCCTACTATAATGGTATTTTCAGAATTTAAAAACTGGGATTGGTCTAATATTGACTCCAAAAATGACTCATACAGCAATAGCTAATAATCTAAGCAGAACTTTATATTCGAAGTAAAAGGTAATGTTTCGAGGAAAGGCAGCACTTACTACATCCAGAAAGTAAATGATCCATTTCATATGAATAAAATTAAGCAAATACTTTTTATACGAGATATATATCTATCACACATATGTTTATTGACTTGTTTTGTTCATCTTATACAAAAGCAGTGAGATGACGTACTTTCCGGATCTCAATACTATTAGCTACATGATGTGGTGGTAAAACAACAAGCAATTTATTTTGGAACATCCTGTAACTTGGGCAAATGTCAATGTGTAAGTAAAAAATATTAAGTGCAACCTTTTATCCGTCTGTTGAAGCTAAAACGGTGTCAGGCACGGAGGGATCTCTTCGCCGCTACCACATTACTTTATCACCTGAGGGACATAATCATAATAACTCCCTGGAGGAAACGTGGGTGGATATTGTATAAATGAGTCTCATGGTGTATAGCGGGTGTGTGTCATATATATGCATTTAATATGCGTAATGGCAGAAGCTTTACCGACAGAATTGCCCTTACTAGCATCGACACAAAATATAAAATAAATTCTTTCACAAATAAAAAATAATAATTTAGAATTGCGGTATATATTTTCCCAAATGAGAAAAATCAAGCTTCAATGCAGTTTTAAGTATTGTGTTGTCTACATAAGGTAATTTTTAAGAAAAATACATAGCACCACCTTATCCAAAAATAATTGGGAATAGATGCGTCATGAAATATGAAATAAAAAATGGAATCAAATATAGAGAGAGTAAAACAAAATTTTGTAAAATTGTTATAGTTTCCGAGAAAAAAATTAGTTGTAGCATCATCGGAATGCAGGTGATTTGTGATTTCGAATACTGAAATCCGATTGTAGTATTAACGTTATTACGATAGTGTTTAAATTAGTTTTTCAAGTGTCAAAAACGTTACGTGTATAATAACGGAGTTGATGGATATAGTTTTAATTTATAGTGAAATAAGACAAAATATTTTAGTGGTTTCTCATCTGTACGCAGAACGATTGCCCGGTAGACATGTACCACATGCAGCTACTAGTGCAACGCGGACGTGACACGGGACATTTGCAATCGAATCGCGGAAGAGGTGAAGGTCCAGGGTGTCCACGGCGTATTTGAGCAGCTGAGAAACATATTTTAGAGATTGTTGAAGAGAATCCCGGAAAAAGTACCAGTAAAAGTTCTGAAAAAGTACAAAAATATCCCAAACAACAGTGTGACGTATCATACATGAGGGTCAATTATACCCGTACCATGTCCAAGCATTAATACCAAGGAATTATCCCTTACGAATTATATTTGGTGAATGATTGCTGCAACAAAATGCTCAACATTACAGCTGACATTTTAGTTACAGATTAAGCTATTTTAACACGAAATGGAATGTATAACATTCATAATTTATTCGAGATCATTTGCAACAAGGTTTTTTCTTAAATGTTTGAATGTTTGATCTGCCTATACTTCTGGAAGATCTGCCCTTAGCTGTACGACTCCGAATGTGGTTCTCGCACGATGGTGTTGCTTCTCATTTTCGGCAAAATGGTCGGAAATATCTTAATGAAGTTCAAGTGGTACGATGATTTGGACGAGAAGAACCGATACCATGGCCGCCACGATCTCCTGACCACGTATCATAGATGCCACCAATAACTTAACGAGTTCAAAACGAATAAGAACAAAAAACATTTGTGTTAGTTCGTAGAAACTGAGTAAGCTGGGCCTAAATGTGTTTACACGTCAGCGGAGAAAATTTTTGAACAGTTCATGTAAATAACATCAGGTATGTGAAAATATTTTATTAATTAAAACCACAAATTAATTTTATTAATTAATATTAACGGCTAAAGCAGATAAATTTGCTGATATAAGATAGGTGTTATTTCTTTCGTTGGGAAATTATTTCAATTTGTAGTCCGTTCATTTTTCATTACAATTTGCAGTCGTGCCGGTCGCGGACTGATTGTTTTGCCTTGCGCAAGGTGTGGTTTGACGGTGAACCAGTTTCCAGTGCCATGCAGAAGTGTATTTTTAAATCATATTCAAACTGCTCTATTTGATTTTTCCCTGTACATTCAAAAAAATTTTGTTGGATAAATTCTGAATTATTCTCTGTAGTGTAGTCGTTTATTTTATTGAAGTGTCAGCAACAATAGTACTTAATTGATACGTTTCAAACATTAACGAAGTTTTAAGGGCCTGAGGTGTTCAAACTACTATACGCTAATCTAAATACACATACATTTTGTACTGAAATATATCGATTAAATGAAAATTTAAAGTGCTTTTTATTGTAAAATATATCTTAACTACATACTTACTGAATTTAATTTTCATATTTAATAAAATGACAAAACTAGTCCCTTCTATGAGTTTTTATAAAATGTTGTCAGCATTACTTTTTGTTGGATGCTACATCAAATGGAAAATATGTCTGTAATGAAGTTATGTGTCCCCGCATGTCGATTTTTTATACCGAAATCCTTTATTTCATTTTCGACAGAAATATTTGTAGGTTGAAAAATACCTTATTGGAATCGAAGAAATGACAAATGATATTTGGGTTTTGTATCAGCTTGGCTATTCTTTACAATCGAACCATTCCAATATATTTTATTTCCTCTGCGATATAATCAAATGTGGTCGACTAATAAAATTCAGCTTAAGAATGGTTTTAGAAAAAAGTACAGAAAATTAAATTATACTCTTTCAAAGCTTAATTCGTTTTCTTAAATGTCCTTAACAGAAGAAGTTATAAAATAGGTGGTATTTGCATCCTGTGGATTGAGAGTAGGCAAATTTACATTTATTAATACAATTGAACTGTGGCGGCTCGTCGTATGAAGCAACTGAGGCCGGGTCTCACTGTAAAATTTGGCTTTCACTGTATATTTTAATACCCCATCATTTCCAATCCGATTGCCTACCACATTTATCAAAAATCAATATAACTAAATAAAATAATTGTTTCAATCTTAGCCCTCGGATGTTATAACGTACCTCTGGTTTACATTTCAATATCCCGCCGTTTCTGTTTCTGCCCGCGTGGGGAGTCCAGGTCACCCACCAATCCCACCACAGTGAGGCCTAATTTTGCGAGCCTCAAATTGCGTCTCACATGTCCATACGTTATGGTTCCCCCACTACGCGAGACGGTTAAAATCAATGTTTTTCGCTCCATGTCCCCTCGAGACTGAGGCTAGATTTCTGGCGCCTCAAGTTTTTAGTTCAGCGGCAAATGGACGATGTGATAGTGGTTAGTGACCGTAGGTAACTTGTGAACTGTAGATTATTTACGTGTGTGACGCGATTAATCGATTTTTCAAGTGTTAATACTTTTATTTGTGTTTTGAATTTGCAGTGGTTAGTGTTAGTGGTTGATTAGTTGAATGTGACTTCTTAAATATTCTGAAGATGAGTTGGTAAGCGCGGTGGTAAAACTTTACCACCTTAAAACTTTAAGGACAAGGCTTGTCGATAGTTATTTATAATAATGAATCCCTCTCACGATATTGTTTTAATCTCTATTTGAAACGCCTTTTTCTATACGTAATGAAGCAGAGAAACGACAAATTTTGAATAGTCGGCCAACACTTTAAAATATCCCGAATATGCAAACAAATTTCCGAAAATATGGTTTGATTGTTTACTAAAAATGCATCCAAACATATTTGACATAGATAGTTGAAAAACGAACTTTGTTTTGCACAGAGACGAACAATTTTATAATTTGAAGTTCAGAAAACGGTAGGAATATTATACAAACATACAAATTATTTTGCTTAGTTTTAACAATTCCTGCAATAAGTGTTTCAGTAGAATGAAACTTTTCGTGCCTTAAGCGCGTTAAGACTTACTTAAGAAATACGATGACACAAGAGCGCTTAAACAACTTATCGATGATGGCTATAGAAAAAAAAAGTCTTAGCACCGATTCCCAATTTTATGAAGACATTATAAATAAATCTGCTAATTTAAAAGCGACGAATAGACTTGTGTTTTATAAGAAGTGAAAGTATTAAAACATTAGTACGCGGTGTAGAACTAACTACATCTATCGGCCGTTCGCTACTCCATGCCGGACTGAAAATGTCACAGGCACGAAGCGTTCTACATGCAGTAGACACCATTGAAAGCTGTCGACCTTTATCGCGATCGGCGAGAAACGATATTTTGCAAACACGGAATTCCAGGAAACAACTACTCTGCGGGCTAATGCCCTGACCAGCATTGAATTACACCTGGAAAACCTATAGCAACAGCTAGAGTCATTCGTCAGACGCCCACCAGACATATACCGGTTTCGAGCTTATTAGCTCTCATCAGTTTGCCATAGGTGAGGTATCCGACGAATAATCCTAGCTGCTTTCGTCTGTCTAACCCGACAGAAGGGACCATGAGTACGCGGTGTAGAACTAACTACATCTATCGGCCGTTCTCTACTCCATGCCGGACTGAAAATGTCACAGGCACGAAGCGTTCTACATGCAGTAGACACCATTGAAAGCTGTCGACCTTTATCGCGATCGGCGAGAAACGATATTTTGCAAACACGGAATTCCAGGAAACAACTACTCTGCGGGCTAATGCCCCGACCAGCATTGAATTACACCTGGAAAACTTATAGCAACAGCTAGAGTCATTCGTCAGACGCCCAGCAGACATATACCGGTTTCGAGCTTATTAACTCTCATCAGTATGCCATAGGTGAGGTATCCGACGAATAATCCTAGCTGCTTTCGTCTGTCTAACCCGACAGAAGGGACCATGAGTACGCGGTGTAGAACTAACTACATCTATCGGCCGTTCGCTACTCCATGCCGGACTGAAAATGTCACAGGCACGAAGCGTTCTACATGCAGTAGACACCATTGAAAGCTGTCGACCTTTATCGCGATCAGCGAGAAACGATATTTTGCAAACACGGAATTCCAGGAAACAACTACTCTGCGGGCTAATGCCCCGACCAGCATTGAATTACACCTGGAAAACCTATAGCAACAGCTAGAGTCATTCGTCAGACGCCCACCAGACATATACCGGTTTCAAGCTTATTAGCTCTCATCAGTATGCCATAGGTGAGGTATCCGACGAATAATCCTAGCTGCTTTCGTCTGTCTAACCCGACAGAAGGGACCATGAGTACGCGGTGTAGAACTAACTACATCTATCGGCCGTTCGCTACTCCATGCCGGACTGAAAATGTCACAGGCACGAAGCGTTCTACATGCAGTAGACACCATTGAAATCTGTCGACCTTTATCGCGATCGGCGAGAAACGATATTTTGCAAACACGGAATTCCAGGAAACAACTACTCTGCGGGCTAATGCCCCGACCAGCATTGAATTACACCTGGAAAACCTATAGCAACAGCTAGCTACCTCACCTATGGCATACTGATGAGAGCTAATAAGCTCGAAACCGGTATATGTCTGGTGGGCGTCTGACGAATGACTCTAGCTGTTGCTATAGGTTTTCCAGGTGTAATTCAATGTTGGTCGGGGCATTAGCCCGCAGAGTAGTTGTTTCCTGGAATTCCGTGTTTGTATTAAAACATTTTTGGTAAAACTGGCTTTGTTTTGTATGTAAATAGATAAATAGTTGAAAATTGCTGCTGAATATATTTTTTCTATTATTTATATTGTAAATAAATATCGGAATTCTGATGTTATTTAGTTTTTTAATTTATGGTTATAGTAGGGCTATTGGCGAAGACCTCCATAATAAAAAATGGTCAACGCGTCAACGAATATTACCTCAGGGGAGACGTGTAAATTTATTCCTATTTAGGTATTATTTGGGCCTCACCTCTTGCAGCTGCTACGAGCAGCCACTGTGCTAAGGCCATGATAATGTTAGTATATAAAATAGTTAAGTTAGTAACATTTTGTTTAGTTTTAGGTAGGCCACTAGTAGTTTTCAGGCCTCATGTAAGAAACAGCACTGAAATCTAAAATGTATAGGGTGTATCAAGCTCGATAATATGGGCTTACTGTGAGGATACAAAAAAACTTAATAAAATTTGGGACACGTAGTGTTAAATGGGATTCGGTTAGCTTCATTTTCAATCGAAAGTATTATCTTTGAGAATTGACAGAAACGACTAATAACGTTATCAATTATATTTTTTCCAGAAACATACCTAATTTTTTTCAATAAAATATCAACTCTTAATAGAATTTGTCAGTTTCTTTATTAATATCATCTTATTAATTTATGATATATTTATTAATCATATATCATTAATATTATCATTTGCGCAGAATTTAAATTTGTTCTAATTCCAAAACTCTTTTTCAAATTCTAAAAGTTAGACAACACTCCTAATCTGTGCCTCGTTATACAGGTTTTCTGCATCTCCTTGTGGGGCCATAATAGGTGTAAATAAATATTCTGAAGGATATCCACTATCTTAAAGTAATATTGCATTACCCATTTCTTCGTTTTCGAATCGCATTTTAACGATAGAATTATTAATTATAAGGGTATCGTATGAGGATCCCGGTCATCGATAAACTAGATCCAACACATCTTGTACGTTAAGATCGCCGTATTTCTAACCATAACATGATCAAATTTGTGGTATCTTTTAGGTACAGCAATCTCGAAAGATAAAACACGTAGAGCAAAAATAAAACTATTGATGTTTTGTTTATCCACTTTCACTGTTTAAATAATTCTCCTCAAATAATATAATAACTTTTCAAATGCATTCCTATGACACTTATTATTTTGCTATTCTCCCCACATTTTAACAATTAGTTTCACACACTTATAAACAAAAGTGAACAATCTTATATGTAGAACTATGTACGATTTTGTTTTAACAATATTTTCATCTACAGCTGAATTTATAAAATACGTATTTTGAGGGATTTCTGTCCATAAAAAGTTGTTGATTAGACCGTTTTCTGTAGTTATATATTCATTTTACTTTGGTACCTTTGAACATTCGCAGGTGGCATGAGTTAACATTTCTGTTATTTGCTAAACTCTATATTATTTAGTTTTTAAGTGTTTAGAATTACTTCTATTTGTAAAAAACACTATTTCGAGAATACGGCGCCCTTAAGTGAAAAATATCCTTTACGATTTCTAAATGCTTCTGCATTTCACCACCTGGTGACTGAAGTGCAGTGAGTGCAGTCTATAGCACCGGTCGCTCTAGGAAATCGAGCTATATTATAAAAAGCAGCTATTGTTCTTTCTCTATCTGCAAATTTGATATAATCGGCAGTAACTTTTTTAATAATCCTGCCAGTTGTATGGACATCAGAAATCCTCTATTATTATATAAAAATTTCCAGGATTAATAATAATTGGGCCATTGGCGGTATAGACCGGTCCAAATAAATTTTTAAAAGGTTCAAGTTGTTTTTTTTTTCAGTGGTAAGTAGCAAGCATTTTATAATGTTTATTTATCTTTCAGTTCTGTTCTCTATAGAATGCATAGTTAATGGTAAAATGATACCCTCAATACTTGGAAAAACGAAACCTATTAAAAACTATTAAAAAGCTCTGCCTCGTTCCAAAAGATGAAATAGTCTATTCTATTTCTAATCGTATAAATTCAATTTTCATTAAGTGCTTCTCGTTGCAGGTGACGGTACATGCTGGTGCTGGTCTAGTATGCGATGCTCCATTAAATAACATGGGAACCTTCATGACCAGGCTTTGCAGATCCATCCTCTGCAGGTTCGTGCAGGCATAATGTAAGCGATCTTTAAGAAGGTAAGACATAGATACCTGTAAGAGTTACATATACAGGGCATTCAGAACTTACAATTTTGTAAAAAAAAAATAAAAAAAGCAATTCGGAAATGATTCAAAAATACACTTCTGCACGGCACTGGAAACTAGTGGCTGTAATACCTGATAAAGCAGCAAAGCATGCAATCGGAAACCGGACAAAAAATGGAAAGAAATTCCCAAGGAAAGAAATAAATCACATAACACCCATTTTATGCAGCAAATTCAACTGCTTCTGCCGCTATTGGTATTAATTATTAATACAATTAATTTGTGGTTTAATTAATAAAATAGTTTGACATATATTTTGTTACAACAAAATTTTGAGCCCGTCTCACTCAGTTTCTACAAAGTAACACAAATGTTCCTGATTCTTGTCCGTTTTGAACTCGTAAGTTATTGGCAGCAACTATGATACGTTTGCGTAAGTCATCAATAGTAGGTATCCACTTCGGTGCGATACACTATCCCACAAAAAGAAATCCAAATATTTTAAAGTCCGGAGCCATGGCACCAGTCCTCCTTGTTCGATCCCTTGGTATTAAAGCTTGGTCACACTGTACATATTACGGATATGATTGAGCCTCATATATGATACACGCTACACTGCTGTAATACGCCTTGGACGTCCTGGACCTCCATCTCTTCCACGACACGATTTCAAATTTCCCTTGATTTGCATACACTTGCACTCACAGCACATCGTGGTAAAAGTAGCTGCAATTGGCACATCTTTACCGGAAAATTGTTCTGCAAAAGCATTTTCACATGGCATAAATTAAAACGATATCCACCAACTCCGAGTTGCTACACACGTAAACCACTTTTTGACACTTTAAAAACTAATGTAAAGACTCGCTTCACAAAAAAGATTAATACCTACAAGAAATTATCGGATTTCAATATTCGGAATCGCCTGGCTAGAGACTACAGTGGCTCAGCGATGTAAAAGTTGAATATACTACAAATTCAATAATTTTTTACTCGGAAACTATAAGGATTTTATAAAAAAAAATACGTTATTGACTACATTTTTCATGACGCATGTTCTCAATTTTTTAAATCACCCTGTATGTAACGGTGTAACCAGGTCGTAAGGGTTAGTCCGCAGAGTAGTTAGTTTCACACAATGTTATTAATACCTTATAAAAAATGTAGATATTGTGATATGTTTAAAAAATCCGAATACTCTGTATCACACCTAATTATTAACTCACTCTCTATATTATTAAATTGGAGAAGAGGGTATAACCATCTAATAAATCTCGATAACAAACACAAGCTTGATTTATTTCCAAAACGCAACATTCAACTTTTATATAGAAAAAAATATATATTTCTTTAAGGTCGTAAAAAAATCGTAGAACCTTAGAATGGTATGCTAATAGTCCTATACATTGAGCTTAACACTCTTTTAAATCCCGTTCTCGTTCAATGCATAATTCATATTGTCAGGGCGATGCATCATGTATTAAAGCTAGTGTTGTTCTCTGACTTCGCCAGCTTCGAAAATTATAGACCTCCATTAGAAGTGAAAAGCTGAATGTGTTTAACAGAGTGTGTTTTCCTTGCCAAAGGAAATGCATTACACTGAGATCTAGATCCAAAGCTGCTCTAGAATTTCAAATAGTGTAATAATAGCATTTGAATCTTTAGATTACTTTCCTGAGAGATATAATAAAGTTTCAAACAACAGTTTTTCAGTTTCATCCAAGTTTACTAGTGAAACTTAATATAAAGTATCCCCTTTTCGTTTCATACCAAATAACCATTGAATTATTATTGCAAATTTATATCTTTGCTTATTTTTTAATTATATTGTGAAAATTTAGGCACATGGAGAGGAACTTGTGCAGGCCTACTAAATAAAATCACATACAATAAAAGTTTAAGTTAAAGATTTTAAAAAATTTCTCGCAATTTAAACAGTGCTATGAATTTATGGAACAGAATATAGATAATGATTTAGGTAATTATTTACATTAGCGTAAAACTCTCCAAACTTAACAAATAAATTTCTACCTCCTATTTTCGAGGGTGCTGATCACGAACCCGAAATCAGACTTCGGCGCTCGCATATAGTTTTCGAAAAAAATTTTCAAAATTATAACTTCTATGTATACATTATATTAGGTTGAAGTTGCACTATAACCCCTATATTTTTTGACAACAGTATGACGTCATGAATGAAGAAGACAGAGATGTACATTGCAATTTCAACCTAATGTAGTGTATAAATAGAGGTTATAATTTTGAATTTTTTTCCCAAAACTGCATGCGAGCGCCGAAATATGACATCAAATTCGTGATCAGCACCCTCGAAAATAAGGGGATAGAAATGTTTTTGTTAAGATTGAAGAGTTTTACGCTAATGTAAATAATTACCATGATTTGTTTTAAAAAGCGCGGTACAAGGGATGTAATGGATTGCATAATTTTCTAATTTAATTTCTTTTATTACATTACAATAAAACATGGCATAATTAATTTACTAAAAAAACATAATATATTCGTCTTCTTTCGTCGTCGTCATCTGCTGCTGAGATGAGTCCCACAATACAAAACTAATTTGAATTTACAAACAAAACTAGTTGTCCATATGGTAATCCAAAATGGGTTCAGTTCAAATTTGAACATCTTGTACGAAAAAAAGCATTTTTGGTTGGTTGGTTTTTGTTCGTTTTTAAAATACGGTTGGCATAGATAACTTTAATCTTACATGTACAAAATGATAATAAAATCAATAAATATGAAAAACGTTCAAGAATAAAATGGCTTTCTTTTTAACAATACTAGTCCAGGAAAGTTAGGAAAAATAGCGGAAATTTTTAGGCACAGCAAATATCGAGATGCGGTTTTCTGCATTGTGTTCAGGAAGGTCCCAGGAAAAAAGTCTATATCGTCTGGTTTAGCCATTTTTTGAAAAATTCCTTCTGGGCCTGAAAATGCATTACACCATTATAGGAACGACTGGAAACTCGGAAAAATCGCTCGGAAATCTTTACTCGGGGGTTTTCGGGGCTGCCGAACTCAATTCTTAGAATTACCCGAGTATGCATGGGGGTGGCTCCGTGGGGGTGTGCGGGGGGTCATTCTGGGAGGGAAATTGGATAGTCGATGGGAAGCGCTCCAAACTCGTTACTTGGGGGGTTTTTCGGGGATGCCGAATTCAATTGTAGCATTAGATTTCCCCGTGGCTCTGTGGGGTTGTCTGGGGGTGATTGGGGGCAAAACTTAAGTTTATAATGAATAATTCAGCATTAATAAAAATTCCTATTTGTTATTTGAATAAAGTATTATTTTCATAATTTGTGATTTTTCACTTTCTCCTTTACCATTTTCCACAGAGCCACCCCCGAGCGCCCCCGGGGAAGTCTAATGCCAAAATTGAATTCGGCATCCTCGAAAACCCCCGAGTATCGATTTTGGAGTGATATTCATGGACGCTGCCATTTCCTCCCAATTACCCCCAGACAACCCCACAGAGGGACCCCCCAGCGCCCCCGGGGAAATCTATTACTAGAATTGAATTCGGCATCCCCGAAAATTCCCGAGTAACGAGTTTGGAGCGCCTCCCATCGACTGCAATTTCACCCCCAGAATAACCCTCCGGATACCCCCGCAGAGCCGCCCCCGGGTAATTTTAATACCAGAATTAAATTCGGCATCCCCGAAAACCCCCGAGTAACGAGTTTGGAGTGATTTTCATGCACGCTGCCATTTCTCCCCCAATTCACCCCGCGCACCCCCACAGAGCCACCCCCCGGCAGCCCCGAAAACCCCCGAGTAACGATTTCCAAGCGATTTTTCCGAGTTTCCAGTCGTTACTATAATGGTCAAATGTATTTTCCGGCCCAGAAGGCATTTTACAAAAAATGACTAAATCGGACGATATAGACTTTTTTCGTGGGACCTTCCTGAACACAATGCAGAAAACCGCATCTCGATATCTGCTGTGCCTAAAAAATTCCGCTATTCGGTCGATTTTGATCTAAATGCTCTGGACTATACAACAAATATTAATAAAGCTGTTTGTAATAGGAAATGATGATATAATTTCACTTGTATTAATTTACATATATTGGTATAAATGTAAATTAAAACATTTATATTTTATGAGAAACAGGCATTCATAAAATATTTCATATATTGTTAAAACGAATACAATTTTAACCATGAATATACACTGATGAAGAAACTATAAAATGCACAGTTTTAGAATATATAATGCCTTTGTTTTAATGTGTGTGACAAACATTTACAATTTTTTGTAATAAATGACCCCTTTAGGCATCTTGAAACTAGTTTCAAATTAGCTCCCATAATAATATTCCGATTGTAATGCGGATTTATACACAATTAAACATTTTAACAATTTTCAATTCTAAATAACTTTCCTTATTAACATTTTTGTATATTGTTAAAGACAATGGCTATTAATTTTTGAACGTTTTAATTTTATGATCACCCTGTACATGCAAGATTAAAGTTCTCCCTGCCAACCCTATTTTAAAGACAAGCATAAATTTCAATCAAGTAGGGAGACCGGGTACGAAAGTAACACGGGTTGGTTGTAACAGTAAGCCTATTGTCTTTCTAAAGAGGTTTGTCTATGATATCATATCATCATAGAGTCGGCAGTGTCATCTGCAGAAACTCATTTGAACAACAATATCCGTGGTGTGTTTTAGTTCGAGTTATGACCTGCACGGTGCGAAATGATATGCAAAGTAAGTTTTCATTCTTAATCTTAATCTATCATAATCCTAGAACTGAACGTTATTTTGAATTATTTTATTGGTTTGTTCAATTAATACCAATATTGGCTATAACCTAAGCATGGTATTTTAATTAAAAATAATCGTTAAAAAAAGTTTTTAGCAAGTATCATGTCAATTGCGTGAAAAATGCGTAATGGGACGATTGTAACAATGGCATAGGGGGACGATTGTAACATGTTATCCTCATATATAATACATATAATTATCTCAAATATGGAATATAGACGAGTCTGGCGTAACAACCGTGCAAAAGCCAGATAGGGATAAGATTCTTCGTTATTACCAAAAATAATTTACTGTTATTTTATATTTTTGTTTCATTATTCTATTTTTTTATTATTATTTTTTTTTTTCAAACAAAAAATATATTATATACCTGCACTACGACTTACTTTTATATAGGTATAATCAATAAACAAATACCTTGTAAATACTAACTTTTTATACTTAGTTATTACCTATTATTCATATGTTACAAACGTCCCCATGGTCTGTTACATTTGACCCATACCATTGGGTAGGTTGTAACGATGTACACTCTCTACTTTTTTATTAATTATTCATCAATATGGGCTTTAATTACTTCAATAATATTTTTCTTCTATATATAAAATGCCAAGGAAACGACTTATAGTAAGTAAATTTATATAACTTTGTTAATTTTTTATTTATCCGGCTTTACAAAAATATGTTACTTTCGTACCTGGTCTCCCTATGTATATTTCTTGTAACATGAAACATAAAAATGTTGTTCCCCTTTTCCATTCAAGCTATGAACATAACATGAAAAAACTCTCAAACAGTGACAAATATTATTTGAAAATTTTTGTTTATTAAAATATTTCGAAGAGAATTTGTGTTGGATGATTTTGATAATTCCTGTTCCGGGTGCAAAAAAGGAATACCTGTGTTTCCAATTATATCACTATCATCGAAGAAGAAATGACTTTACCGATTGTAAATTCGTGGATAATATGAAATGTATTCTCCCAATTTTTCGAGCATAGCTGCGTAAATTTTAAAATTGTACCGCATATACGGGGATTGTGGAGAAATATGCGCGCGTTTATGTGTGATATGTGGTTTGTTTAATTAATTTAATTTAATCTTGGATGCAATTACTCACATGTCACGAACATTATTAATTAGGACGACACTGTAACAATTAATACTAGCGTTTATCATGTGAAAATTAATGATGGAATTAATTTGAATTTCCGTGGATTCTTTAAAATAGCCCCGTAATCACAAATTACCATAACCTTCCATTATATTTTATTTATTAGTAAAAATGATTTGGTTTGTTTTGGTGCACTAAAAGGAAAAATCTCCAGTATCAATCCAAGAGGATTGAATATTTTCAGTAAATAATAAATAATGTACTTACATAAATAGACGTATTAGTAAAGCATCCCACAGTATACTTAACAAAAATAAGATCAAAACAAAATGGAGAAGTAATTATTCTTTAATTTTTCTTTATATAAAATGGTTTCCATATTCCACCACGCCCCCAGCCTCCAGGCAACTTTAACGGAAATGTTATCTCCGAGGTTAGTTAATTACGAGACATTCATAATGTCGTAATAATCAGTTTTATGAATGCAATTAACTGAAAATGAAGAGATATTGTGAGCATATTATAATTAAAACGAACGACGTGACAATAACGAATTTTATACTCATTTTCAAAGGTTATATGAATTTGATTTTCTGATGTTTATGTCATAATTACCCCAGACATTAGTTTTCTTTTTAATTCTGGGAAGAATGGATATTTTTACTACTAATTATGCTGTAAATTTTAATTAAGCAGACTTGCCTCATGCACCACAACAGGGGGTGGATGTATCAAATTAATGCCGAATATATTTTGCACCAATTTTCTGAAGATGATATAATTCATCATAAATTTAGTCAATAGCAATTACAAATTTTACATAGCTACTATGCATTGATAAACAATTACACTGATGACGACGTTATACAGGGTGTTCGGGTTTGTTTGGAACAAATTGAAACCGTAGATAAGCAATTTTAAGAGGAAAACTTTATATTCAACAATGATCAACAATATAATGTTTAAATAAAATAAATAAAAATATAAACTAAAATCTTTATTAATTTTTGCATAACGTATATAAGATTTGCTAGATCACGTTAAAAAAAAGTTTACTTTATCCTGCTACTAACTTTTTATTCTTTTATATTACTGTTTTTTGGATCTCCAAAATTTACATTTTTGCTCGATGGTACTCTTAATTCAATTTCTGCATCAGATTTTCTTTTCATATTTAACAATTCTGATTCATGTTTTTACTTCATAAATTTTAGCTTTAAGCCTTTCTCTTCTTCTAGAAAGCGTGATTTTGCTGCTTCCAAAGAAGATCTAGCTTCTGCCCATTGTGATACTACTACTTACTGTAGCTTCACAAGAATATATATTTTTCCTATTTTTTTTCTCTAACGAAAATTAAATAGTCATTGGTTAAAAAATAATTAACATTTGAAGTTAGAACATAAATTCCTTCCCCTTCTTTGCGCATTGGACTATTTTGTCTTCAAACATACTGGGATTATATTTTGACCAATATCCTGACTGATTGCTTGAAGTACTATAAAAGTAATGAAAATGTTCAGTAAGTGGATATTAAAATCTGAACATGTGATTTACCTGTACCCATTGCTGTATTTATTTTCAACTGAAATCGACTGATTAATTTCTTCTGTGTGGGATTAAATTTCAATATCTAACTGTGGCTGACTTGAATTGTTGTACTCTGAAAATAAATATTAAATCGTATGAAAAACTTATCACGGTCCTTTAAAAAATCTGAATCGACCTCTTCAACCACAATTTCATTAACCGATGTAAGATGAGGAAGATTGTTCTTAAAAAAATATATATCTGACTTGGCAATTGCCTCACCCCCTCCACTCGCAGATTGTTCTACCAGTGTTACTTGCATAACACATTTAAAATATTTGTAAGTAGTGAACATCTAAACTACAAACTTTGCACTGAAATCTCGACGAACCTCTAGCAGGTATCCTAAATGATTTGGCGTTTAACATGAAACGTGCAGACAGCACACAATATAGAGAAAGGACCGTGAAAACACAGAAATATTTCCGCTAAACTCGTACAGAAAAAGTTTTAGGAAGAGTTCAACGGAGAAATAAATCCATTTAAAGACGTAATTTTTGAAGATGCAAGAAGTTACAAGCAATTCTAGAAACAATGAAAACAAGCCCTGGCGACAGAAGAGAATACCTAATAATAACTCTTCTACCTTTTACATAGTTATACAAGAATATACGAGATATGCTAACATATTAAAATGCCGTTCTAGAAAATGTTATATGTTTTCTTAAGAACATAGAGGCTGCCTTTCTTGATATACCTTGTCCAAGAAGAAAAGGAGACAGTGCAAAAAGGAAAATGGTTACAATATTTAATAACCGGCTAAACTTTTCTCATTTATTCTTTTTTAATTTAATTTTGTTGCAGTAAATTACAACCAAAGATAATCTAAAATAGAAAACATATTTATTTATTTTAAATAATTTCCAGATATTACTGCCTCCCTCTGTGAAATGTGGACGGGTCCAATATTGTTTGATCGTTAATGTATATGTCCTGCACATTCCGATCTACTCATTACGTGAATATGCATTCCGAGCATTCATATTAGTCAATTATATAATAATTAGTTTGACAAATGTGATTTTCAATGATGACTTAAATATAGATAATTTCAAGTAGTTCACTTAAATATTTCAATTCGTAAGATAATGAATATAAAATTGAATACCCAAAGGGTACATTTACTATTGATTCAAATTTAGTTAACTGTGAATATACACATACAGTTTACTTATTAAACCAATAACTGAACTAAACAGTTTATTAAAATTAAGTAGCATTAAAATTAACAATGCGTTATTTTAAAATGCGGAATTTCAGGAAACAACTGCTCGACTAACACCCCGACCAGCATTGGATTACTCTTGAAAAAGCTTATAACAAACAGAGCTTGTTAGGTTCATTAGTATGTCATAGTTGAGGCTACCGATGATTAACCCTGGCTGTTCATGCCTGTCAAACCAGACAGTACGAAACCTGAGTACACGTAACGTAGCACGTAGCCACATCTAGTAACCACTAGCTACTCTATGATGGACCTGGCGGTCCCAACATCATGCGGCTCGCCATACTGCAGGTTCCATTGAAAGCCCCGGACCTCTATCGCTTTCGCCGATTACGATATTTGCGGACATTAAGGGTACTACTCTGTGAGCTAATGCTCGACCAGCATTGAATTACACCTGACAAACCTATAGCAATATATTTTTTTAATTACAAGCTTTGCTGGAAAAGTACTGAATACAAATAATTGGTATATGATCAAACATGGGCGTTAAAGTTGCTGTAGGATTTGATTTTATTAATATATTCGTAGCTTACGTCCCACTTAGAGCATCTCCTGATGAGTACGGTTTTTATTAAGAGGCTCTTGAAAACATGAAATTAAATTATGATCGTTATATGTATATTAAACGTGAGATGAAACTTGAATCTACTTGAATTTATTATTGATGGTATCTAATAATAAATAATGTATATGTCATATTAGAAACGCGTGAATTCATAGTCTAAATCAATTTAAATATACAGGGTGTTCTGAAATACCGTCAGGAAATTCCGGGAGGTGGTTCTACGCAACACTGGGCTTCTTTTTCGAGAAACTTAAGATGCCGTAATCAGAACTTTCTTGATCTCTTCGTTTTTAAGATACAGGGCGAAATTTAAAAAGCTGCTTTTAAGGGATTCTTCGTATCTGAGAGAATAGCTGAGATATCGGAAGGTGAAAATTGCTTCTGATAGATTTTTTTACCTAGAGTTCAGTGGCGTACTTGTAAATCCTCTACAGGGTGTCTCTTTTAAAATATGACCCAAACATACATTTTTTAAACGGAACACCTCGCATATTTTTTCCTTCATAATGATATACAATAGTTGCTACTTTATTTTCTGGAAATAGTCAAAGAAACGTTGAATTGATAAAACTGATGTTGCGTTTTACATAGTAGGCCATGTATTTTTATATGTATAATTATAAAGAATTGGTTGATGGGAACATTTTTGACGATTATTCATCTTTTCCAGCTATTTCTCACAATATTTGCAAAAACTGTGGGTGATGCAACACACTCACTGATCAAGGTCAGAAAAAAAAAATTCCGATTTTTTACTATTTAAACTCTCCTCAAATAATATAATAACTTTTAAAATGCATTTGTACGGCACACATTATTTCGCTATTCTAACCCCACATTTTAACAATTATTTTCACATACTTGTAAAAAAAGTGAACAATCTTATATGCAACACTTTGTAAGGTTATGTTATAACAATGTTTACATATATAGTTGAATTTGTAACAACACGTATTTCAAAAGATTTCAGTACCTAAAAATTTGCTGGATAGATCGCTTTCTGACATTATATATTGATTTTACTTCGGTACCTTTAAATATTCGCAGGTAGCATGAGATAACATTCTTGTTATTTGCTAAACTCTATATTATTCAGTTCTTAAATGTCTAAAATTACTTGTATTTGTAAAAGAATCAAGAATGCGGCGCCCTTAAAGATTAGTAGGTATGTGTGATATGGTTTATGCAGCTTCTTGCGTTTATAAAACGAGTCACACGTCCACAACTTTCTCATTACCGGTAAAATATTGCGGAAATTTGTGGTGTTAGCGTTACTTGTACGGGTAATTTATCATTTTAAAACGTAGAGCAAAAACCGCATCTATATTGTAGTCTGTGAAAAATCCAAAGCGTTTCTAAATTAAACATAACACTGTGTTTTAGAATAATAGATAATGTTTCATGTATGTAAGTCGTAAAGTTATAAAAATTATATCATTTCCTATTTCTGCTATTTAAGTTTGCCATTTCCCATAATTATAGTCATCAAAATCAAAATTTTATTTTAAGTTTTTTAAATAACCCTCGAAGTAATTGATGTATTTAAACAAAATTTCTTATTTCTTGTTTTTTTTTTGACATGAGGAACTCAAATTTACTTTTAATTTTGGTATACATTGTAGAGGGCACCACTTACGCAGCCTCTGAACTTTTATAGTGCGAATATCTCGAAAACGGGGAGACTTATCGAAATGAAACAAGTGTACCATTTTTGCTTAAGAATTATCGGAGATTCATATGTGTTGAAAAGAAATGCAATACACATACCAAAAAGTTTAATCTGATTATAACGCCAAAACACATTGTAAACAGCGCCCTGTATATGGTATATGGAAGGTGAGCATATGACATGTCCCTCAAAAACATCCATATATGGAATTTCAAAGTAGACTTAAACTTTTTGTAATATTGAGAAAAATCGATTTGAAAATTTTCGATTCTGCAACCTGTATTTTGCCCATCAGAAATGATTTACAGGACAAAAATTAACACAAATGTAATGTACAAATAATAAATATAACGACAAAAAAGTAATTAATATGCGCCGCATTCTTACAATATGACTAAAATATTAATGAAAATTACTGAACTAAAAGTAAACGTTACAAAAAAGAAAAGAAAGAAAAACAAATACAAAGTAACTATAAATACAAAAAACTCTATTTATAAATTTAATAGAAGAAAATAGAAGAGACTTTCTTAAAATATTCGTATTGGCTGCTGGTACATAAAAAGTCATCATTTTGCCTAAGACGAGAATTAGGAACTTTGACTTCTAATAATGACATGCAACCAATATTGTTGTTAAACAAATAGTACAAAAATACTGCACTATTTCTAGCCCGTTTTAGTTTTAATGAGGGAATATCGAATCTAGAAAGCAACAGTTTATGGTTGCAGCCCCGAGTGGCATATACACCATCACACAAAGTTTAAAAAATTCCTTTCAACATTTAAACAATGAGTTTCATAGCTGGGTACCAAATTATAGCACCGTATTACAACTTAGACCGTACAAACGAAAAATAGAGCATCTGTAGCCATTAATATTAGAAAAAGTCTACAAATTCTTATGATAAAACCTAGCATCTTAAATGAGAATGTAACTACATTATTAATATGTTCTGAAAAACTTAGTTTAGAGTCAAATACAATGTCCAAATCTCTTATTGTACACTTCCTCTGAAAAAAAAGTTTTGTTTAAACAATAACGATATAATATGGGTTTGTTTCCTAAAATAAGTAAGCACTTTACACTTAATACTTGGTTAATTCTATCACGTTGTAAAACTAGGCAAGGCGGCCCTCATTTTGCTAAAAACTGTCTCAATCGATAAAAACCACTTAGTAGTAGTTAATTTTTAGAAAAACAGTTGATTATTTTCTATTGGGAAGTAGAAATTGTTTTTTCCGCTCTCGAGTTATCGTGAAAGGTTATATTCCAATAATTGGTCTTCCAGGCCACAAATACAGAGCATATTGAAGGAGGTACTCGGCCTTTCTCTTTGTTATGGAGGAAGGTCAATTTCATAGTATTGAAAGAGACTCGAGTGTTGCCTGTTAGGTTCCTGTTGTAATATAATAAACTCTGTTATTAAAACCATAATTTGCAGTCCTTCGTTTCTTTACTCTTTCATTGTCTTTCAATTTTTAGATAGCGGTCGACAACATTGGCATGGTCACTGCTACACTATTCTTTTCGCAATACTGCAACATTTCATATTATTCTTAATTCTACAAATTAGCCACTAATAATATTATAAAAAATATTACATTTTTTAATTTTCATTTAGGTTAGAATTTTATATAATGTACAACAGAAAGTAAGATATGTCATTAAGGAAACTACTTCTTACTAATTAGATGTTATCCAGCCGGGACATTAAAGTTAAGAACCGTCTGGAAACTTAAAAAGAAACTGTACTCTGGAAATGCTTTCTTGGCTTTAATTAACACCTTCGTTTTGGCTTTATCCCTTTAGTCTTAAGATTTTCTTATCTTACTATTATCGATAGCTGTCACCTTTAACACAAGATGGTCTCCCACTTCACTCTTGAAATAGTATTTTCTACAAATACAAATAATTTTAGATATTTAAGACATTGAATTAGGTATATAGAGCTTAGCAAATAACAGGAATGTTATCTCATGCCACCTGTGAGTATTCACAGGTACCGAAGTAAAACAGATATATAACGACAAAAAGTTGTTATAACATAAACTTACATAGATCTGCATTTAAGATTGTTGACTTTTGGTTATTAGTATGTGAAAATAATTATTAAAATGTGAGGTTGTAATAGCAAAATAATGTCTGTCTTGAAATCGCTTTTTAAAAGTTATTATTATATTTGAGGAGAATTTAAATAGTAACAGAGAATAAACAAAACAACTAGTATTTTATTTTTGATATTACTTTTGCTCAACGCGTTTTATTTTGCAAGATTTCTGCACCTAAAAACACCACAAATTTGATCATTTTACGGCGTGGAATACGGCGGTATTCACTGGTATTGATTTTTGATTTCCAAATGGATTGCTCTGTTTATTTTACATTTCGATAGTTGGGAAGAAGTCGAAACACTAGTTGTATCAACATTGTTTACTTTGTAATATTTCCATGACAGATTTTAATGATTGAAAAATTTCCCAGCTAGTTGCCGCGTTGTTGGTTTAGGTTCCTTGACGTTTCGAGACATGTCGTTTTCTTCCCCAGATGTAACTATGAAATGGGTTCTGATCAGTAATGATATTTCACGTGTGCACTGATCCATGACGTTTCAGTGCATAGTTTGAGGTCACTGGCATGTGACGTTGCGGTCTACGTTTATCGGATGTCTTGTCCACTCTATAGTTCGCATCTGTTGACTTTTCATTCATATTATTTCTCAGGTGGTACTTGTGCTCGTTCAATCTCAACGTGGTTCCTTGTTAGTTCAATGTACGTCTTGCCGCATGTACACATGATTATCAAGAGATCAGAGCCTTCGAATCTATTGCCTTTGCAGTTTTTCTTAAGAAAGGCTACCCCTATCGTCTGATGATGATGAGATGATGTAGTTCTTGCACTTGCCGTCAATGTGATGTGCTGTTAGGTGGGTAAGCTAGCTTAAATCCTCAATTTCGGAGCTACTTCGAAGAAAGAGAACATGCTATATTGATTTTCTCTCTTCAATATGACAATTATATTTCTATATATTTCTTCTGCAATCATTTTCTTGAATAATTATTGTGCAAGTCGAATACTTTTAGTATATGTTTGAACTGTTGACGGCTAAATGCAGTTTGGAAATCTATTATTTTGATGCATAAATACGTAGCGTTGAACTGAAAATTTGATATCAAACTGAAAAAAGTGCCAATGTTGAATTGCGACGTCGTCCTCAAGGACGCTCTTCTAAGTTTGTTCGATAAAAAGTGGAAGAGATAGAATGCAACAGAGTAAAATTAGATGAATATGGCGGACGTGGAATAAGTTTTCAGCGTCGCTCTTGAATAACCATGTCTATCTGTACTTTCTTTTAATGGCACCTTCAGACAACGGAATTGCTGGGAACAAACTTTAGCAATGATCGGTACATTCCTTTACAGTAAAGTCAAAGTCAACCACTCCTTCTTTGTACAGCATCAGCTTAGTACCAGCTTTTGCTCGAAGAGTTGTCATTCATGAACTATAGTATTCACGATATTCATTAAAGTCAGACAGTATTTTTGAACGTGTAGAATCTTTCATATAAAAACTACAGGGGTCCAACGAAACGACAACAGAAGGTTTAAATTTGTATGAAAATTAACCTGTTATTTTGTCAATTATTATGAATATTGGAGCATCCCAAGTCAAGTATTCCAATAAATACATTGGCAAATGGGGATGTTGATTTATCAAACATCAGATACCAACAAAAATATATAAATATTCGTGTATTTGCCAACTATCCAAATGTGTGGAGTCTACTTAATATATTAACTCTACACTTAAATGACACCAAATACACCAAACTTATATGCTAAAATTACTTAAATAATGTAGAAGAGGGTAAGGAACTTCATTTTATTTCTAATAGACATCAATATAAACATGTTTGTAGATAACAATTAACTTGGCGCTGATTGCTCGAGATTTTCATATTCATGAGAATAAAATAAGTAAAATGAAGTCACAAAAACTAGCAGGTGGCTGGTAACTTAAGGATCAGTAAATGGTGGTACAGCACAAAAAAAAAATACGGGGCTCCTTTTTTATAACCTCATAAATTGAAGCTTATTATAAGTATAAATCTGATTTACTTTCTTTTTTTCTTTGGATTTATCGGTGTTTCTCTGTATAAAAGATTTTTCTCGGAGTGATTAAAGATCTACATTATGTTTTTAAAAGATCGCACACATTATGCCTGCACGGACCTGCAAACCTGCACGGCTTCACACATTTCCAGCACAAACCAGTAACTTTTTGTGCAAGTTCTGTCTGTGGCAGACGTTTTGAAGTAATAGTTGAGTGTAGCGCGGAAGGAGAAATTTGTATTTTAATTATGTTTTGTGAAGTGGATGAGAGGGAAGACACCAGGAAAATGAGAAAGTTTTGGGCCCTATCAATTAATAAGAAAATCGGTATGGTGAATCCCATCATTTATATCCTGAACTGAAGAGAGATCAACAACATTTTTTCAGTATTTCCAAATGTCACAAACAAATTTTTTCGAGCTCTTGGATCATCATTGCCTACAGAACTAAAACACAAGATTTTGCAAAGCAGCATCATCTGACGACAAATTTGCAGTTTAATGTAAGTACATAGGGGTTGTTGATAAGTGAGGGTGCCTGACAATTCGACGACACATCCACAACTGCTCGAATATTTCTAACACTTCGAAACCAATCTCTGATTTTTGTGGGAACAGACCCTACGTAGGACTAGCACGGCCAGGCATAGACTTTGCAGGTCAACAACATGACTTGCATTGACGGTCGTTGCGGGACGATACATGCTAGTACTGGTCTAGCGTGCGCTGCTTCATTAAATAACATGGATACCTTCATGGGTAGGCATTGCCGGTTTGTGCTGTGCTGATCCTTACAGGTATAAGGTGCGTCATCTTTAATATTTACGTTCGCCTACATATAATTAACCATTTAAAATGATTATTTTAGACGTAAATTGAAAAAAAAATACCTCAGCTTTTATAACGTCTCCACTGCAAATTTTCATTGCGAATCGGCCGTGTCTTTGATCTAACATACTTTTTTTGGTTCATAAAAACTTATCGCTAATTCTCTCACTTTATAGACATTACTAAAATTTAAGCAATACGTTGAATATCATTAATAAGTAATGGAAATACATATATATTATACACCATAACTGGGCCACACTCAAAAGAATATAATTTAGTTATTTATCTATTTTTAATTACATTACAAGATACTACAAGTTGAAACATTCCAAAGTGTTACAATAGACATGTACAATTATTATGTTTAAGTTACTTTTGCCGTGGAAATCAAAAGCGCTACGATTAGTGTATCATTCCAATATTTATTAAATTTATTTTAATTGACTGACGTTATCTAAAATGTTAATAATTTTCACTTCTTAATCGGACATTTACCATTCGTTTGGATTGTTGATTAGATGTTTTAGCCTAGTTTTAACATTAATTTGTTTCTAGTATTTGCCACTGTACGGTTAACAATTATTAACTAATATATTTGAAGCTGAATAAAAAATCCATAATGCTTGACTGGCGATTTGGTTGTCTATGTGAACTAATATTTTATTTGAAAAAATTTAGTAAAGTGCCATTACTTAGCGCTTAATGTGAATCATTGAATATGCCAGAAACCTTTCTGAGAACTAAGGCTGCGCTATTATCTAAAACCAACAAAGGATATCTATGAAATGCAGCTTTTGTTATACTGCAGATTCTTTAAGCGAAAGAATGGAATATCTTTTATGCCATTTTTCATTTAGGCACCTCTTTCATAAAACTTATAGGATGTCGTTAAAATTTAAAGGAACTTTTTGAAATTTTGATTATACTTATACAGGGTGAGTCAGTCATAATGTCATTAATTTTAACCACGTATTCGGGAGGCCTAATAAAGGCAGAATATCGAAAAAAATTTTTTACTCGACCTTTACAAAAATAAACAAATCACCCTATAAAAATCAGTAACACGACGCTCCTGGTGCGCTACAAACTTTTTGATGGCGCACCCGACGAAATTCTAATGCACAGACTTGCCGTATTAACCATGGATGCCACATTTACATACATAATATCGTCAAACACATCAGCGTGTTATTCAAATTTACCTCCATTTAGGACTCTGCATTTCCCGCATTTCTTCCCCCTCAAATTTGTAGATCATGCCACACATTGGAGGGGGGATGGAGAGAATACAAGCAGTAAGCAGTAGTTTGTTTATTTCGGTCTAACCTCACGTATTTGGAGTAAATTCACAACGCATAATTTTACAGATTCCGAATATGTGGAAATGGTAGTGTTATACGGAGAATGTTTACGAAATGCGACTGAATTTTATTAATAAAGTGCTATGGACGGATAAATGCAGTTTTACTTGAAATGTGGGCTGTAAACAGGTTAGTATCATACTACTTAAAAAACAATACATTTCTAGGCTAGATGTACGTAACTACAAATTGTACATCTGATTATGTGTGCGGTTAATTGTACTTACGAGTAATACTAAAAATTCATATTTATTTGTAAAACGCAGTGAAAACGTAATATCAAAATTATTAAACTGTAATAACCTAACATTCGAAAACATTTATTTATTATCTACATTTGTTTTTATTAACAAATAAATCAATATTTAAGGAAAATTCATTCATGTATCTAGATTAAAAAAAATATCTTGGAATAGTTTTACTCCTTGAGTACTTAGTATTTAAACACGAAACACTTTTCAGCTTCTCAATAATTTACCCATTGGGTATAGGTTTTTTATGTAATGTACGTAAATGGTTTATTACTCAGTTTATTATTAGACACGTTGAAGTTTTGTTGCAGTCATAACAGCTACATTTGCTCAGAGAAAAATCGACACGCGAGTGTACGGGTATCGTTTGATTGGGCCGTATTTTCTACGGGAAAACCTGAGTGGACCGCGTTACTTGCAATTTTTAATAGAATTATTTGATTATTATTATTTGATTTTATTGGGTGTTAACATTTTAAATTATTATTGGCTGAAGTTGAACTGAGCAAGAAAAAATGATATTCTACAATAGTCAGTACAACCGTTTATTTGTGATGTCTAAAACCTAGGTGGGTAGGTACTATATAGAAAAATATTACAACTTGACAACATTGCATCAGGTCGATGTCGAGTTGAACTGTCAGCTGTAACCGACTAAGGCTGTGACCGGTCAGTAACAGTCTGAAAAGGGGGTTTAAATAATGATTTGAAAATATTTTTTTTCGGCGTAAATATGCATTTAGATTTTTTTTTAATCACGTATTCGCATTATACTCATTATTCCCTATCTCCTCTTAAAATTAATGACATTATGACTGACTCACCCTGTATTGTGGAGGTCAAAATATCTACACATAAACGGAAAAGATAATTTTTGTATTCATTGACTGACACCTTTTATATGTGTATATCTATAGTTCAAGGATATAGTTTATTTTTTATACAAGTAGTAATAGGTTCTTGGGATATTGTAGCCTGCATCTTAAAATCATTTTCGCTCATAGTCTGTAACTTAGTCTACTTCTTTTGTAAGGTCTTGGTCTTGCCATCGATTTGTTCTAGCAGGTACTTGACCACGGTTATGAAAATCTTCGAGGTCAAGTATTTCATTCGCGTATACAATGGTCTTCATAGGATCCTGTAAAAAGAAATCAAGGTGTGTACGTTCGGGTGACCAAGGAGGCCATGGAACAGGTCTACCTCGGTCATTTATTTTCATATATAACATTATTCAAATGTGGTAAACTAATCAGTTAAAAGAAACTTCTTCTAAGAGTTCTTGAAAGAAAAAAAATAAACATTACTGTATTTGCTAGCACAAGAGTTGCCTGTTGACTAGTCTAGCTCCGACCTCTCGAAAATCTGTTTTGGAAATGATTACGATTAACATCACATGGGTTTTCAATCGAACATAATAATATATGATTATTATTTATGGGAGTTATTTATGCAATAACGTATAAACGTTGCTTCATCAGTCGCCAATATAATGGAGGAAAAGTTTGTCATTTTTTGCTTTCGTAAAAACTATCAGCAAAATTGCAAACGTATAGGATAGTCTTCAGGTTGTAAAGCTCGTATTTTTTGTACATGAAAAGGGTACAATTAACCGTCGCCTAATGTTCGCTAGACAATCCGATTTGAGCTTACCACCTACTTGGTGAGATATTTTTTGGATGCTATTAGAAATATTTTCTCCAATAATGTTTAAAATATAATCTTAAACATCCAAAATTTGTTGGTGTGGGTCAGGTCCACCACCACGCCCTTGACATGTTTGCATCGCACTAATTTCTCGTGCACGGAGTACTAGGGTTGTAAATTTTTGTGAAAGGGGCGTTCATCTGTTAGGAAACTGTTCAGTATATAATCGTTGCAGAGTTCTGGGATACTTTGCCATAAATTAACAACACTATTAGTGCGATGAGTCATAGTTTTTACCTTCCTTTTTAAGATTGTTCATCAGGATTTACCCAGAACAATGTTTGCTAACCAAAACAATGCAGTGCATATAGATATCATCTTTTATTCAACTTTTGTTAAGGTATTTTAGCCCTTCTTTTAAAGTGTTTAAATCACATCCTAAAAATAAAATCACAAGACCTACATCTGGAGTTGCCCAGTGATCTATCTTGGGTTTTTGTTAATAATTTACACTTATGAGTTTTTCTGTTACATGACGACGAGTTGAAAATGTACTGAACAATTATTAATACTGTAGATCAGGACTGCCTAATGTTGCAGAAATATCTAAATTGAATGGAGTATTTTAAATAATTTAAATGCATCTAAATATGAAATTAATACTTAAACAAACTTGAGAAAGTTCAAAGAACATTTCTTAAATATATGTATTTTAAATGTTTTCATCACAATATTCTCTTATCTCAGTTTAACATACAGATGCTAAAACCAAGTGGAGGATGCTTTGGTGGACTTTTCTTACAACTTATTACGTAACTTGAAACCGAACACCTTCACCAAATGCTTTAAGCCTCTGTATACGGACACATCCGCAAACTGTAATACTTTGCAATCAAATAGCTATGATACACTTTTCCATAAATGGTCTATAAAGAAGCTTAAACCCAAGAGGCCGTCAAGATTTGATGGTTGGTATTCCACCGTATATCGTAAGAGGTTGATCTGTTGTTTTTAAAATTCCTTTAATGAATATTTACAATTTATGTTTGAGAATAAAGACTCATTATGTGAAAGATATCAATAATAAGTCCAATTTTCAATAGCGGACTGAAAACAGTAATCTGTTTGATAAAATACTTTAAGGTGTTCCTATTTCCGTGTAGCGATTCTCCATTTTATAGAAAACAATATATTTAAAAAGCAACATCAGAGTATGAACATCCGTGAAACCTTTAGAGTTACGCATAACAAAGCCCAAATGTTTATATAATTCTTAACAACTAACATTTATGTCCAAGTTAATTTACAGTCAAAAGTGACACCTAAATCTTTAATTAAGTCGTATCTATTTAATATCATGTTATTAATCCTGTAGTTATAAATAATTGCAGATACTTTTTGTAAAGGTTACAGCATTGCATTTCGCAGCATTCAAATGAAGAATATTAGATTGTCACTTTTCTGAAAATTAAAGCAATCAAAAGTAAATTTATTATTATACGGCATAAAGTCAAGAAATCCCGGATTGTTCTGCAAAACGGTATCAATTTTTTTCTTCACACCTTGCAGGAGGTAAAATATTATTTTAGACCTTCAATTCTAGACACAAGAATGTTCAGATGTGACAAAATCTCGGTACAGTCATATTTGTTGTTTATTTTATATAAAAATAACACAGATTTCTGCCTACCACGATCGACCAAACTAGGTAGGAAAAACCTTCTGAGAAGATCATTCTGAGATACACCTATGAGAGGATAGTTGCCATCCAGCTTATAAAAGAGAAATTTCAAAAATCTTCTCTGTACATTTTCAATACCCTGGTTGTAGATGTTATAACCTGGATACCAAACTAAACTACCATATTCAAGGTTAGGCTTTATAAAAGAGTTAAAAAGATAAATCAAAACATGCTGATTGGTGAAGCCTCGGGAATTTCTTATGTTTCTTATGACAAAACCTAAATTTTTAGAAGCCGAAGATACCACTTTTTTGACATGCTCTGCAAATGTTAATTTATGATCAAAGATTACGCCCAGATCGCAAAAGTATTCAGGACGAGTAAGACTTGATCCATCCAGTTTATAACTGAATTCAAAGGCTCGACCTCATCTTTGCTTTTGCATCCTACTATGATTGCGCCTCTGCTCACATACTTTACACTGGATATGTTAATGCCAGAGGCCACCGGATTAACTTCTTGTAAAATATCAGCCTTAGTTTCAGTATTGTTTTTTATTTAAGTTCTTATAATGGAAGGTGTTTTTTGAATAACAGACGAATATAGAGGTTTAGGATGGTTCACGGTATTCGATTTACTTCCACCTGTTACTTCATGCAGTTTATAATTGTAGGTCAATTGAACAATTTCATGTTTAATTTCGGTAAACAAACTTTTTACTTCGATGAAAGCAGCATTAATGTTCTCATCAATAAGGCGATTAACGACATCGTAGTTGAACTTCTTTGAAATCTCTGTACAAGCACATCTCCAAAAAAAAACCGGTTGATTTTTCAATCGTCTTTAATATGTTAGAAGATATACTAACAATTTGGATGGAATAATTGACCACAATAGCCGCCGCATAAGATAGTTGTCGCACGACTACCAATTTTAGACTTACAAGACCCACATTTATCACTCATGTTAGAATAAGTATAGGCATTCATAGAGTTTCAAAACTACGGATTAAGAAATAACACTATCGTACAGTTGATTCCAACAACAGAATACAGAGAAATCAGTTCGAAGACTTATTTACATATAAAAAATATCTTATATTAGTATATAGCGTAAATTGTATTTTATTGCATATTTTTGTTTCATTCAACCCTAATGAACTTGAAATAAAAGAAGTTCCAGTCAGATATTTCGGCTACAAAAGCCATTTAAAGATATATATGCTTTCAGTTACATCTTATCCAGTTATCACATTTCTATCTTGACAAATACCTACACACTGAATTAATTAATTCAATTTGTAAGACGAATTCAGAGAACTGATTTCCATAAGCTTTAAGCTCGTAAGAGAATAATGTAAACGGACATTCATTTGTAAACTAAATTATTTGAAACACAATTTGGTACCTGAATTTCAAATATTCCTTACTGCTTACTGTTTTTGTAGAAAAGTTATTCTCATTAATCTTTGTGGTCACTTACTACACTCAGGTGCAAAAAAAACGCAACGCTGAAATTTTTGGTAAAGTTTGAAGAGTTACAACTTTTTTGTTTTTAGGCTGATTTTCATATTTTTTTTATAAAACTTTAGATAAAATGATCAACTTTAATCCACGTATTTAGTCGTTTGATAAATGTTGGCCTTTAAGTCATTATACAGGGTTAATTGAAAGGTTGCTTCATGACCTTAATTTTAAAACGCCCTGTGGAATGATTTGGTTACCAAATTTCTTTGAAAGGTCAATATTCATTAAAAATCATTCATTTCCTACAATTTGTTTTTTGGTTCATGTCTTTATGTGCATTGGTTCATTTTTAAGAGCAAAATAAACTATTGTCACTACTTTAAAAGAAATTTGTTTATTTTTTAACAAACCAATTCAACTTCAACTTAAGTAACCTAAATAAACATTTTTTTAAAACTTAACCTAATATTTTGTATTGCCACCTCTGGCTCTAAAACTGCCTGCATACGGCGGTCCATATTGTCTATTAAGTTACGAATAGCGTCTTGAGGAATAGTTTGCCATTCCTCCTGAAGGGCTAAACGGAGCTCATTTACCGCAGCGGGAGGTACTTCACGATCTCTGACCCGCCTACCTAGCATATCCCACACTGCTCTATGGGGTTCAAATCAGGCGAACATGCTGGCCAGTTCAGTTTGTTGATTTCAACTTCCGCCAGGTATTGTGTGACACATCTTGCTGTATGGGGCCGCGCATTATCTTGTATGAGGATAAAGTCATTACCGACAATTACACTGAAAGGTATAACGTGGTTGGCTAATATCTCCTCTATATATCGGCGAGCAGTCAACGATGCAGCAACGACAACCAAGTCAGTGCGGGCCTCTCGAGTTATTCCTCCCCACACCCTCCTCCATGACTCAGACAGGGACTAAACATGCACTCTGCAAATCTTTCTCCGGCTCTTCTCCATACCCTTTTCCGTCCATCTGGAGAATGTAAGCAGAATCTGGGTTCGTCTGTAAAAAGAACATTCTGCCATTGCTCTAAGTTCCAATTCAAATGTTCAGTGGCAAACTGCAGCCTAGCTACTCGGTGACGCCGAAGCAGTTTTGGTCCAGTTGCTGGTCTATAAGCTTTTAGACCAAACTCCTAAACTGACATTTAGGGTAACAATGAGCAAGGCCCTCTCGTCAAAAAATAAACAAATTTCTTTTAAAGTAGTGACATGTTTATTTTGCTCTTAAAAATGAACCAATGCACATAAAGACATGAATCAGAAAACCAAATTGTAGGAAATGAATGGTTCTTAATGAATATTGACCTTTTAAAGAAATTTGGTAACAAAATTATTCCACAGGGCGTTTTAAAATTAAGGTCATGAAGCAACCTTTCAATTAACCCTGTATAATGACTAAAAGGCCAACATTTATCAAAAGACTAAATACGTAAAATAAAGTTTTATAAAAAAATTATGAAAATCAGCCTAAAAACTAAAAAGTTGTGACGCTTCAAACTTTACCAAAAATTTCACTGTTGCATTTGTTTGCACCTGAGTGTAGTTACTACATTAATTATGTTTTGTTTACTTCAGATATTGTATCTCTGTAATTTCAGTCACTTTAAACTACTAATTTTCTTTTACTCTTATACAATTTTATACTTTAGTTATTTTAGCTAGAATGAATATTTTTATATACTTTAATTTAATAATATGAATTTTCCAGTTCTATAAACAGTTTGTTAGTGCATTTATTACAGTACTAGCGTTGCAATAAAAAAATCGTGCTAATTAAAATTTTTTGTTGTTACATAAAACCCCGCTTTTTAAAAGAATGATTTATTTATTACAATTTACAGAATAATAATACACGTTTTACTATTAGAAAAGTTTATGCAAGAAGTAGATGTGATGGAGCTGTTTAAATTCCAATTTCCAATCGTTAAATTCGTGTTTGACCCCATTATCTTCTTTGCTATCTGTTTCTTATTCTCTAAAGAATTCTCAACATAGCCTTCTGCTATCTGCACCGGTATCAACTAGATTGGTGGCTGAGAACCTTCTAAAACAATGTCCAGTGTATTCTTCGGGATTCTTCAATTCAAGTTTTATTGCAATCATTTTTGGAATGCTTCCAAAAGTTTTAACTTCGACAGACTGGACGGTACATTTTACTTGTCTGTGAAATACAAAAAAAAAACACCTGTGAGTTGCATTACGAGGACAAGGTTTAACATATTTTCGAAAAATATTTGAACAGTTGTTACCTGCCACATTTCCTTCTGTCATAACAAATTCTCAATTTTTGTTTTCTTGGATAGAATCGCAATTTTTATACAGAGGTCATTGTATTGAATATGATACAAGATTAGTTAGTTAATTCTTCACCTCTACATACCCCAAAAATGCCGATTGTAGCAACCTTCATGAGTAAATATGTTTCATCATCTACAGTAGGTACCTACATAGAGAAATTTTGGACTTTTTGGTCTTGTAATAATCTGAACTTCTTGTAAAAAATGCGATCAGTTGAGAAAATCAAAGTTCAATCTCAAGTTGTAGTAATTCGGGAAAGTATGCAATAACAACATTAACAGTATAATAACATCTTCGGATCTGGATGTCGTATTTTTTTAAGGTAATAAGTCTTGAAACATTTGTAAGCGAATTCCTACGTTTCCCTAGATTTATCCGGTAATAAATATAAAGTCACATTCTTTGCAGCTGCTACTAACTCTCGTGGTGTCCCGGACACCTGAACATCATCAGTGTTCATTTTAAATATATTTTAAAAATATTTTACCAGTTATAGGTATTAAAACGAATTTGACTTAACAATAAATAAACAGTTATTGTCAATCAAACGATTTAATAAGTAATTACATTGTAATAGAAAAATGTTAGGTATGTATTAATAAAAAATTATTAATTAATATTTTTTCCGAAATAGTATGTGACCCTCGTAGTAAAAGCGCAATTCCAGACTTACTTGTTTTTTCCATTCAGTTCAAAATTACCTTAAAGGCAGTATTATGCTTTTACAATTTACCAACTTTAACACTTGACGAATTAATAATAAATACATCTGAAACAAAATAAAAAGTTTCACACTTTTATTGGCATCTAATTATGCTGACAATTTGTTTTCAGACGCTACTGGAAATTGTGAATCCTCTTCTTGACAAGGCTTCTTATCGATGCCTGTCAGACCTAAATCAATGTATAGAGCCACACCCAACGCATTACAAAATTCGGATAAATGTTCTTCTAGAGATATTTCAAGAAATGTAACAGCAGGGGATCAATACACCCACTTATTTTACAAAAGTATAAAGAATTGAAATGACAGATATATTTAAAATATAAAAAAATAATGTCTACTAAACCTCTTCCATCTCTGTGGCTGTACAGCATTAATGCACACATTCGTATCAGGTCTATCGAATAAAACTTTGATTCATTTTTAATAAGCAAAGGTATATGAAACACATATTTCAGAAACCCCACAAATACATACAAAACAATTTTTCAGGAGAAACGAAATACTATTATACTATTTTATGGCTAACTTATATATCTGAATATAAATTCAATAGTATAGATACATGTGTTACTATAACAAAAATACAATGTCTTCCTTGTAATAGTTGATTTTGAAGTACTTTGTGTAATAGGTTTACCTTTCATTGAAAAATTTAATTTACTGTCATCTGTAGAATGAGTAAGGATTGTTAGTGTAGAAGAACTAATAGAGAAAAATACAGATCTGTTTCAAGGAATTGGAAAGTTACCTGCAGATATAATAATAATAATATCTCTACCCCTCATTGTAATCACGAGGATTAGCCCAGAAGTCGAATACTTGTGCGGGAGAGGGGGCGGCATATTATTATTAAGCAGGCCGCATTTGCGCCCAGGAACGACTTACGTTGGTAGGCCCTAACCACCATTCAGTGTAGGAATGAGGAAAACCTGAAAAACCTCATTAATTAGGGGGGTAGTCAAATGTCAACCGGTGTTAATCTCTCACATTGACCCAAGCCAACATTCTTCCACCCTATCATACGCGCAGAGAGGGTGCCAATCTCTCTACGAATATAGCTTATATACGGTCTACCGGCTGCGGGGGTCGAACCCACAGCACCTCGATTAAAGTACTGACGTCTTAAACCGCGCGACCACTGACCGATCCAATTGATTATGATCAAGTTAAGAAAAAATAGTACTTGCATTGTAGAATTCCCAAAGAAAATTTCTATAAGTATAGAAGAAAATGTCAAGAAAGAATTAGATCATTTAGAAAGTCAAGATATAATTATAAAAGTAACAGAACCTACTGAGTGGGTACATTGTATGGTAACTGTTAGAAAATCAGATGGTAATCTGAGAGTATGTTTGGATCCTCAGAATTTAAATAAGTGTATAGTCAGAGAAAGATTTCAACTACCAACTTTTGAGGAAATTGCTGTTCAAATGTACAACTATTTTCTACATTAGACGCAAAGAAAGGATTTTATCAAATAAAATTGTATTGAAGAAGTGAACTATTAACTACATTTAATGCTGGAAAGTTTGGTCGGTACTGTGATAAACGTGTTCCCTTTGGAACCAGAAGTATTTCAACGAACACTCCAAGAATTATTTGGAAGCTTACGAGAAGTACTAGTGTATATAGATCGTATTATAATTTGGAGAGACAACGAAGAGGAACATTATCACAATGGCTCAATATGAAAATTTTACAAACATATAACATCTAGTCCTTATTATGCTAGGTCTAATGGAATACTAGAAAGGTACATTCAAACATGTAAACAAATGCTGAAAAAAGCAGAGTACACTAAGACATATAAGTACACTAAGATATATACATTGCCTTGTTAGAATATCGGAATGCAGCGATTGATTAGAAACATAATAAGTTTCCTAGTGAGCTTTTAATGCATCATAATATAAATGCATTTTTACCAACTAACGAAAACTAGAAAACAGACAAGAAAATTACAAAAATTATGATCGTAAAGGATCACGCTCATCTGAAAAAATAAAAAAAGTAGTACTTATAAAAGATGCTGATAATGATATGACTACGGCTAAAGTCTTAGACGAAAGTAATAAACCAAGGTCATATAAATCATTATTATTACCCAGTGGTAGAATAACTGAAAGTAATAATTACAACCCTTTTAAAACACCACAGGCAATTAACAGATGAAGATGAGTCTGATTCTGATTACTTACGTAAAAATATATACCCTAATAGAACTAATCATTATGATAATAAAATGTCTCCACCCGATGTGTTACCTGCCCTAGTTTAAAATAAAATTATTACTAGGTCTGACAGAACAATTATTTTAGGTAAATAATCAGAATCAGTTCCTAAAACTTCTATAAATATTTGAACACGTTGTTTTATTTCCAACATCTCCAAACAACGACAACTCTTCAATATGTTTTAAATTATCAATTTTTTGTACAAAAGCAAATTAACTTTTCCTTTAAATTTATACTTCTCACAGGTATATTCTACTCACTTTTGTGATGGAACTCGCAGCGCCATATCATAATTACAATTTCCGTTAAAATGTCACTGTAATGGTTTGGAAGTGAAGAATTTAAAGCTTGACCAAAGTTTCAGATTGTAAATATGTTGCTTCACTTGATCAGTTGCTCCCCATCTGTCATACTGGTACATATCGATACACAAACGTAGACGCATTGGGTCAGGACAGTGAACATCGGGGGACGGCTTCTCAATGGCTTATACTTCTATTATATTATATAATCTTTGACGTGATATCGTCACGAAACAAAATTTCTAGATGGTCTTTTGATTTAAGAACATAAGAAATCTAATCGAACACGATCAGGAGAATAAGGATGTACACCGTACAAGACTTTAAAAATTTTCTTATATGCGTAAACGACTCCAACATCAAACAAAAAATTCATACCATTAAGGATGTAATCATATTTAATGTAAATTGCATGTGTGAACATTACATGTATCTGCATTTTATTTAGGTCACATCAAAGCGCCTATAACATGTTACGCTTTTTGAAGTAAAACAGTCTAAATCAGATTTGATTTCAGTAAATATTTTGAGATCATTCGCATACACAAACATTACACCCATTTAATATTCACGGTTATGTTAATAATAAACATAATGAATAAGAGGAGGCCAAGGATTGACCCGCATGGTGCACCTGATTTCTGAAAAAACTTCTCAGATTGTTATCTCCTGAATTGAACAAACTGATATTTATTACGCAGATTTTATCATTCTGTTTAAGTTATTAAATAGTCTATTATACTGTCCCTACTTAATTTCGTTGCTAAATTCTTATGCACCTTCTGGAAATACTTGAACGACTATTTTATTTAATATATTAACCAACATACTAATCTCGGTTGTAATAGCCCATTGTATACATAGAATGACTCAATTATAATAGTTACTTTGCCGATTCCAATTTTAATGTTTTCAGTACTAAATACTATCTTCAAAAGATTTTTTAGAAATATCCAGTTCCCATAATTGATTTTTAATATATATGTATATTTTTTCACTGATATATACATTATACTGTTAACTTGTCACGTTTATATTATGTACACATTGTACTAGTGGATGCAGTCTTGGACTGCAAACATGTTTGCATTCCGAACGTAATAAATAAATAAATTTTACTAGTAATATTAATGCAATGTAAAACATATACAAAAGTGACTGTTTACAGGAAAATTTTACACATTCTATGGGGTACAGGCATGTCGGAGCTTTAGTATCAAACACCATTTTACTGAATAAATAATATTCCAAAATGAACCACTGTACTATAAAATACCGTCTATATCTACACAAAAATATATAATTTGCAATTATATGGCCAATTCCCAGATTAATTGATGTGAATCATTATCAATTAAAGATTTATACGATGTTATCCAATGCCTTAGCTCATTTATCCGATTTATTGTCAGGAAAGTTCATTTGTTTCTTCCTGACTTCATTTTTTTGCTAATGATTTATACAATAACCGCAAATTTACAGTTCAAAGATTATTCAATTAAACGATGTAAATTTTGAAAAATGTCTAAATACATTAAACATTGATGACCAAGTACTGCTGTGGAAACTAAAAAAAAAAAACTACGAACTTCTAATTTCACATCTATACACACTTCTTTACGTGGATTAGCCCACACACTAACATTTTTGTCAACGGTATCAAAAACTTTTCAAACAAAAGTAAACTCCTACCTAATTTCAGGCACATCAGGAAAACAAAATAACAACATGTTATCTGTCGGAGGGGATCAAAAGCCAATATATCAACTACACTTTTAGCCTCGTATGACATGATATTTTGAAAGTATCAGAATTGTAGGCGTATCTGGTTTTACATGTTTACATTCAATTTTAAAGATTAGCTTAAAATCTTTCAAAGGTTGCTTAAATTTGCATTGCAAGTTTGAAAGTTTATCCTTTGGAACTAAATATCTAGCTATATTCCAAATAAATAACTATTGCCCTGAATTCCACATTTGATAAATTTAATTTTAAAATAATATATTTTCAAATAATGTAGTTTAAGTAAGACATCTAATAACACAACTATCAATCTTCAATTATGAATAAAAAATTTGACCTAATATAATTCCAGTTTTTCTATTGATTTTTGCATTTCCTATGGTACTAACACTTTTTAGTATCATATATTTATTGATGTGTATCAGAGATTGTATATCATAGGGTTCTTCGAATAATTTTATTCAAGTTTTTTATTTTTTGATTACTTGTTTACATCTATGAGGAGAGAAATATAGGTAATTTGTACACCCATGTTTTCTGAGATGTTAATTAAGAAAATGGTAACTATTTTGCAATCACATCTAGGATGCGTTAGTTGTAGTTTTCCGTCGGAGTAAACATTTGTCCAACTTTTTTTGTCCTTCAAAAATCTGAATTTCCAATAATAAATTATTAAACTACGTTCAATTCTAAATAAAAAAGATATAATAATAATAATAATAATAATAATAATAATAATAATAATAATAATAATAATAATAATAATAATAATAATAATAATAATAATAATAATAATAATAATAATAATAATAATAATAATAATAATAATAATAATAATAATAATAATAATAATAATAATAATAATAATAATAATAATAATAATAATAATAATAATAATAATAATAATAATAATAATAATAATAATAATAATAATAATAATAATAATAATAATAATAATAATAATAATAATAATAATAATAATAATAATAATAATAATAATAATAATAATAATAATAATAATAATAATAATAATAATAATAATAATAATAATAATAATAATAATAATAATAATAATAATAATAATAATAATAATAATAATAATAATAATAATAATAATAATAATAATAATAATAATAATAATAATAATAATAATAATAATAATAATAATAATAATAATAATAATAATAATAATAATAATAATAATAATAATAATAATAATAATAATAATAATAATAATAATAATAATAATAATAATAATAATAATAATAATAATAATAATAATAATAATAATAATAATAATAATAATAATAATAATAATAATAATAATAATAATAATAATAATAATAATAATAATAATAATAATAATAATAATAATAATAATAATAATAATAATAATAATAATAATAATAATAATAATAATAATAATAATAATAATAATAATAATAATAATAATAATAATAATAATAATAATAATAATAATAATAATAATAATAATAATAATAATAATAATAATAATAATAATAATAATAATAATAATAATAATAATAATAATAATAATAATAATAATAATAATAATAATAATAATAATAATAATAATAATAATAATAATAATAATAATAATAATAATAATAATAATAATAATAATAATAATAATAATAATAATAATAATAATAATAATAATAATAATAATAATAATAATAATAATAATAATAATAATAATAATAATAATAATAATAATAATAATAATAATAATAATAATAATAATAATAATAATAATAATAATAATAATAATAATAATAATAATAATAATAATAATAATAATAATAATAATAATAATAATAATAATAATAATAATAATAATAATAATAATAATAATAATAATAATAATAATAATAATAATAATAATAATAATAATAATAATAATAATAATAATAATAATAATAATAATAATAATAATAATAATAATAATAATAATAATAATAATAATAATAATAATAATAATAATAATAATAATAATAATAATAATAATAATAATAATAATAATAATAATAATAATAATAATAATAATAATAATAATAATAATAATAATAATAATAATAATAATAATAATAATAATAATAATAATAATAATAATAATAATAATAATAATAATAATAATAATAATAATAATAATAATAATAATAATAATAATAATAATAATAATAATAATAATAATAATAATAATAATAATAATAATAATAATAATAATAATAATAATAATAATAATAATAATAATAATAATAATAATAATAATAATAATAATAATAATAATAATAATAATAATAATAATAATAATAATAATAATAATAATAATAATAATAATAATAATAATAATAATAATAATAATAATAATAATAATAATAATAATAATAATAATAATAATAATAATAATAATAATAATAATAATAATAATAATAATAATAATAATAATAATAATAATAATAATAATAATAATAATAATAATAATAATAATAATAATA